>JANXHW010000001.1:269269099-269925349 GCA_026170595.1 Plestiodon gilberti rubricaudatus
TAAGGGGGCCTAGCTCACTTATATAGCACATTAATTGCATGCAGAAGGATCCAGGTTCAATCCCTAACATCTCCAGGTACAGCTGGGAAAAACCACCATCTGAAACTTCTATTTGCATAGCCATTATCAGAATGATTTGTCAAACAAATAATACTTCCCAAGACTCAGAATATTTTGGGTGTTTCATTACACCAAGAGTATTTAAAAGAAGCACAAGAGAAAACGAGCTATGGTGCACTTCAAACACACTCACGTATAGTTTCCTGTGTACGTGTAAAGTATTGTTTCTTATCAGCATCTGTCACTGAAATTATTGCCCCATGCCACTGATGAAGTAGATATACCCAAGACTTGACAGAAAAATCAGAGACTTTCAAATAAATTATAGTAATAAAGTTCCAAATTCTCCTCCATTTTCAAGTTCACATGCACTGAGAGAACTCAGACTAACATAAATAATGCTTCCTTGCCAAAGCTTTTATTCAATTTAGGCCAACACCAATTATGTCAACAATTCAGTCCACTGAAAAGAGCCCATTTCCTGAGCTTTTAGTGGGCCTCCTTAGAACTCCTAGAGACCCTTCCACCTTCTTCAAAACACATGCTTCCTTCTCCCCAAGCAGCTGATGAACCAAATGGTAGAAATATCACCTCCTTAGTTATTTCAAGCAGTATCATAGCTGGGATATAGAGAGGAGGGTCATTTTGCATCATAAAACCAAGACACAACAGAGGAAAATCAAAATGAAAGCTTCCGAGTACCTTCTGAAGGTCAACCAACACACGTCTTCATTATTAAAAAAAAAAAAAGAAATTCAGGATTATACACCACCTCTACACTGGTATGTAGAAATTTATGACAAATATGACTATTGGAAGAAATATATTTGTGGTTTCCAACCATGGCGAGTTATTCCATTGTTAATGAAGAAAATAAGAATGTATTCCTGTCCCACAGTATTTTCAACAGGAGGCTCATTTTTTGCAATAAAGCAGAACAGCAATATTTCAGAAGACATACCAGCATTGTTCTTGTCACTTCAACTAGGACTCCTAGGAGAGTCTTAAGAAGCATTTGTTTGTGAAGTGCAGGATATATTGATTTTGCTGCTATCTAAGCTATAAAATCACGACAGCACTCGCTTGGGTCTCAAAATAAATTGAGGGAATAAAAAGAGACACTGAAGTTAGAAATGCAGGTGATTTACTTTTGTTTCTGAAGAAATAGAGAGGTGAGAGAGAGTTTGTGTACGTTAACAGGAAGCTTTAAAATGTGCTTAAATCTAAACCACTCGGTATATGCCAAAATTGATCATAATGACATGAAGCCTATCACGGTTTCAATTTGACAACCCAAATAAAATGAGACAGAGAGTACAATCCTATGCATGTCTACTCAGAAGTAAGTCCCACTGTGTTCAATGAGACTTACTCCCAGGAAAGTGCGTTTAGGATCAGCCTGAGATGTGGCAAGGTATGCTATCAGAGCTACAAGCCTAAGCAGGTTGCATGTCAGCAGTATTTGTACTCAGAAGTAAGTCCCACTGAATCCAGTAGGATCTACTCCCTACTTGCTGTGTTGTACTGTGGCAGCAATAAGATCAAACAATCCATCAATAAAAGACTGCAATCTGATACTGCCACAATACAACAATACAACACAGCAAGGCAGGGGTGCTCAGGACTGCTGCCTTGACAGCAAGGAACACCACCACAGAATAATAAGCTAATCTCACTAGAGGGGGTGAGAAGGTGCAGGGAGCACCCATTTCTGGACTGCATTAGAATTTGAGCTTGCCACGCATTCTTGCATCTGACTGAGAGCATGTCCGATATGGAGAAGGAAAAAACCAAGAGTGGGGCAGGGAAATAGCTTGCAAAAGCTCACATGCCCAAGCACCCTAAATTCCACAATACGCTCCTCAAGTGAACTGATCCCAAAGCTACGGAAGGGTTAATGCTCCAGAAGCCTGCGCGCCTCCGGCTCCAGCAGCTTACCCCCGCCACGAGCCAAGGATAAACGGAGTGGCCGGGTTCCAACTGTTGGCTGGTCTCTGGAACAGCCTCATCCAGTTTGTCCCGAGCGCTTTAGGCAAATCAATGGGAGAAATTCTCCAATCGGAGGTTCTCGCCTGTAGATCCAGCAGACACTGCGTTTTCGCAGCAGAAAGTCAAACGCCTCCCGAAAGCCGTGGAAGAGCAACTTTTTCTTCCAGTAAACACGCACACGGCGCAACAACGAAAGCTACCGACTGACATTTACCAGGGACAAAGCTCCTCGCCGCGGAAGTCTTGCTAGCAGGATCGGGGCCATTTTAGACCCCCCCCCCCCAAGATACCTCCTACAGCACCCTGCACCCCTCCCAAGCCAGCCAGAAGCGTCTTGCCTCATGGAGCAAAATGTCCTTAAACGGGCAGACGGGACAGGACGAGCCTCCCACAGCCCCAAACCCAAGACACTCCTTTCCCGACGCGGTGGCCAGCTGCTGCTCCGCCAGTCTGCGCGCGCCAGGCACCCACGCGAGAATCCTCCTCCAGGAGAGGCGAGGCAGGAGAAGCAGCAGCAGAAAGGACGGCACTGGCTCCCCAGCACATCCCCGGACGGACCCAACCGCCAGCCATTCTGCCGCTGCAGGAGCAGCAGATATTCTGTGAACGGTCCCAACTTGGGCTCCTCTCCACCGCCTTCGCCGAGCACTTACCTACCTTCTCCCGCCCGAAGCTTGGGCTTCTTTTTTCTTTTCCCTCTCCTGCTGCTGCCGCCGTCTTGGCCGCTGGGCTGGAATGCTCCGGGCTTCCACCACCCTCTGCTTGCTACTAGCTCAGCAGCAGGAGTAGCTCGCAAGCGTCGCGCCCTCCCGCGCGGCTCCTGGAAAGAACGGGGGAAAAGCAAACTCTCTCTCGGGCTCCTGCTGCCCCGTCAGACTCCGCGCTGGCGCTTCCTGAAGGCGCCTGCTCTTCCCTGCCTCGCTCCCAGCAGCGGCGGCGGGCCACCCAGCTGTGAGCCCAGAGGCGGGAGAGGGACGGCACGTGCACGAGCGGAGCCAATGGCGAGAGGCGGCCTCGGAGCCTTCGTTTCTTTCCCCTCCTCCTCGGCCCTTGCACGGGAGCTGGTCATGAGCTTCAGGTCAGGTTTGAGGACTGTCCCGCAGTCAGAAGGAAGGAATGAAGCCAGATGATGCGGGAAGATTGAAGGAAGGACGAGACAGAGAACAGGGCTGAAGTGTTCCTGTTGCTGGAAGCTTCTCTCCTCATGACTAAGAGGGTGCAAGACTTTAGTTAAGACGAGACACACACACCCCAAGGAGGGGGGAACCCGAACTGGAAATCGCAAAGAAAGGGGGAGGTGGGGGTCAGGACTGGTGGTTCTGGTCTGGAAGGCATCGGGGGCCCTTGGCAACATGGCCTTGACTTGACTGCTGCATTCCTCTTCCACACACTTATCTAGGAGTGTCATTGAACTCAGTGGGACTTCTCAGTAGACACCCTTTCAGGGGCAGCGTGATCTGGAGTGCTGCCCCACATGCCAGCATGGTGGCTGCTGCTGCTGCCTTTGCCACTGAACTATAGAAGAAGAAGGGGGGGGGAGCTCCTTACTGAGCTTCTTGCGCAGTTTTGTCAAACCCCAAAGTGCAAGACTTCTAGTTTAATTTACATGGACCACACAAACAAAGGAGCTCCTTTCTTCGCACTGTCCTCCTAAATAAAAACAGAAGTCCTGCACTTCCGGCTCTAAGGAAAACTGCACAAGGAGCAAGGTAAGGAGAGGGATGATCCACTTCACACTTGGGCAAGCAGGAAGTGGATTGTTGCAGCTCGTGTCAGTGGCGGGCTGCGAGGGAGGCAGTGGTGGCAGACGGGGTGCAGCACACCATGATTCCACCGCCACATCGCAATCTGCGCGTCACCTCACCTCATGGTTGGGCTAGCAGTGGTAGGATTGCACTGTTTTATGCCTCCCCAGCATTCTCCACCTCACCCAGGGCACCCAATCCTCCACGTAACCAAGGGAAGGTGCATGTGTTGTTGGCAGAAGTGGCATTTCTTCACCCGCACCTGTGAAGAAGGCCAGGTCCAGACTACAGGTCATCGGGAAAGGGATGGAGAATAAGGCTGCTAACATTATGTTGTCCTTATACAAATCTTTGGCCACATGTGGAACACTGTACAGTTTTGGTTGCCACATCTCGAGAAAGGTGGCGCTGGAAAAGATGCAAAAGGGCAGCAAAAATGATGGAAGGGTTAAAGCACCTCCCTGATGATGGGCAAGTTTTCTGCTTGGAAAAAAAGGCGATGAAGGGGAGACATGATTGAGACTTACAAAATGATTTACAGAGCAGAGAGTTTTTCTCTCGCACACAGTTTCATCCAGTGAAACTGATGGGTGGGAGACTTCACACAGTGTGCCATCTGTTGAATTCATTGCCACAGAATGTGGTGGTGGCCACTAGCTTGGGAGGCTCTAAAAGAAGATTGGCAAATTCATGGAGGTCAGGTCTATCAGTGGCTACTAGTCATTACTGCCATGTTCTGTGGCATTATGCCCCTGAATACCAGGGGAGCAATGGCAGGAAGTATGGCCTGCTGGTGGGCTTCTACCTGACTCTCAATCTCCACACTACCAGACAACCAAGATTAGGGTGACCGGTGAAATAACCTGGCAGGGGAACCTCAAAGGCCCTGTCTCTTTCTTTTTGTTAAACCTGTTACTTAGTAAATCTCTAAACCTGCTGGCCTTCTGCCTTTTGTTATTGCCCCATGCCAGTGACCCATGGTCTTCCAGAACCTCTTGTATGTGGAGCTCCCCCCCCCTCCGGGAGGAGGATGGGGAAGTGACAAAGGTGCAGCCACTTCATCTTCTTCTTTATTCACCTGTGCTTTCCCTCTGGGTGGCGCAGCTCTGGTGTTTGGGCCCACCAAGTCCAATCAACACCACTGAGCTGCAGAGAGAGTGGGAGGGTAAGCAAATGGAGGTGGAGATAGCCACACCCCCTCTGCAGGACCCACCCTTCACTATTGCACCATCCAGAGGGGGGGTAAGCAGGTAGGAGACAGTGGCAGCTGCTCCTTGTTGCAACCACACCAACCTAACCCTCTTCTCAGTGCTGCCCAAAGATAGATGGCAACTGAACAAGAGGAGGCAACAGGTGTTCATGGAAGAAGCAGCTACTATCCATAATTGCTCATTCTCTCTCTTGACCTGTGGTGCTGCCTAGAGAGAGGGACGGTGAGTGGGCACAGGCAGCAGCTCACATGCTCGCTCTCGCTCTCTCTGGGCAGCATCGAGAGACCCAATCCCCTCCACCATTTTGCCCAGAACATGGACAGAGTCATGCTTTCATAGTAGTATTTTTGTGAACTCCAACAACAGAGACCCCAGTAGTCCCCAGTTTGCCATTTGAACTAGCAATGCTGATGATGAGCAATCGGCAGGACTGTCCACCATACTCTTCCATGAGAGCTGGGGTTCTTGTATAAACTGTGTTCACTTAAAATAAGAGCCACCTGGTGTGCTTTTAGAGGAATTATTTAGCTATTGCCACTGCCTCCAGTACCGCCTCCTTCCCGGTCCTGATTCATTCTTCTCCCTGCCCCCATCTCCACTCTGTTCCTCCTCATCTCCCCGTTCCACCCCCTCCCCAGCTCCCTCCACCCCCCTGAGCCAATTTGCCAGTGCCAGTCGGCACCCCCTGTCTGCTGGTCTGTGGACCCCACTACTCACCACTTGCAACAGAGGCAAGACTGGCAAATGGCTTGTTGCCTTTTGCAAAAGCCATAAAGGGCCTTACACTGCCGGAATCTGTTTAGGATTGGGCCAAACATCTATCACTTTGGTAATAAAATGGATGAAAGCATATGTAATTTTACAGTTAATTTTTATATTGTACGGTATATTCCTACACTATAAATGGTGTTCACCATAAAACCAATAGTGTCTTTGAGTTCAAAAGAGGTTTACTTTCCTGCCTGCATACAATGTGGTGACCAGGGGTGATGTCAGAAGTCAGACCCTGGCCAAGAGCCCACATCCATTAGAGGGCCCTCTTGAGCAGATTGACCCCTGAACCCTCAGGAAACTTCAATTTTTTGCAGCCCCATTGTTTTTGATAGCCAGGACATGTGCAAACGCAAGAGATTGGCTTGTCCTTGTTGATACAAAAATTGCCCAAAAAAAATATTACAGCCTAATGTATGTGATCAGCTCAGCGGTTCCCTTACTATAGTTTTAGGCAGTTGTCTGGGACCTGCAAACATCCATCCATCCCCAGGCTTTGCTAAAGTCTGTAGCAAATTTCCCATTGTTTCCTTATAACCACAGTCTCATGGAAGTCAGTTCTGTTGTTCACGTTCTTATAGTTCAATCCTATGCACGCCTGCTCAGAAGTCCCATGTTTCTGCCTATCTTCATATTGCGACACAATGCAAACACCACTCCACAAGTACTAAATGGAACACAGTTTATCTTTTTAACACTTCTGTACAGCAAGGAAGTAATAATTTACAGATAAGAACCGAAGTACAAGGCAATTTGAGTAAGACTCTCTTGGGGTTCTCTAAACAAATAAATCTGTGACTAAGCCAGGAATTGAATTTCTTAACTGAGGTTTGTGTTTGATATTTTGCTCTGTGGCTTTTAAAAGTGGGTAAACCGTAATATGTCATTCATTTTAAAAGTACAATAAGGGGAGGGGAGGCTGGCAAGGTTGCATCAAAAGATTCAAAACTTAAAATAGCCTCATCTCTCCTTGTTGGAAAGATGGGGTCATCTTTCACTGGAGAAATAATGTGACTGGCACCCCAATCTTGTGTAAGATACAGCGGCTGGCATAAAGCGCCGGCCGCCATATCTTATGCAGGATCCGGGCTGCCCCAGGGCAACCCGGACACACCTCGAGGAAAGGGGATGATTGTCCTGGTGTAAAGTGGCTTCAGCCGCTTACCCCCTGCCTAGAGAGGGCAGGGATATCGGCGACAAGATACGCCGATATCCAAAGCCCTCTCCAGGCCCGGCCCGGCCTTACACGGAGGGCTAGAATTTATGTGAGCTCCAGATGTAAGCAGCTGAAGGCCAATGGGCCTCCTCAAATGTACGCAAGCTCCGGAGCTCTAGCCCTCCGTGTAAGGCCGGGCCTGGAGAGGGCTCTGGATATCAGCGTATCTCACTGCCAATATCCCTGCCCTCTCCAGGCCCGCCGTGGCCTATGGCCACCCTCCCTCACCACCCAATCCGCCCGCCCCTGCCAGTTAGGCCTTACCTGCTCCGATGGGCGCAGGGCCGGGCGCAGGGCCAGCCTCTGCATCGGCGGTCCTTACTCGCCAGGTGCCATGAAAGAGCTTTACAGCATTTTTACGACACCCAGCACCGGGGAAGCGCGCTCTCTCCCAGCGCAGGCCTACACAGGATTGCACCGCTACTCTTTGTCTATTCATTTGGTCAAGCTTTGCCAGTCTTCATAAAACTGAAGATGCTGTTGGACAAGAACGCATGAGCATTCTTATATGCATGATCAGTAATAGCTGCTTTGTAGCTTCCATGGTATCTTGCCTTCTGAAGTTTTCGTGTGCATGTTTTCCTTGCCGCTTATGCAGATAATGCAGACCAAGATTAGTGTGCAAAGCTGTTGGCTGAGATGTCCATGACTTCAATCCTACACACAAGTAAACTGCTCAAATACATTGATGTCAACAGGATTTGGGCAGCTTAACTGCATGCAGGACTGCAGGCACTTTTCTATAAAGTTTTGATTTGAAATGGATTCCTTTGGTTCTGCAACAGGATTGACTTTCAGTGCAGAGTGAAGAATCTTTCCTTGAATTCTCTCAACTTTATAGCTTTTTTAGTTTTTAAAAGTTAGAAGGATATTCTAAGTTGCAGAATCCAGAAACAAACTGACCAGATCTTGCTGTTTAAAGTACAGTACCAGGTGTCCCCCGCTTAATGACGGGATATGTTCTGAAATCCCCATCGCAAAGTGAAGCCGTCATTAAGCGGGTCTTGCTGTGCTTTGAAGTTTAGCACTGTGCTTAAAGCTCCAGCAATCTTGCCCATTAGCTGTTTGGCTTTAGATAAGGGCTTTGAAGTTCAGCACTGTGTGCCTAAATCCGCAAACAGCTGATGAGCTGGGACTTTAAAAAGACCCGCCTTTTTAAATCCTTTGCTCTTTTTTACTGGGGACCTCCCTCATATATCCGGATCATCGTTAAGCAATCAGTCGTTAAGCGGGGGACACCTTTAGAAAAGGGAAGGTAATTATGAATACCTCCAGCTTAATGTAGTGCTTCTTTTTTTCCTTACTGAAAACAGGAAATGGGCTTTTCGACATGATCTCCGCTGTTTAGAGCCTTGGGGAGGTCTGCAGAGGCAGCGGCAGTCCTCCCGTACCCTTCGGGGAGCTGGCAGGACAACGAGGTATATTTTTTAAAAGTGTTTTTGGGTTGGGGCAGGTGCGATCCAGGAGTGCCGTCGCCAACATTCTTGCTGGCCACCCCTCTTAGACTTAATGAATATTGGCCACTTCCGGAAAAAGTGGTGGATCGCAACCCACCACTTTGAGAACCCCTGCTGTAAATATGTTGTTGGGCATGATGTCTCCTTCTAACTGGGCAAGAGGCACTTTTTCAATTGGTGCTCCTCTTATATTTAGCAGGGGGAGAGTAACTGCCCCTGTTCACCCCAGCACAGTCTTTTCCAGTGGCTGTTGGCTGGTGTTTCTTCTGCATCTTTTTAGACTGTGAGCCCTTTTGGGACAGGGAGCCATTTAATCATTTGATTTTGTCTGTAAACCGCTTTGTGAACTTTTTGTTGAAAAGCGGTATATAAATACTGTTAATAATAATAATGATCCAACTAAAGTTATATCCTATTGATTTCAATCAGAGAAGGAAGCACATGTTAAAAGATCCCAATTTTTGCTGGATTGTGACCAATTTACTTGTCATCCCACAAATCTGATAAATTTATGACACTGATTTTTGCGGTGCAAATTCACTTCAGTTCTTAAATCATTCTTCTGGGTTTATAAGTGATACACTTTTTGTGTGGGGGGGGGAGAGACAGTATATAAGAGGCATATGCAGTATTCACAAACAAGTGATACCACTGCAGAGCGCATGGCAGCATAGTGCGTGCTTTGTTGTGCAATTCTATATCAGTCAGTAGCAAATAAGCAGCCAAGTAAAACAGGCCTGCTATTCAGTCAAGGGAATCTGGTCTGACAGAATCATAAAAGACAGAAGCTTCAGTAGTTTTCAGTATCAACAAGAATCTTAATATACCAAGGACACCATTTTTATACATGATTGCTTTCCTCTGAAATATCCACACAATACACAAAGAGAGTACAACTATAATTTAGAGGAAATATCCATCTATTTATCCATCTATCCATCTGAAGCTCGGAGGCCTGCGGAGGGTAGTGCAGGCCTCCCCAAACCCTCCAGAGGGCTCCAGGACCCCCAGTAAACCAATTTTTTAAAAAAAATTGCGGTAGCAGCACCACTTTGAGAACCACTGCCTTAATATTTTCCTGGACTTCATACTTCTTTTAGTTGCTGCTTTCTATTGCATTGTTTTATTATTGTTGTTTCCTTTTTGTCTTGTATTTTATGGCTTTAAATTGTAAGCTGCCCTTGAAATATCTTTATTAAAAGGTGGTACATCAATTCTGAAGATTAAATAATACTTTCTAAATCCAACGTTTCAAAATATTGCACTAACTCAAATATAAATGAAATGAATTCGTGTTGCACTAACGGAACAAGTTGAATATTAATAATAATAAGTACCTTTATTGGCATAACACAAATTATCCATGAAAAACACAGTTTAAAACAAGGACTTTCAATAAAACCTACAAAGCACAGTTTGTTTAAAACAAGGACTTTCAATAGAACCTAGCCTGAAAGAGGCACTCTACAGCCTCTACTGAAGGTTGAATATTGGACTCACAGAGCAGTCCTACGTAAGGATCTGGCGGGCGGCCCAGGTCCCCTGCCGGATCCTATGCTCTGCTGTGGCCAGGCTGCCGCTCGGCGGGAGGTATACTCAGGGAAGGAGACGCTTGTCCCCTTCCCCAAGTGTAAATCTAGGCCCGGCCAATCGGCCTTCTCGGATTTCCGCCAGCAAAATTGCTGGCGGAAGTAGGAGGAGGCCATGTAACAGCCCAGCTGCCTGGCAGGGACCGGGATACGGTTGAGGCCGCCCCCCGCTCCCTCTTGGGCCAGCTGGGCCTATGGGCACCCTCCCTCCCCCGCCAATCCCCCATCCCGCCCGCTGGATCCTTACCTGGGTCCGGCGGTGGCCGGGCATAGGCTCCTTACGCTGCCTTTCCCTGCTCTCAAATAGTTGTAAACGTGCTTTACGGCACGTTTGCGACTACTTCGGGTGGCGGAACGCTCGTTCCACTGCCCGACCATCTGTCAGGATTGCACCGAGAGTCATGTGTCCAGTTTACGCCCATAGTAGTTTTATGTTGCCACAACTCTACAGATCTGCTGACATTACTGTGCAAAATTCCTCTGGATGTGGGAAATCAGAGTCTTCTAAATGAAAAATCTGAAGAAGATGAAATATGACTGGGACAGGGATATAAACACTGGGGAGTTGTGGCAGATTGACAGTAACTTGGAGATGTTCAAGTAATGTTATTAGTTTCTTAGCTCTTGGAAAACCTGGCTTATCAAGCTGCTAAATTGTATTTCAATTGTACAGCAAATTCCACAGTAACGGTTGTGATTTCATGCATTTCCTCAACTGTGTCAGTACAACAGCGTTTACAACCTGACCCAAGCCAGGACAACTTGTGACCCACAAGTGGAAGGCAGCTCACCAGCCCATGTGCAGAGAACATTATGTGGCTAGTTGTTCTGCCTGCCTGGTCATGCAAAACAGGAGGATTGGTAAGTAGCAGAAAGGTCACAATTCATGTCTGATGGGGACATTTGGCCTGGTGAAGAATAACAAGTACAGACTTGACCATACAAATTTGAATGTGATGTGTAATAAAGCAAGGGAAAGACAAGGTAACATTATGTGTCATTTGCCTGGCATGCCTTCTTGTTAATTATCAGCTGGTAATTATTATATTAGCCACATGGAGAGGTTAATTATGAATCACTGGCTAGGAGGTAAATGTAGGTCCGTAAGCCTGAGAGTGTGTATTTCTCCTCCACTTCAATTATGTCTGAAGTCTTAGAGATCTGGCCGCCCAAATTCATTGTAGACGCAGACAGTTTTTCATAGAAGCCTAGACATCGGTGATACAGATTCAGTGTAATGGATTATATTCAAATGTTATAATCCAATAACTCAAATGATTAAAAAGATCCCTGCTAGTAAACAGTGGGGAGAAAATTCAAAGTGTTACAGAACTTTCAGCAGGGAAAAAATATTAAGTGTTTGTCTAATATCTGGAATAACATTTTTTTCCCCTCTCGCAAATGGTTTTCAAGATTATTATAAAAAGCGTTCTCTCAGAGGGAATTGAAAAATGATAATTCTGAGCGATGCTAAGAGCTTCAAAAGCAAAATGTGTATCAGAAATGTTGCTTTCTTTCAGAAACCTGTGATTTATTATTCATTATATAAAATTGTACACCTTCCAACTTTATTTGGCATTTTTATTGAACTGAGTTATATAAGGTTTAAAGAGACTACTGTACTTAAAATCTAATCGTAATGAGGTAAAGAACTTAAAAATCAGGCCAGATGGTAATAAATATATAGCACGTACTTAAATAAGATAACTGAGGGCTCAGGCATAAAAAAGGTAAAGGTGACCCCTGACAATTAAGTCCAGTCATGTCCGACTCTAGGGTGTGGTGCTCATCCCCATTTCAAAGCCGAAGAGCCAGCGTTGTCCAAAGACGCCTCCGTGGTCATGTGGCCGGCATGACTCTTCTTGCCGCAGCGTGTAGCATGCAGCTGGAACACGGAGCGCTGATAACTGAGGGCTCAAGCATACAATTTTATAATTTTTAACATTTATATCCCACCTTTCCTCCTTTGAACTCAAAGTGGCATACATTTCCGCATTTTATTCTTGCAGCAGCCCTGTGAGGAGGCCCCACATCAGGGGCTTCATAAACTGGTTTTAGTCCTTGCCTGGGCTTTCAAAAACAGACTGGTTTGACAATTCATGGCTGGTGGGTTGGATTCGACTTGGTCCGCCACAAGTTGTTTGCGTCATAAAAGTAACTTTTTAAACCATCTAATAATAATAAGAACATTATATTATATGACGGAGTTTCCCGGCAGAATGTTTGTTTGGAACTCTAAAATCTGGACACGTTGTGAGAATCTAAGAACGTATTCACTTTTTAAAAATACTTTTTCTTGAATTTAACATGGGTGGAGCTCGGTGGATGGTCTGTGTTGTTGCCTGGAATGAAGTCAACATTCTGATTAGCAGAGTATTATTAGCTATCTGCTGTACATCTGCATTTTTAACATGTATTTTTAATCTGAGGTTGTACTGTAAATTGGAGGGTTTTAATGTCATGAAGGGGTAAAGGGGAGGAAACTTCATAAATTTCAAGAGGTCTTGCTTCTACTAAGATTCTTAGGATCAAGCTCCAGAGACTACAATATCGCAGGGCCTTCTTGCCAGTTACTAACTAACTGCTGGTTAGGATTTCTAGCAATGCTTTTTGTGCCCTAATAAAAAGCAGCCCTGGAGAGGCAGAACTCTTCCAGTCCCACCTGTCCTTGCTCTGCTTGTTTCCTTAGGAAACACAGTCTTGAAAGACAGCTTCCCCAATCTTGGTCTCTTCAGGTCTCCTGCAGCAGCATCTCTGAGGTTGAGTTCCAGAGAATCCTGCTGGCCGGTACCCTGAAATGGGTTGAACTAGACTCCTAGCTAATTTTCTTGTCCAGTGGACTTTCATCTCCAGCAGAGGTATCATCACAACTGACCCTTGGGCTGATTGACTTTCTTTCAACATCACCATGTAATGTTGTCATATCATAGCAGTCGTATCCAACTCCATTACACCATGTAATGTTATCATAACAGTATCATAGCACCTCACATGCTGCACCATTGCACTTGAAGCTCTCCCCAAATGGCAGACAGGAGTTTCAGCTTGCAGACAATTCTTTGAAGATCATACCATTCTCCGCCTGCAGAGGCTGTCAAATATCTGACAACAAGGATTATAGAAATTTTCTCCTGCATCGGAATGACTGATTGTGGCAAATTGGAATGTATCATGATAGAAGCGCCTGTTTTCTTTTTCACAATTGCTCAGATGATCACACTTTTGTGGGGTGGGATAGGGACAAAGAAGTAGGGAAAAAATCAATAAGGAGGAAATAACATTGCAGTCATGTTTTCGGAACAGGCAGCCCAATCCTGCCTAACTATCCGGCGGGTGGACCTGGCCACCCGCCGGATCCTATCCCCGTTCCCTGAAGTCTACTCGGGTTACTCGGGGGAAGAGGACGTTCATCCCCTTCCCCCTGTGTAATGCGGGGAGGCACCAATGCAATGGGCCTCCTCGGATTTCCACCAGCTATTTAGCTGACGCAAGTCCAAGGAGGCCGTGTAATGGCAGATCCGACCTGGAAGGGGATGGGGATATGACAGCCATCATCCCCGCCCGCCCCCCGGCCATATCCACCAACCCCCCAGCCTCCCTCGCTGCCCGGACCGCCCCTGTGCCCGCTGGGGGATCCCTTACCTCCAGCGGCCGCATGGGCAATCCGGCGGCGAAGTGAGGGTGGCTGGCCTCCACACCAGCCACCCTTACTCTCCAGTCGTTGCGAACGTGCTTTACGGCATGTTCGCAACAGCTTAGAACGGCGGAGCAATTGCTCCGCTATTCTATTGTTAGTCAAAATTGCACCATCAGTGTCACTTCCAGGGGATGGGGAAAAATATTTTAAATTCATTATAGTAGAAAAGCCATTTCTAGTATGCTTAAGCTGATAACACCAAAGGCCATGCTGTTATCAGCCCTGAGAGATTTATTCCTGTTGATACTAGTGGGAGTAGTGGATGCATCTGCCCTAACCGTTAATAGCAACCTTCTTAGCCAAATGCCTCCTAAATTACTTTAGATTAATTTTTAAAGTTTCTTGTCCTGCTGTCTTTCATATCAAAAAGGAACAGCAGAAAGATAATACCTTTCCCATTAAGTGGATGCAGCAGCAGAGCTCATTAATTCCCCCTCCGAAATGCTGATCTCGTATAACTAGAAGGGGGAAATAACATCTGAGGCTGTTTTTTCTACTATTTTTTTTTGGGGGGGGTTTGACATTCTCTCACCTGGTAATTGGTCCCAGTCAACCGACCTGACTTGGCGGTGGGAAAAGTTGGGGGTCCATTAAGTTTGAACTAGCACATCAGGGCTTGGGGTACCATACTCCCCTGAAAAGAATATGACCAGCTAGAGTTGGTGCAATCCCTAAGAGGGAAGGGGGAAGTAACATCTGCTCCTTTCTACTGAGGCTGTTCTCTCTACAGTACTTTGGTTGGGGGAGGGCTTTGGGGGGCTTGACATCCTCAAGCCTGGAGAGAGTTTGAAACCCTCATACATGTGAATTCCTCTCACAGTACTTTCTGTTTTCATTTACCTGGCCGAACATAAAATTAAGTCCATTTTAAGTATTCTGTTTAGTTGTTGATAGTATTTCCAGTGGATGGTTTCAAGTCTCGTGTGCTGTCCTATCATGCCTGATCCTGATTTCTCAAAAGAGAAAAAAAAATGAACTTAAAACGTTCCACAGAGATTCTCAGGCTTCATCAGAAAAGAAAAGCTGCAAGCAGGCGAGAAAGCCGTGAGGATTTTCACAGTTCTCCCCGGCCTAGCTCTGTGGGAGCCAATGTCATTATTTTAATGATGATGTTTACCCTTCTCTCCACAACTGGTTTTGACATGATAGAAGAAGGCAGTTAAGAAAATATGTCCCAGAGATAATTCAGCACAGCTATTTCCCTAAATTGTCTAGGTACACTTTCTCTTCATTTCTTTCCTCTTCCTTTTTAATCACTATACTTTCCAGTTCACATTTTGTCCTTGCCTAAGCCTTCCCTCCTCTGTGTCCTTGAAGAGGCTATATTCCGTTGAAGTCTAAAGTTCATACTGCAGATCTAGGTTATGTTGAGGGCAACTTTCCCTATTGTCCTCCTCAGGCCAGCACAATACGTACCCATCCCTGGGATCATCAGAAGCAGAAAAACTTCTCCTCCCCAAATTTCCCCCCCCCAAAGAGAGAGAGGCGCTTTTTTCGGCCATGTGGCGCGGCCGAGAGGGTCCATTGCAGCCTTCAGGCACACCTTTCTACTCCTAAACTCCTCTACTGTGAGTATTAGGACGGAAGTAGGTGAGAGAAGGTTTATATTTCATTTGGCTGACAAGGCTGTCTACTTGAATATCGGCAGAAACAAAAGGAATCACCCACCTGCCCAGGTGGTCAGCTTTTACTAGCACTGCAAGCAAATGGTTGCCGCTCTCCCTTCCTAGTGGAGAAGGAAAACTCTCATTGATCCGGAATGTCTTGAAAGGGTGCCTCCCCAGGACCAGCAACTACCCAAAGGAATACCCAAAGTGATCACGTCTGCATAAATTGTGAATACTGTATGACAATCACGACTGACCGTGGCATTCTCAGAGAATAAATTTTTGTTTGCCATAGACAAAAGACCATCATGAGGAAAAGAGCACAATATACAGTTTGTGCAGTAGCGAAACCAGATGTCACAGCATCTGATAACTAAATGACAGTAAAATCATAAAATCAGAGGCAACCACAATATCCAAATGCAATACTACATTGTACCATGGAGTGCCAAGGCATTTTGTAAAATTTCTGCTCTAATCTATACAGACAGACTGGAATATATGTGGTGGTCAAATACAGCAAAATAATAGCTAGACTAGAGATAATTCTGTCAACATGTGCTAGAAAGTCAGGCTAAATAGCAATGTGGTGCAATCCCTAACACTCCAAGCATTCAAAGAACTTCACATATATTATCTCCATAACCATAGTAGATTTGTACGGTATTTATGTTCTCTCTGTCCATGGAAATGACGAAAGGCTGGGGACCTTATTTCTGGTGAAACAGGTACAGAATTGACCTGCAGGTTACTCTTCTCACTCACATACAAGGCCAGTCCATCCGCGAGGCCAATGAAGCGGTCACCTCAGGCAGGGGATTGGCTGGGGTTATCCATCTCTGTCCATCTACTTGCCTTCACTGCTCCACCTTCTCCTTCCGTTCCCTGGATTGAAAATGGAAGGGAGAGACAAAGAGGAAAAGAAAATGTGGAGGGGATGAGAGAACTGAGCTAGAATATTGGCTGGTGGGAGGAGCAGAGACCAGCACATCGAGTAAGGACGGGGGAAGCATTTGTCCTGCTTCCTCAGGCATCAGGAGGTCATGGGCTGGCCCTGCTCACATCATAAATTTTATATGCAGCTGAAGAAAAAGATCTTTCAGCGCAATCCAGTCGTAGGATCCGCCGGGCGGCCTCGGCCGTCCACCGGATCCTGTGCACTGCTGCGGGCAGGCAGCCCGTGGCTGTAAGTCTACTTGGGGAAGGGGATGCTCGTAGTGTAACCCGAGTGTAACCGGGGCTGGGGCAAATTGGCCTCCTCGGATTTCCGCCAGCGAAATCGCTGGCGGAAGTTGGAGGAGGCTGTGTAAAGGCCTAGCCCCCCGGCAGGGACCAGGATATGGCGGGAGTCGTGCCCCCGCCCAGGGCGGCTGGGCCCATGGCCGCCCTCCCAGCTCCGCCGACCCTCCCCCCCATCCGCCAACCCACCCACCCCCGTCCACCAGATCCTACCTGTCCTGGGTCTGTTGGTTGGGCGAGGGCTCCGTCGGCGGATCAGGGAAGGCCAGCCTTGTGCCGGCCTTCCCTGCTCGAAAGTAGTCACAAAAGTGCTTTGCAGCACATTTGCGACTACTATGGGCGGCGGAACACTCGTTCCGCCACCTGTATCTACAATGGGATTGGGCTGCCAGTCACGGTTTGCATCATGAATATGCTACCTTGGATTGGGAATTCTACCCATGATATGGCTATGTACAAAGACAGGCTCTTTGCCATCAACTCTTATGTATCAGATATAATTCACAGTTTTGGACCCTATTAAAACAGGGTTTATATAGGCAACTATAGAAAATCAAGAAACAAACCTATAACTCTAACAAGATGTAATTATAGTCAACAGAGAGGATATCCGCGCACTAACCACATGCATTTAGCTATAATCTGCCCTAACTCATATATTAAAGTATCATAGCATGTCAATGCCTACATGGTCCATTGCACAATGTACTCGTAGCAGTTTAAAATTAATTAGCTGGTCTTTATTTTTAAAAAGTAAGATTTGGGTACTGTGTACAGCAACAGCCTCCCCCCCCCATGACTCATAATCACCAGATAAACTTAACAAGAGAAGATGCTTAGAAGAACGTATTGTAGTATTTTCTATTCTTTACATAAAAGTGATATGCACTTCTGATATACTGTATTTTCTTATATTTTTTCTGTGTGCCACACAAACTTAAAGGATTTGGGAAGATAACAATATGTAAAAGCTAATATATAGAATAGCCAGTTAAAAATAATTAAACATAATAGTTAAAACTCCATCCAGTTCTCCAACCCCAGATGCTACAAGACAGCCCATATAATAAAATAATAATAATAATAATAATAATACATTACAGTATTTCCTGAGACAGTATAGTGGGCTATGCTTCATTCTTTAATAGTGGGGGCTCCAGATTGTCTTCCAGATATTCATTTGTTTTATTTAAAAATGTTAACATCCCACACCCCACCTTTCAGGAGCAGCAAGTGGCCTCACTGGGACCAAGTGGCTCACTGGGACAAAGTGGCAAGGTAAAAAAGACACAGCGAGTTAAGCAGCTGGGCGAGTTCAGCAGCGGGGCGAGGAAGCCAGGCCCCACACACAGCCCGGCACTTCCCTTGAAGAGAGGAGAGAGGAAGAGAGGAGAGCTCCAACAACATTGAAGAGAGGAGAGCTCCAACAACATTAAGGTACCCAAACTTTGATAAATCCATAACTTACACTCAAAAGCTATGCAGTCAGACAGCCAGCAGAGGGGTGGGGGCTATCCAGTGTTTTGCACTGAGTGTCACATGTATGACTATCTGCCTCTTGGGCACAAGTCATGGGTGTGTGCTCGGTGCAAAGAGCTCCAGGCTCTCAGGGAACGGGTTCGCTCCCTTGAAGCCACGGTTGCTGACCTGGAGAAGCAGAGACAGGTAGAGAGGAACCAGGGTGAGACTTCTAGGGACGTGGAGGCATCGTCCCACCCTCAGTTGGCCAGCTCCTCAGCTGCCAGGAAAGGGAGTCTCAGGGCTGGAGGACATCGCTCTGGAAAAGAGGGAAACAATCCCACAGTGGGGACCCCTTCTTCAGGTGATGGGCCCGTATCCAGTCGCACTATGGATACTCCTCTGGGGAGGGGGGGAAGGGGGCTTCTTGTCGTGGGTGACTCTATAGTCAGGAACATAGAGAGGGGGGTCTGTGACGGATGTGAGGACCGCATGGTGACTTGCCTACCTGGTGCGAAGGTTGCGGACATCACCTCTCGTCTAGATAGGCTGGTAGAGAGTGCTGGGGAGGAGGTAGCGGTTGTGGTGCATGTTGGCACCAACGACGTGGGGAAATGTAGCCGGGCGGTCCTGGAGGCCAAATTTAGGTTGCTAGGTAGGAAGCTCAAATCCAGGACCCCAAAGGTAGCGTTCTCAGAAGTGCTACCTGTTTCACGCGCAGGGCCAGTTAGGCAGGCGGAGCTCAGGGGTCTCAATGCGTGGATGAGACACAGGTGTCAGGAGGAGGGGTTTAAGTTTGTTAGGCACTGGGGAACGTTTTGGGACAAGCCGGGCCTGTACAAGAGGGACGGGCTTCACTTGAACCAAAACGGAACCAGACTGCTGGCGCGTAACATTAAGAAGGTGGCAGAGCAGCTTTTAAACTGACTCCTGTGGGAAAGCCAACAGGAGCCGAGGGGCATCCGGTTCGGGACTCCTCATCTCTAGGGAATGAGGGTGCAGAGGATGGGGAACAGTCAAGTAATAACAGAGTAAGAATTGGGAGTGGTAGCGTGATGGGACATGACAGCCAGTCTAGCAGGACAGAAGGCTGCAGGAATAAAGGTGCAAACATGCAGCCCTCCTTGGGGGACCAGGTATATAAGTGCCTTTATGCAAATGCCCGAAGTCTACGGGCAAAGATGGGAGAACTGGAATGTTTGGTGGCTAGGGAAAACATTGACATAGTAGGTATAACAGAAACCTGGTGGAATGCGGAGAACCAGTGGGATACTGCAATTCCAGGATATAAACTCTATAGGAGGGACAGAGAGGGGTGTGTTGGAGGTGGGGTGGCCATCTATGTCAAAGAGGGGGTAGAATCCACCAGAGTAGAGCTGGAGGGGGGCTCTGACTCCTCCGTAGAATCACTGTGGGTTAGCTTACCAGGCTCAAAGAGTGATGTAATAGTAGGGGCATGCTACCGTCCTCCAGATCAAAAACCTGAAGGGGATCTTGAAATGAGGAAGCAAATCAGGGAGGTGTCAATGAGAGACAGGGTTGTAGTCATGGGGGACTTCAATTATCCTCACATCGACTGGGTCAATTCATGCTCAGGTCATGAAAGAGAGACTGGATTTCTGGATATGTTAAATGACTGTGCCTTAGAGCAGCTTGTCACGGAACCGACCAGAGGACAGGTGACTCTGGATTTGATATTGTGTGGCACTCAAGATCTGGTCAGGGAGGTAAATGTTACTGAACCATTGGGGAACAGTGACCATGCTGCAATCTGTTTCGCCATGCATGTTGGAGGGAGGGTGCTGAGCAGGGAAACCTGCCAGGGAAACGGTTGGTCCGCTGGATGGTGAGGGAGAGAAAGGGGTGATAAAAGGGGACTTGGAGACTGCAGAGAAATTAAATGAGTTCTTTGCATCTGTCTTCACGGCAGAAGACCTCGGGCAAATACCGCTGCCGGAACGGTCTCCACTGACTAAAGAATTAAGTCAAATAGAGGTTAAAAGAGAAGACGTCTCAGACTTAATTGACAAAATAAAGATCAATAAATCTCCAGGCCCGGATGGCATCCACCCAAGAGTTCTGAAGGAACTCAAGAATGAAGTTGCTGACCTCTTGACCAAAATATGCAACTTGTCCCTTAAAACGGCCACTGTGCCAGAGGATTGGAGGATAGCTAATGTCACGCCAATCTTTAAAAAAGGAAAGAGGGGGGACCCGGGAAACTACAGGCCGGTCAGCCTAACATCTGTTCCAGGGAAGATGGTGGAAAGTCTCATTAAGGATAAAATCTTAAAATACATAGAAGAACAAGCTCTGCTGAGGGAGAGTCAGCATGGCTTCTGCAAGGGGAAGTCTTGCCTCACAAACCTGTTAGAATTTTTTGAAAAGGTCAACAGGCATGTGGATGTGAGCGAACCCGTGGATATTATATATCTGGATTTTCAGAAGGCGTTTGACACAGTCCCTCATGAAAGGCTCCTGAGAAAACTCCACAGTCAGGGAATAAGAGGGCAGGTCCTCTTGTGGATTAGGAACTGGTTGAAGACCAGGAAACAGCGAGTGGGAGTCAATGGGCAATTTTCACAATGGCGAGAGGTGAAAAGCGGTGTGCCCCAAGGATCGGTCTTGGGACCGGTGCTTTTCAACTTATTCATAAATGACCTGGAGTCGGAGATAGGCAGTGAGGTGGCCAAGTTTGCAGATGACACTAAACTTTTCCAGGTGGTGAAGACCAGCAGGGATTGTGAAGAGCTCCAGAAGGATCTCTCCAAACTGGGAGAATGGGCAGCAAAATGGCAGATGCGCTTCAATGTAAGTAAGTGCAAAGTGATGCACATTGGGGCAAGAAACCAACATTTCACATATACGCTAATGGGTTCTGAGTCAGAGGCGTCGTCTGGCCTGGGGCGGTAGGGCGGTGGGCCCCGGGGCGGTGGGCCCCAGGGCGGGGGGCGGGAGGCTGGACGGGGGGGCGCGGAGGCTGAGCAACGATTCGAATTTGAATTTCTTGCTGCCGAAATGAATGGGGAAAAAACGGACCGTTGCGGTTTGCCGCTGAATTTCAGCGGCAAACCGAGGCTCTTTAAGGGGAAAGAAGCTTTGCCGCCGAACTGAAGCTTTGCCTGCGCGAAGTGTAGAAAGCAATGTTGGACGCTTTAAGAGGAACGAGGCTGAGGAACGATCTCTTCGCTCAGGTCGTCGTCGTCCTGGAGATCGTCGCTGGATCGTCGCAGGAGACTGAAGAGGCCCGTGATCACCAACACAAGGAGCTGCTGGAAATTCATAGGGCTGTGGCAGATGAGAGTAGGGAGAAGGAAGTACTGTGCCGGTGGAGGATTACATTTTGAATGATCTAGAACTGGTTTTGGAAAGGTAGGATCCTGCCAGTGTGCGAAAGAAGAGATAAGAAGGAGAGGGAGTGCATAGGTATGGTAACAAGACTGCGTCTGCATTCCCGATCTAGCCCAGTAGTTCAAGATCACATTGCAGTAGCCTGCTCCTGAGCTTGATCAATAAATCCTACTGACCTCAATAACATTTATTTCTCCATAAGTCTGCTTAGGGTGTTGCAGTCAGAAAGATAAGCACACTTTTGACATTCATATGTCATGCCTTTATGAGCCCCAATCTATGCCTCCCAGAACAGCACTGCTTGTCAGCCCAATCCTATCCAACTTACACCTGGGTGTTTGTGTGTGCGCATGTGAGGTAGTAGTCATCTTGCATTTTGCTTTAAAGAGTTTGCTTATTTTCTTGCAGGTGTGGGGAAATCATCACTTGTTCACCTTTGTGGGGGAAATACACCACATGTTTCAAGTTTATTCTGCAGAGCAAAATTCACAACATTGATGTTTGGAACACTTTCAAGTTTATTCTGCAGAGCAAAATTCATAAAATTGATGTTTGGAACACTTTCAAGTTTATTCTGCAGAGCAAAATTCACAAAATTCACATCATTATGAATGCCTCATCATGTGTGCTGCTGGAAATGGAGACAGGAGGTACAAAGTGGAGAAGGAGGCTTCAAACTGAAATAAAAAATCCCAAAAATTTGCGGCGCGGCTGCACCGTGGGGCGTAAAGGATTACAGCCGCGTGTTTTTATGGGGGGGGGCATCAAGGGTTTGGGCCACGGATCAAAAATGGTCTGGCTCCTCCTCTGTTCAGAGTTGTCTGTGACGGATCAAGAGAGAGATCTTGGGGTGCTGGTGGACAGGTCGATGAAAGTGTCGACCCAGTGTGCGGTGGCTGTGAAGAAGGCCAATTCCATGCTCGGGATCATTAAAAAAGGGATTGAGAATAAAACGGCCAATATCATTATGCCTTTGTACAAATCGATGGTAAGGCCACATCTGGAGTATTGTGTCCAGTTCTGGTCACCACACCTCAAAAAGGATATAGTTGAATTGGAAAAGGTGCAGAAAAGAGCGACCAGAATGATTCGTGGGCTGGAGCACATCCCTTATGAGGAAAGGCTACAGCGTTTGGGGCTTTTCAGCCTAGAAAAAAGGTGCCTGAGAGGGGACATGATTGAGACTTATAAAATTATGCATGGGATGGAGAGAGTGGATAGAGGGAAATTCTTCTCCCTCTCGCACAACACCAGAACCAGGGGACATGCACTAAAATTGAGTGGAGGGAGAGTTAGAACGGACAAAAGAAAATATTTCTTCACCCAGCGTGTAATTCATCTGTGGAACTCCTTGCCACAAGATGTGGTGATGGCACCTGGCCTAGATGCCTTTAAAAGGGGTTTGGACAGATTCATGGAGGAAAAGACCATCACAGGTTGCAAGCCATAAGCAACCTCCTGGTTTTAGAAGTGGGTTTTCTTTGTGCCAGGTACAAGGGAGTGTCAATGGGAAACAGGTTATCTTGTTGTCTTGTGCTCCCTGAGGCATCTGGTGGGGCCACTGTATGATACAGGAAGCTGGACTAGATGGGCTTTTGGCCTGATCCAGCAGGGCTTTTCTTATGTTCTTATGTTCACTTCCCCCCAAGACTGCTAGTGAAATCTAAAAGGGAGACATCTAAAAATATCTCCTTATGAACTTGGATTTTTAGAGAGGGTGTATTTCCAGTAGCATGCTGGAACCTGGAATATATATACCACTCTTTCTCCAAGGAGCTCAGGGTGGTGTACATGGTTCATTCTCACAACAACCCTGTGAGGTAGGTTAGGCTGAGAGATGGTGACTGGCCCAAGGTCACCCAGAAAGCTTCATGGCTGAGCGGATATTTAAACCTGGATCTTCCAGGTCTAAGTCCAACACCAGAACCACTACACCATCCTGGCTATCTTGATTATTTTGATTGTTTTCCTCCCAAACCTATAAGTGTGTGTGTGTGTGTGTGTGTGTGTGTGTGTGTGTGTGTGTGTGTGTGAGAGAGAGAGAGAGAGAGAGAGAGAGAGAGAGAGAGAGAGAGAGAGAGTTTATCTTTATTTTATAGGATTGCCATCTTTAGCGACAGAGATCCTGCCAACATTTTTTTAACATCAGGCAGAATTTCAAGAGATGCAGCTTTCGAAATCTAATGAAGTGCAGTGTTTAGGGTGCTGGATTTGGATCAGGAAAATGGTTCAAATTTTTGTTTAGCCATAAACCCCTTTGGGGTGATATTAACTCCAAAGGGGTTATTATTAGGGTTGCTAACTCTCCAAGATTGGCCTAGAATCTCGAAGAATCAATATCAATCTCCAGGTGACTACTGAAAGCAATCCTGTTGATTTTAACAGCGCCTCCTTGGCTTTTAATGACATTGTTATGTTGGGAAAATAAATATCCAGAAATAACTGCAATCAGAGTAGGAAGTGCTGACATCAGGTTGCTGAAGCTTTGAGCGCCCCCCCCCCTCCCCATGCCCTTGTCGATCTCCTGATAGCACATTGGGTGAGATAAGTATGAATTCAAAAAACATCTTTTCATCTAAATCTAGCTGGGTAAAAAATAGAATGTTTGAGTCAGAATATAGCTCATAGCAAACCAAGGAAGATACTTTCTGCTTCTGAAGACATGTTTTGCCATAGTCTGCTGTGACTACAGCCTTGCTTTGTGTGTGTGTGTGTGTGTGTGTGTGTGTGTGTGTGTGTGTTTGTGTGAGTGAGTGAGTGAGTGAGTGAGAGAGAAAGATCAGCTTCAGCTGCTAAAATGGGAAATATGAAGTCAAGGGGTTTTCAGTGTATTTGTCAACATTATCCTCAAATATATTAATTTTTCAAAATTATAAATTAAAGCTTCAAGTGACACATTTCTCAATTGGCAGTTATCACTTTAACGGCACAATCCTACACATGTTTATTCAGAAGTCAGTCTCATTTTGTTCAATGGAGCTTACTCCCAGGTAAGTGTGTGTAGGATTGCAGCATAAGGCTAATGGAGCTACTATGGACAATGGCAGTGAGTCTATTGACTCGGACTTGAGTCGCATCAGTGACTTGACTAGGACGTGACTCGGTGATTATAAAAGACTCGAAAGACTCGACTCGAGATTTGGAGCCTTTTACAAGTCAAATTTTCTTCAGGTTTAAACCTATTTTCCCCATTAAATAGATAGGGACTCGCAACCAAAGACTCGAAACTTGGGGGCAAAGACATGGGACTTGACTTGAGACATCCCTGGTGACATCATGATTGCAGCCTCTCTCTCTCTCTCTCTCTCTCTCTCTCTCTCTCTCTCTCTCCCTCTCTCTTTGTTTACGCATTCAGCTTTAGCAATACTGCTGCAACCGCTGAAATATCCGATTCATGTATAAGAACAGAAAATCAATTTCCTACAAGTGGTGCAGGTAAGATGGCCTTTTAAAATTGTTTTAATGGTTGGCAATAAATAAGTGTTCATTTTATCAGAGAATATTTTTGTAAACTGATACTAAAGTGTTCCCCATGGAACTAGGAAGTCCTGAATGTAAGCCTGTGACTCTGTAGTGGATTACTACCTTGATAACCAGTATATCTTGAAAATAGCACAATAATGAATATATTGTTCAAGTGTAGTTCCTTATATTTACAATGGACATCACGTGTTCTATGAAAGATGCTTCCTGATGGTTGGGACACATTAGCCCAGTTCAGACAATGATCCAACAAACAAACAAACCATAATTTGCTGGATTGTGAATGAATTGACAAGCCTGCATTCACCATCCTCCCACCTCTCCTTTCCTCTCCGTCTTCCCCTTATGCACTTAGCTGAAATAGGCCTGACAGTTATCTAAACAATCTTGACCATTTCTAAAAGTGCTAAAATCTATTTTTTTCCCAATCTTGAAACGTAACCTACAATCTTCACACCATAGGTTTGTTTCACTGAACTCAGATAATCTCAGACAAGTGGCATTAACACTGTTAGGAGAATTTGATAGTTAACTATCTTCTTTGTGTTTTGTGTTTCTTTGTGTTTCTTTGTGACCAGCAGTGTAGATTTTTTTAATACTACAGTGTTAAATCTCCAGATTGGTGAGTAAATATGTTCTGTTAGCCCATGAAGAGAGGAGATTATTGGCACATGACCCAAAACTGCGCTGGATTCTATTTTGGAGCTGTTTAAAAATGTAACGGACAGCCCAGTCCTACTTAAGTTCCTCTGCGCCAATGCAGCGGCACCCAGTGCGGCTTCTGCTGCATCTTGCAGGGAAATTTAGCAGGTGGGAGGTCACCTCAAGGTAAGCAGACATTTATCCCTTTGTCCTGGAGAAACCCCCAGCCTGCGTAACGGGTCTCCTTGGACCCGCACCAACTATATGGCTGGTGCAAATCCGTGTGCATCCGTGTCAGTGGATCAGGCCTGGGAATGGGGATAGGATATGGTGCATGCCAGTGCCGCCAATCCCTCCTCCACCAGCCAGGCCATTCTGCTGGCACTGCTTTCTTGTGCGCTGTCACAAACCGTTTTATGATGACTAGCAACGGTGGAGCATATGCTTTGCTGGTGCAAGGTAAGGATAGGGCCACAAATCAGAGGAAGCTAAACAGGAAACTAATACATGATCCTCTGCTCAAATAGGAAGAAACACTGAGGTGAGAAAAAGTGTCTTTAACATTTCGGCAGAAATGCTTCCAGGTGTCAATTTGTCCCCTAATGTTCAAAGTCTCTGGCAATTTGGACAGTGAAGGTCTTTTCCCTTTGTGTGTGTTTTTGTCCACATCTGTCTGAAGTGGCATCACAATTAGATTCAAGTCACCTCCAATTATTAGAGCTCCCTCTTTGAACGGATTTCGCTGCTGAAACATGTAATCGAAGAAGGTAAACTGCCTCTTCCGGACAATAGATTGATCACAGGACTGATTCCGACTTGTCATGTAATTTACCTTTTATAAAGATGAACCGACCGTTAGAGTCTATGATCAACGCGAGCAATTCAAAATTAAGAGTTTTAACAAGAATCACAGCAACATCTCAAGATTTCAATGTGCCAGGAGCAAAGAGGCATTCTTCAAAGGAGGTAATAATAATCACGTTAATAATGCATAAGATGATAAAGATTCACGATTATGCTTCTTGTGGGGACAGTGTAAAGATCCTCATTCAACCATGAAAAAAATGCAAGTCTAAAAATGATTTCTTTACAGGAGACTGAGGACTAGTTACAGTAAATAACATGGCTAACAGTATAAAGCCAAGCGAACAAGAACCGTTGCTGAGAAAGTAGGCAACAAATGTGGATTCCAGCACCTCTGTAGACTCTGGATTCAAACTCAGTTTCTTATTTACATTTCTGCATACATTTGCCTTTAGTTTGATACTCTGTCAGATTCCAGAGGATTATCCCTGAGTTCTGCTTCAGCATCCTCCAGAATTAGAGGTGGCTTGATCTCATAATGAATCAGAAGGTCTCTTTTTCTTTCAAGGTGGTAGCCACAAAGGATGTGGCTGTGAATAATGAGTTTAAATGGGAATCCCCATTAGTTTGAGACTTCTGCTTCACATAGCTTTGCAGCGTAAGTCATAAACAGCTTCCTTCCCATGCTTTAATGTGTCTAGGCATAAATCTTGGAGTACTATGATCATCGTTCCTGTGTACTGTAAATCTTGGACTGCTTAGAGCTCTTTCATTAGTAGCCCAATCCTACATAAGTTCCCATGCAGCAATGGCCCCCAGCACAGGCTGTGCAGCATCCTGCATGGGAATTTTGCAGGCTGGAGGTCTCCTCAGGGTAAGAGGACATTTGTCCACTTGCCCCCAGGGAAAGCCCCAGCCCACCAACAGGTCTACTCAGATATGCGCGAGCCATATGGCTGGTGCAAGTCCAAGTGGATCCAAGTTGGTGGATCTAGCCCGGGAGGGGGGATATGATGTGGCGTACACCAGTGCTACAAATCCTGCCCCCCTCCTGGGCCCAATCCGTCTTACTCCATTGTCACCCCCACCCCATTACACCCCTACCCACCCTTCCCCTGCCTTTCCCCTGCCCCATTCCACCTCCACGCTGCTCAGGGCAGAACTCATTTTCTCCAGCCCTCGCTGCTCCTTCTGCTGGTGGATGTGGGTCGGTGCGGGCCTTCGCGCCAGCCCTGGCATCTGCTAGGCCGTCGCAAAGTGCTTTCTGGCACTTTTGCAATGGCAAGCACCGGTGAAGCAAGCATTGTGCCGGCGCTTTGAGAAAAGGGAAGATTGTGCTGCTAATTTTCTTTTACAGGAAAGTGTGCAAAATCAACAATGATGTCTCAGGGAGGAACGAGAAGACAAAATCCTCTATATAGCATCTCGAAATTATCCTCAGAAATGTTAAAATTAGGGAGAATGCCTAAAATAGGACTAGAGATCCATCCTATTAAAGAAGGATGCAGCACACATAATCTACCTCCAATTTAGGAATGCTGCAGTTGTGAAGGTTCCAACAGCAATTCCTATCTGTAAAGGCCTCCACCTTGGGTTGGTGTTCTAGTGCTTGGTCTTGAAGATAGGCCACCTGTTTCTGTGTTTTAACACCTCATTAGTAGCGGATAGAATGCTGTCTATCTTATTTGTCATCCTTGCTATATCTGATTGCACAGGCTTGAGTGCCTGTGTGTCTAGGTTTGAACAATATCATCTTTAAATTTAGTCAGTTGCACAGTTCTGCACTCAACATATCAGTTACATCTGCAGCCTGAGTTCCCTTGCTGGACTTCAGAAGATGTCTTCATCTGTTGAATTGCCTATCCATTTGAACCGAACCAAGGATGGATATGTAGATTTCTTTTTTGGTTTTATCTAATCTAATCTGCAGCTTTTAAGGTCAATAGCTTCTACCTTGATGCAGATGATTTTGTTCAACCAATTCACTTCACAGGAGGCTGACTCCTAAAGAAATAAATAGGGAGCTCTTTTCATCAAATCCATCCTCAGTTATTTCTTTGATTTCCCAAGGACTGTAGTGCAGCTGTCTAGCCTACTTTGGGAGATGGTTAAATGAAAGAGAAAAGGTAATTTAATTTACCCAGGCACTATATTTGCTTTAATAGATTCTAGCGCTCTGGATTTTCCTTTGTGTCTTACTCTTTTAGGATCACATACTGTATTCTTAAAGGCCTGTTCACACATTTTTTTGTTGAAGTGAGCAGCCATGGTTGTGCTCCCCACACTTTCCATGCATCTGTTTCATAATCACAGGGGACATGGTGGTGTGAACCAGGCTGTATACAGATCGATGTGATTATGGAACAAGTGAAAATAGTTGCTAGATATTTGCACAGCTCTGTTTAAAAGCTTTTTCCATGCAGTCGCAAGGCAGAACTACTTTATGCCCACAAACACACTTTGCAAACATGTGTGTACTGCTTAACGTGAGCAGAGGCAGAGGGAATTTGTATGGGAGAATTGGCAGAAGAAGGATGACATGACACACTCATGACTCACAACACAGCCCATGTGTGGGGGGGCAGCTGACCACAATGCCCCATCATGCAGTAGAAGAAGCACCACCATCAGCAGGAGATCAGAGAGTGAAGGCCAATGATGTCATTGGTCAGCCCATTGCCCACTCTGGGCGTCCAATAAACAGTAGAGTTGGTTTACACCAGTGGAACACATGGCTGAATGCAGATATGATTGGGCCGAGCATGTAGCTCACATTCTATTAAGGCTACAATACTATGCACATTTCCTGGGAGTAAGTCCTACTGAAGATTTACTTCTAAGTAAACATGCACCAGCTAGCACTCAAATATATATATATTTAGTTCAGGTTTTATACATTTGTTTTAAACTATTGCAACCCACCCCAAGTGTTTGGGATGAAATAAGATAGATCTTGAAATGAAGCATAATAAGTTTCAAAGGTGGAATAAGTGATAGGAGAAGGATTTCTTCTAATGAGAAAATTTAAACTGATTTTTTTTTGGGGGGGGAGTCGGACACGACTGGACTTAATTGTCAGGGGATACCTTTACCTTTTTATAATCAGTGGGGTGTGTGTGGCTATGGGAGTGTCATGACAACAAGCTCCTGAGTTTCAAAATTTACCACTTTACTGCTAGTAAGTAACCATTATCAGGCTGCTGGATGCTCACATACAAGCTTTCCTGCACCCACTGTAGCAGATGATCCACTTGTGCATGTGTTTGCTGGATCAGGTTAAAAGCATGCAATCAATCAATGTTGCATGAAGACTTGTGAGCCAGAATCCAAAGACTGTCCTGCAAACAGGACTGCACTTAGGAGACGTCTGAGGCAGAGATCAATATTTGGGCTGTGAATCAATTCCATTTTATGGAATTTCTAGGAGCAACAGCAAGTTTCAGGTTCTGGTTAGTATGCAGGAAGGCAATCCGGTGTAGAGCAGAGAAGAAGCACAAGGAAGGATAGAGAGGAACAATACACCGACAGCAGAGTCTGGTTACACTATGTAACTAGAAATGCAGCTGAGATGAGCCCTGTTCTCATGATGAGGTATAGAACGTGGTACATGCCAGGATCATGTCCCCCCTTCTGCATGTATTCACTCACCCTGGATATGTCATGAGAATAGAGCTATCGTACATATGCAATGGCACCCAACGTTCCAGAATTCAGAACTCAGGCCTAGATGCCTTTAAAAGGTGTTTGGACAGATTCATGGAGGAAAAGACCATCACAGGTTACAAGCCATAAGCAACCTCCTGGTTTTAGAAGTAGGTTTTCTCTGTGCCAGGTGCAAGGGAGTGGCGACAGGATACAAGTATCTTGTTGGCTGTGTGCTCCCTGAGGCATCTGGTGGGGCCACTGTGTGATACAGGAAGCTGGACTAGATGGGCCTTTGGCCTGACCCAGCAGGGCTCTTCTTATGTTCTTATGTTAGAACATACCCCAAGGAGTTAATATTGAGGATCCCACCAATGTGGGGCAGATCCAGACAACTATAAAGAATGGGGGGGGGCATGGTTACCAAACTGATAAACTCCAAAATGTATTGGGTATACGGGCAAAGACGCCATGTCGAAAAAGGGAAAAAAAACTTTTCCTTTTTCGACATGGCGTCTTTGCCCGTATACCCGATACATTTTGGAGTGACTGCTGGCCATGAAACATTTCGCAACAAACTGATAAACAAGAGGGTTTCTTTTACCTCCTGGGGTGATTATGAGATAAAAGCTTCTGCCTGCAGACCAGAAAGTCCTAGTTGACAGTCCCTGTTACATTGATGGGTGTGCATTGCAGCCACAATTTGGAAATCAAATAACGTATCCTCTGTTTCTTTTCTCCTCCCGTTTGAGAACGCCTCTAGTAAAGAATCTGGCTGACAATTTGGTCGACACACAGGAGAGAGCAAAGCCAGATGGCAATTTGTGACAACTTTGTTTGTGTCCTGTGAGGCTAGCTTGAATGGAAACCTGTTTTTGTATTTAAGCAAGTGAACCTGACACAAGTAAGATATACGAGTTAAAAGGCTGTCTCTTTCACTCATTTACTTTTCTGTCTATAAGATCTGGAGATGGTTGTGTACCTACTACAGATCTCATTTTCCTACCTCACTTTTCTTCATTCCTGTCTTCTCTATGTCAGCAGGTATTTCTTTATCTGCCCAGAAGCAATGAATGTGCCTGTTCAATAACAGTCGAGATTGGGAGATTGCTTTAGTGCAACAGGAGAAATACAGTCCTCTTCTTTTGTCTAAGTGCCATCGGTGATATGCACAGAGATTCCACTGACCATTGAACTCTATTGTGATGTATTAGATACTCGTGGTGGTGGGGGAGAGAATGAAATAATTTGTTTGCCAACACTAAAATAAAACAAGATTCCTCTCCTAAGTGACACACTCAGAACAGATCAGAGGCTTGGGTAGCTGCCAAAGTTCCAGCTAAGTCTTACATATGCAGTTGTTGTGTCTATTAAAAACAGATGAAGAAAAAATGCTACCATAATCAGGTTACAGCTAGCATTTCAATAATGCTGGAAACGTCCATGTCAGACTTGAAAATTACCTGCTGGAAAAATAAGCCTAGAATAACGTGGGAATTAAGAATGATATACAGGTGAACATTCCAGCCATGTTCAGACAAAATAAACATGAAATTAAAAATGTGCTGCTCCCATACAGTACAATGACCACATAACTTATAATGCTGAGCAGCATATCAACAGTTGACTTCAACAGTACTTTTTTCATTGTCATTTGTAGTATCTGTGACGTTTTTACTTCTTCCCCTTTGAGACTCTGTCTGTGCTAGTGGTGAGAAGATTTCAGGCTTGTGGAGTATCGTTTCTTTTTTACTAGATCCCAGAGGTCCACCAGATGGAGCCAGGTGCAAAATAGCCAGGTGTTAAAAAAAGGAAGTGGGCAGAGCCAGAAAATGGCAGTACACTTCAGAGGATGGAGTCAATTTCCTTTTATGCCCTATATCAGGGGTGGCAAAACCTACTTACCGTAAGAGCCACATATGATAAACTTCAGATGTTTGAGAGCCATGAGAGAGATGTTTGAGAGCTGCGATATTTAAGAAGCATTTAAATTCTTAAATTTAAGGCAGGATGTCTGGCTCAGTTGGTAGAGCGATCATCTCATAAATGCCTGAAGATCTGAAGGACGGCAGTTCGAGACGGCCAGAAGTGTCTGTGTCTGTCGGAGAGCTGCCGGCACGCTGAGCTGATAAGTTGCAGATCCTCTGTGGGGGAGTGGAACTGCAGCTGCAGCACTTGAGTGGCAGTCAAGGAAGGTTGCCTGTCAGCTGAAGCGTGGTGAAGCAAACCCAGAGAGAGAGAGAGAGAGAGAGAGAGAGAGAGAGAGAGAGAGAGAGAGAGCGAGAGAGAGAGAGAGCGAGAGAGAGAGAGAGAGAGCTGGACTATGAAAGAAACCATCTAATGAAGGGTTCTACAAAAGATTAGAATGTCATTGTATTGTAAAAACCCCTTGGGGGGGTTAGAAAAAAGCCTGTCTATGTAAACCGCCTTTGAATTAAAGTCGGAGGAGAAATCCAATGACTAAGAAAGGCGGTACGGTATATAAATACTGTATATATTATTATATATTAGATATATTTACTCAGCATAAATTTTAAACTTATGTTTTAATCTAGTGGACTCTCAGTTTATACCACCTGGCAAATAATTATAAAGCTTGAAAATTTCTTATTTACCTTTTTATATTAATTGTGATGCAAAAAGGAGCTCAGCCAACATCTTTCCGAGAGCGGCACATTATACGTCAAAGAGCCGCATGTGGCTCAGGAGCCACATTTTGGCCACCCCTGCCCTATATGAACTACAGCTGCTACACTCTGGGATGGGATCACCTCCATATAAACCTCTTCACCCTATAGCAAAACTGCCATATGAAAATGAAAAGTTTTCAAACCCTGTGGAAAAATGTGATCCATTCAAGCTTTAAAAGATCCGATCAGAATAGCCCACACCTAACTGCGCAGTGGGTTAAACCGCTGAACCATGAGCTGTCGATCGAAAGGTCGACAGTTCAAATCCGCGACGGGGTGAGCTCTCGTTGCTTGGCCAGTTCCTGCCAACATAGCAGTTTCAAAGCATGTTAATGTGAGTAGATAAATAGGTACCGCTTGCGGGAAGGTAAACAGCGCTCCGTGTTCCAGCTGCATGCTATGCGCTGCGGCAAGGAGAGTCATGCCGGCCACATGACCACGGAGGTGTCTTCGGACAACGCTGGCTCTTCGGCTTTGAAATGGGGATGAGCACCACACCCTAGAGTCGGACACGACTGGACTTAATTGTCAGGGGTCACCTTTACCTTTTACCTAACTGGTAGTGAATTGACAAAGCAAGATGAAAGGTCTCAATTCACACCTAAAGAACAAGAATCACTTTCTGTAGTGAGGGACATACTCTCAGTCCCTCATTGACCCCAAATAGAACCTGTCAAATCTACATATGAATTCTGATTCAGCAGCTTCATGCTAGTCTCTCTTTGACAGCACAATCCTATCCAAAGGGGATTTTAATCCCCTTTCTGTTCTGGGGCGTCCTGTTCTTACTGCACCGCTGGTTACACCGGTGGTGTAAATTGGATAGGATTGCGCTGTGAAACTATGGAAGTATGACAACTTTCAAGTCAATTACAGAAAGTCCAGGGCAGTGGAAAACTTGTAAATTTTGAAGTGCTGGAGCTTGCGACACCCAATGAAGACTATAACAACCACAACTTTACATTTCTTCATTTGAGTGTTTCCTTCCCTTGCCACTTATTTCCACTACTGGGAATTATATATAAACATCTAGCTCATTTCATTCCAAACTCTTGGAGTAGTTGTCATAGTTTAAAATGCATGTCAAAAAATTGGATTTAAAAAAAATCACAAATATAAAAGTATATTATAGTGCTCGCCTATGTATGTTTACTCAGAAGTAAGTCCCACTGTGTTCTATACAACTATAGCCATTTTGGGGGGAAATTCAAAAGTAACACCTTATTGCTCCTGTTTGTGACATCACTGTTCCTGCTGTAGGAGAAATCCCAGAACTCTTCTCCCCCTCGACCAGCGTCTAGGGAGAGTTAAATGCCCCCCCACTGGTTTATGTTACAAGATTTTAAATGCCTGGTTTGTATCCCTTTATTCATTTGCATGAAGACAGTCTGATTTGGCCTATACAAATAGGAGAAGGGCGTATTGTAACTTACTGAAAAAACATCAAAGAGAATGGCAGCTCCATAACAATTACTTATTTCAGCATAATCTTTTGTGGGCTGCAGTGCACAAAAGTTTATGTTGAAATAAATTGGTTAAGCTGGGGACACACCGGCCGCAATGTGGTGTGGTGTGTCTGCGTGCGGCTTGAAAATCTCAATGTGTCTTATCTTTTGTCAGAGAAGAGAACACTCCCCTGTGTTGTGGTGCAAACAAAGTTTGAAAAATTGAACTTTGGCTGCGTTTGGCCAATGAGAGGCTGCTGTGGCCACAGTGCTGTGGGGGCCACAGTGCTGTGGGGGTGGGATGCGGAGTGACGCGCTGGCCAATCAGACTCGAGTCTGAAAAGACTCGATTCCAATTGGCTAAAAGAGAGCAGGGGACAGGGGCGGACATCTTACCCTTATCCGGGTGGCTTCCTTCAGTGACGATAGGGTGCGTTGCGGCACTTCGGCTACTCTCACGCCACAAAGGGACGCACCGCACTGAGATGCAGCCTGGGGGCTTTAGTCTATAAAGTGCTGTATGACTCCTTGTGGTTTCTTTTGCAATAGACTAACATGGCTACCCCTCTGAAAGTTGTTACTTGCTGGTTATCTTTTCTTCTCTCCTGCCAAAGTATATGTGGACATGGAAGAGGCGTGAGAATCTACAAGAATCCAGACTGGAATGAATTAGATTTGGTCTTCCAATACCATTCAAGATTTGCTAAGAACATTCTTCATATGAAAAGTTTTACCCACTGGAGTGACTTGTGCAGGCATGACTTTGAAACATCGATAAAGAAAGGCCACACATCTTAAATGTATAGAGTATTAGAACACGTTACATGTACATGTCACATTTGCTACAGGGATGTTGCCAAAAACAGTCTTCTCATGGTAAATGATTGATGTATAGACCATAATATTTAGATCTACAGGTGGGCCCCCATATCCACTGATTCACTATCCACGGTTTCAGTTATCCACGGATCGTGGGGACCCCCCCAGGCTTTTACTTTTTTTTCCCAGTAAGCTTCGTTTCTTCCTTAGCAGCCTCTGGCTGCTTATTACAGGCAAGCAGAACAAGACTATGTCCTAGAGAGGCTCTATGAGGTTAACAGAAACCTTGCAGAGCCTCTCTAGGACTTAGTCTCGTTCTACTTGCCTGCAATGGAAGCTGCTTCTCTGTTTGTTTTAAGGAAGAAACAAAGCTTGCTGAAAGAAAAATAAGAGCTGGGGGGGGCAAGCATGCCTGCCTGCAGGGGAAGCAGGGTGGGGCCCCCTCAGGAAACCATGGAGGGGGTGTTCGCTCTTATCCACGGTTTCAAGTATCCACAGAGGGGCCTGGAACATATCCCCAGCGGATATGGGGGCCCACCTGTACTTTCTTACTATGTGGATTGCTGCAACCTTGCAGTGAATCTCTATCCCCGCCCCTTACTAGTGACCACTGTTGGAAGTGTGGAGACTCACAATGTGATCATGTCTACACTTCCAATAGGGGCCACTAGTAGTGCGTGTGTGCGAGGGGGGGGGGAAGAAATGCAGATTTATAACATGATAGTGGCAATTGTGTGAAACAAAGCTTTTGAGGGGCTGTGGTTCAGTGGTAGAGCATATGCTTTGCATACAGAAGATCCCGGGTTCAATCCCTGGCATCTCCAGGTAGGGCTTGGAAAAGCCCCCTGTCTGAAACCCTGTGGAGTCAGTGTAAACTGGAGTAAGCTAGATGGACCAATGGTCTTCCTCAATAAAAGGCTGCTTCTCATGTTTCAAAGTATTGCAGCAAAGGAAGGAATAGCTCAACACAGAAGGCTGTTCTTGGCAGCAGTCACACCTACATCCTGCTACATATAATGTTGCATCAACCCTTACACTAAAGGGCCCTTAAGAGGTTTTGATTCAACAGTACCAACAAAACCATGTTGCTCTTTTTCAAAGTCAGAATGAAATAATAAATGAAGTCACTATTGCTATTATATATAATATGTGCAGGGTTGATAAACTTCCTCTGTCAAGAAAGTATATTATTTTCCTTCCTCAGTCCTTTAAAAATCAGTTAACATTCAGTCACACATAGGAATAAAGCAATAAAGTAATTGATTTTGCAAAAGGTCATATATGACATAAGAAATTGAAACTATTTGATTTATATTGCATAACAAAAGTAAAAAAAATAAATTTGGTAGCAAAAAAAAAAAGACTTTACATCTTTTTGCTATATCCATATTCTTGATGAGGTCTATCAACAAGGGACTGTATAGCCATAAACCAAAAAGACAACGTAAAGGCTTTATTGTAGACAAGAGTACCAGAAAGTAGATTGATTGGTTTGTTTGTTTAACTGCCTATAACCAAGGATACTGGATACATTAAAAAAAAACCTTTAGAATGTGATCACAACATCAGCATCACTTTTTCTTACAGCAAATTCAGGTGGTCAAAAGTCTACTAGTTTGGATGCTGAACAAAGTCACCCAAAAGTAAGGTAATAGTTTTGACATTCTCAGGGGATTCCACAGGTATGCATGTAAGATTTGCAAATTAAAACAAAAAAACAAAAATGTATAACCCCCCCCCCAAAAAAAAATCTCCCTGTGAACTTCCAGGACTTTCATCTTGAAGGACCTACAGAATGTTGAGGGCTCTTAAATCAGGGTATCAGGGTTCTTTTAAATCAGAGTTCATTTTTAAAAGACAAATAGAGGATATGAGAGAGAGAGAGAGAGAGAGAGAGAGAGAGAGAGAGAGAGAGAGAGAGAGAGAGAGAGAGAGAGAGCTACTCAAACAGCTTTTAGTTAGAATCCTGGATAGGGGATGCATGCTGTGAAGTTAGAAAGCTTCCCTCCCTGCACTATACAGAGAAGTGAAAGAAGAAAAGGAAAAAGGAAGTCTGTTCCATTCTTCAGAACCACCCTCCCTACCAACCCTGGCACCCATAGCAACAAAATGTTCAGGTTTGTGAATGGCAACCATCCCCAAACTCACTCTGTAATGTTATACAGCAGGGAGGCTTCACAGGAGTAGGAAATAAAAAACGGTGTTCCTTTTCCCTTCCCCCCTCCTGAAACTCACCCCACTTCATGAGATGTAAACAGTACTACAAGGCTCCTGTTTTAGGTTGGCTAGACACAGAATAAAAATACTCTTCTTAGTGGCTTCGGATGCACTGCAATACAGTATTTGGTTGCACATTCCACTTGTAATGTTCTCTAATACTGCACTATGCTGGTAATATGATTGAACTTGAACTGTGATATAGTATGGAATATACAGTAGTTTCAGCCCAGATTTGTATTGTTCCAGCTAGAATTTTTCAGCAGAAATTCAGAACCTTTTCCTTTCATGGGAGCTATGCCAACTATTTAAGATAATCTTATCCACGTTGCACTCATGTTTGTGTCTCATCAAAAACTGTGGTAATTTCAGCATAAATTAAAATTAATATTAAGAAGTACCACTGTCTCCATTAAAAGCCTCATTTCGATCTCTTCTATCTGTCTGTCTTTTCACTTCTGTCCTCCCATCTTTTTCTGTAGACATTCTTTTATGAGACATGCATTTGGAACTTGACAGAGAGTGCCATCTTGGCTGCTCAGCATGTATTTTTGATATCCTCCCTGCCCCCTTCATCCTTAGTTTGAATCTGATATTATAGAGTAGCAGCCCCTAGTGGAGATAAGTTAACTAACTTTTTGTTTCAGATGCATGCTAATGATTGTGGAAGCAACTGGTGATAAGCCAACAGTACACTTTATAGCATGCAGAATCCCTCCCTATAACTGCATGGAGTCTGCATGTTACTGTATTGTCGCTAAAAATGTTGATGACCCAACATTAAACACTGAACCACTCTTACAGATTAGAATGTCTCCTAATGTGACCCCACTTTCCATCCCCCTCATTTAAAATATAGAACAACAAGAGAAATGAAGGTAGTTGCAATTACTGAAGAGTAATATCCAGTCCTATTCTACACAACATTTCTCAGGAATAAATGAGGCCCAAGTATCACTGAGAGACACTGAGGGCCCAATCCTACGCCTTGCCAACCTATAGCATGCAGCACTGCTGCCGAAGCACGTACTGCGTGCTATGGGAGAGGGCGACCAGACAGCCCAGAAGAGGTAACTAAAGGTATTTTTTACTTACCTCCCTAAAGCTGACTGGCCTCCAATGGGCAGTGTTCACTCTAAGGTGCACGGCTGAGTGGCTACGCACCTCCCTGCCAAGCCCCGTGCAGCACAGAGCTTGGCAACCCGGAAGTTTGGCGATGACGTAATGATGTCATCACGGAACGTCCAGAGGTGGTGTTGTGATGAGTCATGATGCTGTTCTGCTGCCAGAGGGGTCCGCACACCAGTGCAGACCCCTTACAAAGATGCTGCCAATGGGTCTCCTCAGACCTATGCCAACTATTTAGTTGGCGTAAATCCAAGTAGACTCATGGAAAGGTTTGGGGTGTGAAAAGGGGGATAGGATCTCAGTGTGCTCAGCTGCTGCTGCGATCCTCCCTTTCCCACGCCTGAACCCCCCCAGCCCGGTCCACACCCTACTCCAACCGCTTCTGATCCTCCCCCATTCTGCCCTCCCTGCCAACTTACTGGTGGCAGTGGAGAATGGTGAGGGTTCTGGGCCTCTTTTCGGCACACAGCCTCTGGGTGTTTGCGCCAGCTCCAGCAGCCCACAGAACAGCAGAGATGCTGCAGCACCAGTGCTCTTGGATTTATGTGGCAGATCGCAAGAGTGAACGTTTAGTCTCTAATATGCACGGTATCCTGCTCTTTGATGTCGTATCAATATTGTTTATTAGTAGATTTCAATAACTTATCAGCTACTCATCCTTCGATGCCTGCTGCTACAAGACAAGGTACTAAAAGCTCATTATGTACTAATTAATCCTGCTGGACATGGCTAATTACTTCTTATTAGTACTTCGTTTAAACGTCATTACAGTACACAACACAAGACATTGATCTAGAGCTCCAGAAATAGCATCGGACACCATGATTTCATAAGGAATCTCACCTACAGTGGTGAAACAAGGGTGGAGCGAAGGCAAGTAGTTCTGCAAGACTCCGTTACACTGGAGTCAGTGGCCCCTCCCCCTTGCTGTTGGAGCCATTCCAGCAGCAACAGGGGAGTGTCCTGCGTGTTGCCTTTGTACAGAGTTCACGCATGCGCAGAGCATCGATTGGAAACCGTCGCTATGCGCATGCGTGAACTCTGTACAGCGCTGCTGGGCGCTTTACAGAGTTCGCGCCCGGGGCAGCAAAGCAACGATCTGCGCCCCCGGAAGAGATAGTCGCCCCTGGATCGTCGCTGGATCGTCCTAGACCAAAGGTAAGTGGGACAAAGCATACACAGAAGCCCCGTTAGCGCTACAAAACCCCTAAAAACCCTTAAAAAATCCCGGAAAAAATTAAAATAAAAAATGAAAGTTAAGCAGGCCCGCCCCCCCCAGAGCCTCTGCGCCCCTACACCCTGGGGCCCTCCACCCCATCGCCCCATATCAGCTGACGCCTCTGCCCCAACGCACACATGTGTGTGGGTGTAAAATAAGAAAACAGAAGAAAAGTCCATATTTCTTCCATAAGTGTAATTTCTTCTACCATATATTTTTTAAAAAATCACACCATTGCTAGAATTTGTGTTGTGTTGCCATTTATGTTGTGTTTCTTGCCATTCCATAAACATTTACATACTGACAGTTTATTGAGCAGCATGGGCAGCGCAATCCACACTAACTTTAGACTGGCTGAGTTTTTGTTCCGCCAGTCTAAAGCGTCATAAACGTGCCGTAAAGCACGTTTGCGATGACTTAGGTGTAAGTGTCACCGGCACCAGAGGCTGGCGCTGCTCACACCTTCAGTGCCCTGGACCTGCGCTGGACGACCCAGGTAAGGTCTAGGCCACTTGGTGCAGGGGCGGGCCCGGGGGGGGCCGAGTCAGTGAGGGATGGGGGCCATTGGTCGGCTCCGGCTGGGAGGGGGTGGGGATATGGCGGCATGCTCCACCGATATCCTAAGCCCCTTCCCAGCCCAGGTAGGCCTTACATGGCCTCCCCAGTATACGCCAGCTTCAGAGCTGGCGTACATCCGAGGAGGCTCATAGGCCCTGGGCTTGCTGACACCCGGGGAAGGGAACGAATGTCCCCTTCTCCTGAGGTGCTCCTGGGCTGCCCCAGGGCAGCCCGGGACCATCATAAGATACAGTGGCACTGTGTATTGTTACACAGGATTGCCCTATTAGTCTGTATTTTCCATCTGCATTATACAAGTGATGTCAAATATGGCATTTTCCAGCTCTTTGCTAATAAAACATGTAGGTCATTGTCATTATACGCTCTTCTTCTACATATACTCTTCTAATTGTCCTTGTAATATACATATAGGATTTAACAGGATATCGTTTTCTGTAATGTCTTTTATACATTGACCAATATACTCTGCTGCAATTGTTGCACTAAATAACAGGAACACCACATATGGACAAAAATATATACCTAGTATTGCTACGCCTTCAACTTTTGTTTCAAATATAGAAAAAAGGCCTTCTGACTTGTTCACTATGATCAGAAGTTACAACTTGGCCTTCTGCTACTTAGTTGTTTTACTAGCATGCAAAATGGCAGCACTGTTTGTCGTGAATGAGGGCCAAATTGGGCACAATGTGGGAAATCCGTGATCAGATCACCACTCCTTTGGCTAAAGTTGAATAGCAGTCATGGTGTGTGTGTGTGTGTGTGTGTGTGTGTGTGCGCGCGCATCTGTACATGTACCTGTGTGTGAATCTGAGATCATAGCACCAGGAGAGGAGCTGCTCAACCTTTTCACCTGAACCATTTTCCAGGGAAAAATTGTCTGTTGATACAGTATGTTACCTGTATGTTTTTCCCCATTGGGCAAATAGCAACTTCAGAGGGGCAATTTAGGATTGCCCACCCCGCCTGAAAGCTGACTGTGAAAATCACCTGCTTACCACTGTCTTTTGTATAAAAGGCTCGGGTAGAGGCTTATCCTTGAAAAATGAGATTCACGGCCCAATCCAATTAAAAGCCCTGCACTTGGATGCAGCGGTGCCGGGGCAGGCTCTGTTGTATCCAGCGCAGGGCTGGAGGTCTCCTCAAGGGAAGGGGATGATCATCCCCTTCCCTCATGTCAAGCCCCAACAACCCCTAAGGGCCATCTGGAGGTGCGCCAGCAAAATGGCTGGTGCAGCTCCAAGAAGCCCCGTGTCGGGCTTTCAAGCCCAGGATGGGGTTAGGATTCAGCAGAGCCAGGCTTGGTGAATTCCTTCTCCACCAAGCCTGCCCCCTCCCAGGCCTGATCCATCCTCTCCCTGCCCTGGAACACCTCCTCCCCGCTGCCCTCCCCCCGCCTCCCCACCGGCCAACATGGAGCTCACCTATCTCCAGTGGGCGCAGCTCCATCCCTGGCGGAGACCTTCCAGTGCTGGCCTCCGCACTGGCAAGACAGACCTCCATGCTGCCACAACATGCTTCACGGCACGTTTGTGACAGCACAGAGTCCAGTCCCACCGGCGGAGGCCGGTATAGGATTGGGCTCTCAGTTTCTTCCTGGATCCCTGCAGGTGGGAGAAGAGTCAGGTAAGCATTCCCTATGTTGGTCTATTAGTATCTCATGCTATTAAAACATCCTGAAGCAACGACATCTGAAGACAGGCTACCCGGCTAAATGGAGTTTTTCATTTGATTCACAGTCATTTTTATTAAGCTGGTTGACCTCACTGAAAATTAAGAGGAAGAAGTAGGATGCTGTTAAAGTTCTAAAGCATTTAGTCAAGTCCACAATCGATGACATTTTCTATTATGCAACCTTCATAATGGCTTATGTGCTCTGTGATGATTAATCAAACCACATACCATGTCTTCTTCTGTAGGATCTTCCTCTTGTTATACAAGAACAATTAAATATATTTTGGACATCTTTTTGTCACAGGAGTTTTGTGCATTATTCCCCTCCCCCCTTTTACATGTTTGCATTCTACACGTGCTGGAAAACTAATGGGTTAAAGAAACTCACACATCCCTCTTCTAATATACAGCTATTCCCAACTCCCCATATCCTCAGATGGAGCATTAACAGGCATGCCCACATGTTTGGGCTCAAGCTGCAGCTAACTGTGCGGTTACATTAATTATCTAAAATTAAGTCTAGAAGTTCAAAAGCCTTAGAGGTCAAAGCATTTTATACTGAGCCATGCTGAGCAGTAATGGTAGTTCTAAGAGAATTAATTAAATGCACTGCCTTTGAGCAAGTGACACATTCAAGGTTGGACTTAAAGAGAATTGTTCTTCAGACTTTCTGCAACAGGAAAAAGTGACACAGAAGCTTGTTCAAAATCTTGCTGCCACTTTAAACCTGGTGACATTTCAAAGGATCTTTTAATTTTATTTTTGTAACCCTGAAACCATTTAGGCTGCAATCCTATACACATGTAACCTGGGAGTAAGCCCCATTGCCTGTGGTGGGATTACTTCTGAGTAAACATGAAATGGTTTGTGTTGTCATTTTTTAGTACTAAAAAACACAAACATTTTAGAATTCAGTCTTCTTAGGGCCATTTCATATATTACAGAAAAGACAAATCCCTGTGTTTCCTCGCTGTGCCCAAATATTGTTTTTTTTTAGCTATTTTTAAAGAGGAGATGTATGAGCTGATGGCTGAAGCTCCTTATAGATTTCCTGCTGAATCAACATTCTTTAGACCCAGAAAGACAGAGTGGCTTTCCTATGGAGGCAAAGAGGAAGGGGGTGGAAATGTTATGCCACATTTGCAGATGCAGTCAGCAAAGGTAACCCCACGCTGAGTCTCCCCCTTCCTACTGGAACATGTAACCAGCACTTTCCCATGTTGTGCTTCTCCCCACTAGTGGCCAGACAGAGTGAAGCAGGGATGGGGAAATCTACAATGTGAAGACATCATCACCCATGTATGTGTTACTACTTACTACAGTGGTAGAGCACCTGCTTTGCATGCAGAAAGTTAGTCTCAATCTTTGGTATCCCCAGGGATAGGGAAAGACCCCTATCCAAATCCAACTCCCAGTTAGTGCAGACAATATTGAGCTAGACGGATTAAAGCAGTGGCTCAGTAGGAGACAGCCAGCCTCACATATATTAATATGCTAAATATTACAGAAGACAACTGTAATATGCTAAATATTACAGAAGACAACAATATTACAGCTGGCATGGGAGTGCTGTTTTAAGTGGCCTCCCCATGTTGCCTCTAATGTATAGTTCTGCCCTGGAGCTGAAATTTGTGAGACATGAAGCCGTGTTTCTCTATCATCAGTGACTCGCACTGGCTGCATGATGTACTCACATCTACTTAGCTCTGCCACCCAAAGTTATTTATCTAGAGATGCCAATAGCCTTCTGCTCTCATGTTGAGCAACAGCCCCTCCTTAGCATGGCCTGGTAACAGTTCGCCCAACAATTTGTCAGTTGCCAACTGACTCCATTGTACATGTACCCACCTAGTCAGCCCGTCATCTGTATTGTCCTGCTGCTACCAATTCTTCATAAAGAGCTACTAAAAATAGGCAAAGGCATTTTATATAGTGTGGATGTATTTTTAACTTAAGAATCCAGGTTCCACACATTTCTTTTGTGATGAAAAGTTATAGAGGCAGAAACACTTAGACCTTCTGTAAGTCCTTTCCCAAGGGAAAACAGGCTCCAGATGAATTGCTAATAAATAGTGGCAAAAGCATATGCTACTTTGAACACAGAATAAAATAAACCTTGCCAGCTGCATTCAAATGTGGGAGATAATCAGAAATGGAGCCTTCTGAACTAAAAAAAAAAAGGGCTATAAATGAAAGATGCTCCGAGAAGGAAGGGAACAGACACATTCTTGGACTTGTAAGCTGGTTACATTTATTTTAGAATAAAGCGCAGAAGAGGATGCATGTATTCCCCATTATTCTTTTGCAAGATACCACTATGGCAATTTTGAAAATGTTGGAGGACAGCTGTTGTCTCTGGCAGAATATGCTACAGAACAGCATCTTCAAAGCCTGATTGAAATGCGAAGCTTCTTGGAGGAAAAGTACTTTGGTGTGCTGCATTCCCTGCAGCTGGCTGCCCATTGAAATTGTACTGCTGTCCCCTATGGTTTGCCGTGTTAGCATGCCATCCATCTATTCTATGGATCCCTGGCATGGCAATGCAGCACACGTCGTGGCCAGCAACTGGATTTCAATGGGAAGCTGGCCACGTGGAACACAGTGCAGCTAAGTGCCTTGCTTGCAACTAGCTTCCCATTCAAACTGAGTCCAATTCACATACAGCACAATCCTGTGTAACCTTGCACCGGTGTAACAGTAGATGCACCAGTGTAACAGCAGATGCACCGGTGTAAGTGCACATACTGTTACACCGGTGCAAAGTTACACAGGATTGCACTGACAGAGAGATAAGGAAGTGCTACTGATACACCAAGCAGGTGTGATATTGGCAGGATGACATAGGAAAGTGGGGGGAAAGTGCCACACTGAAAGAATCATCCAGTGATGACAGAATCTTCATCACATCACAATATGCTGTATCAGTGATTAGAGTTGCTTGGTTGAGATCCTGATTTCTCTACTTCCCTAATGGTTTCAGCTGTTCCTACTTTAGCAGCATTTACCCCACCACTATTCTAATTCCTGTAGGCAGGATAGATTGAGTTTACTTGTCAGTCTTGTCAACAAAAATGCAATTTCTGCTGTAAGAAGTCACCAAGCTTGACTTATTTTAACATCTAACATACAAACGGGCAGCCCAATCTTATCTAAATCCCTGTGTGGTGATGCAGCGGCTCTGGTGCAGCTACCACTGTATCCCGCAGGGGATTTCTGGCTGCTGAAGATCCCCTTTCCCCAGTGTAAGCCCCAGCTGCAATGTGGCAACTCGGAACTGAGTAAGCAATATCTCTGCAAGTTCGTGGTGATCCGTGAAGGCAAATCAGGCCAGGGAAGGGGGTCAGGATTTGGTGTGTGCCAGGGATGTGGATCAAGTCTCCAAGTCTCAAGTCAAGTCCCAAGTCTTTGTCCCCAAGTCCTGAGTCTTTGATTGCGAGTCCCTATCTATTTAATAGGGAAAACGGGTTTAAAACTGAATAAAATTGGACTTCTTGTAAAAAGCTCCAAGTCTCGAGTTGAGACTTTTGAGTCTTTTACAATCACCAACTCAAGTTCGAGTCAAGTCATTGAGACGACTTGAGTCCTACTCGAGTCCGAGTCAATAGACTCAAGTCTACATCACTGGTGTGTGCTGCCACCACCACCCCTCCCATGCCCAATCTGCCCTCCCTTCCACCCCTTCACCGGCTCATTCCACCCACCCTTGCCCCATTCAACCCCCTCCCTGCTTTCCTCCAAATCCCTGCACTGGCTTACATGAGATGGCAGATCTTCAATTTGTCCCCCGGCACATGGGAGGCCACTCTGGCCTCCCCACCAGCAGGCCTGCAGCACACGCTGGCAGAGGCTGCTTTGTGACTCCTGTAAAGCAGCCTCCGCTGATGCAATGCTAGTGACCCCAGCAGCCACGGGGGATAGGATTGTGCCCTAATTTTTTAAATATATTAAATGAACTCTCTAAGTGTGTGTGTGTGTGTGTGTGTGTGTGTGTGCGTGCGCGCGCGCGCACGTGTGCGCATGTGCGTATGTGCATGTGTTATTTCTCTACAAAAGCCGGTTCCCAACATTCTGTCACCAGCCTAGCATGAACAATAGACAGAACCCATTGGAGGCTAGGCAGACTAAGGGGAGATACTATGCAGATTGAAGCAGGGGACATCCACTAAAATTGAGTGACAGGAGAGTTAGAACAGACAAAATAAAATATTTGTTTACCCAGCGTGTAAATTGTGGAACTCCTTGCCATGGGATGTGGAGATGGCACCTGGCCTAGATGCCTTTAAAAGGGGACTGGACAGATTCATGGAGGAAAGTTCATCACAGGTTGCAAGCCATGATCTGGATAAGCAACCACCTCATTTTAGAAGTAGGCTATTTCTGAATGCCAGATACAAGTGAGTGGCAACAAGATACCTTCTTGCCTTGTGTGCTCCCTGAGGCATCTGGTGGGCTACTGGGAGATACAGGAAGCTGGACTAGATGGGCCTTTGGCCTGATCCAGCAGGGCTCTTCTTATGTTCTTAGGCTTGATTCTTAGTGGCCGGGGTCAACAGGGCAAGAGTCAGAGGCAAGCCCCCTCCCCCATACCCAGTCATGTTCCTAATAGCACTCCTTTACATTTCCCCGTTTACTCCAGTGCTTGAATTCTGGGGGGAAGGTAGGGTATTCTTAGGGAAATCCACAAATCCCTGACCCCACCTGACCCTCTTGCGGTAGCGCTCCCAAAATGGCACTCCCATCAATTCCATGTGTCTGGCTTAGGAGTGGGAGTTTACACGGTAAAGAGAACTGTCATTGTCAGACAGTACTTCTGACCATGTGTAGAGTAGTTTTCCCCAATTAAAGAGAGCTATAATTCTCAGGTCATGTCTCTGAGCATGTGGAAGGAGGCTCACACACACACACACGCACGCACACACACACAGACACACGTATGTTACTGAGGCCATCCACATTCCACACTTTGGATGGAATCACTCAGGCTCTTCCAGAAACATCGTTCAATTTCTCCCCCCCCCTCGATGTGCTGGTGTATACTGATCGTATACTGATGATCACCTGAGATAATTCATTCCATGATTAAAGCTTCATTTGGGAATTATGCCAGAATGTGTGGAGATGGGCATATGGATTCCTGTACTGATACTCATTTAGGTTTGTATGGTTAGAAATTTTGTAGTTCAATAAGAAGAGCCCTGCTTGATCAGGCCAAAGGCTCGTGTCAGGACTATCACAGCAAATTTTGTTGTATGGGGAGTGTCAACAACTTATGAGCCCCAGGTGCCAAGTGACCTAGCTATGCCACTGCCAAGACTGCCAGACAAATTAAGAGAGCAAGTCTATCCTCTGCTGATACCCGCCGAATGAGATAGAATCACTCTTAAACTCCCTGGCAGAGCTCAGTGCTACTTCAGCAGAAAAAACACAAAACAATTGTGCCAGTGTAGTGATATCCTTGAGCCAGTGGGATGCTGCTTGTGCCAGTGTAACCCTTATACTGCTGGGACTCTGCCAGCAGAAGGGGAGACAAGTTAAAATTGGATGGGGATAACTGAAAGGTTAGTGGGAATGTTAGGCTCACTCAGAGATTTATTCCACCCATGTTACATTTACAAAAGAAGTGATGTACAGTAAAGCAAAACACTCCCACTGGAGGTAATGCAGAGCACCAGAATTACTGCCCCTACCCCTCCCTTTCCACCCCCTAAACACCTAACAGTGGAAAGGATTTTGACTATCTCAGCAATTAATCATAGTGCACAACACCTGAGTTATATCAGATACACTCAGGAAACACAAATTACATATATTAAAATAACTGGCATGGGGCTATGTCATCCCCCCCATGTCTACAGAAATTAGGGGCACACAAGTGAGGGCTTTGGTGATGGACACCTTGCATTCAAATTGTTCCAACAAACATCCAACCGGTAGGAAGAACAGAAAGAAGTGAAGGACAGATGAGTAACTTCTCAGAATCCCTTGCAGGTACAGGCAAACCTGGGGGCACTGTTGGTGTGCAATATCATGACTGACAGTGTTTCCAAGGGACATTGTGGGAGTGTTTGTCAGTGTGGCTGTTTGAGTTTTTGTTTCTATAACTAGTATTATGCACTTCACTTCAGATCACTCTTGGTTGAGAATAGGGTTGCACTTGCGTTACACCAGCATTAGCCCTGGCACAGTGTGTGGGGACCATAGGGTTGACCTGTGTACCTAGTTCTCCTTTGTGTTCTTTGGGACTTACATTGGCACTTAATTGCCAGTTTTTCTGGCATCATGCATGGGCAGCGCAATCCTGTGTAACCTTGCACTGGTGTAACAGTAGATGCACCGGTGTAACAGCAGATGCACCAGTGTAAGTGCAATTACACTGACATAAGTGCACTTACACTGGTGCATCTACTGTTACACCGGTGCAAGGTTACACAGGATTGCACTGTTAAAGTTGGAAAGCAGTAGCTACTGTCAACTGCAAAGGCACATATGACATAATCTGGATCACTGGACTATTAGTATAACTGCACAACCAGTATTGAACTATTCTTTGATTTACAGATCCCTTTGTATACTTCAACCCAGATGAAAACTAAAAATGGAAAAGAAACCACATTAGTTGTATAAAAGCAACTATATATATATATATAGTTATATATGTATATATATGCTTGCCTTTGAGTAACATAAGAAGCTTCCTTTCTCTCGGATTTATTCAGATCCTATAATCAAAGCTATATTTTATTTGACACTTGCTAATATGAGTTCACAGTATATTTTATTTCAAGTGGATGGGTGGCTAACAATTATGCAAATAATCTTCAGTTTATTTGATTAGTAGCAGTAGAAACTCTAGCTTCCACTAGTGTGTAAACTGCATTCTTGCTGCTAATCATCCAGTTTTCATGTGATATATGTCTTTTGCATCCATCAATCCCATCTTCTTTCTTCATAGTCTCATAAACAATATTTCCAATACTTACATTGTTTTGTACCTGAAAATATCTTATTGGAACTGGAACTGGAGTCATTAATATCAGGAAGAATCAATTTTAATGGGAGCTGAAATGTATGACATATGTTTCACACTGTTGAGGAAGGAATACATACCTATAAAGACCAGAGTGATGGTCCTAAGGCACACAAAGCAGCCCGCAAGCTTCTGAAATTATGCTGGTCTGGGTATGATTACTGCCTGTGAAGGAGACCTCCTGGGAACCTTTGGTACTCTGCTTAGAGTTCTGTTGAAGAAGATAGCATGATGTAAGTGTAATAAAATACATTCAAATTATACTAAATTATAATAGATGAGAAACAATTGTATCCCCATTTTACAGATGGCAAAACCAATAGTTGTCAAGGACAGCATCAAGAATAATGGTTAGTAGTGAATCTGGTGTTTGCTGGGCAAGATGATAGTGATCTTTGTGTAAGGGAGTTTGAGAAGTTCCCTGAACAGATCATTACCTGATAGGCACATCTACCAGTGCCCTAAGATGTATACCTGGGTCTTCCCACCTGCATCAAAAGACAAATGTTGAGATTGCAATGGGGCCAGATAAGCATCATATGTGCTACGATCCAGATGCACATCCACGTCTGCATTGGCTGTATTGAATTTGCATTCCCAATTTCTTTTGACATTGAAACAAAAACAAAAACAATTGCATCAGGTCAAAATGTGCTAATAAATGAGCCTCATCCTTTCAGCAGTTCACTTGATAGCTTTCTTTTCAATGAGCAACTAAAAGACAAACAGTTCCATAGTCCATTGCAATTACATTGGTTCATCTAAGCTAGTGGTCTTCAACTTGTCAAGAGCAGCAGGAAGTCACCTCTAACCCCAGCTTACAACAAGAGCCCAGTGAATGAGGAGGGTGGGCAAATTAGTGGCCATGTTTCTTCCCATTTTCCCACCTGGGGGTGGCCAATCAGTGTGTCCTCCTGCTACTATATATCATTCTGCCCCTTCTTTCCTTCCAGGCTAATTGGAAAGAGAGGAGTGTAAGAAAGTGACATGCAACAGTGTACTTTATACTCAGTTTTGAAGGGCAAGACAGAGGAGGTGAAGCAAAGCAAGACAGCAAACAGGGAGTGTTGTGGAAGGGAAGACTAGCTAGATGGGTGGGACACCAAGGGAGCCTACTGAAACTTGAGGAGCTTGGCTAAAGCAATGCTTTCCAGGCCAAAATCTCTGGTGGAATCCATGTCATCTAGAACTCCTAACTTTCAGAGTTTGAACACCAGTCGTTGACTGGTGTTCAAACTACGGTTTGAGTCTCAGGGCAATATTGTGGTGGCAGCACTTCCACAACACACCTGAGGTCAGGTCACCACAACACACCTAAGATCAGGTCATCATCTACTTCTCAGTCCCAACCCACTTGTTGAAGACCTCTGATCTAAACCACCATCCTGTATTGTTGTTGTTCAGTCGTTAAGTCGTGTCCAACCCTTCGTGATCCCATGAACCATATCCCGCCAGGCCTTCCTGTCCTCCACTATCTTCCTGAATTCGCTCATTTTCATGTTCGTTGCATTGGTGATGCTGTCTAACCATCTCGTCCTTTGCCTTCCCCTTCTCCTTTTGCCTTCAGTCTTTCCCAGCATCAGAGTCTTCTCCAGAAAGTCCTCTCTTCGCATTAGGTGGCCAAAATATTTGAGTTTCAGCCTTAGTACCTGTCCTTCCAGGGAACAGTCAGGGTTGATTTCATTTAGGATTGACTGATTTGATCTCCTAGCAGTCCAAGGGACTCTCAGCAGTCTTCTCCAGCACCACAGTTCAAAAGCATCTATTCTTCAGTGCTCAGCCTTCCTTATGGTCCAACTCTCGTAACCATACATTGCTACTGGGAACACCATCGCCTGTATTAGAAAACTCCTATTTACCTTTTTATTTTCCTTCCTTTATTTAAATTTAATTTAAAGAATTTATACCTCGCCTTTCTCCCAGCAAGGGCACTCATTATTATTAATTAATAATCCTTAATTATTACTGCATTTTTATTCCCTTGAAGTTATTTGCAAGAGCTGTATTTTTTTTAAAAGGTAGAGTATTTGAGTCAATAAATGCTCAAAAACGGCATGCCAGCCATAAATAGAGAATGGACCTAGCAAACATGATACTTCAGAAGAATATTATGGCTGAGGTATTGGGCAGAAAAAGTCCTGAATAGAAGCTGATGCTCCCTCAGCGCTAAAAATCGCTGAACTTCTAATTTGTTAGGAATATATCTTCATGGAAGCTCATAAAAGGGAGGCATACTGGAGCCTTTATGCAACAGACCATAAAACGTAGCTAGATTTCCACACTGACTCTCCCTAAGGGAAGATTGCTCAAATAGATACTGTTAGATTGCTGTAATAGCATAAATGAATGTAACCTGTGTATGAGAACAGAATTATTATAACATCACAGAGGAACTTTAGTTTTTCTCCTTTGAGGAATATCTCTCATGGAAATCAATATAAACTAGGGTCACTATACAGTATATCTGCAGAAAGGAAATGTTTAAGGCTACATTGGGGGGGGGGAGGATCTGTTCTCCCAACCCACTATCTCTTTCTGCAACCTTGATATGTAACTAGTTTTACAACCACACAGACAGGAGGAGGTAGCTGGGCATAATATAAATGCAAATTGGATAGTACTGGATATGGAAAAACAACAGCACACATTAGATAACAACTCAGCTACTATATTTATTGCTTACAACTCACTGAAAAACCTAGTGCATAATACTTTGACTTACGGTCCAATCCTATCTGGACCAGCCATCGTTGGAGCTCCTCTTCTGCTGGCACTGACTATTGTAAAGTAGTCAGCGCCGGCGGCAGTCGTAAAAAGTGCTCTGGCAGCGCGCTGATTACAAGCGCTCCGGCAGCATGCTGATATGCTCTCCCGCTGTCCACCAGAGCTAGTACGTTAGTGGGAGAGGTGGGGAGGGGTGTGGGGAGTTTGGAACATGGGTGGGGAGGGGGTGAAACTGGGCAGGGTGGGGGCATAATGGGGGCAGGGAGGGAGGCTGCAGGAGGTGGTGGATCTGACAGCGATGGAATGTGCCGAATCCTATCCCCCTTTTTTTGCAGCCTCCCTGTCCCCTTTCTCTCCTCGGTCTTGCACTAGCAAAATCACTAGCGCAGAGGAGACCAGTTGTGGAGCAGGAGGCTTACAGAGGTGTAAGGGGATCTAAATCTCCTTTTGCCTCTGAAGCCTCTCGATCTGCTCCTCTCTCTGGATCCTGCGTGCCCATTTTTGGTGCTGTTGCACCAGGAGGGATGGGTGAGAAGGATAGGATTGGACTCTTAGACTGGTGACAAAACAAGCACAACACAAGTGAACCCGCACATGATGCTGCTGCCCATTGGTCCACCTAGCTCAGTATTGTTTACACTGACTGGCACAATTTCTTCAGAGTTTCAAGAAGGCATATTTCCCAGTCCTACCTGGAATTGCCAGGGACTGACCCTGAGACCTTTTGCATGCAACGTCTGTGCTGCATTGAGCTACAGTCCCACCGTAAACCATCAGTTTGGACGTACAATTGATGATTCAGGTAAGAGTGATGTAAGGCTATTCTAAGCCATTGGTACCCCAAATCATTACTGCTTCTGAAACAGTCTGTGGGCTGATATATTTTCAAACATTTTAAGACATGACTTTCATGAGAAGTTTCTAGGTTGTACATTATTTTTGAAGCATAAAAATATGAAAATCACAACCCAAGGTCAGGGAATTGCCTGATCTTGGGTTGTGATTTTTTTCTTCTAAAAGACCAACACAGCCCAGTTGTGAAGACTTGTGGATCTTCATTTTTAAAAATATGATGTGTTCTAAAAATAAATGAATATATAACAAATTGTCAATATGCATAGAATAGCTGCACATTAATAGGCATTAGTGAGTGTAACGTTTGTAAGTCGTACAACCCACAAAGAAGATACACAGCTATGTGGAAGGAAAGAGATGAATTGACATTTATTTGCAAATTCTACCTTTAATGTTTAGAATGTTCTTAATTGTTCATGGCAAAGGCATTATTAGAAGTTTCTGTTATGTCTTACACTCCACTGAGAAGAGGACAAATGAGATTTTGCTTAGTTTTATTTTTTTAAATTAGATTCCAGTCTGAAAATGTATAGCCAAATTTAATCTTGAGTAAATTTTTAAAGCTAAGCAATCCATTCTTGGAATGGGAATACAAGGGAGAAAATACCTCAATAATTACTAAGAACAGAAGTGCTACAATGAAGATATATATCATTAGAAAAGGACACTGTTTTCAAACATATATCCAGGGATGTGGATCAAGTCTCTGGCTCCAAGTCTCAAATCAAGTCTTTGCCCCCAAGTGCCGAGTCTTTGGTTGCGAGTCCCTATCTATTTAATGGGGAAAATGGATTTAAACCTGAATAAAATTTGACTTGTCGTAAAAGACTCCAAGTCGCGAGTTGAGTCTTTCGAGTCTTTTACAATTGCCGAGTAAAGTCCGAGTCAAGTCATTGACGCGACTTGAGTCCGACTCAAGTCCGGGTCAGTAGATTCAAGTCTACATCACTGTGTATATCTATGTAAATTACATTTTGCTTCCCTTTTTGCTCTTAATGGCCGAAGAGGAGAAATAATGGAGCCAATGCAAAACAAACTGAAAGATTAACAGGTCACATATATTGAATATAAACACACCATGGTTTGGGATTCAGAGGCAGAGATCTGAAACAAAGGCTCCCAGTTCAGCTGTTGGGGGAATCCAGGAGGAAAAATGTTGCAGGCACAAACCTGATACAGCCAGCTGCTCTTACCTCTTCTACTGTTATGGTTGGACCCTATTCTAGCAGCTGGCCTAGTAAGGGTGCCCAAAAGCACCTGCAGCCTCCTAAGGGGACCCTCTCAAGGGGTAAATCTGTGGATGCCCCAAACTGGCAACTCTTTAAGACCAAGCCCCTGCTTGAAGCAAAGTGTCCTGGGACATGAACAGCCCAGCAAAACTGCCAAGTCACAGGCCATCCCCACTTGCTGCATTAATTCAACTTCCAAGTCCACCAGGCAAAGTTTTTGCCTTCCTTCCACAAGTGGACCCCATCATCACAACAAAACCTTATGCATATGTGGGAAATCCAAGGATTTCCTGATGTTGCTACCTCCCACTATGAGCATGAAGGTTCCCCATTATTCCATTCACCTTCTTTCTAGAAAATTTGAATGTTGACCTCCTCTGGGTCTTCATCTTCCTGTGTCATGTGTTGTTTTGTGATCTCTGATGACACCAGCTGAACATCTGGTAACTGCTCCTGGCACCATTCCAGATCCTTCTATGCCCACACAGTGGAATCAATACCTTTCTGATGACAAAGGTCATGCTTGCCCAAATGTATATTGAGACTATCAGGAGCACTGAGCATTGCTACCTCGGTGGTGGAGTGCAAGGTGAGCTGACTTTATCATATGCCAAAGTTTTGATCACCAAAGTTGAGATGAGTGCTCCTTTGAAAGATCTGCACCCAACAGGAGGCCCAGTGGATGATGCTGTGCACCACAGCTCAAGCTCCAGATGTTTGTGAACCTCAATTGGTAGACAGAAATTAAGACATGACAACAAAGATGCATTATGGCTGCTGTGGTGTGCTGTGACCTTAGGAAGTCTTGGAATTCCACCTCCTTAGGGCCATGATGTTTCCATCTAGCAGTTCCCATGTGGAGGCAATGATGACTATTCCAGGTCAATGATAACAAGTTCACGTTGTGGTCAGTTCAGGGCTGGTAGACTCATATGCAGAATGGCAGAAAAGTGGAATCTGGATAGTGGAGACATATCTTAGCGGATAAGCAGGAGATTCTCTTGGATTCAGTGTGATGGGAGAGGTCATGTCACAGCTCGCTTTCTGGGCATCACTTTGCTGTGTGGCTATCTTCAGTTGAATATTGCAGCCCAGCCACATTTGTTCAGTTTTAGCCAGTTTCTCACTATTCCTGATGTATAGCCTCACATAATTCACAAGCTTACACGTATTCCTTCACCAAAAGAAGTTGACTTGCTTGACCTGTCTAGTAGCTCCTTGTTGCTTTCATGCTACCACATTCACAACCTAGTCACCTTTACTCAGAAACACCTTGAGATGTTTATTCAGGTAAATGCTTGCAGAGAACACGACAGGCTGTTCTTCTCTCAATAAAACAAAACATGAGACCACAAATGTGGCCACAGAATTATTTTTGCACACTTCCGTTCCCTTTTAGATATAATGGCCTTTTATAATACATAAAATGTACCAGAAAAGTGAATTAAGGTAACAATGAAAAAAGGAGCGCTTCTCCCAGCAGGGGCTGCATTTACTGGTGCCAGACTTCAGAGCTTCCTTGACTAAAGCGTTAGCTGGCTCTAGTTATTATTTCTGCTGCAGTTGCTGCTTCTCAAATTAGACTGAGATCTCAGCTGACGCAGTCAGGATATCTCTGTGCTGAAAAGATCCATATATTCATTCAACAAATGAATTGCCTGTGGAATGGGTCAACCCTTTGACTGAAGTTTTTGATCTGAAGTCTGAACAGGGTGAAATGTCATGAACATTCTGGGTCACCCTAACATCATACTAAAATCATCATAGGGATGGAAGAAACTACCAGAATCTTCTTAAATAGTCATTTCTTGATGCCATCAATGATCGGCAGACTCTTGTTTTCCATAATATAGGACAGTGATGGCGAACCTTTTGGGCTCGGTGTGTCAAATTCAGAGCTCGATTCTGTTGGTGTATCAACCCCCCACCCCACCCCAAACAAAAGAGAAACAATTCTTGTTCACATGAACAAAGACTGCGAATATGGGGGACAATATTTAAACAATTTAAAAAATTGTTTTTAAAAAGTAAAGTAAAAATAAGTCAGAAAAAGCTTTCCCTACCATTGTGTGGCAAAACCACGCTGTTTGCAGGCCTGAAGGGCAGTCTTTTGCGCTCCTGGAAGCCACTTCTGGGTCGCATGACAGCCCCCCTTTGCCCTGGCTCACCCATCGCGATGCATTCTGGGGCAAGCCAGGGCACGGGAGTGCAGAAGACTGCCCTGCAAACAGCACGATTTTGCCACCTGGTGGTAGGGAAGGTTTTTTCTGACTTTTAAAAACGTTTTTTAAAGGGTCCGCCATACCCGCAGCCTCCACGGATACTGAGATCCTGGTGTTGGTGAACACTGGTGTGTCACCCAAAACACGCGTGTCATAGGTTCGCCATCACTGATATAGGGAAAGATGGAAAATATTCAATGCTTCAATTTTCAGTATTCAGAATGTATGAATCTTGATGACTCAAACTCCTTCTCTGAGGAGTTCCTTTCTGAATCAGGCTCTGTGAGTTGGTGGGACATGACAGAATGTGAGAAAAGACCCTCCAAATGCAATAACAATGTGGCACAGATAAATCTCATGCCAACAGGACTCCTCTAATTCTGAAGGCTGCATCCCCCCCCTCACCTCGCTTCCCATGAGATCCTCTTGAATGGGTGGGAGATGCTAGATAGAAGATGGAACTTACATGCACTGTCAAATGCCCACTGAAGATTCATCATCTTCCCTATGCTATGTGTCTTCTGTTGAAAACTTTGTTTTCTTTTCTTTTCTTTTACAGCTTTTGTGATATGTCTTGTCTTAAAATGGGATGCTCGGAGGCTTGTTTTTATGTGTCTGGTCAATGTTTTATCCATTTTGTATTGTGTTTTTATCACTGATCTGTGGGTCACACTGAGTACTTTTATTGTAGGAATGTGAGTCAAATATTTTATTTTCAAAATGAACATACAAAATAGCCCAGGAAAGCATGTCTTTAATCATAATTGGGGAATTAAAGGACTCATAGCTCCTATTTTTCTAGTATTTGACAACTCCAACCATGACTTTCATCCCTTAGTTTCATTAAATATTACTATTTGAATTTCCTCCAACTATCTCACTATCTTCATAAGATTAAGAACCATGACTTTCCTTGACTGACTTGTTTGTGGTCTATAAAAGTATAGGCTATAATATCTGCATGTTGGTCAAGAATCAAGCCAAATTCAACCAAGGATATGAACATTGAAGATAATGGTACTCCTTTGAAGGCATTCCTATGGTGGGGGCGGTACTGTAAGTTGCGCCCTGTCCTAGTCCCCATTTACAAGCCGGGACGAGGCGGCCCCGCCCCCTCGCCATCGGAGCCATTCTGTGCGGAAAAGGCAACGGGCAGGGAGTTTCCAATACCTTAAATTGGGGTTGGAATGGAATGGGCAGCCAGTGTAGCTGCCAGAGCAACGGCTTGGCAGAATCACCCCCCCCCAAGCCCCGATGACCAACCGGGCTACTTCATTCTGCACTAACTGCAGCTTCTGAACTGTCTTCAAGGGTAGCCCCATGTAGAGTGCATTGCGGTAGCCTAACTGAGATGTCACTACATGGGTCACCATGGCCAGATCTGTCTGACTCAGATACGGTCTCAGCTGATGCACCAGCCAAAGCTGGGCGAAAGCGCCTCTGGCCACAGATGCCACCTGGCCATCCACCATGGTGTCCTTCTGGACCGCCTGATTGGGTTGGGGCTTGGAGGCACTGTTTTGTCAGATTGTCAGTACCAATAATAATGGTTTGTTGTTATATTGGGCCAGGATGTTATTTTTTTTTCCTTGTTTGAGGTCTATGTACAGACAGGAAATGACTCTGTGGAAAGTTTCGAAAACATCATGCATTTGAAGCCTAAGTAGAAGACCAGCTCAAAGTGTGTTTTACCATATTTGAGGGGTGGGAATGGTTGTCAGCTCAGTGCCCTTTCTCAGTTGTGCTTATTTACAAAGCCAGTAATCTTTAAATACCTTCGTCTCCCCAGCTACATCCTAGCTGTTCATTCCATCACAGGCCATATGGACAGGAGGGCGAGACTTCCACTGAACCTATCAGAAATATGTGGAAGATTGAATTTTCACCCCCAAATGCTTTGGGTTCTGCTTCTATACTGAGAGCACACACATGCATGCTCACATGTAGCATGGAGGCAAGGGATGACCACTTTGCTTTCTTCCTTCTTTCACCCAGTTACCATCTTGCACTCTGAATGCAGTTGTTTTCTGCCCTCAAATCTCCCTTAAGATTTTGCTCCCCTCTATGCCCATATTTCCTGTAGTACTTCTCTCTCTTCAATATGCCCTCCAATCTGTCTCTGGAGCCCTCGTTCATCTGGTTCTTTCACATAATTAGCACTTCTCTGACCTTTAACAACCAGCAGTTAATCCATCCTTAAAACACCCTCGAGAAACCCGGAATAGTTACGATTATGCAGCTTGACATGACCACAGGCATGTATAAGTGTCAGGGCTCTGAGCTTTGTAGCCTTTCTTAGGTCTTTGTGTCCAGAATCCCTGTTGGCTTCTTTTCTAAGAAATGATGTCTGCTGTGGCAATGTTGATGAAGTTAGCAAACAGTAATTCTTGTGCGATGCATTTTCATTGCTCCTAATAGTCACTTTTATTTGGACTTGGACACCCTTATCCTGAAACTCTTACTTCGTTTGCAATTGTTAACAGGGCATATTTCAAGTGGATGTTCTGCTCTTGTACCAGCACAGCTGGCATTATTCATCATGGTGGCAAGGGCAGTAGCTGCTGCTGGAGGGCTCAGAACATGATTAAGAAATTGTGGCCAAAAAGGTCCTTTCAAAGTGGTGGCTCCCTTATATTTAGCAGGGGGAGAGTAACTGTCCCTTTCATTCCCGTATGGCGTCTTTTCCAGGGGCTGTTGCTGGTGGCTTCTTGTGTTTGTTTTTTTGATTTGTGAGCACCTTTTGTTTTATATAAAAAAATGAAAACAAGTGGGCAGTGAACAGGGTTCTGAAAACAAACTCCTTTTTCCATTTGGGTCCTGCCTCATTCATTTTGGATCAAATGGAACTTGAACTGAAGGTGCCCGAATTGGTTTGGGTGCCATTTGTTCCAAAAAATGAACAAACATCCCTTCTGGCAAGCAGAGGAAACTCTAGGTTCAAATGAGACAATAGGTAAAGGTAAAGGTGACCCCTGACAATTAAGTCCAGTCGTGTCCGACTCTAGGGTGTGGTGCTCATCCCCATTTCAAAGCCGAAGAGCCAGCGTTGTCCGAAGACGCCTCCGTGGTCATGTGGCCAGTATGACTCTCCTTGCCACAGCGCGTAGCATGCAGCTGGAACATGGAGCGCTGTTTACCTTCCGGCAAGTGGTACCTATTTATCTAGTCGCATTAACATGCTTTGGAAGTGCTAGGTTGGCAGGAGCTGGCCAAGCAACGAGAGCTCACCTCGTTGCAGATTCGAACTGCCGACCTTTCGATTGACAGCTCATGGTTCAGCGGTTTAACCCACTGCGCCACCCGCTGGCCGCTAAATGAGACAATAGGTGTCACCTAAATGAGACAATAGGTGACAATAAATATGGCTGGGACCAAAATGGGCTGACCTCAGAACGGTTTCCTTTCCAGCATAGTGTTGGCTACGGTACTGTCAAGGGAGATACAAATATTAATAAAGGATACAGAAGCAGCACACATCCAGCAAGCCTGTTAATGCGTGCACATGGGTTTCTGTACAAGCAGCTGAATAGCAGGATGGTCCAGATCCTGGGAATTGTGCTAGTAGGACCAGACATTTTTGTTGCTTAACAAAAACAAAAGGACCAGTAAATGTTGATGCTTTCATCTTTTTATAAATCAGAAGGCATTTTTAACTATACAAAAATCCTTTTACAAATTGAAAGTTGATTGCATTTATGCACACAAGTGAATATGCTCTGAACTTGCATTGTGGAAAGCTAATCAGTGTTTTCTTTTGATCTTCCTCAGACTCAGCTTTGTCCTACAGCAGGGGTTCTCAACCCCTTCCCAGCTGAGTACCATATCTGGCGCCACTCTCTGCATACCACCAGAAGTGCTGGTGATGACATCATTGCCAGTTACTTCCAGGTTTTCAGAGGCCAGAAAACACACATAGGAGTCTCTGGGTGCGTGGGAGGCCCTTCTCAGTTTTCCTGAGAGGCTCGGCCAAAGGCAGGAGTCTCTTGGGAGTGAAAACATGCCGCTGAAAGTGCCGTGTCGGAGCAGGGTTCTGGCAGTCTAGCGGCCCAAGTACTACCAGCAGTTGGCAAAAGTATCACTGGTGGTACAAATACCACTGGTTGAGAACCCTTGCCCTATGGTGTTCATGAATTTCCATTATATTTGTTTTGCTACAAAATCTAAAACTGCACCAGGTCATTCTTGCTTTTCTGTAGCTACTCGGTCACATACAGTCCGTGAATGACACTTCTGCGCTCAGTTAGAAATTTAATGAGAAATATAACATTGTGACTTGGAAAGCCTGTATGGTGAGCTGAATTTACACTAATTTGCCCCAAGCAATTGTGTGTGGGTCTCTCTCTCTCTCTCTCTCTCTCTCTCTCTCTCTCTCTCTCTCTCTCTGGCTAGGTTTATTGTTAAAGTCCAGGGTAGCATAAAATTGGCTAGACTCAGACTGCAGAATCTGTCAAAATCCTATTCCTTTCTGAAAGATCTATTCAGAAAAGTGTCAGCTTATATAAAAAATAAATCAGATCATCTCTCATCTTCAGTGCAATGCAGATACAAGACCAGTGCAACAGAAACTGACCTATACCTGCTCTTCCACTTTTGTCTCCCCTTGGCATTATCCTTAATTTTCCATCTACCTATAGATATGACCGCCTGCCACTGTGGCCTACTTTGATACTGGCACAGAACCAATTTGGAACAGGGAAAATTCTTAAAGAGAAATTACTCTATGCACTGGCGTCGCTCGAGGTGGGGCGGAATGGTAAGTTCCGCACTGTGCTAACCTCCGTTTACTCCCCGGCACGAGGCGGGCCCCGCCCTCTCGCCATCGGAACCATTCAGTGCGGCGAAGGCAACGCACAGTAGACTCCCTGCATAGCTATGCATGGCTAGTTGAGGCTAAATATATAGAGGAATACTGTCTAAAATGAACACCTGATGTGCATTCGCATTGATATGTTGGCCAACCAGTCAATTGCGTGAGTCTGGATCAGAGCAAGGGAGTATCAGCCTAGTTGCCTTAGCAACAGGGATGTGTTCCCTCTTCCCCCAGCCCCTTAAAAACATTTTTTAACCTTATTGTAAAGAGGTACATCAAATTGCTAATAAAGGGATGGAGCTGGACATATGTTGTGATGGCTACATGTAAAGAGAAAAATCCCATATCTATGGAAACCTCAAGCTCTATATCCTTTTCTGTTTTATTCTCTGATGGAGTTGGGAAGTTCGTTTGCAGACTTACCTGGGGCAGTACAGTTCAGTGGATGCCTTTTCTGCACTGTTGTCAAAAAGCCCTACATGGAATGATTAGAGGGGAAAAAATATTTTCTAAAGCCAATTAAACAAGCAATTTGCCAAATAAATGCATGCATTATTTTTCATTCTAATACTGCACCAGTGGTCCTTATTATTAAAGTTTAATAAAGAATGAAATCCATACTGTGTCTATGTTTCTAAATTTAACACATAATAGATGGAGTCTTTTGGTTTTCTACCCTAAATAGCTCGGAGCATGAAAAGGTTTTTATAAATATTGTTCACATACTGTGCAGCTGTAAGCATAAAATATTGAATACCCCCTTTAACATTTAAAGTGCTATTTAAATCACTTGGATTTTAATTTGTTAGATGTCAGCTGTTTACTCCTGAAATATTGGCCAAACCTGTGCTAAGTTTCTTGGCCATTCTCCCAAATGGAAAGCTTACCAAAATCTGTATGAATTTTGTGAGACCTAATGATTTGGAGCAATATGATGCATTTCTAGACAAGAAGAATTTATTGACTAGTTTGTAGTGGCCTGGGAAATAAAGTGTCATTGCTGGAGGATTATGGGAAATAGGCAGATGCTGCCTTACTAGAGGTAGCGGCTGGTGGGTTATGAGGAAGAGCTGTAGTATAGTCAAGGGTGTAACTAGGCTGGGGCCTGCGGGGCAACTGCCCAGGGTGCAACGCCAGGGGAGGGCGTAACCCTCAGGCTCCACCACCTAATGGCTGCCCTCACGTTCGGCTGAGAACGCTCCAAAACGAATGCGAGGGCAGCCATTCGCCTGTTGCCTCCACATGCCTCCCCTTCTCCTTAAGATCGTGAAGAGAAGGGACGACGTGTGGAGGCAGCAGGCAATCAGCAGCCCTCGCATTCTGCTCAGAGCACTCTGAGCAGAATGTGACGGCTGCCAAATCCTCCTGCCTCTCTGCACCACTGGCGTCGCTGCAGGGGGGGCAGAGCTCTAAGTTCCGCCACGGTCCGACCCTCCACCCCCCCTGCAGCGACGCCAGTGCTCTGCACCACCCCTTCTTCTCACAGTCGTGAAGGGGTGGAGTGTGATGGCAGCTGGCAATCTGCAGCCCTCACATTCTGCTCAGAGCACTCCAAGCGGAACGCAAGGGCTGCCGATACTGCCCAAACCCGGAAGTGACATCACGTCACATCACTTCCAGGACACAGCATGCTCCCTTGCCCCAGGATGCACTGGAGCTTGTTATGCTTCTGAGTATAGTGGTTGAAGACCAATCCTATCCTTGGCCAGCCTGCAGGGTGCAGCGGTACCAACACAGCATCCACTGTATCTTGCAGGCCAGCTGGAGACCAGGCCGGTGGAGAGAGGTAAGTAGAGAACTTTTACATATCTCCTCCACTGCTGCCTGGGTTCCAATGGGCCTACTGAGATCTACACCAGCTATTTTGCTGGCATAAATCTATTAGGTCCAAGGGGGGAATGTTAGACCCAGGATGGGAGCATTGGATCTAGCAGACATCACTTCTAGCGAGATGTCCTACCCCTGATTTGCCCCTGGCCCAGCCTGTTCTGTGGTATGATCTGCCCTAATCCACCCCTGTCACCAACTTACCTGGCATGGTGGGTGAACTGTGGACCACGATCGGCCATGCACGGCCTTCTGGGCCTTGTGCTGGCAGCAGCTTTCTGGTGCTATGCCATGCCAGCAGCCTGCACGGTGCACTGGTGGATTGCTATCCTGCAGATAGGAAAGTACCCTAAGAGACTTTGCTGTACATTAGGATTTTTCCAGTTCACTTTTTGTCTCTGCCATGAATTTTCACTAGGTGGCCTTCTGCAAACCATTCAGTCTCAGTGTTCCTCAGCTGCAATATGGGGCTAATAATTTCCTTTTTGTTGTAAGGCTCACATCAAGACAATGTATGTGAAGTGCTTTGCACACCCAGGCAGTGCTATACAGAGGCTAAGTATTGTTTAAGTCCCACAAAACTCAAAATTCTGTCAAGCAGACTTGTGTCATCCCCCCCAGCAGTTCTACCTCATCATCCCCAGGCAAACCAAGCAATCTTGGCCAGCAAATGTGGCCATTTCTGATACCATCCTGTGTCTGCTGAGCAAATGTGCACTTGAGGTTCACATAAGTGTCAAAATAAAGAGTATCAAGCAGCCTGAAGAAGCAGGGTTAGCTTCTGTTTTTCTAATGTCCTGAATGCAAGAATGTTTGCATTCAATAATATATAGTTCATTGTTGATTTGCAAGCACGTTCTGTTTAAGAAAATTGTAGCATAGGACAGAGGTGTAGCTAGGCCGCCCCCTGGGGGGGTGACAGGCCTGTCGACACCCCCCTGACATCACCGCCCCACCCCTGGCGAAGCCCCACCCCGGCCGATGACATCATCGATGACGTCACAGCTGTTGGGTGACCAAAAAGACCTCCCCAAAGCGAAAACATCTGCTACCATAAGTGCACCCCCCATGCACCTGCTTGTCCCCCCCTAGTGACGCCTCTGGCATAGGAAGCTGCTGTGTACTGTGCATAGGAAGGCCATTGTTCCATCTGGCTCTGGATTGGCAGCAGGAACTGATGGTGGTTCTTCAAGATTTCAGAAGGACCTTTTCACTGCCCTACCTGCTGGTAGCAGGGATTGAACGTGGGACCTCCTGCTTGCAAAGCCATTGCTCTGTCACTGAGCTACAGCTCCTTCTGCTGTTGAAAGTAACTAATTTTCTAGGGTAATTTCCGGTGATATAGTGTTTGGACTCACTGTGATGTAATCCAGGAATGATTATGGTGGTTTTAGTTCAGCATTCGTAATAACATGTGATATTTAATTTTAACAGCTTGCAATCTTTCTGATTTGGAAATACTGTATTTCCTATATAGAAAGAAGTACTGTAATAAAATCTCAGGATATTAAAAAGAAAACCCCTGGATCTATAAACCTGTCGGCATCACTAGTTGCAGCCGGCTCCGGGGACATCTTCCCCGGCCGGCTGTCCTGGGCCATCTGATGAGGCCCACTGCGTCAAAATGTAATTTATAACGTTTTTCGCGCATGCGCAGACTGTTTCTGAGTGCCAAGGGCTGCCCTTTCCCCTCAGGAATGGTCTGCACATGCGCGAAAAACGTTATAAATTACGTTTTGAAGCAGTGGGCCTTCGTCAGAAGGCCCTGGAGCGCCGGCCCGGGAGGACGCTCCAAGGCCTTCTCCCGGCCTTGGAACCTCCGGAGGGCGACTTGCGCAGCGGAGGTGACGCGCGTGGGTGCGCGCGTCACCCTTCTGCGCGCGTCACCCTCCGGCGGTCCGCATCCCCCCGCCATGCTCCAGCGACGCGGGTGCTGCTTAATACCCCATAGCCTCAGTCTGGTAGAAAACATGTACTTTTTTTTTTAAAATAAATTTTCTAACCTCTCTGCGGAGAATTCTGCCATCCTCAGCATTCTTAATCTGCCGCCTTGGCTCCCAGTGTTCATTTAAATCACAACTGTGTTACAGAGGAAGGCAGAAGCCAAAACGTCTAACTAAAAATTTTAAGGCAATCTCTTTTTTGTAATTCATACATATAGGTGTAGTATAGGTATAGGATTTATTCACATGCTTTGTTAGGGGGAAAAATGATTTGCTGGATATTAAGGTTATTGCATAAACGTGTATGAAAATTGTTCTGCCACCTAGTGGCCAAATATGTCCTTGTCTAGTGATATTGTCAAGGATGACTTCATATAACACTCTTGACGGCCTCTGTGGTTCCTTCTATTGAACAGGGAAATTGAAACCAGAAAACTCTGTGTTACAATTCTGTTAATGTGTCCTTAGCTGAACTGACTAGGACCATAATTCTTAAGCCGGCTTTCATAGATCTTGGTTAAACTTTGAATATATGGATTTTACTACACAATTAGATGCCACATTGTGATACAACACATCCCAGCATAGACCAAAAATAACTCTGGACAATGTGCTCATTTATTAGATGTAAAACAAAAAAAAAACAAAAATCCAAACAGTCTGGAGATACTTTTAACATCTTTTGTTTTATTTTTGATTCCTACTATAATCACAATGAATGGCTTAACAGAAACTTTTTTTTGTGCTTTGAGGAAAAAATACTCTATGATTTTATTTTTATACATAATGGTAAAATAATAATTTAATGAGATCGGTTCAAAAATGTGTAATTAGATATCACCTCTTTCCCCAAAGCTATGAATAAGGAATTTCACTTCTATCAGAAAATATAACTGATTGGATCATCTTATGCATTTATTCTGTCAATGGAAGATATTTCTGGTTTTGTAAGGGAAGGCAATTTTTGCTGTTCCCCCCACCCCCACCCTGGGGCCATATGCCACCCTGAGGCATTTGGTGGGGCCACTGTGAGATACAGGAAGCTGGACTAGATGAGCCTTTGGCCTGATCCAGCAAGGCTCTTCTTATGTTCTTATGTTCTGTGCTGGAGGGTCCCCAACTAGGCTTACCAGATCTCCAACTGGGACAGAGTGCTAGACCTTTAGGAGAAGGAATGTGGGCAGGTGTAGCTTGTTAAACTTTAGAGCACAATCCTAGGCATGTCTACTCAGAAGCAAGCCCCATTGTGTTCAGTGGGGCTTGCTTCTGAGTAAACATGCCTAGGATTGTGCTTTAGGACTTAACAAGCTACACCTGCCCACGTTCCTTCTCCTAAAGGTCTAGCACTCTGTCCCGGTTGGAGATCTGGTAAGCCTATCCCCAACCCTCAGGAGATTCAGGGAACTGCAGAGGGAAGGGGGGGGATTGCTGAAAATCACCTCACTTGCAGGAATGAAAGGGTGCTTGTAGAGTAGCATTCTGACTACCGCTTCTACCTTTGGGAAGCCTCCATGAACGGAATCCTCCTCTTCCTGCTGGTGCAAGGGGGCCCCTTCCATTCATGAAGGATGCTCCAGTTCACGGAAGTAGCTCCTGATGATGTCAGCTAGTCAGGAAGCCACTCATCTATTTATTTATACCACCCTTCCTCCAAGGAACTCAGGGTGGTGTACTTAGTTCCTCCCCTCCTTTTGTCCTCACAACAACCCTGTGAGGTAGGTGAGGCTTAGAGATAGTGACTGGCCCAAGGTCACTCAGGAAGTTTCATGACTGAGTGGGGATTTGAACCTGTATCTTCCAGGTTTAAGTCCAGCTCCTGAACCACTACACCATCCTGGCTCATACCTGGCCCTCATGGTCTTTCTTCATGAAGATTTTCAGCAAAGTGAATAAGCATATTCATTGAGTTATATTTTTATAGTATTTTTAATAGTATACATTTTGTTGTATATTTCTGGTCACACTGGCTTTTGGTGTGTGTGTGTGTGGGGGGGGGGAGAATCCCTTTTGCTTCTGTCTTGTTATTTCCTTTCATTGCATATCTGCCTGCCTTTTTGTTGCCTCACAGCCCGATCCTGCCTAAGATGTGGCAGCCGGCCAAAATGCCTAGCCTCTGCATGCTAGTCAGGATGCGGCCCATTCAACTCAGAGGAAGGGGACATTCATCCCCTTCCCCCAGTGTAAGTGCCGGAGGCCCCAATGGGTTTCTCAGATGCGCACCAGCTCTGGAGCTGGTGCACAACGGGAGAGGCTGTGTAAGGCCGTCCTGTGGCCAATATCCAGCGCCAATATCCCACCACCTCCCAGGCCGGGCTGTCCAAAGACCCCCTCCCCCACCACCCCGGCCTGCCCTCCCCACGCCCTCACGATGACTGAAGCAGGACTTACCAGAGTCGGTCGGGGTGGGTTCAGGATGACAGCCTTGTAAGCGTTGCTGGCCTCCGCGCCTGCACCGCTTACACTAGAGGTGCCGCGACTTTCGCAACACCTTAGGCCGGTGGAGTGTGCGTTCTCTCAGCCTAATCTTGTGCAGGATTTCACCCTCAGTATTTTTAACTTGTTGTGTGCTGCTTTTTAACACTGTCTTAGCAGTTCTTATTGAAATGTTGCTTTTTTATCAAGTCATCCTTCGTTTGTTGCTCTGGCCTTATACGTATGAGTTTATTTTAAAATTTCTATGCTTTTAATCTTTTTCTTTGAGTTTGTATGCATTAAACTTATTTTACTGGGCATTGTAAGCCGCCTTGAGCTTTTAGAAAGGTGGAGTATAAATGTTTTAAATGAGAATAATAAATATTTATATTTATATGACTGAATTCTGTTTGATCAGGTTTGTGATCATGCTCTATATCCAATGCTAAGCTCCTTTGAGTCCCATTGATTTCTAGAAGAATGCAAAGTGCCTTCTTAGCTCTCTCTCCCACTTTGAAAAACGGGACTTAAAAGTGCTACATTTGACTGCTTTGCACCCTGTATTCTTAAATCAAAATTAAGAAAACATTTAAGCAAATAATCCTTCCATAGTCCCAGTGAAGGATTGTTTGCCAAAGGCAAGAGCATTGGGTGTATTTATCCCATTTTCCTTGTCTCTGAAATATTTATACAAGCACAGAATTAAACAGGTTTTTTGTAGTGCATCTTTAATTTTAAAGTCAAATGAAACAAAGCTTTCTGTGTTGTTTTAATGAGCTAGATAAATCTATGTGGAATCTAATGCTTAAATCTTTAAAATCCCCAAGGCTTTTAAGACAGTTCATCACTATCCCTGCAGACGTGACACTGGCGTAATATGCCAGGATACCCACATCCCTGCAGCTTCTTCACTACTGAAATACTGAAAAGACAGCTGTACACAAATATCGAATTGGTTGAGCTCCTCAGCCTTTATTTAAGCACGCAGCTCAGTAAAGCTACTCTGATTTATAGGAACAATACTCTGTTTTCTAATTAGCATTTTTACTGTAATAGAACGCTAAAATCTTTTACCCATTTTGATGTGGCAAAAGTGGTAACAACAGCTCAAAATCCAACAGTGTTGCACAGATACGGGTTCAGACGCCATGTAGTTAAAAAACTTTGTCCTTTAATTATTCTTACTACCGCAGCGGGTTTCCTGAAGGCAGCCGCTTACGGAGCACAAACATTAAAAAACCAAGGATATTGTCCCAACGTTTCGGTCCGTAACTCAGACCCTCTTCTTGGGGAAAAACCTCGAAAGATTTAGATGTTTCTGTCCTTACTTGACCTCCTGGGCTATAAATCCTAGAAAGCGCGGGAAACAGCGCTAATTCAAAAGCGGATTTTGAATTAGCGCTGTTTCCCGCACTTTCTAGGATTTATAGCCCAGGAGGTCAAGTAAGGACAGAAACATCTAAATCTTTCGAGGTTTTTCCCCAAGAAGAGGGTCTGAGTTACGGACCGAAACGTTGGGACAATATCCTTGGTTTTTTAATGTTTGTGCTCCGTAAGCGGCTGCCTTCAGGAAACCCGCTGCGGTAGTAAGAATAATTAAAGGACAAAGTTTTTTAACTACATGGCGTCTGAACCCGTATCTGTGCAACACTGTTGGATTATTGCGGGCCATGAAAGCTACAGAATGAGATTGACAGCTCAAAATACAAATAATGCACAATTATTAAAGGAAAAATACGCAGAGTGAATATCAATCATGTCTGGCCAAGTAGGGGGGATAAGGTCTTGGCATGTGTGGCTTCCATTGAGATCCTCCCCCTTCTGACCCTTCCCACACTCTCCTGGTCTGGTCCCTGCCCCAATCCACCCCAATACTCCCCAAACCACCTACCTGCTGCTGATCTACCTGCTCCAGTGGAGGTTTTATGGCCCACCTCTGCCTGCGCAGGACTTACCGGCTCCTGTGCCATCGATAACAAGCCAAAGAATGGCAGAGCGGCTGCAGCACCAGTGGTCCCAGTTTTATGCTGGTTGAAATTGCTGCCAGCATACAGCCAGTATAGAATTGGGTCATATGGCATGTAGCAGTAGCATATCTTTACAGATGTGGATATGTGTAGGCCCTATAATGTTGGCCCTATAAGGATATGCGTAGGCCCTATAAGGCCCACAGGTACAAATGTTGCCACCTGTGATGCCAGGCTAAAATACACATTACAGATGTGACATGGATGCTGCCCAAAGGGCTCCCTTTTTATGATGGATTCCTAGCCCAGTGAAAGATCTAAAACAGCGTTTCCCAACTTTAGGGGGCCCACGTACAACCTACGTGGGCCTCCGGCCGGCTGCGTACCACTAGAAGAAAGTGCCAATGATTGTGTCATTGGCACTTTCTTCTCGGTTTGCGGCTGGCTGGAGCTCCAAGAAGGGCAAGAAAGGCAAGGTAAGATGCAGGGCACGACTTGGCAGAGCTCACAGTGCCACCTTTTGGTCTCAGTTGCGGTGCCGCATGGCTGAAATGGCTGCCATCTTGGCCGCTGGCAGCCCTCATGCCACCAGCCTGTGGTATGCGAACCACAGGTTGGGAACCTCTGGTCTAAAAGAAACTGTGTGGCCAGAGGTGAAACTAGACTGGAGCGGAGGCAAGTAGCTCTGCAAGACTCCGTTACACCGGAGTCAGCGGCCCCTCCCCTTTGCTGTTGGAGCCATTCTGGCAGCAAAGGCAAGGGGAGTGTCCTGCGTGTTGCCTTTGCCGCCAGAATGGCTCCAACAGCAAGGGGGAGGGGCCGCTGACTCCAGTGTAACGGAGTCTTGCAGAACTACTTGCCTCTGCGCCAGTCTAGCTACACCACTGTGTGTGGCTCATGGAGGATGCTCATAGCTCTGTGGAAGAGCCTATTCCTCTGCATGCAGAAGGTCCGAAGTCCATTGCCTGGTGTAGCAGGAAAAGATCCATTTTTGAAACCCTAGAGAGCTACTTCCGATCATTGTATACACTACTGAGCTAGGTGGACTAGTCACCTGACTTACATCCCAATCCTGCCTATGATGCAGTGGACGGCCTAAAGGGCTAGGCCGCTGCATCTTATGCCCATTGCGGGCTGCACCGGCTCAGCCTGAGCTCACCTCAGGGGAAAGAGATGTTTATCCCCTTCCCCCGGTGTAAGCAGTGTGGGCCCCAATGGGCCTCCTCAGATGCATGCCAGCTCTGGAGCTGCCATGTATCCAGGAAGACCACATAAGGCCAGCCTGGGCTGGGCTGGAGCATAGGATATTGGCGCAACTCAGCACCAATATCCCCTTCCCAGCTTGGGCTGGCCAATGACCCCCTCCTTCACCACCCCTGCCCGCCATCCTCCTGTCCCTGCATTGACCAGTGTGGGACTTACCTGTGGCGGCTGGCGCAGGTCTAGTTCCACGGCGCAGTAAGAGGTGCCAGCCTCTGCACCAGCGCTGCTTACTCGCAAGGAGCTGCAAACGTGTTTTATGTCATGTCTTCAACTCCTTAGACTGGCAGCACATGTGTTTTGTTGGCCTATTTGTACACAGGATCGGGCCATGAGTATAAGGCACTTTCATATTACTCATTGGTGATGTCTTTTGAGATTCCTATGGAGAAGAACAAGACTTGCCATATGACACCCGTCTAAATGGTGAGTACTTGTAGATACCCACCACTTTTCTTGACTGGGACTTACTTTCCATCCACATCCCATGCACAGGGAAGCCATAATGTAAGGAGTGATTGATACAAGCACTGGTTCTGAGTCTTTATTTTTATTTTTATTATTATACTTCATCACAGCCTATGCTAGGCTGGTTATATTCTGCAATTTGGAATTATGATGATGATGAAGATGATGATTAATAAGAATATTTATATACTGTACTGCTTTTCAACATAAAGTAGCAAATAAAGTGGTTTACACAGCTAAATAAATCAAGAAATGGTTCCCTGCCCCTTCCCCCAAATGTTCACGATCTAAAAAAGAAGATGCAAAAGAAAGAACAGGAAGAGCTACTGGAAATGATGCCATGCTGGGCTGAAGATGGACAGTTGCTCTCCCACTTCCCAAAAATAAGAGGACATGACCTTAAAAGGTGCCTAAACTGTTTTAGGGCTCTAGAATATGTTTCCCTAAATTTCATGATGTAAGGTAGGTAAAATAAAGTTAGCAAGGAGACATTCTTACACCATCGCTGTTGTTTGGATCCCCTTGGTATGATTTTCTCCTTGTGTGCTTAATGGAAGATATCTGTGAACATTATTTTTCAATTCCCAGTAAAGACATTTAGACAGACTGGGCAAATGAAAAAGAAAATGTTCTTCTATTCCATTGATTTTATATGAAACCATTAAAACCGACCTGATAAAATGATAGGAAGCCATTTTTCATTGCCAGAATTTTAAGCAGATTTGATGGTATTGATTTTAACTAACTCTACCTGCTCTGTATCACAAGGTTATCTGCAAAGCCCACTTAACTTCAGAAAAGTACCTCTTCTCTGGCATTGCATGCACTTCTGTTGGTCATTTCTGGAGATGTAATACCTTTCTTTCTTTCTCCGTTAGGATTAGTGGGATAAACAGCCCAGAAATGTAGTGTTCTTTATTTGTTATTGTACCTCTCAGACTCTGGATTCCACAATACATAGGAGTTACCGCTAGAATGTGTAACAATGTGGACCACAATTAGTTGCAATATATAGTACAAGAAGCAGAAATGGTTTCTACTGTACTCAGTGTTTTGAAAAGGTTGGTTCAGTCCTTTATTACAGTCATTGACCAGCATAAGAGTAAAGAACAGATACAAATATAAATTTGTATAAATATAAAAATATTACAGCCATTGATTATAATTAAAATTAAAACATTAATATTAATCTCATAGTCTCAAAAACTGAATCTAACTCGTACACCTCCCTCAACTTCCCTGAGGCATCTGGTGGGGCCACTGTGTGATACAGGAAGCTGGACTAGATGGGCCTTTGGCCTGATCCAGCAGGGCTCTTCTTATGTTCTTATGTTAACCTTCTCCCTCCTGATGTTTAGAAAACGTTGGTTATCCTCTAAAACAGGGCTTCTCAAACAGTGGTACTAGTACCACCAGTTCCAGACCACCGGAACCCCGCTCCGACGCGATGCTTTCGGTGGCACGTTTTTGCTCGCAAGAGGCTCCTGCCTTTGGCTAAGCCTCTCAAGGATGCTGAGAAAGGCCCTCCTACCTGCCCAGAGCCTCCTACCTGCATTTTTTCTGGCCTCTGAAATAAACCCAGAAGTAACTGGGGATGATGTCATCGCCAGTCACTTCTGGTGGTACGCATGAGAAGAGTGGTGCCGGAGGTGGTACTTGGTCGGGAAGGGGATGGGTACCCCCTGTTCTAAAAGATTTAGGTTTGTCTATCTGAACCAAAACTTAACTATACCCATGAGAATAACTCACACATGTTTTGAGGTCAACCGCTGCATCTCTGCACTACTTAGTTGTGCCTCATGATGGGAGGGGTGGCTCATAAGTACATAAGAATATAAGAAGAGCCCTGCTGGATCAGACCAAAGGCCCATCTAGTCCAGCTTCCTGTATCACACAGTAGCCCCACCGGATGCCTCAGGGAGCACACAGCCAACAAGATAAGCTGTTTCCCGCTGTCACTCCCCTGCACCTGGCACAGAGAAAACCCACTTCTAAAACCAGGAGGTTGCTTATGGCTTGTAACCTGTGATGGTCTTTTCCTCCATGAATCTGTCCAAACCCCTTTTAAAGGCATCTAGGCCAGATGCCATCACCACATCCTGTGGCAAGGAGTTCCACAGATGAATTACATGCTGTGTAAAGAAATATTTTCTTTTGTCTGTTCTAACTCTCCCTCCACTCAATTTTAGCGTGTGTCCCCTGGTTCTGGTGTTGTGCGAGAGGGAGAAGAATTTTCCTCTATCCACTCTCTCCATCCCATGCATAATTTTATACGTCTCAATCATGTCCCCCCTCAGGCGCCTTTTTTCTAGACTGAAAAGCCCCAAACGCTGTAGCCTTTCCTCATAAGGGAGGTGCTCCAGCCCACAAATCATTCTGGTCGCTCTTTTCTGCACCTTTTCCAATTCAACTATATCCTTTTTGAGGTGTGGTGACCAGAACTGGACACAATACTCCAGATGTGGCCTTACCATCGATTTGTACAAAGGCATAATGATATTGGCCGTTTTATTCTCAATCCCTTTTTTAATGATCCTGAGCATGGAATTGGCCTTCTTCACAGCCGCTGCACACTGGGTCGGCACTTTCATCGGCCTGTCCACCAGCACCCCAATATCTCTCTCTTGATTCATCATAGACAACTCAAAACCCATTAACGTATATGTGAAATGTTGGTTTCTTGCCCCAATGTGCATCACTTTGCACTTACATTGAAGCACATCTGCCATTTTGCTGCCCATTCTCCCAGTTTGGAGAGGTCCTTCTGGAGCTCTTCACAATCCCTGCTGGTCTTCACCACCCGGAAACGTTTAGTGTCATCTGCAAACTTGGCCACCTCGCTGCTTATCCCCAACTCCAGGTCATTTATGAATAAGTTGAAAAGCACCGGTCGCAAAACTGATCCTTGGGGCACACCACTTTTCACCTCTCGACATTGTGAAAATTGCCCATTGACTCCCACTCGCAGTTTCCTGGTCTTCAACCAGTTCCTAATCCACAAGAGGACCTGCCCTCTTATTCCCTGACTGTGGAGTTTTCTCAGGAGCCTTTCATGAGGGACCGTGTCAAATGCCTTCTCAAAATCCAGATATATAATATCCACAGATTCGCTCGCATCCACATGCCTGTTGACTTTTTCAAAAATTCTAAAAGGCTTGTGAGGCAAGACTTCCCCTTGCAGAAGCCACGCTGACTCTCACAAATGCTAGGATGGCTCTTATGAATCATGTAAATGTAATCAAGTTGCTAACAGTAGACAGACCAGGAATTTGTTTGCATGTTGGCCCAATATTTTATGTCTAGTTTGACATATATGTTGTCCAGCACACTCTGAAATACACATCCAAAATGTAGTGAAGGTGATTCAACCAGCCTTATTTTCTAGCCAGCAATGGCTGGGTGAGGTGCTAAATGGCTGGGTGAGGTGCTTCCATGTTGTATGAGCCCACCCCCTTTTGTGTGTGTGTGTGTGTGTGTGTGTAGTGCAGGGGTGGGGAACCTCCGGCCCGCGACCGGAGGTTCCGCTGCTGCCCGCTGCTGCCGCCGCCTTCCCGCACCGCTTCCTTTTAAAATCGGCCTTCCTGGACCTGCGCAGTGCGCGATGCCGGCCCAGAGGGCAATCTTGGCCTCAGCTGTGCTCTGCGCAGGTCCAGGAAGGCCGATTTTAAAAGGAGGAGGCGCCGAGGTGACGCGTCACCTCGGTGCCTACTCCTTCTGAAAGCGGCCTTTCTGTACCTGCGCAGATCGCCGCTGAGCCCAGCGGCTGTCTGCGCATGTACTGAAAGGTCATTTTGAAAAGGAGGCGGTGCAGGAAGGCGGCGGTGGCGGCGGCCCGGAGCCTGGTAAGTTGGAAAGTGGAGGGAGGGGGCTCAGAGAGGGGTGGGTGGGTGGGAGGGGGCTGGCTGAGCGAGAAAGAGCAGTGGGTGGGAGGGAGGGGGCTGGCTGAGCGAGAGCGAGAGGTGGGTGGGTGGGAGGGGGGCTGGCTGAGCAAGAGCGAGCGGTGGGTGGGAGGGAGGGGGCTGAGCGAGAGCGAGCGGTGGGTCGGTGGGTGGGAGGGAGGGAGCTGAACGAGCGAGAGGTGGGTGGGTTGGGTCCTGTAAATTCGTGGGGGGGGTCAAATTTGCGGTGGGGGGGGCAAAAATTTCGGCCGGCCTACTGGCCGGCCTGCACCCAATTTTCCCCAAGAGACCCTGCCTGCTGCTTTCTCCGCAGGGGACTGGCTCCGACAGTGAGGGGGCGGGGCTGCCACCTGCTCGCTCAGTAAAGAGACTATGATGGAGCGTTACTTACAGCCCCGCCCCTACCAAAGCGATGCCACTGGAGCCACCTGCTGCTTCAGCTGGTAGTCCCTCACACACGGCAGCAGCGCACCATTTATGGTGGTGCTGCACCTTTTATGACTGTGTAACATTACTGCTGTTGTTACTGAAGAATAGTATTGTGCCATTAGCTAGATCTACCTCAATTCCCTGGCTCGTAAAAAAAGAACACATAGGATCCGATCAGGAGCAAAAGGGGATATTAGTATGGAGTGAAACAGTTTCTTGAATCTCTGAGATTTAAGAAATTGTAGGTTGAATGTTTGCCTTGAAGACAAAATGGCGCAGAGAGATGCTCAGGAAGAATTAAGCTAAAATATTTTACAGTCTTTTCAGTGTTCAGATACAGAGTTGAATGCATGGCATCTGTTCTGCAAGTATTTTCCATTCATTCATTGGAGCTTTTACTTCTTGAGTCTCTTTTCTTGGCTTTGTATATGCTAAACAAGCATACGCAATTGGGCGCATCTTCACCATACTAATTTTTGCCAAAGTTCTATTTTAAGCTTTGAATAGTCCCTCTGAGGAACACCATCTTTGTGATTACTCTGCATTTTGTAGCTTCTCCCACCTGCTCCATCTTGACCCAGACCAGAAAGCTTTGGTTATTGCCTACTATAAGCCCCTACTTATTAAGTACATCCAGTGCAGACAAATATGTGGAGTACACATTAACAAGATAAACAAGCTGCCTGCGAAAGCTTGGAAGCGCAAGAGCTGGCAAGACAGGATGACGCTGCACTATGAAGGGAAACATCTGGAAAAATGGAGGGTGCCATGAGTCTTTCTCATGGAACAATATTTATTTTTGGAAAAAAAAACATTGAAAAATGGAGTTTATGGTCAGCCTGAATATGTAAACTTCATTGAATCTACGAGAAAGTTAGTACAGGTTGGTTACCTCTTACTATTCTGAAATCCAGACATTTTGGGGGATATGATTAAAAAAAACTCACCTTTTTCCAGCACCTGGCTGGCATAGCACAAAGCATGCTGGGGCACAAAATTATTAAAAAGGCTATGTGTACAAGGTGTATATGAGACAGAAATGAATTTCATGCTTAGACTTGGGTCTCATTCCCAAGATATCTCATTATATTTATGCCAATATTCCAAAATTCAGACATATCTGAAATCCAGACAACTTCCCATCCCAAGAAGTCCAAAAAAGGATACTCAATCTGTATATAAATACTGTAATAAACAAACAAACAAAACCTGCAGCTGAACCACTTTGCAGTCCTCAAGAACTACTTGTTGGAGGAATGTTTTTCAATTCTACTGCATAGTTTTAAGGATGAACCCTATGGAAATCTTTTGGAGGGTTCCTCCTTAAAACTATGGAGGAACCCTGCATCATGGAGGGCCCTGCATCATCTGCCATTGTCAGTTGAAGCTCAATTGATGTGCACGTAGAATAGGACCTACTGTATAGAGGGCCCGAGGTATTGGAATCCCTACCAAAAGAGTTTTGTGGTGTCCCCTCCCTTCCAGCCTTTAAGAAAATGTTGGAAGTTTTACCAGGCCTTCAATGGGTCACTGTGAAGTGATTCTTTTTTTAAAAAAAAAATTTTAGTGCTGCATCCTTGGTTCTCTACTACCTCCCCAGCAAATCAAAAGAAGGAGGGGGAGGAGGGGAGGAGGGGGAGGAGGGGAGGAGGGGGAGGAAATCCCTGTGGAAGCCTCCCCAGCAGGTTCCCCAATCCCCCAGCATTACCCCCGGTGGCCATTTTGGTTCCCATAACTTGCTGCGATCCCACGAATGAGGCTTCGTGAACCTATTGGGGTCCCAACCGCAAGTTGAAGAACAGTGTTTTAGGCAATTTACACAGATTTAGGAAATGTATGGAATTTGGGCAAATTTCCGCAATTTCCGCAAATTTATGCCATTTTATCAGCATGACATCTGTGGACTTGAACATTCGTGGATTTTGGTATCCACATGGGGTTCCGGAACCAACTTCCTGCAGATATGAAGGGCCTACTGTAGTCATCATGTGGAAACTAATGAGTGAAATTTGTATTGCGATGACTCAAAAACAAATGTGAAAACTGGGCTGTAGTTGCAGACAACAGCTTGGCAGTTTGATGGGCAGCGCAGGATAGAGGCAACCAAATATGTATATTATCATGTATATTATCCTACCAAGTAGCAAGGAAGATTTAATTATATGTCAGGTGTCAATGTGCTGTAAATTGTGTGGTGGGATGTTTGATAAAATGGTAATCTGAATGGGCTCCAGCTATACATCTGTGCTACAGGGTCAGGTGATAATTTCGAGGTAATATGAACTCCTTTCTTTAAGATCATTTTGGTGGCAACCACAAAATCTGTAATTGAATTCCTCTACTCTGCAATTTATTTTATTTATCCATTAAAAATAAACCCCTCTGATGTTTCCTCTTGATTTCTAACTTGTGATTTTTTTTCCATTGATCCTATCCACTGTTTTCTTGGTGTTTATTTAAAATGTCCTTCAGACAACGTCCTTCCGCTCAGAAAAATGCACAGCAATCTTCATTGAAAAACCTATAGCCAAAAGCTTTATGGTCAATTCTCTAGGATGATAACATCAGAACAGGCAAGGTAAATAAAATAAAATACTTTTGCAATAACAGTAATTCTGTAGATTCAGTTACAGTTCAACCTTGTGAAAACTGGTACATTGTTCAAAAGCTGCTATGTCATGAAGTGTCTATGCAATGCAAGTGCCTTCCTATAAGCGTGATAAAACAGTCTGTATTTTACCCAGAATTGTATTTTTTAGTATGCAGTAGAATGAGACCTTGCTGCTTTCTTTTTTTATTGAATTAATTTAAATGTATAGTGCGTTTTGACATGGAAAACAATTAATTATGAAAGTAGCTCATAGTCAAGTCAAGTCAAAACCTTTAATGGCATAAAAGAACTGTACAAGCAAATATCAAGACCCAGCCAACCCAACACATACAATTACCAAACAAGTGCATTAAAAAACAACACACATACACATAAAATAACTAGGCTTACCAGATCTCCAACCGGGACAGAGTGCTAGATCTTTAGAAGAAGGAATGTGGCAGGTATAGCTTGTTAAACCTTAGAGCACAATCCTAGTCATGTCTACTCAGAAGCAAGCCCCATTGTGTTCAGTGGGGCTTGCTTCTGAGTAGACATGCCTAGGATTGTGCTCTAAGGTTTAACAAGCTATACCTGCCCACATTCCTTCTCCTAAAGGTCTAGCGTTCTGTCCCGGTATGGATGTGGTAAGCCTAAAAATAACCAAACAAATAAAAATGTCTGTAACCCATGTCATTCACTTACACAGGTGCAGCGTTACAATCAGAGGTGCGTCTGGACCAAATTAGATGAAGATATTTGGCTACCAGCTGAGTGCGGCTCTCATTTTTCCCATCCAGTAAAAAACAAATAGTGTTAGTATCCGACCCAGAAGAAAAGGTCAGAATTGGCAACAGAAACTGTTGACGCAGATCGTTGTAATAGGGGAAATGAAGGATCATGTGGGGTAAAGACTCGGGTGTAAGCGAATCACATGAACAGGCCTGGGTACACTCCCCTGAACTATCAAATCTGGTTCGTAGAACATTTGAAGGGAACACATTGAATCTTGCTAAGGTGAAGACTCTGTGCACTGAAGGGGTAAATAAAGCACCAAGGTAACTGGGGGTCGAGTTCAGGGGCCACGCAAGACCAAAATGTGAAGGTGAGCATGAAAGTAGCTCATAGTTAAGCTCATTAGCCCACACCCAGAAATAGTCAACAGAGTTTAACATAACTGAATATGTCTTAGGTGCCAATCCTAACTAAATCTCCTGCTGCTGATGCATCCTGCTGCAGCATCCAAAGGAGCACATGCTTTAAAACCTGCACGAGGGCAGTCGTGGAGGTCTCATTGAGGTAAAGGAACTTTCATTCCCTTAACCTGGGGCAAGCCTCCACTGTCCCAATGAGTCTCCTTGGATCTGAGCCAGCTGTTTTGCTGGCACAAGTGTGAGGAGAGTAAGGGAGAGGGAAGGGGACAGGGAATAAGGTTAGGATTCAGCGCATGGTGGTGCTGCTGAGATCTGCCCCTCTCCTGTTCTCCCACCAGCTCCCCTCTCCACCCAGAAGCTCCCCATTTCTCCCCACACCATTTCACCCCCCCCCAGCTACTCTTCATCTCCGCCGCTGGCTTACCTTCGTTGCCGCTATTGCCTCCAGCACTGCCGCTATTTGAGACAGTGGACTCAAAATGGCCGCAGGTGGCACTCTCTACACGTGCTGCCTTATAACTATTTATGACAACAGAAGTGTGTTCTGTTGTCATAAAGGGCAGCCCAGTACTAGTTAGGATTGGTTTGTTAACTATTTAAGAGAGATTTGGAGCTTCCAATTCCTCATCTTTGCATGTGAAGAAGAAGGAAGGCAGCAAAGGGAACGCGGAGTGGGACATGAGAAAGGCAATTAGCTTTTTCCATGGAGACCGTGTTTTTCAGACTGAGAGGAGAACATTGAATGTCACTGAATCAAAGGAGACAGAATGTTGTCTCAGAAATCGAACTGGTGTAGCGTAGTGGCTAAGGCTGCAACCCAATTATTATTATTATTATTATTATTATTATTAAACCGCTTTTCAACAAAACGTTCACTATGCATGCTTATTACTTGGAAATAAGTCCGACTGAAATCAGGGATTGGCTACAGAGCAAATATGGCTAGGATTGGGCTGCACAAGTGTGAACTGTGAGCCATGAAGGCAGCCTTAGGCAAGCTATTGTCCCTCTGCCTCAGCACCAGTCCCATAATACGAGGATGACACTACCAGCCTGCCTGAGGATGACTGAGGTAAGGTACAGTACCTATAAATGCTAAGTATTATGGGCAATCCAGACAAGTACCCTAATATTGTTATAGCCTATGCCTGAGGCATATAAAGTCACTGAGGGCTCAATCCTATTGAGCCCTAGTGCTGCCAGAGTGTGTTCCACCAGAGGAAGCGGTTGCAAATGTGCCGTAAAGCATGTTGAAACAGCTTTCCAGGAAGTAGCACTGGCAGGGTATCCTGCCAGCTCCAGTGCAAGAGGGGATGCGTGCAGTAATGGGGCAGGCAACGGAGGCAGGGGGTGGGTAGATTGGGTCTGGAAGGGGGGCGGGATTGGTGGCAGCAGCACACACCATATCCTATCCACTTCCTGGGCCTGTTTTCCCTACACAGAGCCTCTCGGAATTGCACCAGCTATATGGCAGGCACAGATTTGAGTAGACCTGTTGTGAGGGCTGGGGCTTTAACTGGGGTAAGGGAACAAGTTCCCTTACCTTGAGGCAACCTCCAGCCTCCCAATTTCTGCTCAGGATGCAGTCTAGCCTGCACTGGCCTCTCTGCATCAGTGTGCAGAAAGTTAAGTACGATTGGGCTGCCCATGTCCCTACTGAAGAAACTGCATTTGAAAGCACCTTCTGAAGGCTTATTAGTTAGGTGCTCTCCTCTTATACAAAGTACATTGTAATGGGTTGTATCCTAAGATTTCCTTCCTACAGAGGAAGAAAGAAGAAGGCGTCTTCTTCTGGAAGACAAACTCCTTGCTCCAGAAGGAAGGACACTGGAGTATCCAACCCAATGCATGTTGCCTTGTACAGAAAATGGGAATACAAGTCCATAAACTATTGATGCTTTATTGTGTTATTATTTTACTGATACATTTTTGTACAGGAAGACTGTATGCTTGAGTGAACATATATGTGGAAAGCTGTGAAACCAGCTGGAAGAATGTTTCAGCTCTTCTTTAGAGCATATACTCTCTCTCTCTCCAACAGGTCAGTATTCACAGGCTCATCAAGCAATGCTAATGAAACTTATCCACTTTGACTTGAATGTCCTGCCAAAACAGCACAGAGGGGCAGTCGTTTATACGATAAGCAGTTTAATAACATGGGTGAGCAGCATCCATGGAGAAAGGGAGCGGCCAAAGCTGTATCTATTGGAAGGAGCAATGACTTCAGCCCTCTTGCTGTTGAAAGCGTTCCTTCAGCGCCTCAAGATTATGTGCCACAGAGACCACCTTGGCACTGGTCCGGCGCTGTTCGCCTTTCATAAGGCGCAACTCTCTGCGCATTGCCCGTAGTTCTCTCATGATGCCATTCTCTGCCAAGAGCACAGAGCACAGTAAGTTATGTTTCTCCAGTCAATCAGTCTGTGTTGTCATCATCATCATCATCATCATCATCATCATCATCATCATCTAGTCAGCCACAATAAAGGAAGGAGAGTAGAGCAGAATGAAGCACTTCACTCTGTTCCACATCCCATTTGCAGGTACACAGGATAAGGTCTGACATCTGGCTGAGAAATTGTCGATGAGCAACGCAAGAGTCATTGGTTCAATGCTGATATGGTAGTTATGGGAATGTGGAGTGTGTGTTTACTTCACCCAGCTAACACAGAGCAGTGTGTGCACGTGTTTTCAAATGAATACCAACACTGTGAAATCAAGGGGAACTGTCGAACAGCATTAATTCAATGAGTGGGAGAATGTGTCTAGACCAGGGGTTCTCAACCAGTGGTACTAGTACCACCAGTGGTATTTCAGACAACTGCTGGTGGTACTCGGACCACCAGACCCCCGCTCCAATGCAGCACATTCAGTGCCACGTTTTTATTCCCAAGAGGCTCCTGCCTTTGACCAAGGCTCTCAGGAATGCTGAGAAGGGCCTGTAGTGGAAGAAGATCCAGAAGATTGGCAGGAGCCAAGTGTGGTGTCAGCAGTGGACCCTTGTTGACAGATCCGGGCAGCAAGGAGTTAACAGATGAAGACTTGGACTTTGACAGGACTTTGACAGGACTGGGCAGCAAGGGGTCAACAACCAAGGACTGTGTGGGTGGAGGCACACCTACCACCCACGCAGGGTGTGCCCCCACAGGTTTTACCAATAATTAGGACTTTTGATACAGTGATTGTCAGTCAGCAGCTGTAAGCCCTCAGTCCTAATTAGGACAAAGTAGTATAAAAGGAGCAAGACTGCAGCAGGATGATCTATCTCGCTGAGGTCTCATCTCTCTTGCTGGGGGATGACGGAATACTGCTTGCCAGAAGGACATGACTCTCTACAGGACATGTGGCCGGAGGCTCTGCTTGACTGGAGAAAGGACTGCCACTCCCAGCTGACGGAGAAGAGGACTGTACACCACACTTCTGGAAGGATAACGCCCAGCTGGAGGACGCTGTGCTGACGGAGGATGAAGAAAGCTCTGCTGCCCAAGAGACTGGTTTGAGGGAGACTTTTGGGGAGAAAGGAAACTTTGAGATTTTGCTTGGGAGAAGGAAGCTGCGGCTGTCTTATTTCTGTTGAAAATACTATCTCTGTTGTGTGGACTGTGCTAAGCAGAGGGGTTTCTGTTTTGGGAGATTTACAGCGCAATCCGACTTAACTTTTGTGCTTGTTTAACCGGTGGTGCAGCGAGAACGGGAGGCCCCAGAACGGAAAAGGGATTCAAATCCCCTTTGAATTCCTCTTTTGGAGGGGATTTGAATCCCTTTTCTGTTCTGGTGCCTCCTGTTCTCGCTGCGCCGCTGGTTAAACCGGCACAACTCTGATTGTGCTGTTATGGTGTTAAGGGTTGCTGTAAAGCAATAAATTTTGTTAATTGCTTGTCCGGAGTTTAGTTTCCTTTTTGCACACAGTGTTATAACTATTTGAGGAGAGAGAGGTGTTATCAGTCGAAGCGGGCATCTGAGAGAGCATTTCAGATTTAAACTATTTAAAGGGAACAAACTTGCTCCTAGGAGGAGAAGTTGGGTCAGAACAAATTGGATTTAATAAAGTGGGGTGATGCCCAATTTTTTAACGGGACAGGGCCCTCCCATCAGCCCAAAGCCTCTTACCTGCATTTTCTGGCCTCTGAAAACCCGGAAGTAACTGGTGATGAAGTCATCACCAGTCACTTCTGGTGGTACATGGTACTCGGTCAGGAAGGGGTTGAAAATCCCTGGTCTAGACCTTTTAAGGTGATATATGTGAAATGTGTCTGTACCTGAAACTAGACACAGCCAACCATCCGAATGTTGGGGAATGAGTAAGGGAAGTGCTGTTGTTCCTAAATTAAAACACCCAATACTTACGATGTTCAGTGATCTGTCCAAGGAGACCAACCATGTGCTGGAAAGTTGTAAGTGCTGAATTTTGAGTGGATTGGGAAATATGCATTGCTGGCTCCCCTCTTGCAGACCATCTTGCTCTCTCACCAGTAGGATTGTCGCTTGGGGCAACCTGGGGTAGCAATGCAGCATCTATGGCTGGGTAAATGTTTGGAATTCTCTGGCTGTTGAAGGAATGGGCAGGTCTTTCTTGAGAGGTTGCTGTGCACTCGTTTTGAACATGAGCTTGCTCTGAAGGTGGTTCAGCCAACTGTCTAGTGCTTTCATTCTCCATTTGTTAAACGTGGTTCCTTCATCAGCGCATCATCCCGTGTATCCCTTGAAGGAAGGAAATGAATGAAAAGTAGTGGAAATTTGAGACAATGGTGGTGACTAGCAATGGGCATCCTTTTTTTTTTTTTTTTTTGAACCAATGGAACCTAGGATGAGAGGGCCCCATTCATATTATTCTATTGTTTCATTCTGAAACAATAACTCAGAGAATGAATGGGACAAATTGAAATGGAATTGCACAACATTTTCTTCTGACAGTGATGGATCTGCCTTGCACACTGTATCATGTGTTCTTGCTATACACTCTTTTACATGGTGGTATGTTTTTCACTTGCACTGTTTTTCACTTGCTCATGCTAGAGCACATGAGGGGCATTACTACCCTAGATGAACTGGAGAATTTTGTACAGGTCCTTACCCATTCACATGTAGATATCCAAGAGCTATCTTAGTTCTTATATACAGGTGTCCCCCGCTTAACGACGGGGAATACGTTCTGTAATCCCGGTCGTGAAGTGAAACCACAGTGCTGAAACATCCAAGCCCTTACCTAGTGCAAAACAGCTGATGAGTAGGGATTTAAAAAGCTGCATCTTTTTAAATCTTTGCTCTTTTCCTCCGGTGTATATGCGGATTGGCGTTGAGCAATCCGGCGTTAAGCGGGGGATATTTGTTATTGTTCTGCCTCATTCAATCACAGATGTGCAGCAGTTGGGACCCCACACATCTGTATTTGTAGGAGAAATGGGGATAACAGTAGAGGCAGACACAGTTGACGTTGATGCGATGCTAGCGTATTTTGTGCATGGGCAAGTACAAAAAAATATTGTAGGAACTGCTCTGAGAACACTAGCTGCTGTGGGGACTCCTGTGCCTTTGTGGAATCCAACATTCTGCCTTGAATCCCATGCTCTGTATCTTCACACATAGGCTGGGTATTTGCATTGCAGCATTGTTACTAGTACATTCTGGAAACATCTGAAGTGATGCTGCCTGGAGTGCTTAAAACCATGCGCTAGAATGGGGTAGACCAGGGGTTCTCAACCTTTTTTACCAAGTGTATCCCCTTTCACGGCCAAATCTTATGGAGTACCCCCTGCACCAATTAATTACTTAGCATTAATTTAATTAATTATTAAAATGTAAAATTTAATCATTAAAATTATTAAAACTACTCAGCTTACACTGTTAACTGTTTTCAATTACTTCCTGGTTATTCAATTTTTGCCACCCCTCTTATTTTGTTTTTTAAAGAATATATCACCACAGGTCTCCCATCCAATAATGAACCAAGGCAATTCCTGCTTAGTTTTCTTAAGAAGATAGTGAACCTGCTCACTCTGCCATAAGAGCTGCCTTCTTTAAGTGGAAGGAACAATGTATTCTAAAACCCAGCTATTGAACCAGCCAGTAGGAAAAAACTCAGTTTGCATTCCACTCAAATCCTTTTGGAACACAGTCTGGGGGGAGAGAAGGGGCAATTTTGTTGCACAAGACTCTCTTCTGTTCACTGTCAATGATGTTTCCCTTTTCAGTAAGAAATTAGGGACTATTTAGTCGGAGTGAACTTACTCAGTGTCATCCTAACGTGGATGCAAATGTTAGAAAGGCATTTATATAGGGATTTGGCAGAGGGTTTTTTTTTTTTTGGCAGAGGGTTTTTTGTTTTTTGTTTTTGTATGGGAGCCCTGTGAGTCAGTTAGCTGAGTTAGCTGGGCTGCGCTTTGTCAGCTGTGAGTCGGTGTCGGGAGTTTAAATTTAAAAAACTAAAAGTGGTTGCAGCTGATAAGGCACAGCAAGCCGCGTACCCCTGCCTGTCAGTTTGTGTACCCCTGGAGGTACGCGTACCACAGGTTGAGAACCCTGGGGTAGATCCCATTCTGCTGTGAACAGATTGTTTTCTAAAGCCATATAATGAGAATGAACTAGTTTACAGTTCTCTTCTGATAAAGTGCATATCCTCAAACAGGAGATGAACACTATTATTTTACTCAGCTTAAAAACTGGGCTATGTGGGTTACAATCCTATGCACATTTACCTGGGAGTAAGTCCCACTGAGCACAATGCTACTTACTTCTGTGTAAAATATGCATAGAATTGTGTTGTAGCTGTCTGAACTAAAAGCTTCTGCTTCACTGAGAGCCCAATCCTATCCTTTATCTCCCCCGCCAATGCAATGATGCTGAAATGGCAGCCACTGCATCCTGTGCAGGGGGCAGGACCGGGAGGCTTCCTCAGGGCAAAGGGATGTTTAATCCCCTTACCCCTGCGAAAGCCTCTTGGCTCACAATGGGTCTCCTTGGACCTATGCTAGCAATTTTGCTAGCGTAAATCTGAGAGAAAAGGGGTGGGGAGGCTGTGGCGTTGGCTTGTCGTGACAGATCCTCCCCTCTCATGGCCTCCTCACCCCCGTTACGCCCCCTCCCAGCCCTGTTCTGCCCTCCCCCCACCTTCCCGCCAGTTTACCTTTCCCGGTGCATGCCCAGAGGTCCTCCGGCGCTGCTGGGAAGGCGGAGGCCATCCCGCCTGCGTTCCCGGCAGCACACTGATCAGCGTGCTGTTGGGGAGGCCTTTGTGACTGGCGCTGACTGCGTTGTGGCAGTCAGCACCAGCGCAGGAGATGCACCGCCATTGGGCGACGTGCATAGGATCAGGCTGTCAAGGTGATTTCATTGTTGGAGAAAAGCAAAAGTGTAAGATGATTTTTTTTAAAATTAGGCAAACATCTTCTATATGCACACAGAGTATATGGTACTAATATGTTCCTATCTTACAGGGATTCCAGCTTGTAATCTTGTAAGGATTCCAGCTAGATCATGGAAGTGCTTCACTTCGAACACTCTAAAGTGCTACATCAGTGTGGATTAATGAGTTTTCTTATTACAGCTATCAAGATAAAATAGCCTGTTCCAACCAATCCCTGTGGTTGAACATTATAGGTCATCTCAGTCCTACCTTTTTGAGGTGGTGTTCACCTGTCGCAGAGCTTGGGCCTTCAGAGTGTCCCCCTCCACTCACCCTCAGCCTTGGTGTGGCAGCATTGTCTAGTGCAGGAGACATGCCAACACATCAGGTCAGTCAGTCAGAACTAGGTGCTTTGTGACATCAGCACTATCTTCACAAGACACCTTTTCCAGCTTTGTCATCTGATTTGCATGAATGGAGTCTTTGGGTTGAAACTCTTCACTCTTTGGGCTTCTATCTTCATGGTCAACCGGATAACTACATTTTGCTTTTTGACGTGTAATTTATGCTCAGGATCTCCAAGTGCCTCAGACAGTGCATCAAATGTCACCCCTAACCAACCCCCCCCCCCCCATTGTGTGGCACCTTGCCTCACCAAATGCCACCTCCTTACCTGATCGAAAGCCAGCTGCTGCTTCAGCTACCACTCCTACTTTATTTGAAAAGATAAAGGGAAATGAAGTAGAAAAGTGTCAGAAATGTTCCCCCGGCGCTAAAAAATGCCATAAGGCGCACAAGATGCTGTTGTACCAGCAGGAAGACCGGAGCCTTCCCGCACGCACTGGTGGAGCAACAGAAGCCTGCCAGAGCAGGTACGCCCTGCGTAGGGGGTTGAACGGGGTGGGAGAGGGCGGAATGGGGAGTAGATGGGTGGGGGATGGGCGGATTGAGCCCAGGAGGGGGAAAGGTTTGGCGGTGGCACCTGGTGAATCCAAATCCCCTTCCCTAGACCTGATCTGCCTGCTTGGAACAACTCAGATTTGCGCCAGCGATATCTCTGGTGCAGGTACGAGTTGACCCATTGTGGCTGCTGGGGCTTATCCTGGGGAAAGGGGACGAATGTCCCCTTACCTGAGGAGAACTCCAGCAGTCCAACACCCCTGCAAGATGCAGCATAGCCGCGTGGGGATTTAGGTAGGATTGGTCTGTAAATCTTAGGTTTTAGAAATGAGGCAGCAATCAAGCCCCTTTTAAAAGTTTGAAACCTCTACAACTTCCCCAATTTTAATTTAATTTACTGGCTCTGATTCACCACAAATGATGGACTAAAACACTCATTTAATTCTGTTTCCCTCTCTTTGCAGCAGTCAAAGAAGCAGGAGTGGGTGACACTTCTGTTTTTTGGCTGTCGGGACTCGTTGGGTTGCGCAGTCTTGACCCGGTATGGCTGGAATTAAAGCCCTGTGGATTATAGCAACGGATTATGTAGCCCACTCTCCTGTTTACAACAGCAACCAAGCAGATACTTTGGGGCAGGGCCCCTGAGAGGGGGGTTAAGGGGGTAATTTGTACCCGGGCCCAGGCCAAAAAATTGGTCAAAAAGGGGGCCCTGGAGCAAAGAAGGGGGGCCCAGGAGCCAAATTCATATGTAGGGAAGGGGCCCAAAAAGAAACTTTGTACCCCCTGAAAAAATCCCTCTGAATGGGCCTGCTTTTGGGAAGCCCACAAGCTGGGTAGCCTCCCTTGTTTTCTGTCTCCCAGCAACTGGTATGACGATGGGGGTTCCACCTAACTATGAAGACAAATAGCGATTGATTGATTGATTGATATATGTAACTAATATAAAATTTGCATTCAGAAAGTTGGGTCTGATGCCTTTCAATGCAGATTTAAAAGTCTACTAGCTATACTTCTAGCTCATGTTCATAAAGTTGAAAATAAAATTTGCATTCAGAAAGTTGGGTCTGATGCCTTTCAATGCAGATTTAAAAGTCTACTAGCTATACTTCTAGCTCATGTTCATAAAGTTGAAAATAATCACTTAAAAGTATTTGAATTATATGTCTAGCAATAAGACCAGAATATGCACAAGCGGTAGACTTTAAACCATTCGCTCTTGTAGGAATCCCATGGATTTCAATGCACTTGAAGGCCTGATTCTATACAACTTTCCAGCGCTGATGCAGCCATGTCAATGGGGCGTGCGCTGCATCCTGCGGTGGGAGGGCAGTCAGGGAGGCCTCCTCAAGGTAAGTGAACGGGTAAGTGAACGTTTGTTCCCTTACCTTGGGGCTGCATTAGTGCTAGAAAGTTGGATAGGATTGGGCCCTTAGTAAATACTCAAGGAACTATAGACATGGACCACAAAGCAGCACAGTTTTTGGCACAATAAGGCCATTGATCTCAGTGGGCTTCATCGCATCTGTGTCCGGGACCCTGTGCAATACACATGCAGATTAGAGGAGTTGTAGGTGCTGAAAAAGAGATCTGTTCCCACCCAAACGTTAACCCACAACCGATAAGGCTGGTGTTAGGATTTTAGTGTCAAGAAAACGTTCACCCTCCATGATTCACGGACCTCTGCCAAGGCAAAGAAGTGCTGCTTGGGTACCATCCAGAAAAAGGATGGCCCCTGGTTGCAGTGGAACATGCAGGCTTCACTCATTGGCTCAGCAATCCTTAAAGCAGAGTCTATCACTGTGCTACGTGTGAGCTGCTGCATGTGAGGCTCTGCAAACGTGCACTTGCCCAACAGCTGCTCAAGGCCACCATTGCCCAAGGAATAAAGGGGTGATTATTCAGCTCCTCATCTCCCCACACAAGCCGGTCATCAAGACTGTCAAACTGACAGCTCTGACCATCTGCTCAGCATCGTACGTGCATTTCAATACAAGCAACCACATCTGCACAAAACGTGGGGTGGGGAACGCATAGGTTCCATGCCAAACAATGTTTGTGGTACCTTTTCTAGACAATGATCACTGCACACAAGCATGCCCAAGCCTGTGAATCACAGGATTGGGATGACTGTGAGTGAGAATATTTGGCTTGCAGACAAGTATAGTTAAATCACTGCACACTACTGAACAACGGAAACCATCAAAAAAAACACAAATGTAAATCAGTGTGAGATCAAATGCAGCAGATTTCAAATGGAGACGATTGACATGATGCTTAAATTAAATTGAAACCAGTTAGCTAAAGTACAGTGGAAAGCCATAGCAACACCCTTGCTGTTAATCTCAACATTCAAGTTCACAAGTCCATCTAGAAGAACACCCTGTTCCAGAGTATTAAGTGGAATTATCAGGTCCTTGACTAGAATTAATGAACACAATGTGGGATATAATCTCTTTTTTCCAGGCGATCACAGTCTTTCATTAGTTTAGTTATCTCTTTGTTATGACCTTGATTGGAGGTGGATTTTATTATATCACTATTGTAAAAGGTCTGTCACTGTTAAGAAAGAAAAGAAAGTTTCAGGAGATATATGGGCATTTGCCTCGGCATAGGATAAGGCGGGATATAATTTTTTTAAATAAATAATAAATATGTCCTACTATTTTAGCAGAAACTGAAACTGACTACATTGCATAAAATTATTTTTAATGATCATCTCAAAGAAAGAGAAGAATCCTTGTTACTCATATCTTGGTTAGGTAGCATAATTCAAAATCGGCGTGTGTCACAATCTTCTCCTTCCTCATTCTTTAAAATATATTGGCTAGAGTCTGTAATGTAATCCAATAAACATAATAAATGTAAGACTATAAAATCAACTAGTTGCAGAGATCTATAGAAGGCAATAAATATCTATTAAAATAATATAAGTATCTATTAAATATGATGCTTGACATTAGACAATGCAATTAAATTGATGTAAGAACATAAGAAGAGCCCTGCTGGATCAGGCCAAAAGCCCATCTAGTCCAGTTTCCTGTGTCACACAGTGGCCCCACCAGATGCCTCAGGGAGCACAAGACAACAAGATAACCTTTTCCCGTTGACACTCCCTTGCACCTGGCACAGAGAAAACCCACTTCTAAAAAAACACAAAAAACCCAGGAGGTTGCGTATGGCTTGTAACCTGTGATGGTCTTTTCCTCCATGAATCTGTCCAAACCCCTTTTAAAGGCATCTAGGCCAGATGCCATCACCACATCCTGTGGCAAGGAGTTCCACAGATCAAAGGAATCATTCATACTTAAATACAGTAGAACCTTGGTTTGCGAGCATAATTTGTTCCGGAAACATGCTTATAATCCAAAGCACTCGCATATGAAAGCGAATTTCCCCATAAGAAATAATGGAAACTCAGATGATTCATTCCACAACCATTTAATCATATAAAAATGATTACAGTAATACAAAATACAGTATAAAGTCAAAATAAAACAAATTAACCTGCACTTTACCTTTGAAAAGAATCGTGGCTGGTGTGAGGGAGATGAGAGAGGAGAGGAGGAAGAGTGTAGGATGTCTATCACGACCGTTATTGTGTAGGACATTATTGTGTAGGAAGTCTATCACTAACAGAATCACTGCTATCAGTTGGCTCACTGGACTGAGACTGGGAGACGATTACCCACAATCCCGCAGCAAGAGAGACTACTCGCAGAGGCGTAACGGGCCTCAACGGCGCCTTTCCTCACAGGGCTGCCTCCACGCACCTTTCCTTCTCTGCATGATCATGAGGGCGGCGTGACAAGGCAGCCGTTCAGTGGTGGAGCCTGAGTGTTGAACTCCATGCCCGGAGCAACAGCTCCTCGGGCTCCAAAATCTACTTGTAATGCAAGACAGTAACAGATTTTAGAAGCAGTAACAGAAGCAGTAACAGATTTTACTTTTCTGGGCTCCAAGATCTCTGCAGACGGAGACAGCAGCCATGAAATTAAAAGACGCTTACTCCTTGGAAGGAAAGCTATGGCAAACTTAGACAGCATAATAAAAAGCAGAGATATCACCATGCCAACAAAAGTTCGCATAGTCAGGGCGATGGTGTTCCCAGTAGCAATGTATGGTTGCGAGAGTTGGACCATAAGGAAGGCTGAGCGCCGAAGAATAGATGCTTTTGAACTGTGGTGCTGGAGAAGACTCCTGAGAGTCCCTTGGACTGCTAGGAGATCAAATCAGTCAATCCTAAATGAAATCAACCCTGACTGTTCCCTGGAAGGACAGATACTAAGGCTGAAACTCAAATATTTTGGCCACCTAATGCGAAGAGAGGACTCTCTGGAGAAGACTCTGATGCTGGGAAAAATTGAAGGCAAAAGGAGAAGGGGAAGGCCAAGGATGAGATGGTTAGTCAGCATCACCGATGCAACGAACATGAAAATGAGCGAACTCAGGAAAATAGTGGAGGACAGGAAGGCCTGGCGGGATATGGTTCATGGGATCACGAAGGGTCGGACACGACTTAACGACTGAACAACAACAATGCAAGACAATGGGGCCTGCAGCAGCAGATCATGAGATAGAATTGATAGAATTGGGACATCTAAGAGGTCCTGTAGCAAATGGATATGCACACAATGACACATGATGAGCAACATAGGTAGCTGCCTCATATCTAATCATCATTGGTTTAATCTAGCTCAGTACTATACTGATCACTGTGGCACTCCAGAGTTTCAGCTGAGTATTTCCCAGCCCTATCTGGGGATATCAGGGATTGAGTCTGTGGCCAGCCCCTAGAAATCAAAGGGGTTGGTGTTTTACCTCAACCTCTCATAAGAAAAGCAGCAAGGAAAAGCAACCTCTCATAAGAAAAGCAGCTCATTGGGACTGTCATGGTGATGGGGGCAGCCTGTATCCGCTGTCTTGGTGTCTTCCCTGCACTGCTGCATCTGCTCTGAGTAGTCCACCTCGGAGGACATTCTGGGATTAGCTAGTCACCGGGCCATAATCTCTTTCTCAGGATGCTCTCCAACATCACTTTGTGCACTTTCCACTTGCATTAATGCAGAGGATGAAAAAAACAGTAGGACCATATGACTGTTTTCATCACCTCTCATTCTGATCAATGGTATGCTCAGTTAAGGCACATAGGGCAACATGCAGAAGTCCCCCTGTCAAGCCCGGACCTTGCCAGCTAAGGTAGCAGGTAATGAGAGACACTCTGTAGAGCCACTGCCAATTAAAAGACAATACCTGGGCTAGATGTATCATGGTTTGACTCTGTATAACACAGAGTCATACATTCACATGTAACATATGCATATAACCATAGGGGGGGTCTGGCTCAGTTGGTAGAGTGGCTGCCTCATATGTTCGAAGATCTGAGGACGGCAGTTTGAGACCCGTCAAGAGCTGTCGACACTCCGCTGACAAGCTGCAGAAGCCTCAGAGAGAGAGAGAGAGAGAGAGAATTCTGCAGCTGGCACGCTGAGGAGGCAGTGTTGCCGTCAAGTCCATGCGTGGGAGGCAAATGCCAGAGAGAGGCCAGGCCAAACGTGAAGGAAACCACCTGGAATGAGCATCATAATATGATAAAAAGTAATATGGATGAAAAGAGATGAATATGATATAGTATCTGAATTCCAATTGTGGTAGTTTTAGGGGGAAAAAAATCTTTGGATCCTGAATATCATCAGGATATTATGGCACCCTCTTTCTCCCTCCTGTCTACTTTTTGTTCATTTACAATGTTCATTTATTTATCATTTCCAAAGTGCCTCATTTAACGTGTTGTGTTTTGATTTATGAATAAAGTACCGGTAGATATAAAAAGAAACCATACCTTAAATATGCTGTCATTTGAAAAGTAACTGCAAAAAAGAGAGAAAAAATGGTAAACTGCAGGATTGGGATGTAAATACTGGAACAGAGTTTCAGACAGTCAGTCACTAGAATCTAATGGTCCATAACAGAGAAAAGGATTTCATTAGTATTGCTTTGTCGAATAAGCACAGCAGGAGAAGACACAGAAAATCCTTAAAATTGCAAGGTTGTCATAATTAACAGACAATGATTGATGATGATGAGGCACTGCTTGCAAGACATAGCTTCATTCTCATTAACTCCTAGGTAGCTCTAAGCTTTATAGACATAAGAACAGGCCCGCTGCTGGATCAGGCCAAAAGTTCATCTTAGACTAGTCCTGCATCCTATTTCTCACCAGCTGTCTCTGGGAAGCCCACAAGCAGGAGAGAAAGGCATTTAAAAAGCCCAGTGCAAATATGGAGCAGTAAATGCAGATATGCCAATTCACTCTATATTTAAAAAAAGGGGGGGAGAGAAAATTTCCTGGTATACAGGTGGGCCCCCATATCCACTGATTCGCTATCCACAGTTTCAGTTATCCACGGATTGTGGGGACCCCCCCCCCAGGCTTTTACTTTTTTCCCAGTAAGCTTCATTTCTTCCTTAAAGAAACAGGAGAAGCAGCCTCTGGCTGCTTATTACAGGCAAGTAGAACGAGACTAAATCCTAGAGAGGCTCTGCAAGGTTTCTGTTAACCTTGCAGAGCCTCTCTAGTACTTAGTCTCATTCTACTTGCCTGCAATGGAGGCTGCTTCTCTGTTTGTTTTAAGGAAGAAACAAAGCTTGCTGAAAGAAAAATAAGAGCTGGGGGGGGCAAGCATGCCTGCCTGCAGGGGAGGCAGGATGGGGGGGGCCCTCAGGAAACCATGGAGGGGGTGTTCGCTCTTATCCACGGTTTCAAGTATCCACGGAGGGGCCTGGAACATATCCCCAGTGGATATGGGGGCCCACCTGTATTTTGAGCAGCAAGTAAGGTATGTTTTTAATAGAGCTGTCAGATACATTCTCTCAAACCACTCTCAGAAATGAATTTCAAGGGCTCATTAGGGCTTGCTTTTAAGGAGAGGCAAACGTTATAGCCCTCCCCAACCCCAAATTCCCCTCTGACTCATTTAAAAACTGAGACGAAAACAACAGCTGATTATCTCATGTCTTGTTATTTAATGTAATGGAACTCTGTGGCTCCATTAAATTTGGTGCCTGGGAGATTGTTGAAGAGCTGTCCCCTGGAAAACGAAGGAAGAAGGAAGGAAAGGGCACCACCCAGGTGGGACCCTCTGACCAAGAGGCATTCCCGTGGGGCATAGCCTTTCCTTTACCTCCACCCATTTCTGGAGGTGCAGCCCCTTAAAAAGAGCCTTGGGAGAAAACAGAGAAGAAATTCTCTGTTGGCTTTTTCGATACTGTTTTTAAAAGGGTGTCCCCTAGAGAAGGACGGGGTATGAAACATGTCTGCCTGTGGGTGATGCTGCAGGTCGTCTTCCTCCCTTTCCCATTTTGCATGGAATAGCCTACAAAAAAAAAAAAAAAAAGCCTTTTCAAGCCTCAGATTGGCCTGGATGTAGAACCAAGTTGTTTCCCATTGTTTGGAAAATAACTCTGTTCCTTTCTGAATCTTCCCAAAATGATCCTCAGGAAGCTCACATCGATCTCTCATTTTTAAGGCTTGCCTCCATTTCAAAAAGAGTGTTACACAGTTATTTCTATCATAGCACTGGAAGCTTGGAATGGTGTATATATCTCAAAGTGGGATTTCATATTTTAGAGTAAAATCCTGTCTAGGTTTCCGGCACTGGAGCGCGCGCTCCGGCAGCTGTTGCAAATGTGCCATAAGGCATGTTTGTGATGACTTGGGAGTAAGGGAGGCCGGTGTAAGGCTGGCTGCCCTCACTCCGGTGCCGGGACGTCCCTCTGGCAGCGGCCGCATGGGCAGTCCAGGTGGTGAGGGAGGGGGTCCATTGGGCGAGCTGACCCGGGAGGGGGCAGGGATGGCATCTGCCATATCCCTGTCCCCGCCGGGCCGGCTTAGCCCGTTACATGGCCTCCTCCTACTTCCGCCAACTATTTATACCCGGGGAAGGGGATAAACGTCTCCTTCCACGAGTGGATCTCCAGCCCGTCGCATGGCGGTTCGCAGTGAGCACGGGATCTGGCGGGCAGCCGTGGGCCTTACACAGGATTTGGCTGTAAGAATCCTAAATCCCCAGGACCTGGTGGCATTTAGTCACTGGTTTTGCTTGTCTTTGAGTCAACACCCAGTGGAGTTTCTTTGATGTGTTCCATCTCCTAAGGCCTGGAGCTGTGCCATCCGTCTGCCTCTGTGCAGTAGAGTCTTCAAATTGTCACCTTCTCTGTATTTCTTTTTGAGTTGATTTAACCGTTAATGACAAAATGTGATACAGTATTTCTTGGACAGTACCAGTGCAGAATCCAAGAAGCAGGGGGGCATCATGATTAAAAGTTCCTTCTGAGTAACAAATTCTCTGCATTTAAGACTAAAGGCTAGGCTGGGACCCTTCTCCCTGGCCAAATGAGTTGGCTCTTCTGCTTTTCTCCCCACAACTATCGTCAGTGGACTTCCACCTCCCTGTAACCTTCCCCTCGCATCCTATGACTGCCCTTTCAGCCTCCTTTCACATCATATGACCCTCCTTTCACTCGCCCCACATTCAATAATCTTGCAGGAGTTGACACTACACCTCCTACATAAAGGAACTGCAAAGTAGGGACCTTATTTTCACAATACGGTAGCAAGTTATTGTGTTATCTTTGCTAGGGAGGGAGGGAGGCATAATGTACAAATGGCCAAATAGCTTTGTGTCAGTCTCCATTGTCTCCTTGTATGAGCTCTAAAAAGAACATTTCTTCCTGACAGTTCTGTCAGCATATCTAGCCAACAATTTAGCCCAAGCTATCTTGTACGTAACTTCATAAGCTTACCTAATTCTTTATTTTCTTGGATATCTATTTATCTTTCTTGTCTGTGTCTACAGGCACACTATCCTTGTGAATATGTTATCTTTTTTGCTGATGGATAAAACAAAATTTTTCCTTCACTCTCATTGAAACTGTTTCCAAAACCTTACTAATTCCATAATAGCATCAAGGATCCATACATCTGTCTGCTCATCTATTTGATATATTTAATCTCAAGTATGAACTGGGAGTCCATATGTGTATTTGGTGTAAAGAACCTGAAATTGATAGATATAAGCTCTCTGGCAGTTAAGCTTTTAATAGATGCGGAAAAATGACAAGCAGTGTAACATGTGGGAGGCAAATGGTGACAGAAATTTTTTAAAAAAGCATATACTGGGATGATGCACAATAGCAGCTGTGATAGAAACACCATCTCATCCAGTGTGCCTCTCAGAGTAGTGATGAATTGCATTATCCACGTGATACCTGCAGTTATTGCTTGATAACCTCCATATGATCACTGACAGGAGTGCTGTGATCTGTCATCATTGCCTCTTATTGAGCAAAGTAATCACCAAGAAGGTCAGCCAAGCTGGAGATGAGGTGCCCTTTGCATGCTGATGTCACTTAAACAGAACCCACGGACTTTCTGCCATTGTTAGTCATGCCTGATGCGATAAGAGACAACAATAACCTGTGACAACCGAGAGTGACTTTGGATGTTACACGGAAGCACTGGCGGTGCATATGCAAGCAACTTTTATTTCTGATCTGCGATAGCAGTCACAACTTTTAAACTATGGAAGCAGTCACATATTCAAGATATGGATGTTTGCAATTATTACCTTGAAAACATTGTGTGCGAACTTCCTCTAGGAACATTTGCAAACAATTGCTACCTGCTTTAGAGTCATTATATTATAGCTAAACATGTGTGTTTTAAGCCAAGCACAGCAGCTGTGTTACACAGTGAGTACACATAGCACTAGATTAAATAAGGCAGGGGTGGCCAACCTTCCACCATTAGGGCCTCTGTGTTCTGAGTTGTGTAGAAGATAGAATCTTGGCAGCTGCATACACATTGCTGATGGTGCTGCTAAAGCAGCTTCACCTGCTGAAATGCCCTCACCTCTACCATCATTAAAGGGCCAGGAGCATTCATGTTGAAAGGTTGGCCACCCCTGACATAAGGGGTTGCTTCACGTTGAGTTAAGCAGCTGTGCTGATCCATCTAGTCCATTACTATCCAAGTGGCAGGGTCAGCACCAGGTTCTTCTGGACAGTAGCGTAGCTGGACTTGCGCCAGTGGGGCAATGGGCAGGGCAACACATCATCGCCCTGCCCGCCCCACTACTGGAATGGCCCTGATCCATTTGGCTATGATGAGACCATACAGACCATCCTCCTCATCACTCCAGAGGCCAATAGGGGTCATTCTTAAAGACCCTTGAGCACATGTGGTAGAACCTCATTGGTTGCTGTGGGACTAGTAGCAGCCAAAAAGTCCACTTTCAAAATCTGGAGTCACATGATGACTTTATCTGAACAAAATCTGGAGTCACATGATCTTAAACACTGACTTTTTTTTTTTTGCTGACATGAGTCCCACATGTGGTGGACAGGTGAACCCTCCTGTACATGCTCAGATAGGTCTGCCCTCTTGACTCCAGCACTGTCAAGCTGATTGGCAGTAATTCTCCAAAGTCTTCAATAAGAGACTTCAACTGTGTATGTCAAAATTGAACTGGAGCCTTCTGCATACAAAGCATGTGCTTTACCACTGCATGACTCCTCTTTTATTATGAATACCTTCATAATGCCTTCCTACACAGCCAAAATACTGTATATTAACAGGGAAGATAGGGTACTCTATTGCCCCTGAGGGATTTTGCCTTTGGCTGAAGGGATTCCTCATCCTTCCCATCTGCTACAACAGCTGTCTCCATTATCTCCATAAAATATGTCTCCATATATTGCCATAATGTGTATGGTGACTGACTGATATTCAGGTTTTAGTGGGAATTCATGTCTTCTATAGATCCTTCATGCATTGATTTGCCCAGAAGTGGCCATTGTTTGATGACGATTGCATCATGTTGTAGAACTGTATGCATTAATGAAAGCCTGACTTCCAAGGCTTACTGCTGCTGCTACTGCAGGTGGTGAAGTTGGGAGAGACAAAAACTACAGTTCGTAGACAACAAATGGGGCCTACATTCCAAAACATTAAAAAGTCATATCCTATTGATCGTATATTCATTTATTATCCATTATACCAGTTCATGTAGAGCAGAATGCAGTCAGGGATCTTTTTCTTTTAATAAGGTCAGGATGTTCTATCAAAATGATATTCTGCCATAATACTATATTTCAGGCTGAAATTGCAAATACATTAGTTCAACTCAGTGCAATTTATTTGCTTAAAACCAATGGTCTTTACAAAAAACATAAACACAAAACACTATACAGTACATTCATCATCTGAAACCTTGACTAACTCTTGATAGATGATATCCAGCATGATGCAGCCTGTACAAAACTAGGGCTGCCATCCTACACACTTTCATGGGAGCAGGTCCCATTGAACACAATGGGGCTTGCTTCTGAGTAGACATGCCTAGGATTGTGCTATGGACTTAACAAGCTACACCTGCCCACATTCCTTCTCCTAAAAGTCTAGCACTCTGTCCCGGTTGGAGATCTGGTAAGCCTATGGAGAATACAGTACATAATTTACAACCTTCTTCCACAACATGCTGTCCACAAACCCACAATCTACTGGAATCTTCATATACAGTACCTCCAATCAAAAGAAGCTGATCGAATTGTTTGAACATGAAGAGCTGTGAAAGTCTTCCTTAGACAATGAAACGTTGCATATCTGTAAGTATTGCAGGCTCTTGAACACTGCTTTTGTTTTGCCATCATCACAAACTTTTTAACCTATCAGACCATAAGATTTCCACACTTCTTTGTCCAATTATTATTTAAGTCGCCAGATTTATGCTTTAAGAAAACCCAGAATCTATTGAGTAACTTTCCTTCATGTTCTACCTATTTTAATGCTGTATTATTTTTATTATTGTGGTGATGAAACCACCCACGATACAAACATGCTTGCATTAAATCTGGGAGGTAATTGACAGAAAGGGATGTGTGTGAGTGCAGTGACCTGAAGAAGAGAGAAAATAGATGATGGGGGGAGACTGAAGGAAAAATAGAGGTCCAAGTAGGTCTCCCTGCTGCGGATGCTTACCTCCGGGTAAAGGAATTATTGTTCTCTTACTCTAGGCTTACCAGATCTCCAAGTGGGACAGAGTACTAGACCTTTAGGAGAAGGAATGTGGGCAGGTGTAGCTTGTTAAACCTTAGAGCACAATCCCTGAAGCACTGAACACAACGGGGCTTGCTTCTGAGTATACATGCCTAGGATTGTGCTCTAAGGTTTAACAAGCTACACCTGCCCACATTTCTTCTCCTAAACGACTAGCACTCTGTCCCGGTCAGAGATCTGGTAAGCCTACCTTACTCAGAGAAGATCTCTGTAACTGCCCCCACCATATACGCTTACCAGATCGCCGACCGGGACGCTGCTGCTTGCCCTTAAGGGGCGGGAGGAGGGGGCCAGAACGCACGTGCGTTCTGGCCCCCTCCCCCCCGCCCCTTAAGGGCAAGCAGCAGCGTCCCGGTCGGCGATCTGGTAAGCGTACCACCATAGGACGTAGCGGTTGCCATTTTGGTGCTGCTGCATTGGGGGGGGGGTTGGATGGGATTGGGCTACAAGTCTATGCACTCTATTTTCTGAAAGAGCTGTTGGGGAAATTTCCTGGGCCTTCCAGTGCTTCCTCTCCAACATCCTGCTCTAGTGCTCTGCCTTTGCCTCTCATCTTCTAGAGCTGTCCTCAGTCTTGCTCTGAAAAGCCTGTCCTACTTCATCAGACATTCTCTGTGTACCACAGAGTCCCAACTCTGCAACTATTGAGTTCTATAGTTTGATCTAAAAGCCGTCCTCAAGACACTGAACAATAATAAATATACGTGTCCTACCATCTTCACTCACCCACAATCTGGCACCTGTGGCACAATTGCAATACCGGTACATGAACTCACTTCTTAAAATATCATCAATTTAAGGGAAACAAATTGCAGCTGCTGTTGTAGAAAAATATCTAGGTCTCCCCTGAACAAAAATACTAAAATATTGTTTTGAGAAGTTTTGGCTTTACCATCAAACACTTCCCTAATAAAAAGCCAGGTGTTCTAGAAACATATTTTTTTTGGGGGGGGGAGGGGGGAGGATAAAATTTTAAAGGGAGGTGACATTTTTGTAGCTGCCATGTTCTTGAACTGAACTGTGTCAAAACAGCTTTCAAACTGTTAAATAAGAATAAAAATGATTATGCTCCCTGGGGTTTTATTTATTTTAAACTCAGCATTCACATTCTGCTTTTGCACCCTAATACAACGGAGGCATTGCAGCTTACAACAGTCACAAATAATAATGATAAAAGCAGCACATACAAAACAATAAGAAGATAGCATTTCATCCAAACCTGAATCTCAAAACATAAAGCCATAGACTAAAAACAGAACAAACAACCAGATGACAACAGGATAGAGCAGTGGTTCTCAAACTAACACCGGGACCCACTTTTTAAAATGACACTCTATTGAGACCCACCTAACTTTACGAGACTTAAAAAAGGTGATCTAGAAATAAATAAATAAATTTACAAGAGCTCAGCTGCTTGCAGGGTAATTAGCAGCTATCTCGCAAACTCCAGGAGCTCAGCTCTTTGAAGGGCAATTAGTAGCTATCTAATTTTTGAATAGCCTCAGGGCTTGTGGCAATTACTTATCTGATCTTTCCATCACCTGGGACCCACCAAAAATCAGGCCGCGACCTACCAAGTGGGTGCCGACCCACAGTTTGAGAAACACTGGGATAGAGCAAGTGTCTTCACCTTCTGATATGACCTTTTTTTGGATTTCTGGTTGATTCAGCAATGACTGTCAATGTCTTGTGTTATGAACAGTGACAACTCTTGCCATTCTGATATTATTTGATTCATGATACGTACTAGCATGATCTCCAACAATTCCCTTAAAACATAATATTGTGCCTTAGAAGCACGTGGGATTATGTAGTCAGTAAATACACATATCCAGTAACTATGGAAAAATATTCACTTTGGGTATGACAACTCCAACAATTGTCTCGTTATTAATTAAATGCTGCTGCTGCTGCTGCTACTACTACTATGTGGTTATTTTTAAATACAAGGATTCATATTTTGTTGGCTGACGATAGGTAAAGGTAAAGGTATCCCTTGACAATTAAGTCCAGTCATGGACGACTCTAAGGAGCGGTGCTCATCTCCGTTTCAAAGCCGAAGAGCTAGCGCTGTCCGAAGACGTTTCCATGGTCATGTGGCCGGCATGACTCAACACTGAGGCGCATGGAACGCTGTTACCATCCCGCTGATGCGGTACCTATTAATCTACTTGCAATTTCTTGCTTTCGAACTGCTAGGTTGGCAGGAGCAGTCGCGCAGAATCGAACTGCCGACCTTTCGATCGACAGCTCATTGTTCAGTGGTTTAACCCACTGCGCCACCCGCTGGCTGACGATAGATTACAGTAAATAAATGGGGCTTGCTGGCATACCTGCAGACTTTCCAAAAAGATTTAAAATGAATTCACCATCCATTTTCCGACCCTTTTTGTGCCAAATTAAAACAGAAAAGAAAAAGGCACTAGGCACAGCTGAGGCTATTTTTAGAACTGGTGTAGGCCTCATTTTAAGTGATAATACACCAAAGCACCCCAGACTGTCACATACTGAAGAATAATTACAATCAACCTCATGAAACTTTAACACAGAAGCTGCTGCATTATTTACAGCATTAATGTGGTTTCAGGAAAAGTAATTACTGGTTATCTATTGCCAGAGACATCATTTGCTGTCTAACTCCAGGGGTGCTGTCTGAGCAGGGATCGAGGCAGAATACATTGAATATCTGAAGTCGGGCTAAAATCAATGCTTTTCTGTGGTTGTTTCCATACTGTAATGAATGTAATCTATGTTTTAAAAGAAGTGAAACTAGGAAAATGGCCCTGGAATCAGAAAACCAGCTGCTTGCATGCTGTTCCACATACTGGTTGGAAACTGGCTAAATAGGAGGAAAAATTCCCACGGAAATGTCACTTTCTGTTCTTACAATGCATGAACATTTCTTGTCACAGTGTCTGGCAGACATTACTGGATCTGCCTCATTATCTAAAGTTCCCTGACAGCCATGTGTGCAAGATGTTATGACAATTCACAGCGCAATTCTGCTGTAAATACGGGCGGCGGAATGAGCGTTCCACTGCCTCAAGCCGTTGCGAAAGTGCTGTAATGCACTTTCGCGATGACTCACGGAAAGCCGGCCTTCCCTGCTCTGCCACCCGGACTGTCTCCCACCTGCCGCCAGACCCAGGTAAGTATCCAGCGGAGGGGGGCGTTTTGGGAGCAAACAATGGGGGCTGATAGGCCCAGCCGCTCGGGGAGGGGGAGGGGATTCGGCTCGGCCGAATCCTATCCCCCGCCGATTGGCTGAGCCGTTACACGGCCTCCTCCTACTTCCGCCAGCGATTCCACTGGCGGAATTCCAAGGAGGCCGATTGGCCCCTGCCACAGTTACACCCGGGGAAGGGGACGAGCATCCCCTTCCCCGAGTAGACTTTCCACTGTGGGGTGCCTGCCCGCGGCGGATCTTTAGAACAGGATTGGGCTGCCCGAAGGAGTATCAGCTCAAGCAGTAGCTAAACTGTCTTGCTCTAGATTGCTTTAAAAAACATTTCCGCCAGTAGAAGTCATACTCTGGTAACTATAAGTGGACTATTTCCATTTCTCTAGAATGTTGTTAACAAGCATGGGGATAGAAGTGGTTCAGTAGATATTTTATATAGGCATCCCCCTGTATCCACGGTCCCATATCCATGGTTTCACTTACCTGCGATTCTCAAATTCCCTAATCCCTCCTGTCCCGCCCATAACACACCTCTTTTCATCTGCAAGTGCTGTGCAAAAGACAGCATTTTCGTCCTTTTGCTTTGGAACAGGAAGTTAACAGGAGGAACACCAGCCTGCCCATGTAAACCGCCTTGGATTAAAGTCAGAGGAGAAATCGAATTACAAGAAATGCGGTATATAAATACTGTATATTTTATTATTATTATTATTATTATTATTATTATTATTATTATATTAACAGCAAGAACCTAGACTCATAGCCAGGATGGTGTAGTGGTTTGGAAGTCGGACTTAGACCTGGAAGATCCAGGCTCAAATCCCCGCTCAGCCACGAAGCTTCCTGAGTGACCTTGGGCCAGTCACTATCTCTCAGCCCCACCTACCTCACAGGGTTGTTGTGAGGACAAAAAGGAGGAGAGGAATTACCGGTATGTACACCACTCTGAGCTCCTTGGAGGAAGGGCGGTATAAAAATGTGGAAAATAAAATAAATACACTATAGACTCAATCGCTACAGAAGGCAATTGTGAGAATGCTAACAGGAAGTGGAAAACAGAGAACCTCCTGTTAGCATTCTCACAATCGCCCCCTGTAGCTATTGAGCCTATGTAGTGTGAGTCCAGGTTCTCACTGTTTGCTTCCTGTTCCAAAACATAAGGAAGAAAATACTGCCTTTTGCACAGGGTTTGCAGACGTGTGAAGTGAGCGGGACAGGGTGGGAGATTTGAGTAGGGTTCGCTTTTATCTGCACTTTCCCCCACAGAATGTATCCCTGCGGATATGGGGGGATGATGCTTGTTCTTGAACTTCATTTACTTATAGGCCAGTCTTATGAGGGCTTTGTGTTCCCGGAATCAGTGTTCCGGCAGTGCAAGTTCCTTTATGACTGTTGCAAAATGGGACATGATGCAGTTCAGTGCAGCCAGCCATGCCCCAGAGGCCTGGAAAGGAGTCCCGGTGCCAGGAAGTCAGTGCAGGGGCGGGAAGAAGTCAAGGGTGGTTGGAACAGGGCAGGAAGGGGAAGGAAAGGGGCAGATAATGAAGGCGTATCCACACCGCACACGTTCGCGTTGGTCGCGTTCTGGCACGTTCCAGGAGCGTCCAACATGCCAAATGTTACATAATGACTTGAGTGCCAAATGACTCCACTTGAGATGGGACAGTACGGGACATGACCAGCCGGCGGGCGGACACCATCACACACAAATAGCACCACACCAGACGCACGGAGACTCGGCTGGGCGCAATGCCCCGAGCCGCGTGTGGTGTGGATCCGCCTTGAGGCAGGGGGTGGGATGGATTGAGGCAGGGACGGGGATGGTATTGGCGGCAGTGGTACTGCCAAAAGACAGTGTCTTGCTGCAGTAAATCGGATGTTAAGATTGGGCCGAAAATGACCTCTACTGACTAACAACCAATTTATCATTGTAACTCATCTACCTACCTTTAATTGAGGAAGGATGTTGAAAATTTCAGCACCATTTTGCTTCTCCACAAGAATATCCATGGAAGAATATGTATCAGACTCTGAGATCTATATTGATTTTGCACTCTCCAGTGTAATGGTTATTGTGTGTTTCTTACATACCTTTTTCCCCAAAGAAAAAAACATACTGCCAAAATTGAACCTCTTAAGAAAGTCCACAAGGATGCTAAAAGATCTATAAGAAATATTGTTTGAGAAAGGCTGAATGAAATGGATGGGTTTCAGCTTAGAGAACACATTCATGAGGACTGGGCAAAGATGTATAGTGACAATTTCAAGTTATGTAAAAGAACTACAAAAAGAATGAAGAGGAGAAACTGTTGGTTGTGCATCCACTGATGGTAGGTCGTGAAGCAACAGAGTGGTCTGCAAAAAGAATAAAGTTAGCTGTGTTTGGGGAACGATGTTTGATGATGCATGTGGAAACTGATCAGAGGGGGAAAGGCTTATGCAGTGTATTCTTTCTTGCCTCCCGTTACTTTGCTGAAACCCGCAGTCTCTTGATGCTGCTGTTGGTTTAGAAAAGTCAAAGGAAAGATGCCCATTGCTGTGCATTATGTGTAATATAGGCCCGAGATGGGGCTGGGCTTCAGCGTACCGTGTACATGAAATTGGTCAGGGATTAGTGCGAGCACTTAAAACAGACACCTTCATTATGATGTTAGTCCCACTGATTTCAAAGGAGACTTGCATCTAGATAAGAGTACTGTACAGTACATGCGGAACAACTTGATTGTGCAATCTGTTCTAATCAATACCACTATAAACTGGGGCAGTCTATGCCTATTGCTCTCTCCTGTCCCAATTTGTAGTCCACTTCTATGGCTTTTTGCTCTAAATACAGTACTTCATTAAGTAGTATCTCAGTAAATAGATGTCTCTTAGTCCTACTGGTGCTCTCATTAGTACTTTCCCAGTGAGGACAAATGTTTTGCTACATTTCTGTTTCTAGTCCCACCCTTGGTTCACAATTCTTCCTCTGCCTTTATCAAGGCTTTCAGTCATCACCTTTGTTTTGCTAGTTACTCTGATTTTGCGCACACTCACCTATTCACTGTTCTTCATAGAAGAGCGTGCTAAGGCTGAGCCAGATAAGGTGTGGAACATTGGAAATTGAAACTCCCATCATTTTACTTTTTTGCAGAAAGCAGCCAGGGAATGATTCAGATTGGAACCATAACACTGGGGAGTGAGGCTTAGATGGAAATTGTTCTCTTCTCCAAGCAATTGCCTGGCTTTTGAGCAGGGGATACCTTTACCTTAAGAAAACAGGAGATCCAATGGATTTCCAACATCTTGTCTAGTTTGGTCCACAGTTGCAACATATTCACATCTATAGTTAGCACTTATGGATACACCTTTTCAAAGTTGTTCCTCTTTTTTTTAGATGCTTCATGCCCCAGCAATGAAGTTAGTGTCACAGGGTGTCACCTGCTATATAAAGGTAAAGGTGACCCCTGACAATTAAGTCCAGTCGTGTCCGACTCTAGGGTGTGGTGCTCATCCCCATTTCAAAGCCGAAGAGCCAGCGTTGTCCCAAGACGCCTCCGTGGTCATGTGGCCGGCATGACTCTCCTTGCCGCAGCGCGTAGCATGCGGCTGGAACACGGAGCACTGTTTACCTTCCCGCAAGTGGTACCTATTTATCTACTTGCATTAACATGCTTTGGAACTGCTAGGTTGGCAGGAGCTGGCCAAGCAACAAGAGCTCACCCCGTCGTGGATTTGAACTGCCGACCTTTCGATCGACAGCTCATGGTTCAGCGGTTTAACCCACTGCGCCACCCGCTGGCCTCACCTGCTATATACTTGTGCTCAAATTTTGCTTTAAACCCCCCCCCCCCCAGCTTACAGCTCAATCCTAACTAAACTCCTGTGTGGTGATGCAGTGGGACTGGTGTAGGCTATGCTGCATCCTGAAGGGGAATTTTGGGTGCTGGAGGTATCCTACCTATGGAAACAAGTTCCACACAATGAGTAGGACTAACTTCCCAAGAAAATGCATTTAGGTTTGAGATGTCAATGAATAAAATGACAAACATTGTGGCCACTGTTAGCATTGCATCACTTCTGGAAGATTAGGAACAGGTTGGCTTCAGATGATAATTTATATTCCAGAAGCATCTAAATTGCTAGACATTTTCTATCCGGCTGTCCGCATTCCATGTATAATGATGTTATGCAACTTCATTGTGATGTAAACGGCTGCATAATTCCTCATTTAAAAGGAAACATTGCTGCATAAATGAGCTCTAAGCTTTTGTTTAGGGAAGTAATAAATCAACTCTGGTGGATAAAAATAAATTTCAGTATGTGGAACCAGATGTAATTAAAGCTATATTGTCTTGTCTGAGTCTGCTGGTGAGCAAATGGAGACAGCAAACCTGGTGGTTAACTAATGGTTGTGAAGAATAAACGGGGCATCTCGCTGTTTATCATTTGAGCAGAACGTTATCTGCAAGAGTAACACTGTCACGTTCCTGTTTGTTTCTGTGAAGGGATGTTGGAGAGAAATGCGAGAGCTTCAAGCCCTGCACATCAGCCCCCAATTCTTGTTATTCCTGCAGTGCTGAAAATGAGGAACAATACTTTTGTCTCCTGATTGGAATGTGGAATCACCCAGAATCCAGAAGATCCAGATTTGATTCCCAGTGGAATTATTAATTTACTGAGGGCGTAATCCTATCCAATTTATGCCACTGGCTGAGCTCTGCTCAATCGTATCCAACTTATGCCACCGGTGTAACCAGCAGTGCAATGAGAACAGGAGGCCCCCAGAACGAAAAGGGGATTCAAATCCCCTTTGAATTCCCCTTTTGGAGGGGATTTGAATCCCCGTTCTGGGGCCTTACACCGGTGGCATAAGTTGGATAGGATTGAGCAGAGCTCAGCCGGTGGCATAAGTTGGATAGGATTGCACTGTAAGTGGCTTTGGGGGAGATCAATATTTCGCTGAGTCAGTTGTTCCGAAGGCTCCTGTTGTCAGAGATGCTAGAAGGGAAGTTGGACTGGTCCTCCCTTCCACAGGCCTGCTTAAAAACCCTGATGGCAGTGGGGCTGGGAATTCGAAAAGCATTGTCATTCAATAAGAGAGGTCCCTATACAAACACGTATAGAGATTTGCTCTAGGCATTGTCATCTTATCATCAGGTAATCCCTGCCTACAAGGAATTCATGGATTTTTGAATTACATATTCTTGCTGGGTGTAAAGATCATTAACCAGGGGACAAGTAAGGTAATAACTTGTATTGGACCAACATACATTCATTGTTGATTTGGAAAGTAATGTTCAGTGAAAATGAATATTTCTACATTTATTTGATGTCTAGAAACTTTGGGCCTGCTGGGGCCCCATGGCCAGCCCCTATGGGCTGGGGCGTAACTGGCTCCACTGGCTGCTTCTCCATGCTTGTGGCAGGAAACAAAAGGAGCTACTCTGAGACATTCTGAGTGGCTACGCACACAGGCTTTTGGCATCTCGGTTGCCATGGCAACATCTTCAGACCCCCAGGCAGAGGGACCGGTGGAGGGAATTTGTGCAACATGCAGTCACGGATTTAAAAACCTGGCTGCAACCTGTGATGAGGAGGCTGGATGAATGGACAAGACTCTGAGGGTTTGAAGCCAGTCCCCCCTGCAGAGAAGGAAGAGGATGGGGAGCCCAGAGAGGCTGTCCTGGAAGTAAACAGATGTGCGCAACTGTGGCAAGATCAGCCTTCTCCAGGAAAGTTCAGTGCTGCCACCTGTCTATCCAGGAACTAAATAAGATCCAGAAGTACAGTACTCCCAAACTGCATTCTTCTTCTCTGCCATGGAAATTGCAGCCCCATCTAAAACAGGCTGAACATGCCCTCCCTCCTATCATCAGCATTTTCATCTTGTCTGGGCAAAGCTGGAGTTTGTTCGCCCCAGGCCTACTCCTTCACTGACCTCTTGCCCAGAAAAAAAACACCAAGTCAAATTTTTGACCAACCATATGCAGTGAGCCAGTTAAGACATACGTACCTGGTGGTCATGAAATCCTGACCTGTACCATTTAAGGGGCATGGATATTGAAGTCCCCCAGATCCACAAGCCTGGGAGACTCCAATACCACCCCTGAGACCACCTTTCTAGCTCAGGCAGGGATAATGTTGGGCTGGGTGGTACACCAACAGAATCTGTCTCCAGTACTTACTCTCTATTTTGTCTACCCAGTGTTAAGTGCATACTTTCAAAATTCAGTGACTGCTAAAGACAGCATATGGCCAGGGAGGTAGAGTAGACCACCAGTAGACCACTGCCACTCTACCTCCCACCCCACTCATCTAAACTGCTGCTGTACCAAGAACTGGTGGTCAAAGAGGCTGAATTTATCATGCCAGTGTGATCCAATCCATTCTCAGTAATCCATGCCAGGTGGGTGTCTGCATCCAGGATCAAGTCCTAGGGGGTGATGGTCTTTCCAACCACTGACCTAGCATTCAAGAGCAGCACTAGAAAACCAATGTGGTTACTGTCTTAACAAGCAAGCTCTCTTGGGCTGGGGAGGGGAGGTAACTGGAATGAATGATAGTGCTTTCTTGTCTAACTGTCTGTTTCCTGCAAAGACCTGTTCTAATCCTGTTGCAGAACCTCTACTCCAACCTGCCTTCTTGTTGCAAGGTGGGGTGGAGGCTGAAAAGAGCTGACCTGACTGCTCACATCTTCAGCAGCAAGAAAAGACATACCAAACGACTGCTATTTGCTGCAAAAAAACCTGCAAGTCCAATCTTCCGTCTCCCCACAGACTCAGACAAAACGGATAAGAAGGGGTAGGCTCCCCACACACATTATGAGAAAGATACCGTAAAGTCAAGTGCCCTTGCCCAAGAACTTTCATACCAAACTTGCCCTCACACCATACTTCTGGACAAGGCTGAGAAAAGAGAATGATATCTGTGAAGGATATTGTCAGCATTTGGAAGAACTGGTTTTTTCCATATCACGTTCATTTCTCTAGTGCTCCCCAAAGAAGAATATCTCCTTTATCAATCCATCCTGCTATACAAAAGGTTACATCTCATGACCTAGATGGGTCATTAAATTTTATTTCTCAGGCACTTGGTAGGGGAAAATTATAACTTTGAAAATGAGGGAGCCTTAGAGGCAAGTAAATATAAGTGGCAGGTACTTGTTTACTGTTATGCTGAGAGTGTATATTTATTTAAGACACGTTAGGGACTGTCAGCCTTAATTCTTACATAAATTGTTTCCTTATTGAATGCAAAGCCAAAATCTCCAGGGACTTGGTTTGTGATGTTCCTTCTGTTCATATGCATTCTTCCTTCGTTATCCATACCTAATTCTTTCCTGGAAACGGCCCTTATAGTGAAAATCTGCTTAAGTTCAATTATTATATTAATTCATGGCCCAATCCTGACTGCTGCAAGTGTTTGAGTGGTGCTAGGTGCTTTCCAGCAGGCGCAAAGCATGCCGGAGCATGCGAGTTGGAAGCCGCTGGAAGTGGCAAGCAGCTGGCTCTGTGTGGCAGTGGACTGTGGATGCCCACTGTCCCAGGTAGGATCATGCAAGGGGTGGGAAGGAGGTGGGTGTGGGTGGAGTGGGGTGGCGATGGGGATGGGAGGAGGGTGGATTGAGACCAGGAAGGGGGCAGGTTTGGCAGCAGCCGCCTCCAAATCCATGCCCCCTTCCTGGGCTCGATCACCAGTGATATTGGTGGCATAGGTCTGAGTAGGCCATAGGTCTGAGTATACCCAACGGGCCGGCAGGAGCGTACCAAATTAACAAATGTTCCCTTGCCCCGAGAAGGCCTATAGAGGCCAAAACTGGTGCTGATGCATCACCACGCGGGGAGTTACGGTGGATTTCTGTGCCTGACTCAGTTTGGATATCATGAATAAATAAATAAATAAATCTCTCTTAAATAAATATCAGAACTAAGCCAGGAAAAATTGCTTCAAAGCAGTGGACCTCCGCATGAGAAGGAGAGTTTCAATCTTCTTCCCCCTGTGCTTCTTTGTGTATAAAAGATAGAGCCCCACCCCTGGTTTGTAGGCAAACAAGGCAGGCATGTGGTGGCGCCAAACATTAAGTATGACCCTGATACAGGGAAAAAAAAAGTCCCATTGAAGTCAGTGGGCCTGACATTCAAGTAGACATACATAGGATCAAGCAGTGAATGAGTGCGCTTTTACAAAAATAATGAAAATTTCTCTAGCAGTTGAAATAAAGAAAAGAATGACCAAGAAAATGGGTCCTTTGACATTTTTGTTGTTTTTTTCCACCAATGGTGAAATCTCAACTTTTTGAAATGAAAAATAATGATTGTTCCACTTTGTGGAATTATTTTAAACTCCCATGTTGGTCACCTGTTGGCGAACTGCAGTAGCGAAAAATTGTTACCCATCTCTCAGGCAAGACTCCACCACTCAATTGTTCAAGGAAATGCTGCCGGCAAAACAGGGGACAACTTCTTCTCCTATGCATGACTTTGGCCACAATTCAGATACGTTTTTATGGTCCCCTGGTGAATCTGGAAGTGCAAAACGAACTCTTTTTTAACTTCGACTTCATGCAAGGCTTTAGGACACCTTCAGAGAATTACAGCCCTTCACATTCAGAGACAAAAAGAAAACAGAGCAGAGGTTTCAGAGTGGAATTTTAAACAAGGCAGATTTATGAAGGGACCGATGGGCACTCTTTGGAGCTCAGCCCCAAAAGTTTCATGTTTGACTCAGTTGTCAAGAAATGTGTGAGTTTGTCAAGGACAAGGACAAACTCACAGACCTGATCCAAATATTTGGTTTTGAAGATGGTTTTCATCACACTGCTTACTTACTCTCCAACATCTCACAGATGAAGAAAGGGATGCTACCGTGCATGAGTGAGGGGAAGTGTCTGACTGCTGAGAGGCGTAGTCTGCTGGATAATACACAGGGGCAACACAGTCTTCACTCGCATGTTTCACAAGCAGAAAGCAGAACAGAAAGTGCAGGCAAGCAGATATATCCAGACGACAAGAGCAATGAGGCAAATCACAGGCTACAAGGAGAGCAAGCCAACTACATTTCAGGACATATATGCACATACATATGCATATATTACAGGATATCGGTTCCATTTTACAGAAATGAATACTGAGGTACAGCAATAATTTAGTGGCCAAGAGCAGTTAATGAATCCATGGCAGAGAATCCTTGACCTGAAAGAATATTTAAGTAATAAAGAGAGTGCTCTTCCCTCACCCCTGGAAAATTGCAGCCTCTTTCATTCCCAGACTCTTAGAAGGAAGAAAAAGTATGCACCTGAGCATATACAATACATTCACTTACCACTAGCAGTTATAGCCTCTCCTGTCCCACCTGCTTAGAATGAAGAATCTGTGCTTAGAGAATGATGACATATCTCCCCCACAGATTGGAGCCCCACCACTGACCTCCATCTCCATTGTCAGTAAACTTCCAGAGGATAATACATTCTACTCCCCCCCCAGACAACAACCCACTTTTACTTCCCAATTACTTCCTTCCAACAATTCTTCTTTTTCATTACTCTTTCCTCTTCTTCTTATAGGCAAGAGCGCTCCACCCAAGAAGAGTCTGCTTGGTCAAATGGTCTCATCATGTAGTTCACAGCAATCAATACGAGTTTCATCAAGAGTGGGCAGTTAACATTTAAGAATTTCTGTGCTTCATATAAAGTAGACGCCTTGGGGTGCCCTGTCTCTGTAACATTTGTTTAACATTCCAAGTCATAGAAGAGCTTCTCAGGGAAACGGCACTCGGTTCATAATCCTGCTGAATTTTATGAGATTGTTGTCCAATTAATATACTGGGCTGGAAAGTGATGAACTTTGATGATAGCGCTAATGCAATGCAAGCAACTGACTGGTACGATGGCTCGCCACAGTCATGGCCATTGCTAAATGTTGTCAGTTTATAACATGAGGCCAAGATCTAAAAATCAATGCTTACCGCAATGATTTAAATAAACATATGAAACAGAGCTTTGTTGGGAAACTGCCTGTACACTGATCTGGAAAGTTGGAGTGAGATAAGATTAGGCAGAAGCGTTCATTAATATGCTGAATGTGTCTGCACGAAGGAGGCTGACTACTCTGGTACACAAAAAGGAGGTGGGGACACTTTGAAAGGCTCAGCAGGGCAAAGTCTTTTGGGCGACTTAATTGGATTGAACATGAAAAGGCTGTGTGTTTTTGTCCAATGAGTCACACAGGCAGGTTGAAAGTCTTCTTTGGAAAGGAGTGAAATGAACCAATATACACCTATGCAAATCAGCGGAAATTAAAACATTGTTTACCAGGAGAGGAGGAAGAGGCAATCTAATTAAATGTTGTTTTTGAAATCCAATTATGGATTTGCATAGATGTCTGAACTAAGAATGAAATAATATAAAATTAACAGGAAGTCTCTCTCTCTCTCTCTCTCTCTCTCTCTCTCTCTCTCTCTCTCTCTCTCTCTCTCTCTCTGTTTTAATGTGGCTTCATAATCTGGACCACAAACAAATGGATAGGATAGGAGGAGAGAGGGAAGGGAACAAAAACACATTGGTTCTTGTCATGCATCCATAGAAGATGTGGATGTTCTTAGCATATATTGGAGCTTAGAGAAATATAGAAGGTATGGCATTGCAAATAAAATGTTGCACAGTTTAAAATAAACCGATTTCTAACTCTGAGGTCAATTTCATAGGCTTTTAATGGAGGAGCGATGTTTTTGCTGGGGAGGGGACACTCCTTCTGAACACAGAAGCTAAGGCAGCTTTCTCAAAAGGTAGTAAGAGTCCATAGTAAGAGTGCATAGGATTGCAGCCTTCATGAATGTAACCAAGACTTCACCCTTGCTTTCAAAACACAACTAACAGCACAGTCCTCACTCCCGGCTGAGCCTGAGTAGCATTTGCTGCGCCAGCCCAGGGTGACACAAATGTGCATGTTTTCAGCACCAAGGCACACCAGGTGGAAGGCCTGCACCGCCCACCCACTGCTCAGCCCAATGAACTGTGCTGCGGAGCTGCAAAGCTAAGTTCCGAACAGCACTGGGGACCTGGGGGAGCAGCTGGGGGAGGGGGCAAAATGGGGCAGGGGAGGACAGTGACAGGGCGGATCAGGCCCAGGAGTGAGGAGGGATTGGCAGCACTGCTGCACACCATATCCTACCCTCCCTCTCCAGTCTTTTTGCTTGACACGGGGCTTCCTGGTTTTGTGCCAGCTCGAGAGCTAGAGCAGATCTGAGTAACCCCATAGCGCTGACTGGGGCTTTATCTGGGGTAAGGGGACAAATGAGCCCTTACTCCAAGGAGGCCTTCAGCCTGCTGCTGCCAAACACAGGTTGCATGCTGCAGACAGGATTGGGCTACCCAGTTGCAATCCTACACGTACTTGGGAATAGCAGCCAAATTCTAACCCCCGCCACTCCATAGCATGCAGCTGTGCCAACAGAGTGTGTGCTGCATACTATGGCTGGGGCACAATCTGACAGCCAGCAAGCAGTAAGTCAAAACCTTTTTACTTACCTCCCGGTAGGCTGCCTGATCACCTATGAGTCTCCTGGACCCATGCTAGCTAGAATAAGTCCGAGTGGTTCTGGCATGCGCTTGGAGCCTCTGACCATTTCTGCCAGCAGCTCCATTGCATGCGACGGTGAAGCAACATTTGCATCATCTCAGGTCCATTTAATGGCCATTGGTTTGAGCTGTAAGTCCCATCAAACTCAGTGGGGCTCACTTGTGAGTAGACGTGGCTAGGATTACACTGTAAGGAACTGTATTCAGTGCCATTTCCTCCTGTTCAATGAAATGCTGGAGACGCAGAGGCTGTGATATGCACATGAAGCTGACATTCAGTTCAGTGGAGGAGCCAGTTTCATGTGCTCACCTCTGAATGTGAACAGAGACCTACATCCACTGAAATGAATAGTGCAGCTTGCGTATGAAGGAATGCTCTGTGCACATTGGAGTACACATGGGGTCCTAGTTTGGGTGAGTAACACTACAGTAACATATTGCTTTCCATCATTTTAATGTGCTACCTAAGATGTACTTATAGTAGAACATCTGCAGGCATTGAAGGAGGGAAGCTATATTATTTTACAAAAGCAAGGTACATTTATCCCTCTACGAGGAATTGCTTTACTTTCCTTGGTCTCAGACAGCTTTTTAGTCTGTTTGGATGGAGGTTTGTTAAGATGCAAATAAATAAATCAATGGGATACACTAACAAATATTGGCTGACTACATCAAAAATCCCACAGCAAAGGAGACAAGCCTGTTCTGCTTCTTTTGATATGAGAGCTTTGAAATAATCACTCCCATGTGGTCTACAGCTTTTAAATGTCAAAACAGTAATAATTGGTACATGTGAAAAGAATGAATAGAGGATGAATTTGTCTGAAAATAAGGGAAAAAAGCAAAGAAAGATTTTGATGTGATGGACTGGAGAAACTAGAAAGAAAGAGTTATCCCAGGTACTGGCTAAAACAGAAATGCTTTCTGCCTCTGGTTGGCAAGCCTGGTTGGAACCACCACACACAGGGAGGGGAAGGTACATTCTCCTCCCGTACGCTGTTTTCTTCCTCAAATTTTCTCCCTGCTAAAGTGGGATTTTGCCTCTGAAGTCTCACTTTTGCTTTGGGAGCACATTCCCAGTTTCGCAGGATGATTTAGGGGAGAAAAACAGTGTGTGGGGAGAAAACCCTACATATCCTGCCTTGTGTTCTACCATGACAGAAGGTAGGAAACAAATAATAAGCTCTTGTATTTGAGCTCTCTTAAGGATAATGAAAACAAAATCAATTGGCACTCAGTGTCCTTTGGGGGGGGGCATCTGCAAAAAGGAAGACAACAGGTTCAGAGGGGCCCTCAGTGATCTGTAAGGTCCATGGAGTTGGAGCACAGGAAAGGAAACCATTCATATGAAAAATTCCCAACAGCAGTGTAGGCATGCCCCCTGGGAGGTGGGGCTATGGCATGGCGACACCCCCTGATGCTGCCAGCCACTCAAATCAAACGTAAGGCTCCAGGTGGGCGGGCCAAAAACCATTGCGGTCAGCCCCCCCGAACTTTTACAATACAGCTGTGGCGTGGCTGTCGCCCTCCCCTGTACCGCCCAGGGGCCCACCGCCCATGGCAGCCCCATGCTACTGATCTCCAAAACACATTCTGATAGTACCTTTATTAGGGTCAGCCAAATAAATGCAAGATCTGAAGCGAGCATTCACATCCCGCTGGATATGATCTCAGAATGTACCCTACTTCCTGAGATGATGACGACTCAATAACGGTTGTGCCGCCATTCTGAGAAAATGTAACATTTAGCAGTTTACTCTGATCCATCTTCAATGCTAATCAAAGCACACAGCTCCTTGGAAGGCAGAGAGCTCAGAGCAGAAGTAAAAGAGAAAACATGGGAACCTTTTTATATATAGTAAAGTGGACATTGATTTAGGTGTTTCACTAGGCAGAGCATCAATATAAGCAAATCTATTACCTAGTGGTTGGTAAATCTATTACCTGTGCAGGATGGTGACCCTGTGAGCTTGAATTGCAAGACCTATCTCAAGAGTTGTCTGGCTTGCGATGGGCTGAGGAATTTGGCTTCCTTGACCCCTTGTTCCAGGGGTTGGCATGGAAAAGCTGGGGTCGCCAACAGGCCACTTCAGGTTGGAGCCAGGGTGATGTCGCCCCAGGGAGTCTTGACAGGGTAGCTGTCTCCTCCAAGTTAGATACCTGCACTTAAAGGAGGAGGAATTTGTATAGATGGGACTCACTGCAGTTGTAAATTGATCAGTTGTTATAAATCAATGAACATGGCCCATTTTACTCCAAATCACATGGTCTTGTGTCTTTTGTGGTGGGTACATGGGCAAACCTACATTGGTCTATAGCGAATAGTATGTCAGTCCTTTCAAGTTGTGTTTTTGGAACATCTGATCCAAAGATAGAGATGATCTTGGGACAGATTCCCTGATAGAATTTTCTTCTACATAATCTTGGCAGAACATGCTTGGGAGGCTCTAAGTTGACCCTGCCATCAAAGAGCTAAGAATGGCTTTTCTTTTGGGTGGTTGGTGGATCCATTCCAGTAGGAGAATGACCCAATGGCATAGGCCGTATTGCGCTGGTAGCTGCTTATATCCCAGTTCTTAAGGTGCCATCGTAGCTCAGGCTTCTGCTGGCATTCATTGGTTGCTTTTAGCTCCACAGAGGTGATGATTAACCTACAGCTTTCCTGGGAGTGGTCTCCTCAGATTGTCCATCCTGAAAGCAAGAATATGTAACATATTCTTCTAGTAAAATACCAATTAATCCACAAGAGGATGTTCCTAAACTAGAAGGCAGAATGAACTGATAAAAGCCTCCCGATCTTTATTCACATGAACAAAGAATTCATTAACATATTTTTTTTTTATGCAAGGTATCTTCTGGTCCAACAAAATGGTAATTTTGGAAGTTCAGGTTCTAATGAAAATTTGACTCATTTCCTTCCCGGCTAATTATTACAATATCCTGAATAATAGAAAGAATATAAATAGATGATAATGATGAAGAAAGTGGCCAATTTATCTGCGTAGTTTCAGCCACAAAGAGGGAAAAAGACCAGGTGCAAGAGACATCTCTGTTTGTTAACTGTCTTTGCAAGAAGAAGAGTTCGAAGAATGGAGTATTCCTCTTGCTCATTAAAAAAAAGTGTCAAGAGAACTGTCGAAGGGATCAGGTGCTGCAGCATTGTTGAAACCAATTGTGTTGGTGGGCATGTGGTGGGCATGCGGGGGCATGCGTGGAACTGATTGTTTCCTGGATAAAAAAACCTCTGGGAGCCCCAGGTGAGCCATCTTGAAGCATGGTCAACACAGTAGAATGAGAAGGTCAAATGAGATGGTTAGAATGAATAATTTCAGACTGCATGTTTTTGAATGCTCTCCTCCCTAGAACTCCTTGCAGATAAAAACCAGCACAGTAGCAAAAGGGCTGAACATTTCTCTTTGATATGCTAGTCTTCTATATGCAAGGGTTTTTTTTTTTTTTTAGCATGGGGGACCATTCCAAAATGGCAGTCCGTACCTGTAACCTGAGGTGCTTCACTTCAATCTACCACCTCATTCCCATTTCATTCTACCCCACATACAGGCCATGCACTGGCTTTTTATTAAAGAGCAGGATATAATTAAATGAATAAAACTAAAAATCCCATTGTTATGATTTCCTGAAAGACGTTCAGTGAAGCCTGCCCCCCCAGCCCAGCCCCCAGCCCAGCCTATTGTCCCCACCCACTCATCTTGCCATTGCCTGGGCAGTGCTGGCGGGGGCATGTGTCACTCCACTGAGGGCGATTTGACATGGCACCCAGGGACACAGCACCCCTGCCCCCTTTAGCTATACCACTGCACTGGAATGAGGATGTGACAGAACACATGCCATTTTTCTTCTGAAGGATATTTGCTGAGGACAAAGAGTGGAGTGGTGTGCTGTTACAACATGTGAAGCTTCATGCTTGTTAAAAATGAAATGTGGCCAGTCAGCATTCCAGGGCATCCCTTTTTAATGTAACTACATTTTGGAGAGACATTTATAAATCAAAAGTTATTGTTTTTTCCCCTCAGCTTTTTCATCAGAATTCCCGGTGCACAAAGGTTTATAACTGCCCATAAAATTTCACAAGCTTGATGTACAAGGGCAAACTATAGAGGTGCAAACTTGTTGCTTTTTTCTCCTCAGTGAGGAAAATGGAGTTAAGAGACTTTCGGTAGTGCAGAATGTTTAATCTGGATAGGAAGCTCTTCACCGTTTCAGTTGATTTGCCACTGGAAGTGCTTAGGAAGTGGAGATTAAAAAAAACATTTTTTTTCAACTTCTCATCTCTGCAGAGACATCATATCTATTGGGGGGGGGTAGTCTCTCTTTAAGAAAAACCAAAATAGTCAAGGCATTGCTGCACTTTTCCTGTGAGGAAAGTGTTTGGGGTATTTAATTTAGGAAAAAAAGACAATGACTGATTATGTGAGGAGCAACAATGCAGTGGGTGTTTGGGGGACGCATGTGCACACATGCTCTTCCTTGTATGATTGGGCAGCCAGTTGGATGGCTTCGTTTGTACTGTCCCATTCTTAGCTGGATGGGTCTTGAGATAGTCACGCCACTATGTTGTGGATACTGCTTTCTACCTGCTGATCTGATCTTGTTTGTTACATTTATTTTATTTATTTTATTTATTTATTTAAAGAATTTTTACCCTGCCTTTCTCCCGATAAGGGCAATCAAGACGGCTTACAATTAAAACATGTAAAAATACATAATACAATACAATACAATAAAAACAATTAAAACAGGTATTTAAAACAATTAAAACAAACCCAGTGGGTCACCTTATTGCATTTATTAAAAAGCCAGCCCACTATGTCAGCCATCGAACGCCAACCTGAATAAAAACGACTTGAGACCACGCCGAAAAGTCACTAAAGAGGGAGCCGGTTTTAATTCCAGGGGGCGGGAATTCCTTAGTTGGGGCGCCACCGCCAAGAAGACCCTATTCCTTGCAGCCGTCCCCCTCACATCCGTCAATGGAGGCACAGTTAACAGGCCCCCCCTGATGACCTCAGAGTACGGGTCGGATTATAAGGAAGGAGGCAGTCTCTCAAATACCCTTGTCCCGAGCCTTAAAGGGCTTTAAAAGTCAAAACTAGCACTTTGAATTGTGCCCGGAAGAGAACCGGCAGCCAGTTTTTTTTTTTTTTTTAAAGATTGTGAGCCCTTTTGGGACAGGAAGCCATTTAATCATTTGATTTTGTCTGTAAACTGCTTTGTGAACTTTTTGTTGAAAAGTGGTATATAAATACTGTTGTTAATAATAATAATAATAATAATAATAATAATAATAATAATAATAATAATAGCCGCCGAAGCAACAACCCGACTGAGTTGAACCGACAATGATCAGTATCTGCTTCATTATACTATTCTAGGTAAATCCTTACTAAGGTTTATGGGGAGAGCTGTGGAGATCATGGAAGAGTAAAAGGCTTTAAACGTTTATCTGGGACGTGTATTTTGGAAGCTCGATTCTCCTACTGGATATGCATCTCAGCCTTCTTGGTACACAATAGGCTGTCAGTGCCTTCTCTTCTGACCTCTCCCTTTGTTTTGTTCCTCTCCTCTAGACTTCAAACTCCTGTGAATGCTGCTCAGTATGGGTTGCACAGTGTTCTGATCAATATCTTCTCCTGATCTCCTTTATTAAAAGAAAACACAGTCTCTGACCCTGGCGCGCTCTGCAGAATATTTTGCCCTACTTCGAAGTTGATGTTAGTTGTGCACTTCAGTCGGTGATTTACACGTCTAGTCTGTCTACCTTTACAGAAGAAGGTCGCTGAAACAAAAGTCTCTTACATTGTAGGATCTATATTATAAAAGGAAAATGCTCTTTTTCAACAAAATATATGGCGCATGCTATCCAATTGCATGAAATCATTTCAAACTGGCTATTTGTGTATGTTACTGAGATAGTGGAAAACACCTTTTGGTCCCCAATATCTGTTTAGGAAGACATATTTTTCCGTTTCCTTTGATGTGGATAGAACGTTTGGCTAGTGATGAGTCATGGTTAGAGGTGGGATTTTTTTGGTGTCATTTTTCTCGATTAAAAATGCAAATCGTGGTGTTATGTGTTTTTATTCTAAAAAGAGCCAGATCAGTACCATGACTATTAGAAGGACTGCTAGAAGAGACCACAACATCACAGGCCAGGAAGGCCACATTTCTGATTAAATCCACGCCCTCTTCTTAATTGAGCCAAGGAATCCGTCCAGTGCTCCAGATTTGAACAGAGCTTGTTTAGTGCTTAAATGTTAATGCAGTTTTCGCTTCTCCAAGCTGAAGCATCCCAGCTCTAAATCCTACTGGAACAGTGTGTTTAATGATTTATGAATCTAGGCACTTCCCTGGACTCCTGAGTTTGGGAAAGACAACTTTTGTAAGACAAAGAAAAGGTTTCACACCTCCAACAGTCCTCATCAACCTCATGACTAAACTCAATCCATTGAAGGCTCCAACAACCACCCAACCAGCTACCACATTCTCAACTGGGTGGTGAGACAAAGACAGAATCCATTAGGGGGACTGGACTATCAATAGCAGCGGCAGAACTTGGGCGGAGCGCGTGGAGCAGCAGCTCCAGGCACTCGGGCGGGCGGGGGGCGCACTCGGCGTGGGGGGAGTACTTACCGTCGCGTCGTTTTGGCCTGCCCTCCCTCCCTGGAGCCCGTTCGGATCCGAAATGCCTTCAAAACCGGCGGGGGCGCGTCGACGTGACGCGACACAGGCCCCGCCCCACGCGCCGGGTGCCGGGAGGACGTCCGTCATTTCTGATCAATAGGTGACCTCCTGATTGACTTTCCCCACCTAAGAATCTCATAGGATTCTATGGGGTAAAACTCATATAAAACGTTGGCTTTAGAGCCTCATGTTCCTTGGTCTGCATTTGTGTTCTTTGCCCTTCACTCCATGTCCATACCTTGCCTTACTGAGTGTGGATTGCTAAACTTCTGGTGTTGCAACAAGTCGCCTCCATTTAAGAACCACCATGTCAGCCAGCACCCAGAACAGTAATACCGCACAACACTCTTTTCTTTTTGGTTTCTCTCTGAGCACCTTCAATCTGCTGAAGCCAATGTGGGCTGGTCAGACAACCTTCTCGGGCTGCTTCTCTCCCACTAAGTGCCTCTGCCTCCTCTCTCCCTCCCTGGAAGAAAAGCAGCTCAGCTCCCTTGCCCAGCTCCCTTCAAGGCTACTGTCTCTCTTGCATGTTAAGGGCTTTCTTCATAGCGCTCTTTCTGTCTTTGAGATCCCTCTTTGTCCAGGGAGCTTCATGTGGTCGGCCCCTTGCCACTGAAACTATCATAATGCAAAGCTTCAGAGAAAAGGAATGGTAACAGTGGTCCATGGTACAGCCTCGTCAGGGACCCATCAAATGCTCATTCTCTTTCCTTGTCTTCATCTCATGAAGTCAAATGGACGGCAAGCATAGTGATTTTCTTTCTCTCTTCCCTATTTGTGAGTGTTGTGGTATGTGCATGAGTAGAATAGAATAGAATAGAATAGAATAGATACCTTTATTGGCATAAACACATCAAAAAACAGAAAAACATAAACAAACAACCAAAAATCCCCCAACAGATCCAATGACAACAACCACAATCCTGCAAAAAAATTCTCCCCAAACTGTCCCACTATGAATCTATACATCAAAACTCATTTCCTGAGTAGCCACCACCACAGAAGCAAAAGTTGCAACATTATCAAGTCTCCCATCATCTTCTGTTGACAGAAGGGCTCGGAGAATATCTGCCTCCATCCAGCCCTGAAAACACGTCAGTATCGAGTTAATAAAACTAAGATCATGGCATCTGGTCCCATCAATTCCTGGCAAATAGAAGGGGCAGAAATGGAAGCAGTAACAGATTTTACTTTTTTGGGTTCCAAGATCACTGCAGACGGAGACAGCAGCCATGAAATTAAAAGACGCTTACTCCTTGGAAGGAAAGCTATGGCAAATTTAGATAGCATAATAAAAAGCAAAGATATCACCATACCAACAAAAGTTCGTATAGTCAGGGCGATGGTGTTCCCAGTAGCAATGTATGGTTGCGAGAGCTGGACCATAAGGAAGGCTGAGCGCCGAAGAATAGATGCTTTTGAACTGTGGTGCTGGAGAAGACTCCTGAGAGTCCCTTGGACTGCTAGGAGATCAAATCAGTCAATCCTAAATGAAGTCAACCCTGACTGTTCCCTGGAAGGACAGGTACTAAGGCTGAAACTCAAATATTTTGGCCACCTAATGCGAAGAGAGGACTCTCTGGAGAAGACTCTGATGCTGGGAAAGACTGAAGGCAAAAGGAGAAGGGGAAGGCCAAGGATGAGATGGTTAGACAGCATCACCGATGCAACGAACATGAAAATGAGCGAACTCAGGAAGATAGTGGAGGATAGGAAGGCCTGGCGGGATATGGTTCATGGGATCACGAAGGGTCGGACACGACTTAACGACTGAACAACAACAACATCGAGTTAAGGTGTTTCTGACGGAAAAACCCGGGCAGAGGGCATGATAAAAAGATACGTTCAGATGTCTCCACACACTTCATGACACATGAACAGAGCCTTGCTGAAACAGGTATTCCTTTGTACCGCCGCCATAAAAGGGCAGAAGGGAGAGCGTTGCACCTTGATGCAATGAAGAACACGTTGTATTAGCGTGTGCATGAGTAAAAGCTTTTCCTATTCTTGAACTGTTTGTTCGAGGCCCAAGATCAGCCTCAGGTCTCTGTTCCCAAACACTTTTGACTGACCCAACACATCCTCTAGGGCCTGTGGCACTGGTTGAGACCGTTTGTTCGGTGGGGGAGACTAGCTCCCGCACCACAAGTGGATGAAGTGCTTTCAGGACTTGTTCTTAAGTTCACCCCTTGCCTGTAGCCCTCAGTTCAAGCTACAGAGAGCCATTCCCAGCCACAGCCTTTTGCTGTAGTCTGAACTGTGTGTACCCCGCTCCTTTCCTCCCTACTAACCTCTCTAGCTCAGTGTTTCTCAAACTGTGGGTCAGGACTCACTTGGTTGGTTGCAACCTGATTTCTGGTGGGTCCCACATGATGGAAAGATCAGATAAGTGATTGCCACAAGCCCTGAGGCTATTCAAAAGTCAGATAGCTGCTAATTGCCCTTCAAAGAGCTGAGCTCCTGCAGTTTGCAAGATAGCTGCTAATTACCCTGCAAACAGCTTGAGACTATTCATTAGGACTGCTTCATGAGAAATGGATTGAGGTTTTTTGCAAATAAATAAAATATTACGTGTAAATAAATACATTATTTCTTTCTAGGTCATCTTTTTTTAATGTCTCGTAAAGCTAGGTGGGTCCCGACAGAGTGTCATTTTAAAAAGTGGGTCCTAGTAAAAAGAACTACTGCTCTAGCTTTCTCCCCACTTTTCTTCCTTCCCTGTTCCCCCAAACCCTTCCTTTCTTCTCTAGGAAGAAGTCCATCTAATCTACTTACATCCCTTCTCCTCAACATTTCCCCCTTCTTTGCTCTGCCCCCTCTCCTTCTTAGGAGTTCCTCTCTCCTCCCCTTTCCTTCTCCCTCTTTCTTCTAACTGCTCCCCTTAGGGCTCCATTGTGTGCACATGTTAGTAGTAGAATTGAGTGGATTGGTGTAGTGCGTCCCAGTTCAACCTCCTGTTGTGGTACTTGGGAACTTTCAGTAAACTTTGGTGCACCTTTACTCTTATCTCAGTCATCCTTTCATCACCAGATTGCATAGAGATGCCATTGGCCAAGACACTAGATCTGCACAATGATTGTTTTTCCCTATGTGCACATGCTACTTACGTTTTTAAAAGCACTGCTGGTAACATGGCACTCTTCAAAATTGCACGTGCAGGTTTGCTTATCTGCATGTTCCACTATCACAGGTACCACCTACTTCACATGTCACATCATATGCATGGTGAGAGGTGAAAGCATGTACATGTGTATGCCCAGATCCTTGAGTTTTTTGCAAATAAATAAGTTTTTTTGTGGGATCTGTAGTTAGACAACTACTTGCCCAAACAGGTTAAGCTCTTATCTTTTGAAGAAACAAAAAAATTCCAGAAGAAGGGATAGTGGCACAATAAAGGCGCATTTTCACATTGCCCATGCACCTCGCCCCACTCAGCTCCATGATTCCAAACCACTGTGGAAAAAAGTCCTATATCCTGATGTCAGCATTACAGACTCCTGCTGATGCAGAGATTTCAATGAGCAAAGAAAATAATGGGCTAGTTTGGGTCACTATACTTATTATTGGGAGTAGACTTATTCTTAGGCCTCTGCAGCGGCTTGCCTGAGTGCAAGAGCCCCCCCAGCACTGCTCATGGAGATGCTTCCCAGGTGATTGTGGGGAGGCAGCAGCCACAGCAGCAGATCATCTTTTTCTCCCGTCCCGGTGTCATTTTACAGTTCCTGGATACCTTGTCCCCCAGTGCTGCATTGGCGGCGGAGGCATCTGGGAATCATTAATTCATGCCAGGGGAAGAAAGCAGAGAGTGGGCTGCTGTCCTTCCTGGCCAGGGTCCAGCGAGGAGGCTTACTAGGTGGTGGGGAGCAAGAACGAGGTCTCTTTTGTGTTGCTGCCCATTAGCAAAGCTGTGGCAGGGAAGGAGGACTGCTGCCTATCCAGGCATCATCAATGGTGCCTGGCTTGGAAAGCCATCCAGGAACTGGGCTGTGGCCAGAGAAGAGCCCTCTTTCATGCATACTGCTGTAGGTGCAGGTGGTAGAATGTAGGAGGACGCATCTCTGTCTGCTGCCTGGTCCCTAGGTACTATGTGGGGGGAGGAGGGATCTGCTGGGGTGTGCCCCTGTCTTCCAAAGCATGGGAGACCCCCGCATTTTGCCCAAGGGCCTACTCAGTGCTGTCGTTGCCACTGTATAATAAAGTCCACACCAGCCAGAACTGGGTCCTGGATTAGATTTGGGATTACATCAGCCCCTTCCATTTGACAAAAACAAAAACAAAAGTCAGCTGTTCTAATGGTTCGCTGTTAGTTCCTGTCTGCCACAAAGACACCAGCTAAAGTTGAAATGGATAAACTAGAAAATAACCTTAACAAGTCCAGCTTTTTTATAATAACTTTGAGGCTTGCATAAAGCTGCAGCCTGCACTTTCATTCTGAAGAGCAAAACCATGGCCTAAGGAAGAGTTGTAGCTCCCTCTTGTGACGAACTGCCTTCATTGCACAACCATCTCATCAGTGCTTAATTTCTAATTAATTAACCGAGAACTACCAGAAGTACAAGCTGGGGTTTGAAGAGGTAGAGGAACTAGAGATCAAATTGCCAACATGCGCTGGATCATGAAGAAAGCACGAGAGTTCCAAAAAAACACCTACTTCTGCTTCATTGACTACGCAAAAGCCTTTGATTGTGTGGATCACAACAAACTGTGGCAAATTCTTAAAGAGATGGGGGTACCAGACCATCTTACCTGTCTCCTGAGAAACCTGTATGCAGGTCAAGAAGCAACAGTTCGGACCGGCCATGGAACAACCGACTGGTTCAAAATTGGGAAGGGAGTACGGCAAGGCTGTATATTGTCACCCTGCCTATTTAACTTATATGCAGAGTACATTATGAGAAATGCAGGGCTGAATGAATCGCAAGCCGGAATCAAGATTGCCGGGAGAAATATCAACAACCTCAGATATGCAGACGATACCACCCTAATGGCAGAAAGTGAAGAAGAACTAAAGAGCCTCGTGATGAGGGTGAAAGAGGAGAGTGCAAAAGTTGGCTTGAAACTCAACAGCAATAAAACTAAGATGGCATCTGGTCCCATCAATTCCTGGCAAATAGAAGGGGCAGAAATGGAAGCAGTAACAGATTTTACTTTTTTGGGTTCCAAGATCACTGCAGACGGAGACAGCAGCCATGAAATTAAAAGACGCTTACTCCTTGGAAGGAAAGCTATGGCAAATTTAGATAGCATAATAAAAAGCAGAGATATCACCATGCCAACAAAAGTTCGTATAGTCAGGGCGATGGTGTTCCCAGTAGCAATGTATGGTTGCGAGAGTTGGACCATAAGGAAGGCTGAGCGCCGAAGAATAGATGCTTTCGAACTGTGGTGCTGGAGAAGACTCCTGAGAGTCCCTTGGACTGCTAGGAGATCAAATCAGTCAATCCTAAATGAAATCAACCCTGACTGTTCCCTGGAAGGACAGGTACTAAGGCTGAAGCTCAAATATTTTGGCCACCTAACGCGAAGAGAGGACTCTCTGGAGAAGACTCTGATGCTGGGAAAAATTGAAGGGGAAGGCAAAGGATGAGATGGTTAGACAGCATCACCGATGCAACGAACATGAAAATGAGCGAACTCAGGAAGATAGTGGAGGACAGGAAGGCCTGGCGGGATGTGGTTCATGTGATCACGAAGGGTCGGACACGACTTAACGACTGAACAACAATAACTTGTGACGAACTGCCTTCATTGCACAACCATCTCATCGGTGCTTAATTTCTAATACAGAAGGAACATAGGGTTCAAACCTTTCTGGACACGCTACCCATCTGATCTGTTTCTTTCTCCTTGAGAAAACTCTGTTATTGCCCAGCGATGGACAATAAGCACTTTGCATCTGCTCAAGGTTACGTTCTTCTCATCTTACTTCACAAGAACGCCAGTGGCCTAGCTGTTAGACTAGAAGAAGCTTACTGGGTGACCATGGACCAATCCACCATCTCTCTTAGCCTCACATACCTTACAGGGTTGTTGTGAGGCTAACAGCGACCAGGAGAAAACCATGTCTGCTGCTCTGAGCTCCCAAGGGAAGGGTGGTAGGTCGCGAACTGATTTCTGGTGGGCCCCGCAGAGCCTCCAATGAAAATACGGGTGATGGAAAGATCAGATAAGTAATTGCCACAAGCCCTGAGGCTATTAAAAAATCAGATACCTGTTAATTGCCCTGCAAACAGCTGTGTTCCTGCAGTTTGAAAGTTTATATGAATATAGGGAGATAAATGTTTGAGCATCTTTTTTTTGGGGGGGGGGGTGTTTTTCCAAGTCCGTCAATGACAGGTAGTGGGGGCAGGTGAAGGCTGGATCTCATAATTAGGCCTCTCAAGCCTTGAGGCTATTCGTTAGGGCTGTCTCGTTATGAGAAATGGATTGAGGTTTTTTGCAAATAAAAAAATATTACTTGTAAATAAATAAATAAACAAACAATATTACTTCTTTGTAGGTCACCTTTTTTATAAACCTCGTAAAGCTAGTGGAGGGAGAGTTAGAACAGACAAAAGAAAATATTTCTTTACCCAGCGTGTAATTCATCTGTGGAACTCCTTGCCACAGGATGTGGTGATGGCACCTGGCCTAGATGCCTTTAAAAGGGGTTTGGACAGATTCATGGAGGAAAAGACCATCACAGGTTACAAGCCATAAGCAACCTCCTGGTTTTAGAAGTGGGTTTTCTCTGTGCCAGGTGCAAGGGAGTGTCAACGGGAAACAGGTTATCTTGTTGTCTTGTGCTCCCTGAGGCATCTGGTGGGGCCACTGTGTGATACAGGAAGCTGGACTAGATGGGCTTTTGGCCTGATCCAGCAGGGCTCTTCTTATGTTCTTATGTTATGTAGGTGGGTCCTGATAAAGTGTCATTTTAAAAAGTAGGTCCCGGTGCTAAAACATTTGGGAACCACTGTTCTATGCTAAGGGCTCTTTTACACAGGATGATTTCAGTGTTGCTTCACACAGTGCAGTTTTGTGTATGTCCACAAAACTAACTGGAAGTTATATTTCCAGATCTGGAAGTTATATTTGGGGAAAATAATTTTAGCAAGCTGGCTCCAAGTGTTTCAACTATCAAGCCCACATAAAACTTTGAGGAAAAAAACACACCTTAGAAAATATATTACAGGCCATTAGTAAGTTGGGTATTTTTATATATAAATCTCGTTTCGTTGCTGAACTCTTAGATGCATTTGCATTTTGGATCCCACTAGAATACCAGACAAAACCAGTGGTGTCAGGTTGTTGGTAAATGTGTTCTCCTTGCTGCGCATGTGGGGCTCAGCTCTGCAAATACTCTTTGTGCCAAGTTTCCCACTTAAAAAGAAACTAAAATTACACAGAGCCGGCTGACTAAATACATATACACAGGGGTTCTGCTTGATAATAATAAATGACACCACACATTAATTGCTAAAATTTCATTCTGGCCTCACTCTAATTTAGATTTATAACCTGTCCCATGTCCATTACAAACTAATTGCAAGTCTATGCATTTATTATTACTTATTCAACACAGTAATGATAATTTTAGAAGCTCATTTTAGGAAAGAAGTTGACGGTGTTTCAAGCAAGGTGATTACATAGCATCAGATTCAAATGAAACAAGCTTGCATAACTGCCCTCTAGTGGGCAAAGGAAAATTTTGCAAGCACTGTATTTTCCCATCAAAACATTTTTTGCAGACATTCAGTTGTGTATAAGATGTGCAATTTGGTCTCTCTCTCTCTCTCTCTCTCTCTCTCTCTCTCTCTCTCTCTCTCTCTCTCCTGTTCTGCTTCTGGACACATGCAAAGCAGGATACTGTGGCTATTTTTGCTAATATGCTTTTGTATATAACACACACACACACACACACACACACACACACACACACACACACACACACACACTGCCTTTGCAGCTGATTTTCATGGTAAATGGAAGTATGTTTGCAAAACAACCTCAGTAACAACAACGTATCCTAAAGCAGGGTTCTTAACCAGTGGTACTAGTACCACCAGTGGTACTTTGGCTGACTGCTGGTGGTACTCGGACCGCTGCCCCACTGGAACCCTGCTCTGGCGCAGTGCTTTCAGCGGTATTTTTTCACTCACAAGAGGCTCCTGCCTTTGGCTGAGCCTCTCGGGAATGCTGAGAAGGTCTCTCCCACCCACCCAAAGCCTCCTAACTGCATTTTCTGGCCTCTGAAAAACTGATAACCCGGAAGTAAATGGTGACGATGAAACCAATTTTACCATAGGCTAATTGATAACTGTAAATGTTCCCATGGCATTTTCCCATCAACTTTAAACAAAATGACTTTAAACGAAGCAAATTTAAGTGAGGACTTACTGTATTCATGGACTGCCAAAAAGCTTTTGGTTAAGACCCTCACCAAAGGCTGCTGAGTAAATTTAGCAGTCATGGGAGAAGAGGATGTGACCATTTATAGACTAGCAATAGTGAAAGAACAAAACAGGACCAGCAAAATGTTCAGAGGGTTGGAGCACCTATTTTATGAGGAAAGGCTTTTTTGAGGAAAGACCTTTGAGGCTTTTTTTATTTTATGAGGAAAGACCTTTGGGGCTTTTTTTGGTTGGAGGAAAGGTGATTTTTACCTTGAAATAAGTGGATGTGACTGAAACTTATGCAATTATGCATGGTGTGGAGAGAGTGAATAGAGATATGTTTTTCTTCCTCTCTCATAATTCTTGACCCAGGGGTTACTCAATGAAACTGACTGATGGGAGATTTTGGATGAACAAAAGAAGGTACTTCTTCACACAGCATATAATCTGTCTGTAGAATTTGTTGCCACCAGAGCTGGTGTTGGCCACTAGCTTGGGTGGCTTTAAAAGAGGATTGGACAAATTCATGGAGGGCAAGCATGTCAATGGCTACTAGTTATGACGGCTTGTGGGCTGCCTCCTGGTTCAGGGGCCTCTGAATATCAGCTGAAGGGCAGCAATAGCAGAAGAGAGGTGCATCCTGCTTGTGGGCTTCCTAGGGGCAGCTGGTAGCCACTCTGGAAAACAGAATGCTGGATTAGATGAATCTTTGACATGATCCAGCTGGGCTATTCTTATGTTTGGACAGGAAGTCAAAGATAGGAATAAGTTGGCAGCAGTAGCGTCACTAGACGCGCGTCACCCAAGGGCAGGGGGGTGCGCGTCACCCCCCGCCCTTGAGTGACCCCCCCCAGCCGAACCTGAGGCCGGGGAGCCGGCCGGGGAGCCGGCTTTGGAGCGTCTGGCCCCGCCGGCGCTCCAGGGCCTTCTGAAGGCCCGATGGCTCAAAACAGAAAGTTTTCCGTTTTTCTCGCATGCGCAGTACATTTTCTGAGGGCAAAGGGCTGCCCATTTGCCCTCAGAAAAGTACTGCGCATGTGCGAAAAACGTAAAACTTTACATTTTGAGCCATCGGGCCTTCAGAAGGCCCTGGAGTGCCGGCGGAGTCGGACTCTCCAAGGCTGGCTCCCCGGCCTCGGAGCGTTCAGTGTCCGGATGGTGACGCGCGGGTGACGCGCGTCACGGAGGTGACGTACGGAGTTGTGCGCGTCACCCCTTTGCGCGCATCACGCGTGCGTCACCCCCTGGTGGTCCACCCCCCCCTGCAACGCTCCAACGACGCCAGTGGTTGGCAGTCCTCATAATGCACGGAATTAAGAAGTGGGTTCTTGCAAGGATTTCGATTGAACCAATGTTTTTCAACTAGTTCTTCAATACCTGCTTGAGTCAGGGGTCAAGCAGCCAAGCAGCCACCTTTTAGTGACATCACTAAATACTGACATCAAAGTACGTGTTTAGGATGGTGAAAACCCAGATTGATTGGCTGTGCAGAGCTTCAAAGGGATCCCTCCAAACTAGCTGCATGGACAACACAATGGCAAAGGAAGTTGATTGAATGCAAAGAACTGTAAAGTGATACACTTTGGAACAAAGAACCCCACTGCAGAATGCACAGTGATCAGATCTGAACTGACAGTGGCTAACCAAGAAAGAGATCTTGGTGTCTTGTTGGAAAGCTTCATCTTGTCCTGTTTCAAAAAAGATATCAAAGACCCAGAAAAGTTGTCCAAAAGGGCATCATCAATGATCAAGCTTTGGAGCATATTCAACAGGGAAAGCTAAAGCTGTTTCATTGAGGGGGGAAAAAGATGAATAAAGTGGGGACATGATAGAAGTGTATACAATTATGGAAGATGTGAAGAAAGTGGATAACTCAGTTGACCCAATGGAATGGACTGGACAGATTACAGACAGCTTATGAATGGACAAAAGAAAGTACAGTACTCCCCCTATATCCACTGGGGATATGTTCCAGGCCCCTCCGTGGATACTTGAAACCATGGATAAGAACGAACACCTCCTCCATGGTTTCCTGAGGGCCCCCCGCCCTGCCTCCCCAGCAGGCAGGCAATCGTGCCCCCCCAGCTCTTATTTTTCTTTTAGCAAGCTTTGTTTCTTCCTTAAAACAAACAGAGAAGCAGCCTCCATTGCAGGCAAGTAGAACGAGACTAAGAGCTAGAGAGGCTCTGCAAGGTTTCTGTTAACCTTGCAGAGCCTCTCTAGGACTTAAGGCTGATTCACACTAGCCCTTTCCGTGCGCGTTTTGGCTTAACGTTTGGTCTTTTCATGCGTTTTTCATGTTTGCGTCAGACGCAGCATGAGCTTACGACGCAGCCAGGAGAGATGGTTTCGGTTTATCTTTTTGCTGCGCTCGCGTTTAAGCTAGCGTTTATGCTCCCGGTGCTAGGCAGCTCACCAATCAGAGAAGCGCATTTCTCTTCACCAAATCACAGCTGCGCTTTCTTCAAGAAGGCAGGCAAACGTTCAGAGAACTGCTAGACGCACGTACAGACGCTAGAGTAGAGCAAACGTGCACGGAAGGGCTAGTGTGAATCAGCCTTTAGTCTTGTTCTACTTGTCTGCAATAGGCAGCCAGTGGCTGCTTCTCCTGTTTGTTTAAGGAAGAAACGAAGCTTACTGGGAAAAGGTAAAAGCCTGGGGGGGGGGTTTCCCCACAATCCATGGATAACTGAAACCGTGGATAGCGAATCCATGGATATGGGGGCCCACCTGTACTGTTTTCACACCCAGTTAATTTCTGTATCACACTCCCACAGGGTGTGGTGATAGCCCCTGGCTAATGTGGTTCTGGAAGATTAGGGTGATAAAGAATTCATAGGGGATAGGTCAGTTCCTGACATTTCCAATTTACCAAAGAGAAACTAAGCCCATCAGGACCAATGATGTGTTCAATGTAATATGTAACATGGCCCTCAATTATGACCTTATTTACCGGTAAGTCTGGGATCCCCTTTGCCCTTTTCCTCTACCTGCCCAAGCAAAGGACCGGGTAGTTGGTCCACCAGTGCTTTTCCTTCTGCCCAAAGTCTTCCTCACTAGCTTCAGAGTCTGAGCCTTGACTTCCAATTCCCAGGGACTGAGGGGCAGGTTCCTCGCCTCACCTACTGCAGCTGTGGCATCTCTCTTTTGTCCCTCCTGCCCTCTGGCTGATTTCCTGGAAGGCTGCCCTTTTCCAAGCAGTCCTTGTCCCACCCCAGCCACTCCACTGCAACAGGAACAGCAGGCCTGCACCAGCCTCTGTCATAAACCCATGCTGATTCGATTTACTTGTATTCGTGCTGGTTCACAAAATGCCTTGTGGCCATCCTTGTTCATGGAACCATGGAATATGTCAGCTGTTCTTCCCTAGCACAACCCACAGAATTATTCATGACCATGAATCTCTCACATATGGGTTGAGTGGGGCTAAACAGATCCATCTTTACTCATACATGGATTACCTCGAGCAGAGAAAAGGCAGCGGCCGAGAGTGGGCACCACGTGGGCACGCAAATTGGCCTTCAGAGAAAGTCTTTCTGAATTCTTGCCGCTCTTCCTGTAGCTGCATGCTAATGAGCAAATTATATGCTAAACAGCATCTGCTGATAAATGGTTTTTCTTTATTTCGAGCATGACTAGAGACTAATATTTTCTTTTCACCATTAGAGAAATCTAGCACTAGAAAGTGACAGTTAGTTCAAAGGTACTGTATCTCGAACAAGAATTAAAGGACCCAAAATACCCATTCCTGCCTGGGGAACTGGGACATCTTCCAGGGAATAAAGAGTCCTAGATAAACAAAACAAATCATTATAATAGCTCACAAGCAAAAATTATAACCTTTGAACAATTATCCCAAGTGCTACTACACATTGCCATTGTTATGAGTTATCTTACTTGACAGGAGCATTATGTAGCGCATTAACATCTTTCACACATATGGATAATTTGTGTCTATCAGTAGGTATGGTATTTCCTGGCATTGTATCCTGAGCGCTACCCATGTGATGGTGCATTACGATTCCGGCACTTTCCGTAGCTGTTATCGGAAACTGCAGAATTAATGCTGTTTTTATCAGGAGTTCCTGCTTTGGGGCTTCTTGCCTGTAATATTCCCCACCTCCTCCCACCCACCACCCATCTCAAACAAACAAACAGCAAACAGAGCCAAACACTTCTGTTGTTTTGAGTTTTCTTTCTGCCTTTTTGGCAGCCGTTCCTGAATTACAGATAAACGTAATCAAAAGAATAAAGGATATGTCAAAACCAGAGACATCCTCTTTTTACGAGTAAGGAAGAGACTGAAACCAAGTGTTGTGAAACTTGAAAATTGCAAGGTTTTAGGGTGATGGTTTCCCTCCTTCTACTGGCAGGTTTCCCATTATGCTTTTGGAAGGGCATCTACAACTTCACAGTCCTCTGTAGCGACCTCAGAACTATGACTCACGTCACCACCTTGGTCCTCAGTGAGCTGCTGCAATCCTGCTGGGCAGCTGGCTGGCTTCCATCCCTGTTGTCATGCTCTAATAATACTAGCCCTAAGAAGAGTTAGCATGAACCAAAAGTGCTTATCCTACATCACATACTAATGGGGAGGCTGGAAACACATTCTTATATTGGTTGCCAATTATGATTGCCCTCTACCCATTTAAAACTAAGGCTGTTCTTCATCAGAAGCAGATTGCTATAGGGCTAGATGGCTACATGACCCAAACTGGAACACAGTACATAAATACATTTATAGGAACAAAGATGATGCCTGGTCTACCTTTCTCCTCTCCTCCACACTTCCTCTCCTGCTCCATCCCCCTCTTTCTTTACCAATCCAGGGAGTGGGAAGAGGAGGAGCATCAATGGATGGATGAATCCATCAGTGGATGGATGGATGGGGCTCCCTGCCAATCTGCTGCCTGAGGCAACTGCCTCTAGTCAGCTCGTGTGGATAGGTCAGCCCTGCATAGGAACTCCATATTACTTACTTGGACCTACTTTGGGAAAGACACATCTAAGGACCATTTCACACAGTACACTGCAACATACCCAGGTTTGCCACTGGATGTACGTTCACCAGGGTATTGTAGCCAATCCTGACTCTCAGTCAAATGTATGGGATATGTACTTTCAAACACCTGTTTATTTGCATACACACATTACATTACATTACATTACATTTCCAGGTGTAAGCACCTTGGGTGTATTCAGAAAGACAAATATTGTAATGCATCAAGAAGCCCTAAATAATTTTAAATCATTTTAAATCATTTTTATTTAATGATTAATTAGCTAATTAATTGATTGATTGATTAATCCAATTAATTAGCAGGGGTACTTCATAAAATTGGACCGTGATAGGGGGTACCCAGGCCTCCAAAGGTTGAGAACACCTGCCCTAAGCCTCTCCATCCCCATTTAACTGGTTCTCCACCTTCCAAGGTTGCCTTTCTTTGATGAGACATCTGAGTTATGCATTACACTTGCCAATGGCTGTAAACTGATCCCTTATCTCTTCAACCGCTGCAACACAGTTTTCAAGATTCAATTTCTGTTCAAAAACTCAGTTCCCTCTTCTCTATCACAAGTTCTGCTAACTACTGTTCTGCCCAAGATCATCATACTCAACTTTTCATAAAATTGAAAAGGCAGCCAGTTTTGTCTTTCTATCCTTTCTGCTCCTCTTTTTTTTGAAACTGCTTAAGCTTACTCTTCTAATCCCTCCCCTAATCCTTTTATAATTTAAAAAGGAAAGCAATGCTATCCCACTGCCTCCGTTCTGCTAACCCTTTGTTCAGGCTTGCTCATTCCCCAACATCCACCTACTGCCATTATTTTTAAAAATGCTGTTTAATTACTTTGGAGACTTTCTGGAATGAAAATGGGACATATTCTCAAACGCTAAAGCTAGAAATGGCTGGAAAGCACATTTTGCTGGGAAATTGATCTAATCATTCAGTATTACAAGCAGAGCAGAGTTGGGTGGGTCTGTCCATTATTTGCCACTACCTTTTAATTGGCTTCATTTTCCATGCCTTTAACAGCAGCTGGAGACAGGGGAAAAAACACCTGCCTGTTTTGGAAGCTAGTAATCTAAGTGGTCCCCATTCTGCCACTCACATAGCCTTTTAAGTGAGAAAAGAAAAATTGAAGCCACCTTGTGACTAGTACAACTTTCTCGCCCAGTAATTCTCTGTGATGACTCATTTTTATTCCTCCGATCCTTCCCCTTTAGTTGCAGATGGTTCTACTCCAGCTCAGGCTCTCTTTAAGGGAAAAAGGCAGTGAAGACAGAGATCTTTCCTCTACAGTGTGGTTATCCTTCCCTCAACTCAAGAAGGCTATTTCCACCATCCGGGCCATGGAGACAAGATGTCGCACAACTAGTGTTGGAGCAAGGATAACGCTGCTTTCCTGCTCAGAATCACATTGCTCCCCCCCCATTATCTAAAACTGCCATCTAGTCAAATTCTAGGTAGTAGCGCCAGTGAGGCATTAGCGGTAAAGCCCGCATCCCCTTTCAATCAGTTGTTTCCACTAGACGTTTCCATCGGTCATGTTGCTTTTGATAAGACAGCAGATTTCCATTTCGTTTCACAGCCCTAATGAAAAGCTTACCATTTGCCATAAGTAGTTTAAAGCTATGAACTTTTCCTTTACAGCACGTTGAAGATAATGCATGGGCCTCTTTGCAATTACTTGGCAATAATTAAATCTGTGGGTTTTGCTGACTTGTACCAACATGCTTTCCCCCCTCCCCTTGAGGGTTATTATAGCAGCTGAATGCTTCAATTGAATTGCAGTCTTTTGCTAAGTGCTATCTGTGTTGAATTCTACTAAGGACATTTGAGGCAGCCTTTTTGTTCAAAAGGCAGCTCTCTCTCAACCTCATGCAGACTAAAACTGATGGCAGTAGAGTAGATTCCCCCGGTGTAGAGCTGGGAAGGCCCAATGGGTCTCCTCGGATTTCCGCCAGCTAAATAGCTGGCGGAAGTAAGAGGAGGCCATGTAACGGCTGAGCCGGCCCGGCGGGAGATGGGGTTATGGTGGATGTCATCCCCGCCCCCCCGGGCCGGCTCGGCCAATGTCCCCCCTCCCTTACAGTCCGGACTGCCCACGCCCCCTCAGGGGATCTCTTACCTGCCTCCGTGGGGATGTCCCGGCGGTGGAATGAGGGCGGCCGGCCTTGTGCCGGCCACCCTTGCTCCTGAGTCGTCACGAACGTGCTTTATGGCATGTTCATGATGGTTTCTGGTGGAAGAGCTCTTACTACGCTGCCATTTTTTTGCACAGGATTGCAGTCTAGAAAAAGTAAACATGCTCATTAACTTGTCCCTTTCCTAAATCCAGTCATGATCTTTGCAATCATCTGAGACCACTTGGTTTCAAGGCTATGTGCTGAAAGGCTTTATTTGTGACTGTTCCACAATTTGAGGACTCCCTCTCCTTGGAGACTCATAAAGGCATGTCAGAACATTTTCAGAAGTTTTTTCAAGACTGTATTTGGGCTAAAAAAAATTCTTTTTAATGAGGGCTGCAATATTTTTCCCTCCAAGCAGGGCCTCTATGCCTTTAACCACTACACTATAGCCAGCAGTTCACGAAGTGCTGCTTTTCTTTGCATGAAGATTAATTTACTAATTTTATTTAAAATATTTTTATCCTGCCTTCACGGCTGAAAACCTCTCAAGGCAGTATGCGACAATAAAATATATAACAATACAACAAATCAATTATAACAAGCAGCAGAGGTTAAAGAAGCAGATAAATCAGTACTAAAACCATCCATTAAAAACTGGCATTTCACTGAGGGGGAAAGCTTCATCTGTTCAATTTTTGCCTGTCATGAAGCTGTTAAAGGAGGAGGAAAACTGACAGGTATATGTGGGAGCCTTAGGTGGAAACATATAACCAAAGATGATCTATCAAGGTGAGCATATTGTCCTACAGTGAATATTTCTAGGATAAAAAAAGTTTCTTGGGTCAAAATGTTTCCCTAAAGTCTGACATAAAGCTCATCTTTCCCACACTGCTTTGGTGCTGTTCACACAGTCTCAGTTGGCTGCAACTTCAGTACAATTTTTTGTTTGAAAAATAGCCCTTCTTTTTAGTAACAGTGATGTCATAAGGCAGGCAGTTGTATCGGGTGACATGATGATGAAGGCAATAAAGTTTGTTCAGAGTGACAGAACTGTCCACACTCTGAACTAGCTTTTTTGTTTTCCCATTGTGATGTTGTCTCATGGCCAAATCTGACTGCCTACATGATGACATCATGTCTTCTAGGAAGATGAAGAGCTATTTTTTAAACAATACATGGCAAGGAAACTGCAGTTGATTGGAAGTTCAAAATGAAGTGCTGTCCACCTGAATATCAGGTACAGATCTGCAGCCTGAATGAGTATTGGGGTATTTCTTTGGGGGGATAAAATGTTTGTAAAAGTCCCCCCCCCATTTCTGAGAAGCCTAGTTTTAAATCCTCCAATACAGGTGGAACTCGGGTAGTAAATTTGCAGAAGAGAATGAGAAAGATAAGAAATGAAATGACACAACAGAAAGAAGTCAAGACACCAACAGCACAATCCTAGGAATGTCTATTCAGAAATAAATCAAAATGAGGTCAATGGGACTTACTCATAGGTAAGTGTGCATAGGATTGCAACCCAATGGCCCAATCCTAACTAGGAGTTTACAACAGTGGAATGGTGTTTTGCTGTCATAAATTGGCTGTGCAGCATGCCACTGGTGGCCATTTTGCAAGCACTGCCTCAAGAGGTGACGGTGCTGCTGCCTTGCTGTTGGGGCCCCCTGCCCCCCCATTGGTGCAGATGTCAGCAATGGGGTGTGGGGGTGAGTGGAATGGGCCGGGGAGGGGGGAACAGGGGAGTGGAGTGGGGAGGGGGCAGTCAGGAGGCAGAATGGGAGGAGGTGGTGGATCTCAGTGGCACCACTGCATGCACCAGATCCAACCCCCCTCCCATCTCCCTTACTTTCCTTGGACTTGTGCCAGGGAAATAGCTGGCACAGATCCAAGGAGACCCATTGGGACAGCGGAGGCATGCCCTGGATTAAGGTAACAAAAATTCCCTTGCGTCAAGGAGTCCTGCGGACTGCCCCCCTCCCTCCCACAGGATACAGGGAGTGCTCCATCAGTAATACTGCATTGGTGGGAGGGAGGATTTATTTAGGATTGGGCTGTCGGTAATCTATTGCTCTGCTTTAAGAGGACAACAGTTTGCAGAAGCATATCCATTGATGCTATGCTCTGTGATGTAGCATTGATATGCTGATACACTGCCATCTTGTGTATATAGGGAAAACTTCATGAAGGTTGAATGTTCTCAGTTGAAAATGAAAACACCAAGAATGAGAAATCTAAAATATAATTTAAAACATTGCTTGAATTCTTGAGCCCACGGACTAGATGTAAGATTTGATCAAATCCTACATCTAGTCGGTGGCTCAAGAACTCGAGCAATGTTTTAAATTATATTTTAGATTTGCCCAGCCATGAAAGCCTTAGTGTGTTTGTAATGAGAAATCTGTTGCTTTTTCTACATTTTATATTCTCCAGTGCGGGGCTTTTAATAGGATTAGGCTGTGATTATATACCAACAGACAGCATACATATAAGTTGCTGAGCCACAGATGGAAGTCCAAATAGGAAGTCCAGGCATGGCTTCTGTGCACTGATATAGTTGTGGGAATAGGCCCCCAGCTTTGCAAATGGCCTTGTAGCACAGTCGACTATCATATATACTTTCTATGGACATAGGTTTATTGCAAGCTACTACCAGTTTGACCCAGACAGTAATTACATGAGATAATTCCATGTAACATTTATATTAGTTGTCAGTTCACATGTTTGTTGTCTGATTATTGCAACAACAACAACAACAACAGGTGGCAATTTACATGTATGAATGAACCATCACAGATCAAATATAACATGGAGATCTCACTTCACCTTAAACACGGTACATTTCAACGGAATCAATTGCACATTCAGTTCCAAGAAATCAAACAAACGGCTAACATAAGAGTAATGGACATGTCTCCACAAAGGACCAGACAGGAAGCAAGTGCAGTTGTGTTGTTGCTCATGCGCCTGTGTGCTGAGGGCAGAGCACTGGGTCTCGCTTATCCAAAATGGCTGCTACCACAGACATTGACACCCCACATGGGAACAATAGAGGTGCTGACAGTAGCGCTTTGAAGTGTAGAAGTGGAATGCAGTTGCTCTCTGAGGTTGGGACGTTGTGGTTGACAACTGTGCCATTTGTAGAAACCACATTATGGAACTGTGCATGGGGAATGTCAAGCTAGCCAAGCACTGGCTACCTCCAAAGAATGCACAGTCGCACGTTTGCAATTGTGCTTTCCACTTTCATTGCATCTCTTGCAGACTTAAGACTCAAGCAGGCATGCTCAGTAGACAACCGAGCATGCAACTTCCAGAAGTGTAGGCACTAGCATGAGAAAGACAATCTCCTCTGCTGACGCTGGCCTCCACACTGGCAAGAAGGCCTCCGTGTTACAGCACATTTGCCACAGAGCAGAATCCTGTTCAGTTGGCAAAAGCTGGTATAGGATTGGGCTCTCATTGTAGCCCAGAAAACATTTGGTATCATCGGAGTAGCTTTTTGGGTGCTTCTTGGCATGCCAAAAGCTGTGTTTCATGCAAGCTATTGTCATGCACATGACTGGTTACAGCCCATTGCAGCATGGCTGAAAGTCAGCATGTGTTGATTGAAAACTATCATTGCCATGGGCTGAGTCAGCCATAAGAATAAAACTTCAACTTTTTTAGATATTGAAAGCTTGATACTGAAGTCACAAATAGCACATATAAGTAGGGATGCACTGAATTTTCATGGGGTGTAGTGTTGTTTTGTAGCAACAGGCAACATTTAGGGGAGTGCAACAGTTTCTCTGTAAAAGCAGCATTTCCCCCACCTGGCCCTAAATTTGACTTCCCCTGCAAAATCACGATCCCTCCCTTTGCCAAGAGAAGGAGAGGCATCACACTGGACATCATGCTGAAGATTGTGCTTTTAAAGGTGCTGCAATAGCCATTTTAAAGGCGGTTATTCGGAGTGTGATGTACAGCACAGTCCTCCCCCTTTCTTGGCAAGGGAAAGGCTGGCTCATGCTATACATAATCTTGCTGCAGCCTGCCTCCTCTAAAATGGTTGCAGCTGCCCCTTTAAGAGAGGCAACCCACAGTGACTTGAAGTGTGATTCTCTCTCACTTGGCAAGAAAGAAGGTCAAAGAATCATAGGCTGTCTAGCACTCTGGATGACCTCTTAAGATGACCATTGCAGGCAATCCCAGCAGAGTCTGATCCTGCCCCTCTCTTGCCTAGTGCTATGGGCAGCAGAATGCTCCCTCCCCCATCTTGAGAAAGCGATGACCTCCCTCCATATTTTGCTGACCACTGCTTGCTTTAATACCACAGTCAGTGTCACTTGCAAGGGAGCTGTCCTCAGCACAATGCAGTTGCTACTTTAAAGGAGGAAAATAGTCTTGCCTGGGGGGGGGGCTCCTAAAAGGTAGCTGACATGGAGTGCCTTTTTAATGGGGCTGAACTGTTTCATTAAAAGGGGGGGGGGTTCCTTGTTTTGACCAGCTCTGCTTTTCACCATGTTGAATATGCCATATAGCAAGGGTGGTGTCAAGGGTTGCTTAGGTTAGACTCTAGTCAAGGGCTCACCTGGCTTTTAGACACCTGTCACACCAGACGTAGTGGCAATGGTATTGCTCAATGTGCCATGGGGGGGCAGGGCAGCCTGAGTCCCATGTGGGCTTCAGTGCAGGACTTTGCCCCAGGGCCCCCAGCAGCCTTGTTGGCACTGTGTATATAGGCTTGGCTAGATATATTAAAATTCCTTCCTATGGCATCTCATTTATTTGCCCTCTGAATCTGATGTCACAATTGTCCCTGTGTGATGTCCTTGAATCGTGGGAGATGATACTGGGCTGCATTAACAGAGGCATAGAATCTGCTTCATGGGATGCAATAGTTACACTCAACGCTGCATAATTCAGATCTCACATAGATGACTGTGTCCAGGATGGGCATTTTAGGAAGGACATTGATAAGCTGGAACAGCTTCAGAGGAGGAAAACAAAGATGCTGAGGGTGGGGTCTGAAAACTAAGTGGAACAATGAAAAGAGCTTGGTATGTTCAGCCTGGAAGAGAGGTGGAGATATGATAGCCATCTTCAAGTGTCTGAAAGGCTGTCATGCAGGGCAGGACTAGAACCAGTGGGCTGAAACTAGAGGGAAGTAGATTTAGGCTAGACATAAGGAAGAATTTCCTTAACTGTAAGAACTGTAGTCTCCGGCACAGGAACACTCTGCCTCATACAGTAGTGGGGTCTCCCTTGTTGGAGGTTTTCAAACAGAGGCTGGACAACCACCTGTCAGGGGTGCTGTAGTAGTTGCCTATACTGAGCGGTAGGCTTACCATCCATCCCAGAAAGCCTGGGACCGTCCCGGGTTCCGGCCTCCGGTCTCAGGTCAGTCCCGGGCTTTCCGGGCCCGGATGAAGCCTCCGCTGCTTCGAAAAGGTAAAAAGTACCTCAAGAGATCAAATCAGTCAATTCTAAATGAAATCAAGCTTGACTGTTCCCTGGAAGGACAGGTACTAAGGCTGAAACTCAAATATTTTGGCCACCTAATGCGAAGAGAGGACTCTCTGGAGAAGACTCTGATGCTGGGAAAGATTGAAGGCAAAAGGAGAAGGGGAAGGCCAAGGATGAGATGGTTAGACAGCATCACCGATGCAACAAACATGAAAATGAGCGAACTCAGGAAGATAGTGGAGGACAGGAAGGCCTGGCGGGATATGGTTCATGGGATCACGAAGGGTCGGACACGACTTAACGACTGAACAACAACAACCTTTTTTCCGGGCACCGCCATCTTGGATCTCGCGAAATCTCACGAGATCCAAGATGGCGGCGCCCAAATTTCGTGAGGGCACATGAGGCAGTAGTACTTAATTAATTAATTATTCCGGAGGGGGGGGGCTGGTTTAGATCCAGGAAAATATGGTAAGCCTACTGAGCGGGGGTGAGTGAGGGTAGACTAGATGATTCCTAAGGTCCTTTCCAACTCCGATATTCTGTGGTTCTATACGGGCATAAATTTTGTGCATATCTTTTCCTCAAGCACCTTCATTTAAAAAAGAATGAAAGATGAACCCCCTGGTCTCAATGAATCAATCCATTTGTCAGTCAGTCATTCAGTCAGTCAGTCAATTAGGGTCCAGCTTCATACTTCCCTTTTAATTCAATTGAGGTTATACATTAAATATCTCAATGGGTTTTTTTATGGCAACAACATCTTACAGTATAAGAAATAACCCTCCCCCAGCTAGATGCTTCAACCCAAAATGCTAACCATGATATCAGGCAGCTGTCACTAGTGAGGACTCAGCGCTCTGCAATAACCATTGGAGGAATTGCACCTCAAAAAAGTATTTTGGTGTGTGAAAATGAGCGCTCAAAATCAATATGTGAAGAAAGAACATCTTTAGCTCTCCACACGGAAGGCTATTGTCATAAAAGTATCCCCAATGAGCACTTAATTAGCAGATGTAGCTAAAAGGTCACATGAAAAGTTGCATGCTGCTTCAGCATTTTGGGAACAAAACATTAAGATGTACAGATAATGAGGTACAATGTGCTGAGCAGAGCTTCAGTAGTTCCCAAGAACTGGCTGCCATATATGTATTTTTTCCTTCTTTTTCAACAGCACAGAATACAACGAAAGGCTAGAAAAAGTAAACAAAACATGGAAACTAGGAGGTATAGGCAATCTGGTAATTAATAGCATTAAAACAGGCTTAATTGGCATAATTTAGGTATTGATTAACTATACCAAAAATAATTCTGTACTGTCATGATTCCAGGGCTGACCCAAGACCAGAGGCATCCCTAGGGTTTGTGTCACCAGGTGCCGGAGGTTAGCGCATCACCCCCATGCACTGGATGAAGCACCAAGGAGGGGTGATGTGCGATTGGAAGCAGAAACCAGACGTGGCTTCCAATCGCGTCTCTGAAGTGTGGGGAGGATTCTGGCCCTAAACTACAGGCTTCCCTGTGCTTCAGAACAGGTCTGAGATGAGATTAGAAGCCACTTCCAGTTTCCAGCAAAACCGGAAGTGGCTTTTAATCGCATCTCAGACCTGCTCTGAGGCACGGGGAGACCTGTGGCCCACTCTATGGGCCTCCCTGCACCTCAGAACAGATCTGAGATGTGATTAAAAGCCACTTCCGGTTTCGTCAAAAACCAGAAGTGGCTTCTAATCGTGGCTCAGACCTGTTCTGAGGTGCAGGGAGGCCCGCAGAGTGGGCCACAGTCCTCCTCACTCTTCAAAACAGGTCTGAAACGTGATTGGAAGCCATTTCCGGTGGACCCAGCAAGGCGAGTCCAATGGCAGAGGGGGCGGAGGGTGGAATGGGGAGGGGAGAGAGGAGGATTGAGACCAGGAAGGGATGGAGTCGATGGCAGCGCTGCCACCGCTATCCTATTTGCCTTCCTGGCCTTGATCTGCCTTCCTGGGCCCACTTGGACTTGTGCCAGCAAAGTAGACCCATGCAGGTGGCAGAACCACCTTACCCCCAGGGCCTGAAACTCCCCCATGCGATACAGTATGTGCCACGTTGTTGTGGCTGCATCGGCACAGGAGGAGTTAGATCAGATTGGGCTAAAAAGAGCACAAGCAGCTCCTCTGTTGTAATAAAACATTTCTTTTATTTAGAATTAGTGTCTCTCCTTTTCTCCCATTGCGACTTTTATGCTTTCTAAGATGCAGTCTCCTATGTCTTAGAAAAAAGTCCCCCCCTTTTCTGCCAAATCACCTGCCACTCTCTCTATCTCTCTTCTTTTAAATCTCAACCCCACCTCCCTCACTTATTCCACAGCACTGGATCATCCTAAACTCACCTTTCCTTGCAGTCCAATACCACATCATCCTCCCCTTACCTCATCCTCTCTAATGCTTTATTGGATTCTAGCTTCTCTCTTCACCTTTGTCCTCTCTTACTTGCACTGTAAGCTTTCTGAGCAGTAGCAATGTTAACTATCTGTTTTATTCTGAATTAAGCAGCTGATGCTTAATAAATTTGAAACTGGAGGAGAAAGCAGATTCTTACAGCTAACGGCCTGCAAAAAATAAAATAAAATACAAAGGCTATGCCATTCACTGCAAAGAATGCAATTAATAAATGCATTTTTCAACATCTTTTCTGATTTCCTCAATAAGTGACCCTTGGGAAAAAAATGGATTTGTTGGTGATTAGGCTCATAACTGCACCAATGTATCATAAATCTGTCCTATGCTGCTCTCTGGCTGTAGTCCTGTAATAACTGCCTTTCAGTGTTTGAGTCTTAGATTGCTGAAGGAAAAGGAAAGTCATTCAACATAGAGAAAGATTGGGCCTTGGCACACTGAAGATAACTGCTTAATGTCTGAGCTTCTTATGGCTACCGCCATTGCCAGGGCAACAGGGACCTTCTATGGAGAGGAAGATACAATATTTGGCGGAGTGCCTCTGTCCTCATTCTGGTAGACAGCCTAAGAGAATTAAAATTAGACTGCATTGCTTCAGCCTCAGTCACTGCTAAAAATATAAAACAAGTCCAGGCCATTGTTTCCAAATAAAAGGAATTCCAATAAAACCGGTAAACGGCTTACCCGACGATCAATTTTCAGAATAACTGTATTAAGCTGAAGAATTCTTTTTTTCATTCAGAAAGTTCCCAGTGGGAGGCATAGACCCGTTGGATTCCATGGTCATCTCGCAGACCTTTGCTTCCAAAGTCATTTTCGCACAAATCGTCTGGATAGTTAGATGAAATTCAAAAAGAGGCTTACACTTCAAAGTGTAGGGAAGCTGACTTAAGCTTTAGAATAAATACCCAAATCTCTTATCTTTCCATATTTGTCATTTGCTATAATCCGTGCAGAGTGGCCTCTGAAATAATAGAGGGGAAAAAATGGCAAGATTGGCTCGACAGAGTAACAAAAGCATTCAATGTAAATGCAGGTTAGGAGGCAATTACGGGGCTTTTAAGCTTTAGGCGTGATAAATGCTCATCTAAATTAAAATGTACAGGAATCTCCAGTAAGAATGAATCACCACTGAAAAAGGACTTTCTTTGGGGGCATTGACCAACACTATTGCTTCTCTAGATTAAATATTTTCTTTGGGCTCTCCAAGCTCACAGCAAGAGAGATTTCATATCCTGTCTCTGATTTTTCTAGTGCAACTGACTTTTCCCCCGGACTCTTTCTATCCTACAGGGAGCAATTTAGATTTGCGCAGCACAGTCTTAGAATTTCAGGAATACGTTTTCAGTTCTCTAGCTGGTTGAGAATAGTTTGAAAATGTTGTCAAAAATGTGTTTCTTTATACGTATATACCCCATCCTCCAATTTGGCGCTGAATGAAGTCTTAATCTTTCAAGTACAGTATCAGAGTCATGATTGCAATATTTCCAATAGTAACAGTACTGTATAGTTACAGGTGCAAGATACAGGTTCTTCAAAGGAACGTCTAGGATTCATAAGACAGCTGCAAATATTACTTGTCATTCTAGTGTGGACCAACTATGTGGATTGTTCCTTGTCAGAAGAGAGTGTGCTGGGATGGAATGTGACTGCAGTGGAATGAGAGGAAGGATTGAGTCTAAAGAGCTATCAATTTTTTTCTTGGACAGGCTCAAGCTGTGTTCTTCTTCTGAACCAGACTCATTGTGACATTAGGATCTCTTTCCACCCCCCCCTGAAATTGAATGTTCACCTTTTGGCATGACCCTCTTTGGTATTCCCAAAATCTTCTTGCGCAACCCAATATTCAAAATGGTGGAGCCGTCTGCCAAAGATTTCTGGAAAAGGAGTATCAGTGCAACTGTGCTAGCTGACCTTCAACAAGCCCCTTGATCAGGGGCTATCTCTGCTAGTGATGAAGCTGCCAGCTTCTCTAGTGTGCTGGGGCTGATCCTCCCCGGCCAAGCTGTACAAGAACTGCACATGATATGATCCCACCTCTTTCAGGTCAAAGAAACTGCATGTTAAGATCGAAGGGCTTTAGAAAATGTTGGCTTCCATTTTGGAATGATTGGGATTGCACAGTGCTGAGAAACAGAGCCTTTTGGGATCGATTAGCTATAATATCAATGATTAATTTTCATTTTGGATAGTCTGTCTTTTACAGTTATTTTCAATTTCTTTGTACATATATGGATAATTTCACACAGTTTGAATGTGGAGAGAATAATAAGATGTGTTTAAGATATGTTTTATTTTGACTGGGTTTTGAGATTGTAACTATGTAATATAGTTATGAAAAAAAAGGAAACAGCATGCTGTTTCTGAACCAGGTTATGACTAGCATCTTAGCACTCCCAGTACTAAATTCAGGACCCAATCCTATGGGCGTGTTCAGCTGGCAGAACACATGTTTCACCAGCGTAACACATGTGTCGCGCAAACGTGACATCACCAGAGCATGTGGCCTGGCTGCTGCCACAAGTGATAAGCAGTTGGGTCTGCACTAAAACTAAGTGCAGGAAAGGCTACACCGGGGTCAGGAGGGGGATGAGGAGGGGTGGGACAGGGCAGAGGTGGGTGGAACGGGGTGGCAGTGGGGTGGGGAGGAGGGCGGATCAGGCCTGGGAAGGGGTTGGTTCAGCAATAGCATCTCCTGCCAAATCTTCATCCATTTCCCGGGTCTGAACTGCCTTCACTGGTCAATGTGGATTTGTGTCAGTGATATTGCTGGCACAAATCTGAATTCACCTATGGTGGCAGAAGGGATGAACAAATGTTTCCTTCCTTCGAGGAGGCCACAACCAGCCAAAACTTCCCTGTGGGATACAGGAGGCACCACGTTGACACCGCTGCATCACAGCATGGGGAGTTGCAGTGGATTGGGCTGCCTAACGTGTCTCTGCACTAGCACATTATCATTTGTGATGCCTTTTCATTTAACATGGGGGGGGAGTCCTGCTTAGGACCATCTGGTTGCCTGTGAGGCACTAGTTGGCCAGCCCTCCCACTGCTGATCCCAGCATGTCATGCAAACAGCATGGCCTGGACTCTACCTGCAGTGATTGGGAACATAGGAAACATAGGAAGGTGCCTTGTACTGAGACCATTGGTCCATTGAGTTCAGCATTGTCTATACTGACTGGCAGTGACTCTCCAGGGTTTCAGACCATGGTCTTTTCTGTGTCTACTATGACATGCCAAAGATCATACCTGGAACCTTCTGCATTCAAAGCAATTGCCCAGTCACTGGGATGTGGTCCCTCCACACCTGTAAAGATAGCGTAGGAGCCACCAAAGTCCGGTGAAGCACAGATCGTAATAAGAGTATATCTGGAAAAGGCCCATGGAATGATGCCCACTGACTCTATTGACCTTGTGCATCCAACAACCGCAGCGATTCATTGCAAGAGACCATCCACTACAGGGACCTTTTGCTTCCTGTCTTCTCTCGCTTTCATACTTCAATTTATTAAACCATATTCAGCATTTGCTTCTGAACCATTAAGAAAGAAAATGTCAAAGGCCCTGGTCCATTTGCATAGTGGCTTTTTTGTCTTTTCCTCTCCTCCTTTTGGATTAAAAAGATTGCATTCCAAGAAAGAAGAGAAAAACCTCCTATCGCTTTTTCCACCTCCTTTTCAAAAGAAAAGGGAACAGCTCCAGCACAGGCCACAAAGAGGTGCTGTCAACCTACCATAGTGGCTCTCGGAGCTGCATCGCAGAGACCAGATGGAGCTTCTCTGAGTGCTTCTCGAGTCAGGATTCCTGCTGACTTTTGTACACTTCCTTTTATTTTCCTAATATCTCTCCTAGCACTCATCATGCCACAGCATGAGTCCAGCAGTCTGAGCTTAAAATAATGAGATTGGCAACTGACAGTAACAAGTCAGGGGAGATTTACTTTACACAATGCTTTCCGTTTCAGTCAGAAAATTTAAATAGCCATCATCATATCTCTCTCTCTCTCTCTCTCTCTCTCTCTCTCTCTCAAAAGTAAATAACACATTTGTTTGAATAAATGAGCATTTACGGAGGTAGATCTTTGAATCCAGCTTTCACAGTCCTCAGCCATGCGAACAGGTATGTGGAACAGGTATTCCTCTCTTAGCAATGTCTTGTTGTCGCTGCATCACTTGTCCATGGGGTTTCAGCCTCATGACCCCCATTTGACTCTGTCCTTGCCTGATCATAAGCACAAATATAAACGGTTATAAACACCCCAAGGCTCACATCATGAACTTCGCTGTGAATTTCCACCAAGGTTAATACATTAGCATGTGGTAACAGCTGAGCTATTGGGGGTTGTTTTATCACATTTGTGAACAAGCTGACAGTCCAATGAAAATGATGTCCATTGCTTTTGATTGAGCACAGAAGTGCTGTGATGTTACCATAATAGCATCCTCCATGAAGCAACTACTAGACTGCATCTCTCCTGCTATGCAGCTACATGGATAGGTGAGATGCTATGCGACTATCTCAGTTGAGATGCTGAAGATCCGTGATCTATGTTCATAGCCATGTCTCCATATGTTTTCCCTAACAGGGCAAATAGCAATGTGGAGCAGTTGTGAGGGCAATTCACACCAGGTAAATGGCACGAGTGAATTGCAAAACCTCCTCTCCGCCCCCCCCCCCCCAGCACTTCAGTTCCAGTCCAATTCAGTATGGCTGCTTTTAACAGAAAAGTAAAGAGATAGACAGAACATCCAATCATGGTTCTCTTAACAACTCATCTAGCTTGACCCTGAGAATCTTTCTGCCCATTACACAGGATGAAATAGTAGACCAAATATTACCATTTCAGACTGTAAATCTAAAATTTAGCTCCAGGTTGCAGCTGGTGGTCATAGATTTGAACTCTTCCTATGCTAAAATTAACTGACCCTGCATGTACTAAACTGGCATATCAGGAGAAAAAGGTTGAGCACAGTACTTTCTCTAATGTGTACATGTAGAAATATTTTCATAATGAGGATCACCTGAAATCTGTGAAATCTGAAAAATCTGAAAAAATCACCAGAAATCTGAAATATTGTAAGCTAGGATGCTAGAACCGGGCAGCCAAATCCTATGCTGGCCTCCACCAGCGGTACTGGGCTCCGCGCTGTTGCAAATGTGCCATAAATCATGTTGTGATTGCGTGGAGGTCAGTCCTGCCAGCATGGAACTCAGCGCTGGCAGGCCTCCGCTGGCAAGGGACCCCTATCGGTCTCTGCAGACCCCTCTCCCTGTATCCCTCTCCCACCAGCCGTGTTGTCTGTCTGTTTCTGACCCACCCGTGCCCCTCCCCAGCACCCCCTGTCAGTGTGCCTGCCTCCCCTCCCTGATGATGGACGCTGGCACCCCCCATGCCGCCAGAGCGCCTGCCGCAAGGTGCCGACGTTGCCCCATCTGGGGGTGTGATGAGCTGCGTGAGCCCTTCCCGCTCGCAGCAGACAAGCCCACGGCATCTCTCGGTCTTGGCCGGGGCACGGAGCAGAAGGCATGCTGGGATGCCTTCTTTGTGGGCATTGCCACGGCCCTTGAAGCCCAGGGCTTCAGGCAGCGCACGGGCATGTCCTGGCGGAGGCGGTTCCAGACCTCATGAGACCCCCCCCTTGTGCGTGCCGTTCCCACCCCCTCCTTCCCTTCTCTCCCCCGCTCACCCCCCCATGACTCCCACGTGCAGCCTCACCGTGGCTTGGGGGTGGCATCGCAGTCTGCAGGAGGGAGGGCAGTCACACTCCCCCCTGCGGCAGGTGGCTGATGCCCAGGGTGCCCTGGGGCAGCTGGCACTGGCACAACCTCTGCCCTTCAGCTGACTGTCAAACGTGCAGTGCCTGCAGGCCCGCCTGTGGCTGCCCATCTGCTGCAACCGCTGCAGCAGCTGTGGTAGGTGCACGCAGACGGGCTGAGGAGGGGGCTCTTCGCTTCCACAAGACTGACAGCTCCCCACAGGAGCCTGCCTGCCTCTGCGGTAAGTTTTGCCGCGATCCTGGCCCAATGCTGTTGCCTCCAGCCTAACTCAGGCACAGTTGCAGCCTAACTCGGTCCTAGTTTGGGCCACAATTGGGCCACAATTGGGCCTCAACTGTGCCTGAGTTAGGCTGGACTGAGCCCTGAGAGTCTTTTCCTAGCTGCACAATCAGTTCCCAGCCATTCAAAGCTCTCAGTCCCAGGTGCAACTTGCCAACCACTGGGCTATATCAAGTCTTTTTTCAAGTGCAGTGGACATGTGGAAGGATGGATTCTGGATGACCCCTCTCCTGACTCCCTTAGAGCCACCTCCACAGAGCCACCTGAAGTTCTCAACTCTGTATGTACCATCAGGGACTGAGTGTAAAGGAAAAGAGTCGATGCGCGTCCACTTTCTCTGTGCAATGGGCTCTATTCAGACCTTTACTTAAAATGTGGGAGTTCAGAATGGGAGCCGTGGGTGCAATCTCAATTCCCTCCTCCATACATACAGTGTGCAAAAAGGGCCACTGGCTTTCAACCTTCGGACGGAGTGGCCGCTAGAAGAACCCATGACTAAGAGGTTCCGGACAACTATAAAATGGATCGTTGAAGAGCTGGAACAACACTAGCCATTCCCAAACATTCAGGCTCCTTCTTTATACCAGGCCTACTGTGCGTTGCTTTTCATGTCAGTCTGGTTAGCCTCGCATTAGCCTAATCATGCCTTATCAGCCATTCACGTGAGCCATTCCTGCCTGCCTGCCTGCCTAACAGTCTTCTAAGACTCCTGTTAACATTGTTTGAGGAAAGAGCAATAGGGTGTGATGAGAAGTTGCAGTTTGCCTAAGGTTGCAGTGCAGAGATTCCTCATCAGCATTCAGCACCACTACTGCAGCACAAAGAAGCAAAGGGGCGGGCGGGGGAGTGTGTGCGTGCGTGCGGGTACAATAAGCACACCAAAGTGCAAAGGAAGATAAAAGGACACCAGAGAGCCGAAAAGAAAACTTCTCAGGCTGGGCTATGGACTCTCTCCTTAATGGATCTTCAGCCCAGCCAACACTGAAGCTAGCATGTGACATGTTTTACAAATAGACCAGAAATGTCATGTTGAAAATTGCACATCTCCGCAATACAGGGTTTTCGAGCCGGACAGCCAGTCAGTAGCCAGGTTTCTAGGCGAGGTGTGCTGCAGATGGAGAATGTCTTAGACAGAATGTAGCATAGCAGCAATTACCATTTAAAAAAGGAGACAGAAGAAATTCTCTGGCTTGCAGCACTGCTAGGGTGACTTCTCCCCCCTGCCTTTGAGACACGCCATGTCAGCTTAGAGTTAGTCATTGTCATATTCGTGGTTGTTTCCCCTTTTGCCTGGCGGAAATTCGTCGGTTCGTCAGTTGACTTCAGCATCTTTGAGGCTGCAAGCACAGATTAGCAAGCAAGAGCAAGGACCTTCATCAAACTATTTGCTGGAAAAAGGAAAAGAATATGACAAAGCTCATCGAGAGAAGAATTCAATGCTATTGATCAGACTGTTCTTTCTCATGAATGCTCTCTCTCTCTCTCTCTCTCTCTCTCTCTCTCTCTCTCTCTCTCTCTCTCTCTCTCCTCGTACAATGTCTGCAGCCTGTTAAAAAAAAAACACAACCTCCCCTACCTGACTAGAGTGCAGAGACTAGAGTGGAGAGACTATGATGAGAGATTTATGGCACTTCCACACTGTGGAGGCCTCAAAAAACAGTCGTGAAATCTTGCCCCCCCCTTTTAAACTCACCCACCTCACAGGGTAGTTGTGAGGTAAAAAGGAGGGGAAGAGTTATATACACCACCCTGAGATCCTTGGAGGAAGGGCGGTATAAAAATGTGAAAAAATAAAAATAAATAAATAAACTACTCTGACTGGGCAGAGTTCACTCATCTATATACATAAAAGAAAAAGTCCTGACTGACTGACTGACTCATCACTGCCCAAACCCTCGGGCCTAGACACGTGAAATTCAGGAAGCACGTTCCTTCCATGATGTAAGCACCTACTAAGAAGGGATTTTTAAAATTCCGCCCCTAAGGGGGCAAAACGGGGTGCAATGTGTTTTCAGGGATTCCTTAATATCTCTCAGGCCCGATGAGATACCTGCTTGGTTTTGGCTTACAAAAGTTACCTGTCCAAATGCTGAAAAACATATTTTGGGATTTTGACCTAATTGACCCAGAAAGGGGCGAATCTCGATTCGGGGGTCAATTATAGAACCCTTCGTGTCTCCTGTGTTTGTGGAGCTATAACATTCCTTTTTGGCAGGCGGGTGTCTGTATAATCTTTAGAAACAGGTTTCATGGTTTTTTGAAATTTCACACCTAAAGGGGTAAAAAGGGGGTAAAAGAAAAAAGGGGTGACATCACCACCCAGCCCCAACCCCTGGGCCTGGAAAGTGAATTTCAGGGAGTACGTTCCTTCCGTGACATAAGCACCAGGTAAGGAGGGATTTTTAGAAATTCCACCCCTAAGGGGGTGAAAAGGGGTGCTGCGATTCTATTCACAATTACTTGGGAGTAAGCCTCATTGACTAGAACAGGACTTACTTCTGAGTAGACATGCCTAGGCTTGGGATCGCAATGTGTTTTCACAGATTCCTCAAAATCTCTTAGGCCCGACGAGAGATCAACTTGTTTTTTGCTCACAAAGGTTACCCAAACAAATGCTTAAACACATATTTCAGGACTTTGCCCTAATCGACCCCTAAAGGGGCAAATCTAAATTCGGTGGTCAATTACAGAACCCTTTGTATCTCCTGTGTTTGTGGAGTTCTAACATGCTTTTTTTGGCATATGAGTGTCTTTAGAAACTGTTTTAATGGTTTCTTTAAATTTCACCCCTAAAGGGGTAAAAAGGGGGTAAAAGTTAAAAGGGGTGTTTTTTATTCGATGGAGGATGCTTATTTGTTCTTGGGACAACTTTGTGTTTCAGTTCTTACCTGTGAAACACGCTAGACAGAGGTTTGGATAAGGGGTAACATTATTAAATTCTAATAAACATATAAAATCTGCAGCGGGGGAAAAAACTATAACATCCCCCAGCATGCGGGCACTAGGTGGGGGGGGGAAAGGGTGCTGCCCGTATGGTCCACCTGCTGCCCTCGGGCGTTTCGCTCTGACTCCAAGCTCTGCCCATTCATAGACTGGGAAAGCTGATGACAGTCAACCCTGAGCGGTTTGAGGCAGCTGGGCAGCACAGACTCCCCCTAGGCAAGCCATGTGGTGGTCTTTGCTTACCCAGCCAAAGGGACTTGCCAGAAAGCCTCACTGACCAGGGTAAGTATCCTCTGACTGGTCCTGGCTCACCCTTTGACCTTGCTACCTCAGAATGCATCTCTGCTTACCCATCCTGCACACAACCTGCCACATGGAGGGCTTAGCCTTGACCCCAACTACCCCAAAACCAGGCCAGAAGGCGCAAACGTCTCTGCTGCAGGTCCCTGAGGAAACTGTCGGCACAAGCCATGGAGAGGTGAATGCCATTGCACCTAAACAGGACTGTCGAAGTATAAACAATACCAGTGTGAGCGATAGTCCCTCCACCCTGTGCATTGAATACCTTCCTCATGTAAATGTTCACCATGCATGTTCACCATGCGCCAAGCAATGTCAACGTGACGCAAGTGAAATGGCCCATGCCAAACTCTGTGTGGCGGCATGTCGGACCAGAGGATACCAATCCCCAGAATCCGGATTTAAAGTACATACATCCCTTAGCGAAGCACGGGCATCACGCTAGTCATAAGAACATAAGAACATAAGAAGAGCCCTGCTGGATCAGGCCAAAAGCCCATCTAGTCCAGCTTCCTGTATCACACAGTGGCCCCACCAGATGCCTCAGGGAGCGCACAAGACAACAAGATAACCTGTTTCCCGTTGACACTCTCTTGCACCTGGCACAGAGAAAACCCACTTCTAAAACCAGGAGGTTGCTTATGGCTTGTAACCTGTGATGGTCTTTTCCTCCATGAATCTGTCCAAACCCCTTTTAAAGGCATCTAGGCAAGGTAAAGAAATATTTTCTTTTGTCTGTTCTAACTCTCCCTCCACTCAATTTTAGTGCATGTCCCCTGGTTCTGGTGTTGTGCGAGAGGGAGAAGAATTTCCCTCTATCCACTCTCTCCATCCCATGCATAATTTTATACGTCTCAATCATGTCCCCCCTCAGGCGCCTTTTTTCTAGGCTGAAAAGCCCCAGACGCTGTAGCCTTTCCTCATAAGGGAGGTGCTCCAGCCCACGAATCATTCTGGTCATTCTTTTCTGCACCTTTTCCAATTCAACTATATCCTTTTTGAGGTGTGGTGACCAGGACGCAATACTCCAGATGTGGCCTTACCATCGATTTGTACAAAGGCAGAATGATATTTGCCATTTTATTCTCAATCCCTTTTTTAGTCACTAGATAGAAGAGAAAAGGGATAGAAATGTAATAAATAAACAAAGAAAGGAAAATGCATATCATCACAACCTGTGACAATCCGTGTTTGAAACAGATTGCTGTGCTGATACAAAATGTGCAATCAATCTAAAAATCTCCATCATTCTTTGATAAGCTGTTAAGTTAACTAGAAAATTTTCCAGACTTTTATAAGCTTCTATTTTTTTTACCAGTATTCTGTGCTTTTTTCCAGTGTTTGGAAAAAAAATAGTCCGAAAACTACTAACAGATGTAATGGTAGTACATGAACTACTCCTTTTACATAATTAAGAAGACAGACCGAGGGATCTAAACTGATCCATGTATCAAAATCGTGTTCCCAAACTCATGAGCACAACCACCACATATGGTTAAAAAAAAAAAATCACCTTTATCACCTTGACAATACCAGCAATTGCTGTTGTTAGCTTTATAAATCTTATGTAGTTTCCATGGAGATAAATGCCATTGCACGGTCACCTTATAACAGTTTTCTCTAATATTAAGGGCTATTGTGAATTGAGAACCTTTCAAGCAAAGTAACTGCCATACCTCATTTAGGCAGTAGATGAGTTGTGCAAAATGAAGGGAACAGGAAGAAGGCAAGAAATCAGATACATACCTGACTCATGAATACCTGGACAGAGAATCAGGTATTCTGTGTAATCTAGTTCCATGTTACTGTGGCAATTCATACATGGGTCAATCAACATGCTTCCCATTACAATGGTGATGACCACAAACGGGGATGTGCGACTGGTGTGTCAAGCAACCACTACATTCATACGATATATGTCTCACATATGTGCACACCAATGAAGATACACTGTGGTTATTGCACTGCTTAACTAACACATGAAGGCCAAACTAGAACCCTATACAGTAATTACCTTCTGGTGTAGAACAGGCACATGATCAGGGGCAATGAGAGTGTGCTGATGCCTCGCCCCTGTGCCAGCATGTTCCTTCACCACACTCCCCACATGAGCAGAGCATTTGTCTGCAGTGATAAATGTCGTACTTGTGGAGAGAGCAGGTGCATCACAGGCCCACGGCAGGAAGGGCGGGCCACCGGGGGGGTGACGCGCTGAAACGGGTGACGCGCGGACCCCTGAAGGGGCGGGATCAGGAGGGCTGGGACGAACATGATCGGTGATGTCTCGGGAGTGGCTGGGCCCTCCCTCCCTCCCTTGTGGCCGTTTGGCTCTGAAATGAGCCGAAAACGGCGCGGGGGCTGTTCTGTGGCTGCGCGTGATGTCACGCGCGGGGCGGGGCCACGTCGCTCCTACCCGCGGGGGCGTTGCGACGTCACTGGGAGTGAGCCTCTCCATGGTTAGAAACATTGAATGCTTAGTGCTCCTTATCGCAGGGAGGATCTCAGGTGAGCATAGCATTTGTCATTGCATACAGATGCTGAAACTATGGTGGGCAGGAGGGCAGAGTTTCAAATAGCTCAATCCTATCCAGGATTGTGCTGCTGGCCAGAGCGCATTGCAACAGTGGAACACACTTCCGTTATTGCAAAATGGCCGCTGACAGGGCAAAGAGTCATATCATTTTGGGAGTGCTGCTGCAAGAGGTGGGAGCACTCCCCAGCCACCACCAGTTCCTGTTGTGCCCACCGGACCAGTTAAGACAGTGGTGGGGGCACGGAGTGAGCAGGGAGGGGGTGAAACAGGAGGGGGAGAGGGAAGGAACAGGGGGTGGGGAAACTGCACAAGGGGTGGATCCGGCGGCAATGGCATGCGCTGAATCTTATCCCCTCATTTCATAGCTTTATCACCAGCTACAGAGCTGGTGCAGGTCTGAAGAGACCCATTGCAGAGCAGGCACTGGCGTTGCTAGAGGTGGGGCAGAACGGTAAGTCTTGCACAGCGGTAACTGCTCCGTTCCATGGTGGCCCTGCCCACTCGCCATTGGTTCCAATCCGAGTTGCGAAGGCAACGCGCAGGGAGTCTCCGTGTGGTGCCTTCACCGCTCGGCTGGTTCTGACGGTGAGTGGGCGGGGCCACCATGGAACGGAGCGGTTACCGCTGTCCAAGACTTACCGTTCTGCCCCACCTCTAGTAATGCCAGTGAGAGCAGGAGGCTTACAGAGGGGTAAGGGGAAATGATTCCCCTTTTTCCTCCAAAGCCTCCCAATCCGCCTCCCCCTACATAAGATACAGCACCTGTACTCAGCATCCATATTCAGCGTGGCTGCATCGGCAGAGAGGATAGGATAAGATGAGGCCCTCTGTGCGTCACCACAGGGGTGGATCTGAGAATGGATGTCATATTGGGTACAGCATCCACTGCTACTGCACAAGTGAACAGGGCTTAGATTAAACACCTGCATAAAAGGTAGCGACATCCTAGCCTAGATGAGGATCATGGTGTGAGGGGAGGGGGCTTCAACTATTTGCCCTGCCACAGCCTTGACCTGGCTGCAATGGGACTTTTTCTTTCTTGGATAAATGCAGAAGCATCGTAAGGGGGGGGGCTTGGTGCCCAGGGCACCAAGTGGTGCCCAGGGCCCCCAGGCGTGGACCCCTGAAGGGGTGGAATCGCGGGCTGAGGAGGGTGAAAACATACCTTCTTTGCAGCCAGGACGGCTGCGTTTCGGCCCTCCCGCCCACCCTCGCCCCCGAATGGCTCCAAATACAAGCGAAAATAGCAGAGGGGGGTGTTTGGAGGCGGGGCGTGATGTCACGCACCCGCCCACGTGGGGGCGGCATCGTGTCATGTGGGGGCGGCGTCGCGTCATGTGGGGGCGTCGTTGCGTCGGCGGCCGCCCACGTGGGGGCAGAGCGACACCACTGGATAAATGGAGGTCCAGATGGGGACAATGGCAGGAAAGAAGGTTGAAGCCTCCTGTTCCTTATGCTTTGGTTTCAGTCTAGCCACCTGAAGCCCCACATAGCTGCCATTTACATTCACACAAGTCAAGGATGCAGCCCTCATCGGACAAGAGGCCCGTCATCCGGTTGTTGCAGCGACATCGAAGGGGACTGCTTTAAGTATGCGGGACGTTGTAACGTTCTTTGTCTTTCTTTTCTTTCCTGACTTCTGAACTGCAAGCTAGTGAGGGCTGTGAAGAAAAAAGCCTGTGTGAGCAGAATGGGCGATGATGAGAAGCTCCAGAAGCAGCCTTACATGAAATGGGGAGCAATAAGGGTAATGGAAACTGCTCAGGGGTGAAGGACTTGTTTCAACTGGACCCAACTTTATTGTAAGACACTTAACAAAGAGGCAATAGCAGCAGGCTTCAGAGTTGATTCACGTGACCTTTTGAGCTCCTGGCAACAGCAGTTTTGAGTGAGCCTCTCCTGCTGACTTTCAACCATGTCAGCAAGTGCTAAAGCTCAGCGTATGGTTTGGCTTTTTGTAGGCCACCATAAACAAGCATAACTTGATGGGAAAGCTCTGCCAAAGGCAACAGTTCTAGCCTCTTTCCGACCCAACATCTTGCATGCCAACTTTAGTTCAAACTAGCAGAAGCCCACAATATCCCATTATCTGTAAAATTCTGACCTAGTAACGCACCTTCAAATATGTTTTGACCTCACAGCCTCCTAATTCAAACAGCAGTTCTGTAAAGCATCAATTCTCACTGCAGGAACGTTGGAATTATAGTCTTCGTCACATCTCAATTTTTTTTCCCCAAGGTGATAAACTGGAAAAGCTGTTTCAGACTCTGATATGTCAATAGATGAAAGTTTTAAAGTAAAGTGATAAACTAAATAGCAGCAAGACGTGTCCAGATGGCATTTGATGAAAATATTGAACGACTCAGATAAAAATTTTAAAGGGCTTTTTAACTGGAATGTGTTACTACAAAGTAGGTCCTTTCCAGAAGCTTGGATCACAATAGCGTAGCCGGGGGGGGGGGGGCGGTGTGATAAGTGCTGCATGGCATTACACGAAGGTGCAAAGTGGCCCCTCCCACTCGCCGTCAGAGACAATCGGACTGGCTCCAATGGTGAATGGGAGGAGCCACTTTGCACCGCTATGTAATGCCATGCAGCACTTACCATACCGCCCACCCCTCTGGCTACACTACTGCTGGATCACAGATACTCTAGGAAGTCTGGGGCCTAGTCTGCCAAGACTCCCCCACACTTCTTTGTCACTCAGCCTCACACTGCAGTCATGTGACAGTTCACACATGGGCTACCTGTTGTCCATGGACCAGGAATTAAGAGGCCAGACTCAAGGTATTGGAGCTAAAGAGTCCACTACATTATTAACATCAAGATTTGCAACAATAAAATCACTATTCAATCATTTTGCACTAACCAACCAATCCCCCAAGAGTGGGTATGGGAGCTTTAGGAGATGAAAGGCAATGAAAACCATCGTTAGGGGGGCAATGGGCAATGGGCCCCCGGGTGTGGGGGGCAACACGCAGTGGGGGGTGCAATTGCCACCGATTCGGCGGCAATTCGGTGGAGTGGGGGGGAAGCACCCCCGGTGGTTTATCAGCCGCTTTTAGGCTATTTGTAGTGACAGGATTTGCCCACCCGCCCGCGCTAGAAATGGCCTAAAAGCAGCCCAAAAACCACCGGGGGTGCTTTTTTTAGGTTTTTTCAGCATGGTGGCAGGGCTTGTAATGTCATGCCCCCAGGGGTGGGGTATGTGACATCACATGGGGGTGTCACAGCTCCGACCCCCGTGTGTGTGTGTGTATCTACGCCTCTGTGTGCAAGCCCATATTGAGCAACCCCACCCTGGCTCAACCTGCAAATTTGACTCCTGGCTTCCCACAGTTCACATCTTGGAAAGTGCTACGGGAGGCCTGCCAGAGTCGCCAACCTCCTAGGCTGGGATTTATTCATAACAAAGTGTGCACATAGAAAGCCTCAGTATTGTTGACTACATTGACTGGCAGCAGGGTTCCAGGGTTTCAGAAAGGAGCCTTTCCTAGTCCTACCTAGAGATGCCAGGAAAGAAAATGAGACTTTCAGCATTTCTTAGTCTGTGCTCTACCACTGAGCTACATTTGCTCCTGTACAAGACTAATTAAAATGAATTAGTTTAATTCATTTTAAAATTAATTTGTTTCCTTTTCACCTGTTTAACTGAAGTTGGATATTTCTCTAGCTTAATATTTGTAAATCTGGATTATATATTTGCCCTAGATGCCTTCTTGAGCCTAATCCATTGATTCCAATGGGTCCATGTCTGGCCTGAAATATATTTGATCTGCTGAGAAAATGGATCAATAATCCTGTTAAAAACCTCTGAGAAGAAACATGGCATGCAAATAAAAGGTAGCAAAGCCTCCATAGCACAATCATCATTTTTGTCAGTTATACAGATATAGCAGTTTTCAGATGTGCAGATTGATTGTTGAGTGAGCAAACACATTTATTTTTGGATAAATATGCTTCTGAAACTTGGTTAGGGAAAGCTTCAAGGGGACCAATTTTGAGCAGAAGAATGTCTGGCAAGGAAAGGATTAACTTGCATCTCCTTCACCTTGAACTGTAGGCTCCTGAAAAAAAAAACCTTTTTCATTTTCAGTCAGGGCTGAATATAGACATTTTCACGTAATTCAGGCGGCTCCTGAAGTTGAATATTGAATTAAGCGCATTGAATTAAGGGGAGAGTTCTACACCACTTCCATAAATTTAGGTTTTCAGGACCTGGACCTGGTCATTATCTTGGTCCAAACTGCTGCTAGATGAGACGTTCACAGCCCAGTCCAGCCCAAGGCCTCAGCGGCACAATTCAGGCACAATTGCAGCCCAAGCGCTTTAGGCTCGAGTTGTGCCTGAATTGTGCTGGAGAGGCCGAATTTGTGCTGCAATTGTGACTGACATAGGACGGGTTAAGGAAAGTTAACCAATTCAGTCCTAAGTTCGGCATAAGAGCTACTCCGGCACAATTGGGGCCTAAAAGTGGGCGTGTTGGGGGCGTGTCGGGGGCGGTAACGAAATTTGTTCCGGTTCCAGACACTGGAGAGCCCCTGACACGCCTCCTCGAGCACAACTCAGGCACAAAATTTGGGTCAACAAAAAGGGTGGACTCAAATGTGAGGAGACCCATAGGAGCCATTTTACCTTACCCACACCAGCCCTCTCCTGAAAAGTTCTAACACCCTGGTCCCGAGTTGTGCCTGAGTTAGGACGGAACAGTTGTGGCCTAACTCTGGACACGGACCCAAATAGTTACCCTATCAGCACCCAGCCCCACCCAGCCTCTTTCCCACAAAAGCCCAGCCTCAGGCCTCCATTCTCTCTCTCTCTATCTCTGAGCACGTGGCGTGGGGTTCTGTCCCCCAGCAGCCACAAAGTGGGACTTTGAAAACTTTTCAAACACCCCACTTCTCTCTTCTCCTCTCTCCTCTCTGCCCCCCTCTAGGGCAGAGAGGGCTGTTCTGCCTGTGGCCAAACTTTTTACTCCTGTGCCTGGGCAGCTGTCTCCATGCAAGTGTTTGCTAACCCATGTCTTTCTCCCAGCCCCTCTCCCCCCCCCACAGGCAACAACACCAGCAGGTAAGTGCAGGTAAGAGCAGGGTACGTGCTGACATGAGTTCTGACTTCTGCCGCTGTGCATATAGAAATATAGGTAGGATACATGATGCTTTACCAATGTCTTGTCTCATAGCTGCCTGCCTAGCCTGCAATGATATGCCTCTTTTCCAATGTGTTGTCTCATAGCTGCCTGCAATGCCTTCTCTGAAATGCCTCTTTACCAATGTGTTGTCTCATAGCTGCCTGCAATGCCTTCTCTGAAATGCCTCTTTACCAATGTGTTGTCTCATAGCTGCCTGCAATGCCTTCTCTGAAATGGCTCTTTACCAATGTGTTGTCTCATAGCTGCCTGCGATGCCTTCTCTGAAATGCCTCTTTACCAATGTCTTGTCTGATAACTGCCTGCAATGCCTGCTATGATATATCGGATACATGCCTCTTTACCACTGTTGTGTCGGATTGCTGCCTGTAGTCATGTGAGCACACAATGCCACAAGTGTGGAACCGTTAGCCTTATGTAGACACCAGCTGTTTCCCCCCCCCTTTTCTCCACAGGGTCTACTGACAGGTCAGTATTGCTAGGTTTGCCATGGTTGTGACCCCCAAGTTGTGTTGTCTTTTCTCTCTTTGACCCTTTCCCCTTACAGGATCATGCTCACCTTACACCCAGGGAAGGAGTGCAGACCATGCTATGTGTCTCACACCTCTCAGCTGTGTTTTATTTCTCTCCCTGCAGGCCTTTGCAACCGGCACACTGGCATGTCTTCAATGGCAATTGCTACCACACACCAGCTGCCATGGAACAGCCGCCGTGTTTCCGTCTCCCCAGGAAAGTCCACTACCACCTACCTTCCTGGGAGCACCCCTGGGCCTGCAGTCTGGTTGCCCCACGGTCATCTGCCTCGCTGCTGCCAGAGGTCCTGGAGCCTGCCCTGCAACCCTCCTCAGCTGCTGCTGCCGCTCCACCTCCCTGGCTGCCTACGTGCTGTCCCTCCCCTTTCCATGGTGCAGGCTGCGGTTCCACAGGGGAAGAGCCTGCATCTCCAGGCCCATGGGGCACGCCTGCTGCTGCTGCTGCTGCTACGTTCTGAGTGGCTGCTGTGCCTACCCCTGGCAGCCTCGCCTGGCCATCTCTGCCAATGTTCCAGAACAATAAAGATGCCCCTTGGGCAAAGGCCCCTTGAACAACATGTCCCCAGTGTTTCACAAGCATTGCCCCCCACACCCAGAGACAGCGCCCAGCACACAAGCCCCTGCATGACTCCCATCCAGGGACTGCCACTGCCTTCCCAGGGAGACCACAGCAGGGTGGCTGCCAGTCCCTCAGGGCTCAGAGGGGAGTGGGGAGTTGGGGGGCCTCTCAGGCAGGCAAACACTGACAGGCGACACGGCGCCCATCCTGGATCTGCTCGCGTCTGCCACATCCATGAAGAGCCCTTTCGGCAACCAGGGCTCTCACCCGCCCTCGGTCCGCCCGTAAATGGCGTCCGTTTCCGCCCTCAGTCCGCCCGTCAACGGCGTCCGTTTCCGCCCTCGGTCTGCCTGTCAATGGCGTCTGTGCTGCCCAAGGTCTGCCCGTCAATGGCGTCTGTTCTGCCCAAGGTCCGCCCGTCAATGGCGTCCGTTCTGCCCAAGGTCCGTCTGCATAAGAGGCGCCCGTTCCTGCATTGCCTCCATCTGCGCAGTGACCCCTGTGTCCCTATTGGTCTCTGCAGACCCCTCTCCTTGTATCCCTCCCCCACCAGCCTTGTTGTCTGTCTCTTTCTGACCCACCCGTGCCCCTCCCCAGCACCCACTGCCTGCCTGTGTGTCTGCCTCCCCTCCCACTCCCTGATGATGGCAGCTGGCCACCCCCACCCCGCCAGAGCGCCTGCCGCAAGGCGCCTACGTTGCCCCATCTGGGGGTGTGATGAGCTGTGTGAGCCCTTCCCGCTCGCAGCAGACAAGCCCAAGGCATCTCTTGGTCTTGGCCGGGGCACGGAGCAGATGGGACGCCGGGATACCTTCTTTGTGGGCATTGCCACGGCCCTGGAGGCCCAGGGCTTCAGGCAGCGCACGGGCATGTCATGGCAGAGGCGGTTCCAGACCTCATGAGACCCCCCTTGTGTGTGCCGTTCCCACCCCCTCCACCCCTGACTCCCACGTGCAGCCTCACCGTGGCTTGGGGGTGGCTACCCCTTCTGCAGGAGGGAGGGGACGGTCACTCCCCCCTGCAGCAGGTGGCTAATGCACAGGGTGCCCTGGGGCAGCTGGCACTGGCACAACCTCTGCCCTTCAGCTGACTGTCGCATGCCCAGTGCCTGCAGGCCTGACTGTGGCTGCCCATCTGCTGCTAACGCTGCAGCAGCTGAGGTAGGTGCACACAGACGAGCTGAGGAGGGGGCTCTTCGCTTCCACAAGACTGACACCTCCCCACAGGAGCCTGCCTGCCTCTGCGGTAAGTTTTGCCTCGATCCTGGCCCACTGCTCTTGCCTCCTGCCTAACTCAGGCACAGTTGCAGTCTAACTTGGTCCTATTTTAGGCCCCAATTGTGCCACAATTGGGCCTCAATTGGGCCTGGCTTGTGCTGAGTTGGGCTGGACTGAGCCCTCAGAGACCAAGACACAGTCAAGGAACAATTTCAGCCAGGACCTGAAATGTATTATGAATCATGGCCAGTAGCAGATGCGTAGCAGGACTGGGGGGATGCAATGCCCCTGGGTGACAATCACAGTCTCATAAGAACATAAGAAGAGCCCTGCTGGATCAGGCCAAAGCACTGGCGTCGCTGGAGGTGGGGCGGAAAGCTAAGTTCTGCAGCTTTCCGCCCCACCATTACTCTCCGGTATGAGGCACCCCGCCCCCTCGACATAGGAGCCCGTCAGCGGAGAGAAAGCAACGCGAAGGGACTCTCCTGCACGTTGCTTTCTCTCCACTGATGGGCTCCTATGACGAGGGGGCGGGGCGCCTCGTACCGGAGAGTAACGGTGGGGCGGAATGCTGCAGAACGTAGCTTTCCACCCCACCTCCAGCGATGCCAGTGGGCCAAAGGCCCATCTAGTCCAGCTTCCTGTATCACACAGTGGCCCCACCAGATGCCTCAGGGAGCACACAGCCAACAAGATAACCTGTTTCCTGCTGCCACTCCCCTGCACCTGGCACAGAGAAAACCTACATCTAAAACCAGGAGGTTTTAGAAGCCTTCCGTAAATGGAAGTCTTCCATAAATGGAAGTCAGTGGAAGTAAATGGAATACTCCAGATGTGGACTTGCCATCGATTTGTACAAAGGCATAATGATATTGGCCGTTTTATTCTCAATCCCTTTTTTAATGATCTCAAGGATGGAATTGGCCTTCTTCACAGCCGCCACACACTGGGTCGACACTTTCATCGACCGGTCCACAAGCACCCTAAGATCTCTCTCTTGATCCATCACAGACAACTCAGATCCCATTAGCGTATATGTGAAATTTTGGTTTCTTGCCCCAATATGCATCACTTTGCACTTACTTACATTGAAGCGCATCTGCCATTTTGCTGCCCATTCTCCCAGTTTGGAGAGATCCTTCTGGAGCTCTTCACAATCCCTGCTGGTCTTCACCACCCGGAAAAGTTTAGTGTCATCCGCAAACTTGGCCACCTCGCTGCTTATCCCCAACTCCAGGTCATTTATGAATAAGTTGAAAATCACCGGTCCCAAGACCGATCCTTGGGGCACACCGCTTCTCACCTCTCACCATTGTGAAAATTGCCCATTGACTCCCACTCGCTGTTTCCTGGTCTTCAACCAGTTCCTAATCCACAAGAGGACCTGCCCTCTTATTCCCTGACTGTGGAGTTTTCTCAGGAGCCTTTCTTGAGGGGCCGTGTCAAACGCCTTCTGAAAATCCAAATATATAATATCCACGGGTTCGCTCGCATCCACATGCCTGTTGACCTTTTCAAAAAATTCTAAAAGGTTTGTGAGGCAAGATTTACCCTTGCAGAAGCCATGCTGACTCTCCCTCAGCAGAGCTTGTACTTCTATGTATTTTAAGATTTTATCCTTAATGAGACTTTCCATCATCTTCCCTGGAACAGATGTTAGGCTGACCGGCCTGTAGTTTCCTGTGTCCCCCCTCATTCCTTTTTTAAAGATTGTTGTGACATTAGCTATCCTCCAATCCTCTGACACATTCGCCGTTTTAAGGGACAAGTTGCATATTTTGGTCAAGAGGACAGCAAATTCATTCTTGAGTTCCTTCAGAACTCTTGGGTGGATGCCATCCAGGCCTGGTGATTTATTGATCTTTATTTCGTCAATTAAGTCTGAGACATCTTCTCTTTTAACCTCTATTTGACTTAATTCTTTAGTCAGGGGAGGCCGTTCAGGCAGCGGTATTTGCCTGAGGTCTTCTGCCGTGAAGACAGATGCAAAGAACTCATTTAATTTCTCTGCAGTCTCCATGTTCCCTTTTATCACCCCTTTCTCTTCCTCACCATCCAGCGGACCAACCATTTCCCTGGCAGGTTTCCTGCTTCTAACATATTTGAAGAAGCTTTTGTTATTCCCTTTTATGTTGCCTGCCATAGTTTCTCAAAGTCTTGCTTGGCCTCCCATATCATCTTTTTATATTTCTTTTGCCACAGTTTGTGCTCCTGTTTGTTATCCTCATTAGGGCAAGACTTCCATTTACGGAAGGTCTCCTCATGAGGAGGAGCCACAGTGGGAGTTTTATGCTGGCAGCTTGTTTTTTGGAGCCAGAGGGTTGTGTTTGCAGCCGCAGAGCGTTATCATACAGCACATTTTTCTGGCATCTGGCCCTTCCACCTGCCCTGGGTCCTGGAAGGCTTGATATGAAGCCTTCCGGGAGCGCAGGAGGTGGGGGCGATGATGTGAAATGCGATGACGTGAAATGCGTCGTCACCCCTCCCCCCCTCCGGGTAGGCCAGCAACATTACTAGCCCAGTAGATGTCAATACGCTTAAAAAAAAAAAGAAAACTAAGAATGAGCTGGAGAGCAAGCAAAGGGGCATAAGAAGAAGACAAGGGGATGAGATAGCAAGAAAATGTCCAAAAGGTGATTCTTTTACCAGGTTGCTATCTCAGTGTTTAGGTTGTTATTTTAATAACAATACAAAGTTGGAAGTTGTACAGAGACACTGCTCATTCCAGGTACAGTATCAGTTAGGTCAGGCACTTGTTGAGGGACCACCTGGCTGGGCTGACCCCTGAACCCTCAGTACTGGACCAGTGGCAGTTTCGTGAATAGTTTTAGGTTTTAATTTTTGGAGTAGATATTGCGTGTAGCCCGTAGGTGGCCAACCCAAGGCACGGGTGCCGCTTAGTGGCACGCCGAGCCTTTTGAAGTGGCACGCACTGCCGTTCCTGCTCAAGTGGAGAGCTGAAGTCCCTCTCTCTTTCTCGACCCCAGTGCGCCTTTCCAAGCCTGTGGCACTAGAGGAGGTCTCTGCACCCCACTGCACCTTATTATTCTTGCGCTGTCACTGTGCTTTAAGTATTTTAATTACCTTAGATGTATGTATTTATTGATTTATTTAAAGTGGAACGCTCAAGATTATCTACAAAAATGTGTGGCATGTGGTGTGCCACGGGTTGGCCATCACTAACCTAGAATCTCAGGTCCACCACCTCTACACAATTTTTTTAAGCAGCTGCTTACTGCATTCCTCGTGCTGTTTCTTCCAACATGGAAGTGTAAGAGTTCCACATTCGATTTAAAGAGACTGCACAAATGAAGGCACTCCTTCATTCATGCAGTCCCTGTAAATCAAACCAGAAGTCCTGCACTTCTGTGTTTGAAGAAACCACACCAGGAGCATGGTAAGGAGGCTGGCAATCTGCTGTCTGCTCACTTTTAGTGTGCGGAAAGTAGATCAGTGCAGTTGTATTTGTGGCAGGGTTGAAGAAGATGGTGGCAGCAGCAAACTTGGGGTGAAGGAACCCCAAATCCTCTGCCATTTTTGCCCCCTGCAATCTGCTGCTGATACAACCCACATCACCAAGCCTAATGGATGGGCCACCCCTAGTGTAGCAGGCTGAAGATGGCTGAAGACAGGCTAGGTTTCTGATGCAGCTGAGAACAGCAGATTCCCCAGTTTCAAGTGAGGCTGAGCTTTAAGGAATGCAGGCTGCCCTCTAGTTCCAAGAAGATCTCCACTGTAATGTAAACAATTGTAAGGTCCTGGAACAGTTGAAGGAACAGGATGTGTGCTGAAGCGATAAGAGATTACTGGGCAAACTGTGCAAGATAGAAGGCAATGTACCATTGGAATAAGCTCCATCTGCTTGGGAGGAGGATTGAGATAAAGCTGAGCTGGCAGTGGCCAAGGGGATAAGGTTACAGAAGAGCAAAGGGCCAGGGCCAGAGAAGACTAAGGTTAGAAAGGATCACAAAAGAACAGCATGTTAGAGATTGCTGCCCAAGACAGAGGTAATGTGCACATGCCAGGACTCTAGCCTTAAAGACAGTGCTAACCTGCAGTTTGCCACTCTAGTGGTATGCCTGCGTGAGTGTGCTTGGAATAGGGACTCATTGCAAAAATAACATAGGGACAAATCAGCAAACAAACATAATAAATGTTATGCTTCCTGTACCCCTAAAATAAAGCTTCTTTATAAGGTCAGCATTGGTGGCTCAACACGTAATGCCTGAACACCCTCTAATAAAGACATGAAGCAAGGTTTTGGATTAAACTGGGCCACGTTTACTGAATTAACACCAATCAACAAGGTACTGATAACTCTGCAGCAGGTCCTGTCTCCATATACTCCCCCCTTTTTTTAATGCAGGCACTTACCTCGACACAACTGTTGATTCCCCCCAGTAGCGTCACTAGGACACGCGTCACCCTGGGGGGCAGGGGGCGCGCGTCACCCTAGTGACACTATGATATCGCGGTGCAGGGGGGGGCGACCCGGCTCCCCCCCCGCGTCGCCCTCCGGACGCTCCGAGGCCGGCCCAGGAGCCGGCCTCGGAGCGTCCGACCCCGTCGGCGCTCCAGGGCCTTCTGAAAGAAGGCCCAGGCAGTGCGTCAATCCGGGTATTTATCAGATTTTCGCGCATGCGCAGACCCGTTTTGAGGGCTTTTTGCCCTCAAAACGGGTCTGCGCATGCGCGAAAATCCGAAAAATACCCGGATTGACGCGCTGCCTGGGCCTTCTTTCAGAAGGCTCTGGAGCACCGATGGGGTCGGACGCTCCGAGGCCGGCTCCCGGGCCGGCCTCGGAGCGTCCGAAGGGTGGCGCGCGTCATGGAGGTGGCGCGCGCAGGGTGCGCGCGTCACCCCGTGGCGCGCATCACCCGGGGGTGCCCTGCCCCCCCGCCACGCTCCAGCGACGCCTCTGATTCCCCCACTGAGCATCACCACCCTGACTCCAAGCTACTGCTGATCCCCAGCTTCTCAACAACAACCCTCAAAGGGGATTGAGGAAGATGAGCTGCACCTTGTACCCCAAACCAGAAAGCCTTTGTGGTCAACTGTACAATCCAAGTCTGGGTTCCCAGCCTGCATCCCTGAGCCAGACAGCTCAATCACTTCTGAACCGAACTTGGTGAGTTTTGTGTAACAGTAGCTCCCAGTATGGCATGGAAGATTGTCACAGCCCCCCCCCCCATGGTCCCAGGTCATCCCAGAGGGGGAGCTCAATGTTGAAGGGACGCACTGTTTCCTTCCCTCTAGGGAGCACAGAAGGAAGACGCTTACCTGAAGATTCCACTGGCACAGTGTTTATTTTAGATAATGTAGCTGCCAGGCCCAGGTGGATACTTCTCCCCCTCAGTAACCTACCCTGTTGATGACTTCTGGCAGGGTTGCATCCCTCCAGTCAGCATCTCTCTGGGAGCTTCAGATGGAGTGGTGTCAGATCTGGTGACCATGTGCCAATATGCCCCACCTCCTCCTCCATGAGGCCAATACCAGCGTCTTCCTCCCATGGAGGCTCCTTCCCATTGGCTGACAGGTGAGGTGAAATGTTGAAGTGCAGGTGCACCTCCTGGTGTACATGAGCCCAGATGGCCAGGGTATCCCTGTTGCAGGGTGCTCAAAGTCAGAGGGGACTGATCCCAATGTGGACCTGGGGTTCCTGGGTCTCTACAGCCACAGAGGGGCATCTGCCTCATGGGCTGTACAGCTCCAGCAGAGCATGCCATGGCCCTGATGTCTCTCTCCTTTTATCCTCCTTCCATTCTCTGGCCCATTTCAACTCTATTGGACTCAGGTGCTTCTGCTTGGGCAGCGCGGTATCATTACCTGCAGTTGTGGCTGCTGGCGATGCTCGACAGAGGAGCGGGGCCCAGCAAACTGAGACCAAGGCTTGGCTGGCCGACCACCACCACTGGTCACGTGGGGTGTCTCATGAGGTCACCCCCCACCAGCACCTCACAGAGATACCTCACCAGTGCAAGACTCCCAACAACCTGGAGCTGTCACTGTCTCATCCTAACACAAACAGAGTATATCCTGTACATTAGAGCAGGGGTTCTCAACCCCTTGCCAGCCAAGTACCACCTCCAGCGCCACTCTCCAGCTGAGTCCCACCAGAAATGACTGGTGATGACAACATCACCAGTTACTTCTGGGTTTTCAGAGGCCAGAAAATGCAGGTAGGAGGCTCTGTGTGGGTTGGAGGACCCTTCTCAGCATTCTGAGAGGCTTGGCCAAAGGCAGGAGCCTCTTGGGAGTGAAAACGCACCGCCGAAAGCATTGCATTGGAGTGGGGTTCTGGTGGTCTGGCAGTCTGAGTCCCACCAGTAGTCGGCCGAAGTACCACTGATGGTACTAGTACCACTGGTTGGGAACCCCTGCATTAGAGTAGCAAAACTCAGGTTTCAGAAGCAAAGATGAAGAGGTCAGGATCTCTCTTGTAGCTTGGAATGTTCCTGTTTATTCCTACCTGCCTTGGAAAGGCAATTAATTCAAAGTGCAGACCTTAAATCTAAATACCATACAGGCAACCTCAACAAGAAGTCATACTTTACACTAAGAATGCTACCAAGATAATAAACCCTGGCAGGACAATCTGACTTATTTATGAGTGACTGATCAGCTTCAGGATTGAATTATTTATAACAGTTTTTTCACTTGGTGACCAACGATCACCTATGTTTCTTACAAGTTGAGAAAACTTTGTCAGTGTTTTGCTCAGGAGAAAGAATATTGGTCTAACCACAACAGAGTAAGGCCTTCAGAAAAATAGCAGATTGTGATCCAGTTGCGCTCGGTCATTGCTGCAAATGTGTCAGAGGAAAAGGTAAGTGGCAGAAGTCTGTTGGCGTAAGAACAAATATTGTGATAGCTTTGAAAAACAAGTTCATGGAGTACAGGCTTAGAGAATAAGTACAGGCTTAGAGAATAAAATTTATTTATGTATTTATTTTAAAAAATTATATCCCACCTTTTCCTATGCCGAAGGCAAATGCCCAAGGCGGCTTACAACAGATTAAAATACATAATTTAAAATACATAAAATAAGTTTAAACAATACATAACGATACATAAACAAATTTAAAAAAAACAATAACATCCACTGGCGGGGGCGACAGTATGGAGCAGAGAAGCAGCATGACAGAGCATCTTGAGATACAGGATACAGACCACAACCAATACTATTATGCCATTGTACAAATAGATGGTAAGGCCACATCTGGGGTATTGTGTACAGTTCTGGTCACCACACACACCTCAAAAAGGATATAGTTAAATTGGAAAAGGTGCAGAGAAGAGCGACCAAAATAATCAGTGGGCTGGAGCACCTCCCTTATGAGGAAAGACTGCAGCGTTTGGGGCTCTTCAGTCTAAGAAAAAGGCGCCTGAGGGGGGACATGATTGAGACGTATAAAATTATGCATGAGATGGATAGAGTGGATAAGGGAAGTTTTTTCCCTCTTGCACAACACCAGAACCAGGGACACACCAGATCCTATCCCCTCTTTTTTGAGCCTCCCCGCCCTTCTCCTTGAACCTATGCTAGCTACAGAGCTGGCACAGGTCCAATGACACCCGTTGTGGAGCAGAAGGCTTACAGAGGGGTAAGAGGAAATAATTTCCCTTTCTCCTCCGAAGCCTCCTGATCTGCGCCCCCCCCCCACTGGATACAGCACACTCGTTTTTGGTGCGGCTGCATTGGTGGTAGTGGGGGAAGGAGGAAAGGATTGGACACGAAATGGAGTATATTTATTTCCAAATATATGCCTGGCTTGGTTGACATATATTCCCATAAAATACCCAATGAGAGGTATTGATCAGTGCACATTTATTATGCATTTTATGTACCAACCTCATGGTAATGTTAGTATTTTATTAATGCAGTCCAATAGTTATACTTTACCTGTCCTGCCATGTGTTCAACGCAATGGGTCACTAAAACACATGGATGCCAATTCTGTCTGCACCATGCTCCCTAATCTTTCCGAAGCCTGGCTTCTGTTTTCCTCTGGCTCTATTACTCAAGGGCATGTGGTTGTTTTGACATTCTCTCTGCTCTGTGCCTTTCTGAAAGACCTGGGGGGAATCCAGGAACACACAGGGGCTCTTACCCAGCCAAGAAGAGAGACGCTACTGTGTTGCCACACACATTTCTGTCTTTTGGCTTCAAGGAAGGATGTTGTAGTGTTCAATAACCTTCTGTGCTGGCAATTCTGCTTTCCCAATACTGAATTTGGATGGTACTTCCGAAGCTCAGTTCAGGTTATTTAACAACATATTGACAATTTTGCCATCCAGCCACACATCCAAAGAGAGGTTGGATCCGTGACAGATGCTCTATGCAAGTCTGCCTTGAGGACCAGAAAGACAGGAGACAATTAGTCAAATGTCACCACAGCCTAAGGACTCTCCAGCCTCTGCATCATCCAGCACCTCAACAAAAGAGGATTAAATAGGAGACAAAAGTGCCAGCATTTTTCAAATGATGCTGAAATCTGCTCACCAGATGATCCTTTGCATTCTCTAAGCTCTTTCCTCTCTTGAACATCAATAGCTGGTTTGTTTCTGGCATGCGCTGTTGGCGTCTCAAGAGACAGCATAGCACATTCACTGGGTCCCTCTGCCAGCAAGAACCATCAACTCTAATTCAGAGCGAATCCTTTATCTTGCAAGCTGGGATGTCCACCAGCGACATGAGGTGAAGTCAAAAACAGGAGCCTGACGTCAACATGCAGTGGAAAGTCAAAACATCAGACCGTCTTATCCATACGTATGAGGTTAATTTAATATCATGATAAATGTGTGTTAGCTTTGCATCCTCAGGACATTTTTCTTTTCAAGTTTTAATTACTGAACTTGGTCTTAATGATAAGGTTATCTTTTTTCCCCCTCCAGGTAACATTATAGCCATTTCACAAAGTTCACGAAAAAAGAGAGAGTTCAGGAAGAAGAGAATGTCAGAGTTGGAGAATAACCAGTAACAATGCTTCTCCTCATGCCCAAGCTTGTTGAGCAGATAGTATGCTTAAGACACCTCTTCAGAGATCATGGCATACCCTGTTTCTCTGATAATAAGACATCCCCTGAAAATAAGACATCCCCCTCACTCTTCGTCCTGACTGGCTGCTCTTCATGGCCGGGCAGAACTGCCCCCATCTGTGAATGGATTTCTGACGGAGAGCAAAGGCTTTGGTTGTGCGCAGGGCTGATATTCAAGAATTTGCCCTTGCAATGCGGGGTTTGGAGAGTTATGACGATGTTCCAGAATAAGATGACATGATTGTATTTGAGTAAATGTACCGGCAAATTGTTGTAAATGAAGAATATAAGATTTCCCCTGAAAATAAGACGTGCTGTGTGTTTTGGTGCGGATGCATTTTCATGCCTTATTTTCAGGGAAACAGGGTAGTGCAAGGGAAGGGGTTGTCCCCTGGGTAAGTTGGCACTTTGTAGGCTGCATGTGGAAGTTTCCATTTGCTGCATTTTGTGGAAAATAATTATGGGATAAGTAAAATAAGTTGAAAAGGAACAAAAACTAAGAAGATTTTTAATTACTTTCCACAACACACAAAAGCCAGGCCAAAGGGGTTGAGCTGTTTCTCCTAAATAACAATGCCTGCAAATGGGATTCCATGAAGAAATTTCATATTGTGCTTATTGTGTTCCTACTTTTTTGTTACACTCCACCTCTTACTTGACTTCCATTATAAAAAACAATTATGATATAACAAATATTTGATTGCAAATATTGCTTGTCAGCTTTTATTAATATATATTAATTCCTTTATTAATATTTTATTTCTCTACCTAAAATATCATCCAACTATACATCTACTGACATGTTTTCCCCTAAGTGTATCAATCATATTTGTACAACAGTGATTTTTTTTTCTTTGCTTTTATTGCTTCCATTTTTTCCCCTTGGTTTTCATTAAAAATTTTTTTATTACTTCTATGTTTTTCATTTTCTTTTTCATTAAGCCTTTTCTTTGCATTTTAGAAAAGCTTTCTCTAAAACTGACACTAACTAAAAATATTTTCAAACTTTACAAAATCCACCATTTAAAAATAGTGCTTATATAGACATAAAACATGGGTAACTCACATACTTTTTTTGTTTTATTTTGTTCTTTTGAAAACATAAAGCACCTCTTTCAGCATATTATTCATTTGTTCCAATCCTTCTGCTTGCATGCATTTTAATGACCACCATGAATACACCTCCAAATTGGAGATTATGAGCCATTTGGCTCCAGTACCAAACATCATCAGCTTAATTTCTCTCCTCCGCCATCTCAAAAAGGACCCCTTTTGCAGTTATTTCTTCCTCCATGTTCTCCAGTAGGGCACCTTGCATCTCTCTCATCCAAATTCCCTGTTTATTGAAATGGCATACTCACTGTGCAATCCTATGTGGGTTAGTAGGTAAAGTCAGTCCTACATTGTTCAGTGGCGTTTTCTCCCCAGTCAGATTAACATTTTGACTGGGGAGAAAGCCCCATTGAGGAATGTTCATAACACTACAGCCTCAGTCACTGTGCTTGAAGGTTTTTTTTTTTTTTTAAACACGGACTGCAATCCTATACACACTTGCCTGGGAATAAGGTCCATTAAACTCAATAGGACCTATGCCTGAGTAGACATGCATAGGATCAAGTTGACATTTTCTATGATACATGCCAATAATGTTTCTTGAGCACTCTGTCCAGACATTTCCTGGTATTTCAGAAAGAAAAAAAAAGGTTTAATTTTTCCTATCTTTTCATCCCTTCACTTGTACGCTTTCACCATCAGTTTGGCCAATGTTAATTAAATAATTTTCTAATGTCGTAATTATTAATCTCCTGTTCATCATAATCGCATATTTAAGTGATTGACGGCCCAATCCTATTGAAGGATTACAATAGGAAGGCGTGTTCTGCCAGTGTAACCTTCTTTACAGCTGTTGCAAATGTGACTAGGCCAGTGCGCGTGGGCTGGCCACCACCACAAGTGCTGATGGACACCAGACACCCGTCGGAGAACGTAAGCCTGAATGCAGGGTTGGTGGGAGGCGGAGAGGGGGTTGAATGGGGCAGGGGCAGAACAGGGGAGGGGTGGACGGAAGGGGTCGGTGATGGGGGCGGAGAGGAAGGTGGTTCAGACATGAGAGGGTGGCGGGATTGGTGGTGCCCTCCTCCTGCACCATCTCCTCCCCATTCCACCCCGCCCTCCCCATTTCCACCCCGCCTGCCTCCCAGTCCCTGCACAGTCTTACTGTGGGTGGCATGCGTTCATCGGCAGCTGTCGTGTGGAGCTAGCTACTTGCTGCTTCCAGCAGCGGCCAGTACGCACGCTCCAGTGCGTCACCTTTTGCAATGTCCAGAAAGTCTGTAATGCTTGTGGAATGCTTGTTCTGGCAGCATACCATGGTGTTACGATCTGACTGACCATCTCGTCTCTTTTTTGTCTACTTTTCTGTCTCTTCATAGAGTTTCCAATGCCATGCTTAGGTTTGTATTATTATCGTTATTATTCATATAATAATATAATACTACTACAATAATAATAATAATATAATACTGCTTTTCAACGAAAAGTTCACAAAGTCGTTTACAGAGAAAATCAAATAACTAAACGGCAAATGCAAAATGTAGCAGTTGTCCTGAGGTTTGCTGCAGGGGCAGGTGAGTGAATGTCCTCACACCATATCTTCTTCCCCTCCCTCATGCTCAATGAAGTCATTCACTGCGGCCTCCTCCTCCTTTACTTCCTGCTTCTATTCATGCAAATGTCATGTGAATGCTGTCCACACAGTGCCAGTGGGGCCGAGAGCTTGCTTGCAAGCTCCATCACCACACAGATGTACCCACTACACCATACTTCCTTCCCCTCTGCCTACAGTGTTTGTCTGTGCTGACAAATTCTATAGCTGGGGAGCCTTTTCCCGCAGTAGCGTCGTTCAATGGGGGACCCTGGTGTCCTGGGCACCAGGTGCCGACCCCAGGAGGGCGCAATCGCAGCTGTAGGAGGGCACAATCGCAAGGGCGACTCACATGTGCTGTGGCTCCTCGCAGCTGAGATGGCTGCGTTTCAGCCCTCCCACCCGCCCATGCTGCCGTTTGGCTCCAAAAAGGAAGCCAAACAGCGGGGGGGGGGGTTTGTTGTGATTAGAGGCCCCGCGTCATGTGGGCGCTGTTGCGGCGGCGGCTCCCGTCACATGGGTGCGGAGTTACGCCACTGTATTTCCCATGTGTTCTAGAATGCCTTCAACAAGGCGTCAGTGATTGGAGAAGCTTCTCTGACAGGTGAAAGTTCTGATCTGTGCAAAGTTTAAACTTTGAAAGCCCAGTCACTTGTCATTGGAGGTGGTTAAGCATGAATCCAACAGTCTTAAAAGTGGATCATGTCCTTTTTTAGATATATATCTACTTTGAAAAACACAAAGTCCATGTGAAACATAAATTAATGAATCCCTGTGTTGTGGACCCCAGACTGACCCCTGTTGTTTACATCTTGGCTGTAACATTTAATGATGAAACATTGATTAAATTGTTTAGTTCTTATCTCTTATTCATGAAAGCTGCTTTCTTGCTACTTCAGAGGAGAATTTGCAATCAGTAAAAAATTCAAAATCTCATTATTGTACAATTGTTCCCTCCTGATTTCTTTGTTTGCATATTGTAATTATGGATAGCATTAATTGTTCACCAAACTACTTTTCCTAATTATATTTATTTTCCTATATTTCAAATGTCTATTACATATTTTCCATTTAGGGAGTATAATCTTATTTCACTGTAGCATCTCAATGGGTTCATTATTTTTTTTAGTGCTGCAGAACGTATACATAAAATTCATTACAGGGCTACACAATTGTTTTGGGAGAACTGGAGTTTAATATAGGGTATTAATAATGGTGGAATAAAATAATATTTTAATAGTGTTATGATAGGGTTATACATTGTAATGAGCAGAAGTTTGTGATTTTCATTTTCCTTTGCAACATTAAGAAATTTGGATATACATCCAGTTTGGCCTAGCTTGAGTCAGAAATGTCGGTACCCCTCCTGGCGCCCGGAGCAAGGGCGGGGCCTGCGTGACGCACCCAGCGCGGCTCTGACCACACACCCCGCCGGTTTTGGTACCTTTTTGGAGCCGTTTGAGCTCCAGGGAGGGTGGGCGGAACGAAGATGGCTGAAGCGGAGGTGACGCATCGCGAGGGTAAGTACGCGCCCGCTGAACGTGCCCCCCTGCTCCACGCGCTCGGCCAGTAGCGTCACTAGACGCGCGTCACCCTGGTGCGGGGACGCGCGTCACCCCCCCCAGGGGCGCGACGTTATGGGCGCGGGGGGAGGGGGCCATCCGGCTCCCCCCCCGCATCGCGTCGCCCCCCTCCGGACGCTCCGAGGCCGGCCCGGGAGCCAGCCTCGGAGCGTCCGACCCTGTCGGCGCTCCAGGGCCTTCTGAACGAAGGCCCAGGCAGTGCGTCAATCCGGGTATTTTCCGGATTTTCGCGCATGCGCAGACCCGTTTTGAGGGCTTTTTGCCCTCAAAACGGGTCTGGGCATGCGCGAAAATCCGGGAAATACCCGAATTGACGCGCTGCCTGGGCCTTCGTTCAGAAGGCCCTGGAGCGCCGACAGGGTCGGACGCTCCGAGGCCGGCTCCTGGGCCGGCCTCGGAGCGTCCGGAGGCGACGCGCGTCACGGAGGTGACGCGCGAGGGGGTGCGCGCGTCACCCCATGACGCGTGTCACCCCCTGGCGGCCCGCCCCCCCCGCCACGCCCCAGTGACGCCCATGCGCTCGGCCAAAGTTCCGCCGCTGGTGAGTTGACTAGCACATTTAAATCTTTTATGAAGCCATTCCATCTATGGCAATAGGGAAGGCTCAAGGTCTGGTTTCTCAAAGCCGCAGGAAAATAGAATGGACAGAGGTACAGGGCCTATACCCCAACCCTATCACCCATCATTCATGTTGATGCAGCCGTGCTGACAAAGAGCGGGCTGCATCCAATGTGGGGGGAGGGGTGATCAGACAGCCAGCAGGAGGTAATTCAAAATATTTTTCACTTACACCCTCCCCAGTCGGCTGCCCATTTGCCTATGGCAGGTTTAGGTGGGGTGGGGGCAGCAGGTGAGGCAGAACCGCCCTGTTGCTGTCCACAGAAAAGAGCTGCAGCTTGACCCTGAGATTGTGTGTGCGCGCCAGACACTTTCACCCAAGAACACCCACTTTCTGCCTCGACTGACGCCCCTGCACCACACATCCCTGGCCTATGGGTCTTCTTGGACCCGTCCACGGAATGTCCACGGAAAGAAAAATCTGCAAGGTGGCCTGCGAAAGAGAGGATAGGATCCTGGCACAGTCACTGCTGCCAGAATCCCTCCCCTCCCAGCCTCTGCCTTCCCCCTCCCCATGCTGCCCCTGTAAATGAAGCCAGAAGTTCTGCACATCTGGCTTTCAGGAAACTCCATAGGGAGCAAGGTATGGAGGGGGGGGTGATCTACTTCCCGCTCGGGTGAGCGGAAAGCAGATCATTGTGGCTCACATCAGTGGCAGGCTGGAAGGAGGTGGCAGCAATGGCAGACGGGGTGACGTGTATCCTGAATCTTCCACCACCTTGGACCCCTGTGGCAATCTGCTTCACCTTGCCTCATGGTTGGGCCAGCAGTGGTGCTACAGGAAGATGCAAGCCACCCCTTCCTCTTGCCCACTCTCCAAGGGTAGTGAGCGATAATGGGACAACCGCTTGATGGAATGACTGGGCAGCTGTTGGCAATATTTATTTGTTTATTTAAAGAATTTTTACCCCGCCTTTCTCCCGAGAAGGGCAATCAAGGCGGCTTACAATTAAAACATGTTAGAATACATGTGGCATTTTAGCATATGGTAAAATTGGTTTCATTATAAGTCATTTCGCTTAAAGTTGCCGTTTCCAAGAAGAACCTATCGACAGCTTTAAGTGAGGACTTGCTGTTTCACAGGACTGGCCCTTCCACGACTGCCACCTCAGGTTGGCAGCCTGGAATAGGTTGCCTGCTTCTTTCCACTTCCACCTCTCCTCCCCTTCCTGCTCCCTGGATTTGAAAATGAAAAAGGGAACAGGACGGAAGAAGAAGTACACAGGAGTGGAGCCCGAGCCTCCTATGCTTAAGCCCTCCCCGCTTCCTGTTCAACTCTGTTCCCCTTCCCCCTTTTCCAATCCAGTGAATGCACCCCTGAGTGGTGGTGGCTGGGTGGACCTGGGCAGGGTCCTGATTATGCAATCTAATTTTTTTTAATATAAAATAATAATTTTATATAATTAAATAATAATTGCTTAGTTTTCCTCATCATGAAACCAATGAGCTACAAGTTCTTCCTATTTTACAAGTCTCATGGGGATGTTCAGGCTTGCAAGGGCAACATGACATTCATCTGAACGGGATACATTCTTTGCTTGGCTCCATACAGAGGAATAATGAATGACAATGCAAGTAAAATTATTTGGACTGACAATTTCCTTTCATTTTGATACATTCTTTACAGTGCAATCCGAACCAACTTTCCAGTGCCGGTGTAGCCGTGCCAACAGGGCACACACTGCATTTTGCAGTGCAGGGGCAGTCATGGAGCATCTTCAAGGTGAGGGAACATTTGTTCCCTTACTTCGGGGCTGCATTGCAGCTGCACCAGTGCTGGAAAGTTGGTTAGGATTGCGCTGTTCAAGTCTTTCTTCTCAAATTCCTAATCTGTCCATCATTTCATAGGCTTGGCTTTTTGGGTTGTGTTTTAAAATTATTTCCCCCTTGCTATGTAGTTAATGGTGTATATGAGCCAACCTGCCTTCCATTCAACACATATATTTTGCAATAAACTGTCAAAATAATTAAATACTTTATATAAATTTGGGCACTTAAAATGACAAAAATGTTGCTGATAATAATAATGGGAGAAACAGAAAAGCAGAAAAAAATTACAAGGGTAATTCGAACTGATTCATCTGTAAATAATGAGAATTTAATGAGGCTGATATTCAAAGAGTCTCATTTCTTAGTGTATAAAACATTCATTTTTCACGTTAATTGTCTTCCTGGTAGAGGTCTTACAACAGGATGGAGAAAGAAAAGGTTACACGCTTTTTGTACAAACTATGCAGACAAGGGACTTTCCCATAAAGTTCTGTTTCCAAAAGGAGAAGTCAATCCTTCCCATTGTAGAACAAAGTCCACGAAGCAAAGAAGAAAGAGCCATTTGTTTACTGATCGGATCTCAGGAGAGACCTACAGAGGAACTTTGATCTCAAAACATGCCACTGCTTCTCAACCAAAGCGAGGGTGATTAAAGAAATGTTATCTTGAAGCTGCAGAGAAAACCTAACAGAAAGGGAGGAAAATCCAGGAGAGAAAGAAGCAAAGACGCTCCGCACACTGTACAGTATCTTCCCCATGAGTAAAATATTTCCCCAAAAAACCCTTCTTATGGCACACAAATTCCTCCAAAGTTCCAAGATTTACACCATTCCAATGAAAGCCTTCTTGCTTTCACTGCAGTCTCGAGTATGCCCAGAAGACTTGTAATGGAGAAAAAGCTTGCAAAATAATAATAATTAATAATAATAATAATAATAATAATAATAATTATAACAGTCAGAAGAAAACCTTTTGCTGCTGTGAAAAATCACTGGAGGTAACAAGGCAGAATGCAGAGCAAAAAATGAATAGCAAAAAAACCCCACACACAGCCATGGCCGTCTTACGTTTTCTGAACAACGGCCACCAGCTTGAAGGGTGAATCCTAGGGAAGGTGTAAGGTGGTCGTGCCCTTGGTACCTAAGAGCCAGGACCCCCCTGGTTCAGATCTCAGCCTGAAGTCATTAGGTGACCTTATCCAAGCCACTATCCTCTCAGCCTCAGCCCCTCACCTGCAATATGGGACAGGGTTGTTCTGACAGTTACAGCCCAATCCTATTGCTTGGGCATTTACGATGGTGAATTTCAGGGTCACCAGATACAATGGAGGACAAAGTGCCTATACTTTTAACCATTGTATAGAAGAGGGAATTTTGTCAGGTGCAGCTCATCATGGAAGGGTGCAAAAAGCTGCAAATTCCCTCTTCTATACAATGGTTAAAGGTATAGGCACTTTGTCCTCCATTTGGTCACCCTGGGTGAATCGTGTGACCCGCCACCGTAAGTGCTGCTGTGGCACTGTAAACAATGTACTGCTGTCGTGTGCATCACAGCTGCAAGACACTCCAAAAGACGTTTTTGAGGCAGCGTTCCAGTCCCCTATGCTTGCGCGCCTCCAAACACAAGCGCAACGGAAATCGTGCAGTGGAGGTCAACCTTTAGAGGGTAAGAGGGCTGTTTTTGTCACATTGTAACATGGGACTTGGTTGTTTGTCTCCCTGGAACTATTTGTTTTGTAGGCAACTTTCTGCAGCATATCCCTTCAGTGCTTGTAGTGTTTTGTGGTCTTGATTGTGTAAGCAGCGAAGAGAAGTGTTAGTCAACGGATAGTTCTGCAACTGGGAAGTGGACCAGACTAGATGACCGTTGGTCCTTTCCATCTCAATGATTTGATGATTGGATGGTCTTCCCTCAAGATAGTATAGACCTCTTTAATCTGCTCAGATTAATACCTAGAAGATAGGCACAGTTTCTACAAAGCCTGTCATATAATAATAATTTCAACTTCATTGAGATATTAAGACCAATCTAATTTTACAACCTAATTTTCAAATTCATTCACTGAAGATCTCTTCCAGCATCCGTTATTTATATTAGTGATATAATAGTCATTTCTATTCCACATACAGTGTGCACTGGTGTGTGAACTATAGAGGTATATTTTCAGGTATGGGGACAATTTCCAGTAGGAAGGCTCATTTCAAGGTTCATTAGGCATTTATTTTGATTGTTACACATTAGTCAACAGCTTCCTCTTCTTGGGCATTAGCAGAACCTTTGAACCAGCAAGTAATATGTGGTTTCTGCAGGTGGAAAGTCACAGGGAACTTTTATTAGTCTCACTGGTGCACAGATCTCCCATATTACTTTTAACCACAGTTTTAACCCTGTCTTTTCTTGTCCTACGGTGCGATTCTGGGTAACTCTAGAGTGGCGGAGCATGCATTCCGCTGCTCTAGAGTGTCTTGTAAATGTGTCGTAAAGCATGTTTGTGACTCCCAGCAAGTAAGGGTCACCAGGACAGGGGCCAGCAGCCCTCACTCTGCCAGGGGACTGTTCCTGCACCCATCGGTGAAGGTAAGCCCTGTATCGACCAGTGCGGGGGTGGACCAGGCAGCAAGGGTGGGCGGCCATCCTGGGCCCTCTCCCATCCCGATTTAGTCTACCTCCCCCGGCTCGAATGTACGCCAGCTACAGAGGATGACATTTGAGGAGGCCCATAGGACCTCGGCCGGCTTGTGGATGAGCATCCCCTTCTCCTGTGTTCCTCCTATGCTACACTGGAGCAACCCGGGGCAACCAATGGATACCGTTGCCGACCCTTTAAGCCGGTCGGGTAACCTTACATAGGATTGGACTGCCCATTCCCACATTGCCTCCCCTCCATGATTCTTTTAGTTTCAGATGTGTATGAAACAAGTGAGGTTCAAAAGCCATTAGTGAATGAGAACATGCTTACAAGATACTTTTTTTTCCAGAAGATAGGGGGCCCTTCTAGATCTTTACATGACAGCACCATTTTGTTACATAGGTCATCTGGTCACCTTTTTATTGATAGAGAGCCAGACTTTAGTACCTTCTTTTTGTTAGCAGATCTGTGGAAGGAAAAAAAACTTATTCACAGTGGAACTCAGTTACACAAAGAGCTTTATATATAGTGCAAAATAGGAACAAGAGAAGCAACTGGTCATGGTCATTTAGGCAGGGAGACATAAAACAACAAGACAGGAAAAGCAGCTAATGAGACATCTAATCAAAGTAGGAGAGAGCAATCCACAAATATTTAAACTAATAACTGAATCGGTAACTGCTCCCCTGATGGTGGGGATGGACACACATACATATGTAGCACAATCCTATGCATGACTAGGCCAGTGGGTGGCGCAGCGGGTTAAACCGCTGAACCATAAGCTGTCGATCGAAAGGTCGGCAGTTCGATTCCCGCAACGGGGTGAGCGCTCGTTGCTTGGCCAGCTCCTGCCAACCTAGCAGTTCCAAAGCATGTCAATGCGAGTAGATAAATAGGTACCGCTTGCGGGAAGGTAAACAGCGCTCCGTGTTCCAGCTGCATGCTACGCGCTGCGGCAAGGAGAGTCATGCCGGCCACATGACCACGGAGGCGTCTTCGGACAACGCTGGCTCTTCGGCTTTGAAATGGAGATGAGCACCACACCCTAGAGTCGGACACGACTGGACTTAATTGTCAGGGGATACCTTTACCTTTACCTTTATGCATGACTACTCAGAAGTAATTCCCATTATCTTCCATGGGGCTTACTGGTGAGCCACTGTGGGATGCTGCTGAACCTTAGGACTGATCCAGCGGGGCTTTCCTTATGTTCTTACTTTCAACCATTGGAAATTACTATCACCTGACCTCAGATGGATCATGGCAATGCTATAATGTCACTGTCATTTTGTTTGGAGGCTCAGGCTCATCGTTTGAACAGTAGCCAGGGCTAGGAGGTCCTAGATGATCCGACCTATTTAAAAGAGGTAAAGCCTACTGGATATTTGGAGAGGTTGCTTTGGCCAAGGTCCCCAGTGGGCCCCCTCAGTTTCCTACCCATCTGTCTACTCTACTTTGCCATGATTCTCTCTCTCTCTCTCTCTCTCTCTCTCTCTCTCTCTCTCTCTCTCTCTCTGCCTTGGCTCACCTCCTCTTACTTTCTTTCTGCCTTTCAAAATCGAGAACAGTCAATCTCTGCTCCTCCTCTCCTTCAAGTTAGCCTGGAAGTGAAAAAAAGTGGGCAGAATAACACAATAGCAGGAGGACACAGATTGGCTGCCATCAGTCAGGAAAAGAAGGGGAACGATGGCCACTCGCTTGCTTATCCCTCTCACCTGCTGGACTTTTGAAGGCAGGTCTCATATTGTAGGTTTGGAGTTTGAGGTGGATCCCAGCAATTGACAAATGGAAGACCACTGTTGGAAAGTATGGTGTTGGAGTCAGCAGTGTGGTGGTTCCTTTCCACTTAAGGGGCCAGAAGCTGAAGGAGAAAGCATGCATTATTTTTGCCACCCTAGTGTGTCCTCGCATGCAGGCAATGGCAAGGAAGTATATAATTGTTTATACTGTACACTTCAGAAATAATTTAGCTAGCAGTATCTTGGGTTTGTATGCTCTTTCTCAGTGTGCTGCACACTTTTTGTGCTGTGAAATTCTGCTTTCTTCTACCCTTGATACAGATTATTTTTTGTGGACTGGTTGGTAGCTACTATTTTGTTCCTTCATCATTTGTACAGTATATAGAAATGGAAGCTGCAAAGAACTCTTAGAAGTTTGGATAAGAGAACCCAAAAGTATCTGAAAGAAAAATCAATATCACGACAAGGCTACTTTGTCTGTTATTTCTAGTTTGGATCATTTTCACTCGGTTATGTCTGTAGGGTATGGTGCAATCTTTGCTATAATATGTGCAATTTTTCTTGTATCCTTTATTCCCTCGTCTCTATAAATCACTCCTCATATACTCTGCAAATAGTACAGGTGTCTAAACTGCTCTAAATCAAACAAAAATTCTCTAACTTTTCTAAATTGTCCATCCTGCACATATTCTGTATTCTGCACTTTGGGGCAGCAAACTCCACTCCAAAGTGAGCCAACACCAATAACAGTTCACTGTGCTCTTCTGGTTACGGCAAGAGTAAATCATACTGGTTATCTCTGAAGAATGCTTGCAATAAGAAGGTATTGTATTACCCTATTACATCCCATGGTCTTATTATAGGCAATCTAAGACAATCTGTGCTGGGAACAGTTTTGATTTACCCAATTGAGATTTTTTTTTTTAGGTTAGATCATTTTTGATTATTTTTGAATGCATTCTGAGGTGGAAGATGTTATTTTGACTAAACCATGGAGTTAAAACAACAACAGCCCTCCACCCCTTTCTGAATATAACTGGAACATATTGACTTGGGTTTGATTCAGGGCACTGGTCAAACTGTTTCAGCCTCTCCAATCCCCACAATACACATGGATAGAGTGAGCTCCAGCTTCATTGGGTCCTCTTCCAGTTTACGTGGCAGATCTGGACCTCTGTAAGACCACCATGAGCTGCGCAGTGTCCCTAAGTCTATGTCTAATCTGAAGTGTATCCTTAACATTTATCGATATCTCTGCAGCATGTGTGAATGTGTGCAGCTGAACTTTCATAGCAACCATTTTTGGAGAGGCAGCTGCATTTGTCTGTTGCAACAGAAACAACAAAGACTTGTGACACTTTAAAGATTAACACATTTATTTTGTTACAAGCTTTCGTGGGCTACAGTTCAATTCATCAGATGCATGAAGTGTTATCCTCTGTTGACAGGCATATATCTATACATGCATGGGCACCGAGGAAAAAAGGTTTTAAAAAGTGGCACCAAATGGTCATAAAATGCAAGAGTTCTAGTCGGTGACAATTATATATCAAGTGTCAATGTATAGAAGATAAGCAAACTGTAGGTGACAACAAAATCCTTCAGGTGTATGTCCCTGTCATTCTGGACAAATGCAGTTGTATCACAAGGTCTGGCTATAGACCATAGATCATGTAGTATGTCCTGGAATCTAGGACCAGCAGAGTTTTGGTATAAGGTGATGCTTATATGTCCATCATGGACTTGCATGGACATATCTAGTAAGTGAACTTGCTATGTGGAGTGCTCCAGGCTCAGGTGGATGGTGGGGTGAAGGGCTGAAGTCTTCATGGATCTGATGAAGTGGACTGTAATACACGGAAGTGTCTGCTACAACAAAGCTTATACTATCAAGCACACACATCATGGACTTGAAGGATTTCCCAAAGCAGTTCCTAGAACTCCAATACCCACCCAGTGAAGTGGGGAAAAAAAAAAACAGATTGACAAGGCCAGACTGGTACCCAGGAAAAATGTACTACTCAGGTACTACTACTAAAAAATGTCCAGGTACTACTCAGAAAATGTTAGAGCACCACGGATTGTCACCTAGAGCTCCCAGCTAAACCATTGCTATGTATCATCAATGGCTTACAGCCAGGGGATGCCCTCCAATAGGCCCCAGTGCCCCACCAACAGCATTTGGGGGCAGAATATGCCCCAGTACTTGCATCTTCCCTCTTGCCCTCTTTTCCTAACTATGTGGTACCTCCCCTGCACTGCTGCCCCATGCATGTAGTGTCTCCACTCCAGCTCCTCCTCCTCCTGGGCCCTCCCTAGCTACAGCAGCCACCACTGCTCCATCCCCTATTTCCTGACTCTCTTTTCAAACAGCAGGATGGGCAAGAAAGTGGAGTGCAGTGTGGGCATTAGCAGTGGCACATGAATTGCTGCTGAAGGTGGTAGGTAGGGAATGGGGTGGGGTGAGGGCAAAGGCACAGCAGTTGGAGGGGTGGCAAGTAAACGTGGCAAGCTTTGCACATCAAAAAAAAAATATCCAACAGTTGGGCTGGATGGAAGTGGTGGCACCTCGATGTGGGACCCAGGTTCCAAAAGGACTTGGACTAGGTTTGTCTACAGCCAATACTCAACAATGACCTTTGAGTTTAACAGGATTTGGTGATCAGCCTATCCTTGTTGACAGTCCCCAAGTCTTACACGGCTATTCATCAGCAAGAACAAATGACATAACTGATGCAAGGATCAGTGGGGTTGCAATGTGGCCCTACCATGCTAATGTCATGAATTGTCGTCACTGTGTTTATCTTGACATTTAAATTTGACCTGTAATCAGTAGCATAGCTGGCGTTTTTCCAAGGAGGCCCAGGGCAGGATGACGCATTTCCCACGGAATGTAACGGGACCTTTTGGCTCCGGTCCCACTCCATTCCGGTGGCGGGGGGCAGGGCGAAGATGCGTCATCCCGTCCAAGACCCCCTTGGAAAAATGCCAGCTATGCTACTGCCTGTAATTGTTCCAGACTATACCTCTCATATTTCATGGCCATTTGGTCCCACTGTTTTCAGGTGTGTTTGTTTTCTCTGTACCCATGTATACAGTACCTGCTAACTGAGGATAACACTACAGGTATCTGTGTCAATATGCTACTGAGGAAGAGCGGAGGACTATTCCAAGTAGACCCAGAAAGAATGAAGCGGTTGGGCCAAAGCCAATAGGACGTCCAGCTGTGGATGTGTCTGAGGTTGAAAGGAAAATCCAATGCTGCAAGGAGCAATACTGCTTAGGAACATGGAATGTGAGGTCTATGAATCAAGGCAAGCTGGATGTGGTCAAAAATGAGATGATAAGATTGAACATTGACATCTTGGGAATCAGCGAACTAAAATGGACGGGCATGGGCGAATTTAAGGAAGGCTGAGCGCCGAAGAATAGATGCTTTTGAACTGTGGTGCTGGAGAAGACTCCTGAGAGTCCCTTGGACTGCTAGGAGATCAAATCAGTCAATCCTAAATGAAATCAACCCTGACTGTTCCCTGGAAGGACAGGTACTAAGGCTGAAACTCAAATATTTTGGACACCTAATGCGAAGAGAGAACTCTCTGGAGAAGACTCTGATGCTGGGAAAAATTGAAGGCAAAAGGAGAAGGGGAAGGCCAAGGATGAGATGGTTAGACAGCATCACCGATGCAACGAACATGAAAATGAGCGAACTCAGGAAGATAGTGGAGGACAGGAAGGCCTGGCGGGATATGGTTCATGGGATCACGAAGGGTCGGACACGACTTAACGACTGAACAACAACAACAACATCTGTGTCAATGGGCTTTCATCCACAAAGGCTTATGTTACAACAACGTTTTTAGTCTTTAAAGTGCCACAAGCTTCTTTGTTGTCTTTGTCAAACTGTGGCTTTAAAAAGTATTTTTTTTAAAAACAAAACTATTCACCAACTGTTCCATAATTACTATTGTATATCACCCTTATAACTGCATTTTGAATTAATCTCAATATACAAATTATATACAAAATTATTTAAAATTCTAGCAGTTTTACTGGATGCTCGGTAGGCATGTCTCTCTTATTTTAGTTTTCCATTTCTCAGCCTTCTAATGATGCAATGCAGCACATTAACAAAAAGCTAGCATTTTTTTTAAATGTCATTTTAGATACCTTTGACTAAACAGGCATGTGTATTCCTTCACTTGGAAGCTGCTTAGAAAAATCACACTACCATAGACTAGACAAGGCATACAAGAATAGGTACGGGGATCTTTTCATTTGTTCCTTCAAATGGGATGGGCAGCCCAATCCTAGGCAACTCCCCGCACGATGGCAATGCAGCTGCACTGACGGGGCATGTGCTGTATCCCGTGAGGGAGTTTTGGACCCTGGAGGCCTCCACAGGGTAAGGGAGCATTTGTTCCTTTGCCCCAGGGTAAACTTGCACTAGCCCACTGAGTCTACTCAGACCTCAGCCAGCAATCTCGCTTGCACATGTCTGCCTGGACCCAAATCTGGGGAATCGATCTTAGCTGTTTCATAAACCAAAGGAAAAAGGCTTGTGGTGAATATGGGGACCCCTCCATCTAAGACACAAACAAAGAGAATGCATCCCTCAATCTGCATAAAATGGCACTGGGTGAAGGGAGCCTGCAAAGACACTCATCTCTGGCATTCTGACCTCTGTCATGTGCAGGTCCTCAGCAGCAATTCAGCAGAGATGTGGATTGGGAATGCCAAAGAGTCTAGCCTGGCCAGGGGAACACAAGTGCGCCATCTAGGAGGAGGTAAACAACAGCACCCCGCTGACTTTGCATCCTCTGTGCCATTGACCATGTATGCACACATCTAACCTTGGCAGAGGGAAGGTACAGGGGGTTGGCTTGGGCCTTTGAGAAACAATCAAGTTGATAGCAGCAGGCACTGCCCGCAAAAAAAGTTTGGTTTGAATCTGGATGTGCCTTTGTTCAAGCACTGACAAAGGTTCCTTGTTCATTGCTGACAGCTTCTCCAGTTCCCCCTGGTGGTGACTGAAGGAATTGCATCTGAATACCTTTCTAGCCTAGGCATGGTCTATGTTGCTGGTCACGTTGATTTCTGGTCATGCTGGTCTACTTCATTTCTTGTTTTCTAAGTTTGCATCCAACTCAACGACTGATTTTTAATTGAATTGCCAGTGTCTGTTTTAGTCTGGTTTTACCATCATGCTTTTCTTCTTTTGTGTTTTGACTTTTCTTAATAAAATCTTGTTGTACAGTAGTTACAAGTTACTTGCTCCAGTCTGCCTGTCCAATACAAAGAGTTATTTCCCCTTTCCCTTGACAGCTGCTCAGAGCAACTGGCTTCTGCAAAGGGCACCCCCCCTTTCACCCTGGACTTGTGGAGGGCAAACTGTGGCAGTGGTTGTGTTAACATTTACTCCTCCCGCAAAGAGATATTACATTAAAGCCTGCCCATGTACACCGCCTTGGATTAAAGCTGGAGGAGAAATCCAATGACCAAGAAAGGTGGTGTGTGTGTGTGTGGGGGGGGGCTCCACAGCATCTTTGGGGGGGCATCTGGCTTGCAGGTGGCTAGTTGGCCATCCCTGGTCGGCATAATGAAAGACAGCTAATCAGGACTGTACTGAATGCTATTGTTGTAGCGTTAAGTTATAAAAGTCATTGAACAACACCAAGGAACGACTACCGTTTCATTAACCACTACACCATTAATCCAGCCACCTGTGCAAGCAATTTGGGAAATGGGGACTGAGGGAATATGAGGGAAGAGACGACATAAATGTTGCATTTCATTTCTGACTTGCAAGTTCTGAGCTATGCCCCTGCAGCTGTTTCATTCACACAAGAAGTACAATTTACATTGCTTATTCAGTAATCAAATGGACCACAATCCGTTCATCATCCTTATTGTACCACTGTGTCCTGTTTCAGTGGTGTCACCAATCAGTGACCAGTAGAAGAAGTTTATTTAGTTGCTGACAAAAAAAAGAGAGAGAAAAAAAAGAAGCTTTGGCCACTGATTAAATTGACAGCTTAAAGCATAAATTTTGGCTAGCCGGCTACAGTACATAAAAGGGCAAACATATATTTCATTTCACACGATGGCCTTTGGATTTGCTGTCCTCGGGGAACCACTTTGAATGGAGACAACAACTGTTATAATGGTTAGAAAGAATTAATCAGCAGTTACAAGAGAAGTGATCAAACGGTAAATAAAATCACCAGTGAGGGCTATTTTAACAGTATGCTATGCGTACTTGGAATGGTTGCATCTGAACACAAAGTGAGCTGGGATTTAAAAGTCATCGTTTCAAAGTTAGCAGAGAAAACTAATCAATGGGCTCTGAAAGCCTTTATCCTGAGGGTGACGACGAGGATCACAATGGAATTGCTTTTACTTAGGATAAAACAAAAGAATGAAATGATCTCCCTCAAAACTGTTCTGTAGTGCAATGTGACAAATGGACACCCGATGTTTCACTAGCAATGACAAATGTGCCTTGTCTCTTGTAGGTGAAAGCTAAGGGTACTGGAAAAGGTGGGAGAGTCATTGGAAAGTGGCTTTAACTCTCATGGACAAGGACCACTGTGTTTAGAAGCCTGCATGAGCCTGCTTGATTATCAATATCACCATCTGAGGCCCATCTTTGGGAGCTCCCACCATCAGAACATAGGCAGGTGTTGAAGATGGGAAGGGCCTTTTCAGCTGTTGCACCCCACTTATGGAATGCTTTCCCCAGGGAAACAGATTCCAGAGGGGTAGTCATGTTAGTCTGTTGCAGCAAAAATGATGATGAGTTTTGTTGCACCTTAAAGATTCATATGCTTTTATGGGCTAGAGCAGGGGTTCTCAACCAGTGGTACGTTTTGGTACCTCTGGTGGTACTCGGACTGCCGGGACCCCCTGAACCCCACTGGGACCCCCAAACCCCATGAAAACACTGTGCTTTTGGTGCTGCACTTTCGCTCCCAAGAGGCTCTTGCCTTTGGTCGAGTCTCTCGGGAGCGCAGAAAACAGCCCACCTGCCCACCCAGAGGCTCTTACCGGCCTCCAGAGGCCTCCTACACAACCTTTTGCGTCCTTCTCCACTGAAAACCAGGCCAAAAATCTGGGAGTGGCAATGACGTCATTGCTGCTTACTTCCGGTGGTATGTGTCACAGCGGGTTGGTAGGTGGTACGCCGCGTCGAGTACATTGAGAACCACTGGGCTAGAGAGACCTCTTCAGTAGATGCAGGAAGTGTTATCCTCAGTCACGTAAGAACACACAGATAATGAAAGTGAAAATAAATGGTAAAAGGTGCAGTCAAAAGGGCTATGGGATGAAAGAGGTATGATCCCTGACTATTTTTATGTTTCTTATCTCACTACATTGTTAAGTAACTTATTCAGCCAGGAAGAGTGTTTTATCACCTATTATTGCTGATGTAAATTATGCATTTAGCTGCACTTAAGAATAGCCACCCATTGTACCTCACCTGTTCTCTGGCCCTCTGGTCTGGGTCTGTCCCTATGGCTCTAATGAGAAACCATTGTTCCTATCTCAATACTTGAGTTAATTAACAGCAAGGCTGCTTTATCTGCTGTTACTGATGTCATGAATTGTCACTGAACATTCAGTAATGAGGGGTGACTATATCTAGCCCTTTTTGAGCCCACTGTTGACATTGTATTCCTGCTTACTGTATTCTTAGATGTACATACCTGTCACCTGAGAATAACACTTTATATGTGAAGTGAAATCTAGCCCAGAAACGTTTATGCTGAAAAATGTTTGAGAGGTTTCTGGTGCTACAAGACTCTTTCCCCAAGAAAGCTGACTTGTGTTTTACAGTTCATCCTGCTTCTTGTGTCAGTAATACACACTTCTTTCTGCATGCCCTTTATTATTTATTGTTTTAAAAGTAGGGGAAACAGCTTCCTTAATTCTCACCCGTACTTTGTTCTTCATTGACAGCTCATCTGCAGAGAGCTATGTTCAATTTTTGTTCCTTTGTCTTGGAGTCTCCTGCACATGCGCGCACGCGCGCACACACACACACACACACACACACACAGAGGAGAGAGAGAGAGAGAGAGAGAGAGAGAGAGAGAGAGAGAGAGAGAGAGAGAGAGAGGCTAAATGTAGCTGTTTTATCAGGGGCAGAAATGGGAACAGAGACCCATTTTGATAGATGATTCAGTCTATTTCCCCCCTGCCTCCCTATTGTTTTATTGATTTAGAGAACCGAAAGTCTAATCCAAATTTACATGGCGTCTGTTTCTTCTGATCTCCCAGGAAGCCCCCTCCCTACACCAAGGATGAAACAAACCAATTTCGTCTTTGAATCCAGAAGCCGCTGTGACAGTCAAGTAAGCATCGACTAATCAATTTCCCTGCAAAAACTGAGTTTTTTTATTTGCTTTAAACAAACATCACTGCACTTTGTTGACGCAATTAAATGATTTCTGTTATGCCATGTATCTAACTCACACACCCTAGGGAGCAGGTAAAAGCTGCCATAAAAAAAAATCACAGCACATGTGCTTCTGCATCAAATTAAATATTTTTCTCCTTAATCCTACCACCAGCAGCTGTTAGGTACTGTGGCTTATTGCACATGGCCTAAATAATTAGGCAGACTACGGCAGCTCAAATGCCTCCGCTGAATGCTGAACAGGGCCTCTCTCTCCAAGGACACTGACTTATGCGCTGTTGAAAGGAATCCTCCTCATGCAAATGAATAGCTTCAGGAAGAAAAACAGCATTTTGGAGGAGTGTTTTCAAATGCTGCGCCCGCCGACATTAAAAACCTGAAAGAAAGACACTCTGCAGGCAAGCTAAACAGGGATTTTCAGCGAGAATATTTGCTCCCTCCACAACTATCCTCATGTTGAGTCCTATTAATCTTCTGGAAATGGTGTGACAGTAATTTCTCTTCCCCCCCCCCAGCAGTGTATTTACTTTATCACTCATACCATCAGTGTAAAGCATGTTTTAATGGAAGTTTGAGACAAATGAATTAAGACGAAGGAGAAGAATGGTAAACATTCATTATGTGACACTAAATTCCAAATAACATGCAACTCTTCAAACTTTGCAAAAAAAAAAAAAAGGCACAACTTTTTTTTGGGGGGGGAACATGGCAATGGGAGACTTTATTGATCATTTACGTTAAGAGTGACGGTCCAGCTCCATTTTGTTTTTATGTTGCATTTCATTCCTCCGCAAGCAAGGAAGACAAAGGCACTCAGTCATGTTTGGCGGTGACGCTGCCATTCCAAAGACATCATTGCTTCACTGGAATGATCAAAACAGATTAAAAAGGACTTCTAAAACACCAATTAGCATAATTTAGTAAAAATCATCTAACTACCATGTTTTATAAACCTGCCCATGAAAACAACAAAACAGCTTCTTTCAGTAAGGCGGCGTGATTCATCTTTTCCCCATTGTAATAGAGGCTGACTGACTGCATTATGAATGGTGGAATGGCAGTTCTTGACTACACACACGTTTTGCATAGACAAGCAGGCTCCTCGAAATGGGGGAGCTGGGCGAACTGTAGTTAGATGTTGTAACCAAGGGCATTAATTAATACTGTTTTTATCTGAGTCAACGGGGGTGGGGGAGGGTGGAATGGGGTGGCAACGGGGCAGGGGAAGGGAGGATCAGCTGCTGAATCCTAGCCTCCTTCCTGGACCCGATTCCATGACCCGGGTTCATATGGACCTGCACCAGTGATTTTGCTAGCGCAGGTCTTTGTAGTTCCCTTACCCAAAGAAGTTCCCTTATGAACTTTCCCTTGAGGAGACCTTCTGGAATGAATCCTTGCAGGATACAGCACAAGTCATTTTGGTTCATCTGCAGCAGTGGTGGGGGAGGGAATGCATAGGATTGAGCTGCAAGTAAGTAATTTCTCGACAGGTTTTATGCTTAGGTAGTTGAATTGGATTTTTTTTTCATTTGCCTCTAATTCCAAGTGCCTGTTTTTGCCTATTTGACCTTTGCCCACTCCTCTTTTTATTTTTATTTTTCTTAATAAACTCTTCTTATTTTTACAAATGGATTGCCTGCTTCTTTCGGAAGAAACTCTCACAATGTCCTGAGACAATGCTGCATCTCTCTCCCTGTCAGGTCACTCTGGGCTAATGCTTCCCAGGACAAGTGTGGGTGCAGAGGTCAGCCAAGTTAGTTACCTTCCAGATCACTCTTCTAGCCACCAGATTCTGTGCTGCAGGAACCCTGGTAACTGGGCTCCTCCCAGTGGGAGTGAGGAAAGGCACCTCTTTTTGGTCCCCCCCCCCACCTGTTGGCAGCAGCTACCACTTTTTGGGTTGACTCCTAAGTACTTGGGAGTGCATGGGAAGGTCAGTAGCATGGGCTGTGTACCTTGCTTCTCCCCCTATTGCTTCAATGGTGGGCTGTAGCCGTCTTACCAGATCACAACAATAAGGAAATATAGTAGTTGGAGTTGGGGTGTTGCTAGCTGCCGGGACTGGAAGAAAAGGCTACCTGGAAAGAGGCTGAAGTTCAGCATCAGCAGTCTACCGAGGAACTGGGAGCGACAGTTTCCCTCCTGTCATAGTAAGCAGCAATTCTCATTTTGAAGAAGTTGAAATCTACTATGTGTTCTGGGTAGGCTTACTATATCCAAAGGGGGACATTGTAAAAAGAGGGAATGTGGGCAGGTGCAGCTCATAATGGAAGGGTGCCACAAGCTGCACCTGCCCAAATTCCCTCTTTTTACAATGGTTAAAGGTGTAGGCACCCTGTCCCCCTTTGGATATGGTAAGCCTAGTTCTGGGGCATGTTTGTTTTGGAATGAATGAAACATAGAACCAAATTGGGCCAATTTGGCTCAAGTTTTCTCCATTTTGCAACAAGTGCACCTTGAATGAGGTATGCATGGTGTGCAGTTTTGGGACCCTATTCATTCCCCTTTATACTTATTTGTGCAGTAGAGGAAGGGGGAAATCCTGTGATCAAGGGGCTTCATTGTGCAGCCACTGGCTGATGGTTGCCATTTTAATTTTCTCACAACGTCCTGGATGCAGTATTGCTTCAGGACGTTGTGAGGAAAAAATAGCAGCCATCAGCAGGTGACATCATGTTTTTGTGACAGCCACCATTTTTCCCCACAGTGCCTCAGGACCACACTACATCCTGGGAATTGGGGGGGCAATCAAACTGTTGGCTCTCAGGAGGTAGCTTCTCAGAGAGCTGCCACTGCTACAGGCAATGGTGAACAATTGTTTAAAAACAGAACAAAGATGTAAAAACAAAAGAAATGCTGAAGATGGACGGGGAGTAATGAAATGAAGAGGAGACAATTCAAACAAAATCTAAACAAATGTAAGCACAAAGAAAGGGACAGCTAAATGAATGGGGGCTTAATTAATTGTAAGCCCAATCCTATCCCCTGCCATTCCATAGCTGCACCAAAAAGGTGCACACTGCATGCTATGGTGGGGAGGGGAGGCAATCTGAAGGCAAACAGGAAGTAAGTAAAAGACATTTGTATTTACCTCCATGTAAGTCATCAGGCCTCCTATGGGTCTCCTCAGATATGCCACCCATTTTGGTGGTGTATGTCCGAGGACAGAAAAGTGGAGCACACCATAATTATGCACACCATAATATACTGGTGGAATGTTCTGGCAGCAAACACAATGGTGAGAAACTCTTTTTTTTCTATTTGTGCCTATTTTTGCTCTGCTTCAGTCAACACTCATGATGAGGCATATGATATGGCTACTGTCTTGTAGCAGGCAGGCTCCTAAATCGGCCCTGGATACACGTGCTTGGATGGTGCTTGGCTTCTTGGGGTCATAGCACTTTAGCACAGGTGTTGCACTTACTGTCTCTTTCAGGTCTTGCAGTACGTTACCTTGTTCCCAGGACATGTAATATTATCTCACATCAATTGCCTCAGCGGGGCTGTCAGAGTTGCTTTAATTGGTATACTGTATACTGTACTTTGCAAGCAATCTGACTATCTCCAAGAATCTCTGCAGGGCCTTCTTGTCCTGTGGGAATGTCACACTGCTCATGGTTTTCTCTCAGGCAGAGTAATTTCTTCTGATGAAAGTATGTAGCTCATGTATCCAGCCTTGCTGACCACAAACTGGATCTTAGCTGGGTTGAATTCGATATTCCCTTCAGGCATGTCAAAGTGCATAGTTCAGATGAACTCTTTAGCTTGACTTGCCAATGGTTTGGTGTTTAGTAGCTCAAGTCTATGTATTAAGCACAATTACACACAGGCCTCCCACCCCCAAGCAGTGGAATTGTAGAAGTTCTGGTAATGAAAAAGCAGAAATTGGCATTCTCTTTGATTGTTGTCACTCTAAGGGTGAGTTCTCCTACTGCCTATAATACATATTCTGAAACCACCAGATGCAACCAACTGAATATTGCACTGGGCTATCTACAGTATATGAAGCCTGGTATCTTATTCAACATATGGGCTGGGAGAATACTGTATTTGCTTCAGCTCCACTATACAGCTTGACTCTTATTGACACACACCATATTAGAATGGAGTACCATGGCCCCTATTGGCAACATGAACTGGCCTCCTTGGACAGACTGCATCCAGAAAGACCAGTTGATTACAATCAAGCTTGGCCAGAGCTTGAGAGTCTTCCCCTCTCTTCATCATGGCGCTTGCCCTGCACACAAAAGAGTCATGATTGATGTTTCCACATCTGCGACTTTTTGCTTCAAATGCTGGGAAGGCTCATGGAAGGTGTGATTTATCACCGGGGAGTGCACAGCTTCCCTGTTTGGGCTCTTGATGCAGCTGTTTTCTCTTGTGCATGAAATGGCAAGCTCGTCTCCAAACTTCTCTTAGCTCTTTCTGAGTCACAGCTTGGGCAGATTTCTCAGAATTTGCTGCAGACATGATTTCTATTTACGTTTTGGTGGCCTGTAAGGCTCTGCAAAGGTCCACCATTGCCTTTTCCAAATTCCATTCAGACTCTCTGCCTGGTCTCTCCTTCAGTCCTTTGTCATTGGTAGTAAACACAAGTTTGTTTCCTATCATGGCATCCTCAGGATTTCCAAATTAAAAATTCCTTGCCTCGACTTCCCTTCTGTGACAGGCAAGTCAACTTGCTCATCCCCTACTTTTGGGTGAATTGAAATCATCCCCTACTTTTGCCCTGAATTGATAATGTTCATACAGAACATTTCTTGTGGAATTATAATAGGTCTGAAGACAGTCAGCACCTCTTCCAGAGTAGAAGCACCCCTAGTTTGTTGCAATAGTGTGTCGTATATATTTAAGGCCTCTTCTCCAACTACATGCAAGAAAAGTGCAACTTGAAAGGCTTCTAGCTTTTTATCTACTCCTGAGACGGCCGTGTATAGCTGAAAGCACTGTTCCCACGTCCTTTAGTTTTCAGCAAGGTTCTCCATTAGGGGAGGGTGGGAGTGGCATGCAGCCATCCATTGTGGATGATTTGTATAATTCCTTCATGCATCTGCTTTTGTTTGGTTTCACATTCCAAAACTTATTCTGACCTAAGTGCTTCTTGTATAGCTACCAGGAAGCTGGGGCCACTTCAGACATCATGTAGTTCGTCTTGGTCAGAAAGGAGCAGTGGAGACAAAATGCAGTAACTAGAAATTGACATAAGCAGCAAGCCTTAAGCAGCCTTAATGTACTGAGCTTCATTCCAGGTTCTAACCATGACTTCTGAGGTCTTCTGGGAGTTAGCCTTAAAGCAACAGTAACATATAACATAGGTTGACACCCAAACCCGCCTCCTTGTATTATGTGTGCATGGGTAGGCTTAGCAGATCTCCAACCTGGACAGTGCTAGACCTTTAGGAGAAGGAATGTGGGCAGGTGTAGCTTGTTAAACCTTAGAGCACAATCCTAGGCATGTCAACTCAGAAGCAAGTCCCACTGAACACAATGGGGCTTGCTTCTGAGTAGACGTGCCTAGGATTGTGTTCTAAGGTTTAACAAGCTACACCTACTGTACCCACATTCCTTCTAAAGGTCTAGCACTCTGTCCCGGTTGGAGATCTGGTAAGCCTATGCATGGGGCACTCAATGTGGCTACCATAACATATGCAATGCATCAGCACTGTTCTACAAAATGTTCCCACACCATTCCCAGCAGTGGTGTCGCCAGGCGCCCCCGCGTCTGGGGCCGCCCCCCCCAACGCCCCCCAATAAAACTGTCAAAACTTTTAGGTTTCGGTTTCCCAGCAGTCTGGAGGAAGGGTAGGTGCTGGCATATAGAAATGTTCCGAATTTCTGATCCATGTGTTAAGACAGGATTTGGCAGTTCCATCGAGCCCTTACCATGGGAAAATGATCTGACTGCCAGCATAAAGAATGAACTGGGTCTGCGATAAGCAGTTACAGGTAGAACATGTTTTCGCAATTGAGCCAATCAAATGTGGTCGCAGAGTTAGAATTTATTCAAATCATTGGCTGTTCAGAGAAGAGTACATGACACTTTCACAGACTGGGGCCCAAAGAAGATATAAGCCTGCAGTTATATTCTTGCTCGCATTTTATTTTTTTGCCTCGCACCATTCCTTTTCACAACGGCAGAATAATGTTGCACCATTTGCTGTTTTCATTACAATCTTTGTCACATACAAGTGAAGCAGCTGAATGTTAATGCCTCATATCATCGCTGAAAGACGGTTACGTTCTCCATTGCTGTGACCTTTTCAGTGTTCTGTATTTCCATTTCATGTGGAAGTTGATGATTAATGATAATTACAATAATTACAAGGAAAGGCTTGAAATATAAATTGTCATACATTCAAAAGTAGCAGTAGAAAACACTGAATATTTTTTTTTAAAAAAGATCATTTCCCATGTTCGCATTCTTTTCTCCATATCAATCAATTAATTCTGCTTGGTCCATGGATATGAAGGACAGAGTTCAGAACCCGCCAGAGCCATGCGAAAGACATTGTTTCAAAATCTGGACTATACAGTTTGAGCCAAGCGATAACAAAAGCACAGATGAGATTTCAGTACGAATGCCAGAACTGTGATTTGTGAACCGTGCTTTAGTTATTAAAAAAAATCAATTTTAAAATCAATAGTATGCGCTTATGCCCAAACGGCTTTGCTTAACAATGAGTGAGCATTCCATAAAACAAGGTTTGGGTTTGGATTCAGATCATTAACTATGATTCCCATTATGCTGTATGTGCCACAGGGAAGGGATATTTACTTGTCTGCTCTGGTTTTGGCTTACTGCCTTGCATTTTTGGAAACTCAAATATCCTGGAAATTAGCTACCAAGGTGGTTGACTGGTTAACAGGTGTGTGCTCATTGATCCGAGATATCAAATGAGGGAAAAATTGTTTACAGCATCATATTTCTGGAAAACCACAGTATAATGTGTAGAAATGTGAATATCCATGCAAAAAGAAAAAGAAAATGCAACTTTGCGCAACGCTGGGATTTTTAAGCCAGCATGTTCATTCTTCAGTTCTATGGCACCCTGTAATAAAGTCATATTGTTTTCTGCAGATATAAGAAATAAAAGTAATATTTCTTTATGAACCAATGGCTAAATTCCAGGAGGCAAAACCATCGTTACGCTCTCTGCCAAACTGTTTTAGCAAATAGTTGTAGAGAACTGCAACTCTGAAACCAGAGCCATGGACTGTCTTACCATTCTAATAAGGGGCAGCCCAATCCTGCATAAGGATCTGGTCCGGCCACAGGATCCTGTGCCCTTCCCGGGCCGCTCCGGCATGGCCTGGGGTCTTCTCAGGGGAAGGGGACTTCATCCCCTTCCCCCAGTGTAGGGCTGCATGGCCCCAATGGGCCTCCTCGGATGTACATCGGCTCTTGAGCTGACGTATATCCTGGGTGGCAGGGTAAGGGCTGCCCAGGCCGGGAAGGGGACAGGGATATCTGCGGAGCTCACCACCAATTTCCCCTCCCACTCCTGGCCAGGGCCGGCCAACAGCCACCCTCCCTCACCGCTCGGCCCTCCCTCCCACTGCACCTGCACTGACCAGTGTAACTCTTACCTGCACCAGAGGCTGCAGGGTCATCTGGTAGGCAGAGTAAGGGCTGCCAGCCTGGGCGCCAGCGGCCCTTACTCCAAGGGTACCCAAAACGTGCTTTACGGTGCATTTATGGCATCCTCTGCCTGTGGAGCATGCGCTCTGCAGGCGGATAGATAGGGAGGATCGCGCTGTAAGACAGTTTTATAGCAGAGCAAGTGTTGTGTAGTGGTTTTGAAGATTGGAGAAGGTCATATGTTCAAATACCTGCTCAGCATGATACTTCCTAGGTGAACTTGAGCTTATTACTTCCTCTTAGCCTAACCTACTACACCAGGTTGTTGCAAGGATGAAAGAGGAAGTCATGTATACCACCCTGAGATTTTCAGAGGATATGAAAAACAATCATAGTTCCTTTGAAATACAAGCAGAGGAACATGGTATTAGATCTGAAGGTACCCTTCCTCCAGAGGACTTTGTTTTCTGTGCCAGTATGCACAGGACTGACTTGCTCACATGAGAGCAAGCTGCCAGCCACTCCTTTGGCTTCTGAGCAAGCAGGCATAGGATTGTGCCCAAAAGCAGGCACCCTCCCATCCCTCCCACACCCATTCACACCTACACTCAGACAAAGATATTTCAATTTCAACCTCACTCTGATTCACTATGCGACTTGGGCTGCACTCCTATATTGTACACATGTTCCTGGGAGTAAGTCCCAGAGAACACAATGGGACTTAATTCTGAGTAGGCATACATTGAATGATCATGATAGGATTCTCTTACTGATGACAGCCATCCTCCCCTGGTTGGAACGGAGAAGACAAGGAAGACCATCTCTCTGTGAAGGGAAAGAAGTGGGGGGGGGGGGGGAGAAGACTTGCTTGGTGGAGGAAGGAAGCCACATATTTAATGCTGGCACTTTAGCAGCAAGGAGACCCATGCAAGTGGAGAAGCGGCAGTTTGCAAGACAAATTGCGAGCTTCTTTCCTTGCAACGTTTACTGCAATCCCATAATACTTTCTTGGGTGTAAGCTCCACACACATTGAACACAATGGGATTTACGTTTGAGTATATATAGATGGTATCCCCTGACAATTAAGTCCAGTCGTGTCCGACTCTAGGGTGTGGTGCTCATCTCCATTTCAAAGCCGAAGAGCCAGCGTTGTCCGAAGACGCCTCCGTGGTCATGTGGCCGGCATGACTCTCCTTGCCGCAGCGCGTAGCATGCAGCTGGAACACGGAGCGCTGTTTACCTTCCCGCAAGCGGTACCTATTTATCTACTCGCATTGACATGCTTTGGAACTGCTAGGTTGGCAGGAGCTGGCCAAGCAACGAGCGCTCACCCCGTCGCAGGAATCGAACTGCCGACCTTTCGATCGACAGCTTATGGTTCAGCGGTTTAACCCGCTGCGTAGATAGTATAAAACAGATGGCACCCCCCCCTCCAGTGGCTTGCCCCTCCTTCTTTTCCTCCCCCCCATTCCAAGCAGATTGCAAGCATCAGGCATGGAGCAAAACACACACACAACCCCCCTCCTGCCTTTAGCCATGTTTTAGAAGATGGTCTCTCTGTGAAGGGAATTGAGCAGGGGGGGTGGGGAGAATTGCTCAATGGAAGGAACCCATGTGTTTAATGCAGACACTTTCAGCAAGACCAATGCAAGTGGGCAAATGGTAGTTTGTGAGAAAAATTGCGAGCCTCCTTCCCTGTGACCTGGGCTGCAATCCTATACAGTACACACTGTCCTGGGAGTAAGCCCCATTGAACACTGAGTAGGCGTACATAGGGCAATAAGACCCACTGTCTCCAACAGGATCAAAGTACTGATGAGAGAGGGCTCTGTTGGCTCTTCTCTCCTCCAACCCACCCACCCCTCCCAGTTCCCAACCAGAAAGAGCAAAATGTCAAGGAAAACCCACTTTTGCTGCTTGTCTTTCCTACCCACCACAAGCAAGAAGAGGAAATGGTTGTCCTTTAAAGCTGAAAACAGGGAAAAAACAGCAGAGGGCTCTGCCAGGAGCAGTCTAAGGCACTGTCTCACCTCTTTCGAGGACTCAGACCTCATGAATATCAAAAACCATGTGATTTTTGTGACCATATGCTCAAAAACCCACATGGAAGACTCCAAACTCATGGATCAAGAAGTGAAAAAGTAGGAAAGAGGTACAGTACTTGGATTTTCCATGGCAAAATACTCATGGATATCTCATAGATAAGCAAACCCTACGTGATTTAAATAAGATTTAAATACTGAAAGGAACACAGTGGCCCCCCATTATCCGCAGGTTTGCCACCCGCAGATTGGATCAACTGCAGATGGCTTCCCTGCGCCTCAGACCACCACTGCGGATGGCCTCCCCGTGCCTTAGAAAACCTCCCGGATGTCCGATTCATGCCTGCAACTTCCAGTTGCGTCCAGAAGGTGTTCTGAGGTGTGGGGAGGCCCATGGAGAGGGCTGTGGTCCCAGCGCAACCTCTGAAGGGCCCGATACGACTGATCATGATATAATGTAAAAATAACTATTTGTGGCGCTGCGACCCTGCCCCCCCACAGACTCCAGCACCTGCGGATTCGTGGTATCCGAGAGGGCAGAACTAACCCCCCACGGATACCGAGGGTGCACTATATTAAAATAGGAGTCCAGATATGGTGCAGATTATTTAGGCAGACAGTATGCGTTTATGTACAAGCACCAAGTTTAATCTGTGGTGTTTGTGCTTGTACGTAAACCCATTCCCCCTGCCTAACTTATGCTACCCTTCTCTACCTCTTTCTTCCAAATCCTCTTTAATTAAAACAGTCTTGCAGAATTCATGGTTGGGCATAGCCCATGACTAGAGTAACCAGGTTGGGTTAATTCACAAACCTGTGATTTCTGGGCCTGGGCCTGGTCTGGTGCTGTCACCCCTGACAACAGGAGGAAAAATTGTGATACTGGGGAGATGGTTCCAAAATTTCCTGAAATTCACCTTTTCTGCCCATCTGTCTGGGAAAGAACAAGCAAAAAGGTGGAGAAACAGGTCTTTTCGGTAAACTGGCAGCCCTACCCATAAGCCGTATTGCAACACCTCTGTTTTTGCAGTCCAGACAGACAGCAAAGGCAAGAGTTTTATAGAGTTGTTGAAGAGATATGACACGAGGATAATGATCTCTATTTAGCCTGATGGGTCACAGGTTGTGCAGCCATGATTTAAAGTGTTGCTGCACAAGAGATTCCATAACCACAAGACAATATTTTCAATACTGTTTTATATCCCTTTCCTAATAGACCATTGTATTCTGTTTGCCTGTTTGACTGCTAGAATATAATGTTCCCCCAAAGCTCTTTTCTGAATTCAAGAGTTCAGTCTTGGCAATTTGGGTTTCTTCCTCACTGCACATAACTTGGAGCTTTCATTGTCCATTTTCATATCCAGTTATTCTGAACTTCTGCAAGACCCTTCTAGGAGCTTACCAGTCTTTTTAATGTTACTATCTTGGATAACTTTATCCCTAAAATTTGGCTTGTAATCTGCTTCTCCAAACATTAATTAAAACGTTAATCACCAAGTGTACTGGCACACACCTTACTGTTCCACTGGAAAAACTGGCAGTCTATTTCTACCTTTAGATTCATCCATTTTATTAAGAGAAAGCCCGACACAAGGATTCTATCATTATTTGACATTAAATAAATTTATAACAGCCCAACCCAATCCTATCCTCCCTCGCCCCTCGCTGGTGCAGCCTCACCAAAAACGGGTGCGCTGTATCCAGTGGGAGGGAATTGGGAGGCTTCGGAGGTGAAAGGGGGTTTAAATCCCCTCACACCTCCATAAGCCTCCCGCTCTGCAATGGGTCTCCTCAGACCTGCACTAGTGATTTCGCTAGCACACGTCCATGGTGAGAAAGGGGGTGAGGAGGCTGCAGAAAAGGGAGTAGGATCCTGCGTGGACCATTGCCACTGGATCCACCACCTCCTCCCGCCCTGCATTACACCTCATCCCCACCATGTTTTGCCCCTCCCCACCCCTGTTCCACCCTCCCCCCACCTTCTCTCACCTTCCCCATCATCTTACCATGATTGGCAGGCAGCTGGGGATCCGCTGACATGGGTGGGAAGGCTCTGGCCTTCCCACTAGCACCCCAGCAGCGTGCTACTCAACGCACTGCCAAAGCACCTTTTACAGGATCAGTCCTTTAGTGAAAGATGAAAAGAAATGCCATCAATTCATGATAGAGCAGCGTGAGAAACAAGAACCTCAGAAGAAGACGGTGTTATGAAAACGAAAGGCGGTGAGAAATTTGAGGAAGATATATAGTCAAAAGCAACAGGTCAAGCAAAATGAGGGTTAGGAGAAGCCCCTCCTGGAGGGTTGCTATTGAACATCCTGTCGTTTCAGTAGGTTGACATTATTGTAGGATAAACTGAGTGTCCCAAAAGGGAGTTGAGTGAACTGAATATGAGTCACATACCCAAACAATTGGTAAAGTGAAAGGGATGGAAGAAGATGAAAATGATCTAAATAGTAAAGAAAGTCCTGGGGACGGTATTTACCGATGGAGCATGGGCGTCGACAGGGGGAAGCGCGGGGGGCGGGCCGCCGGGGGGTGTCGCGCGCATAGGGGCGACGCGCGACCCCCCACTTACAGTTTGGTCGCGGAGCTGGGCCCGCCCTCCCTCCCCTGTGCTCGTTTGGCTCCAAAATGAGCCAAAAACGGTGCGGGGAGGGTGCTCTGCTCCTGCGCGTGACGTCACGCGCAGGGGCGGAGCCTCTCCCTTAAGGGCGACGCGCGCCCCCGCTCTGGGGTGTCGCACGTCGTAGCGACGCGACTGCGATGAAGGCATACAAAACTTGGTGGTAGAAGGAGAGAAGATATTGGAAAGGGGAAATAAAAATAAGAATGGGAGAAAGGAGGGGGAGACAAAAAATGCAGGAGAGGAAAATGGCATGTCTAAAATGCCAGGATGAGATGAGGTCAAGATGTCGGATGAAGTGGCGAGGGAAACTAGTTCAAAGTGGAAGTTAGCAGAACAAGGAGAAGGTAAGAGATGACTATTTTCTATGATCATAGGACATGTTTGACACCTGTTAGCACGCTTGTGTCTTTTACAAAGCAACATAAACACAGTCTTTGATCCTACGTCTTTGTGAACTTGAACAACATCGTTAAAGACATGTGTGGGAACTAAACCTTGCAACAATGATGGATAATTTATTTTAAAGAATGTTTATATAATTTGGTATGTGAAAGTGAAACACCATAATGTTTGCCATGTGGAAAGGAGAGCGGAACGAAAGCTTAGGCAAATATGTCATTGAGAAAGCAACACGTATCAAAATGTCATCAGCCAGTAGTCTTCATTCCTGTGCAATGAAGCTAACTTTTCCAATGGATTTACTGCCTGCAGAACTGACAAAGAGACAATGAAGTCACTTTCCATAAAATTACTCATCTATATTAGCAGTTCCCAACATTCGGAGGCCCACGTACCACCTACACAGGCCTCCAGCTTGCCGCGTACCACCGGAAGAAAGTGCCGATGACATCATCGGCACTTTCTTCTGGGGTGGGGGCAGTCAATGGCGTTGTCTGATATGGGGCGGGGGGTGGGGGGGCCCAGGGCGTACGGCGCTGAGGCCTCCTGGGGGGCGCGCACCTCCTTAGGTTTCATTTTCGAAACCTTTTTTCCCTTTTTTAAACCTGTTTTTTGCTGTTTTTCGGGGGTTTTAATGTTAAACAGGCCTCTGTGAGTGTAGTGTGTGCTTTCTCCCTACATAGTTGTTATCTGTAAGCCGATCGGAAGCACCCCGAAGTTCGGGTTTTATTGGGGGGCGTCGGGGGCCCCCGCCCCAAGCCGCACCGGGCGCAGCGACGCCTCTGGGGGCAGTCTGCTAGTGGTCGCGTCTTTGGCTTCTTTTCCTCGATCGCAGGGAAGAGAAGTTGTAGACGCAGCCACCGGCAGACTCGGGTGCCCATGTCTTCGACTTCTTTTCCCTGATTGCGGGGAAGAGTAGCTGAAGATGCAGGGGGGTGGGGAGGTCTGCCTGTGGCTGCGTCTTCAGCTTTTCTTCCTCACGATCAGGGAAGAGAAGCCAAAGACATGGCCACTGGCAGACTGGGGCAGCCGCGTCTTCGGCTTCTTTTCCCTGCGATTGGGAAAAAGAACCCCAAGACAAGTTGGGAACCTCGGATCTATATGACCAAACTTTTAAAAAAATATATGGAATTGCTTGTACCTGTTAAATACACACACACACACACACACACACACACACACACACACACACACACACACACACACACACACACTCATTGTATATGCAAGAGAGCCACAGAAAAATGTTTAATTTGGTTTGTTTACACAAACCATCTCTAAAACTAAATGTAGTGGTTTTCTAATTAGTCATTAAATGAGTAGCTACTCATTAAAGCACCTGAGGAGTAAGGCAGCTGCTGTATTTGTGTGAGTGCCTTTACAAAGAGAACTTGATGTTCTACTGTCACCCGGCCACCAGAAGCGGAGCCGTGGGGTCCCCTTAGCAAGTGGATGCTGTAGAGAGTACTAGGTGGCTGGTGGAGGGAGGAGGCCCCGACAACAGTGTCTGGCAGCCCGGCCCAGGCACTGCCCATGTTGCGCCAGGACGAGTGCGAGAGGCAGCAACCGCTCCCAGCCGCGGCGGCCTGATGAGCCCCGGCCGGAGGGCCAAAGCGTCCAAGCAACGTGGCACGGCTTTTTATAAAGCCGTAGCCGCTGGAATGGGTGAGGTCTCGCGAGAGCGAGACTTCGCTACGGCCACGCCCCCGGAAGGGGCGGGGCCGGAACACCAGGATGGCAAGCGCATAAGGAGCTTGCCTGGGGCCAAGGAAGGAAGCTGGGGGAGAGGGCTCCAGAGCTGGGTAGCCTTCCAGGTACACCCAGCAGGCCGACCTATGCCTAGAAAGGGCCTGGAAGGAACCAAGGAGAGGGGAAGAGGACAAGAAGGAGATAACCAACTAAAGGCTCTGACCCCAGGGGAAGGGACGAAGAGGACTGCTCCAGGTTCCCGGCTAGGACGGCTCTGGGAATGGGGAACCTCCTTCGTGTGGCCAGCTAGACTATCCCCTTCCAGAACCTACAATCCCGGTGCCCAACTGCCAGTGGAGTCGCCAGGCACCCCCAGTACTGGTGCGCCCCCCCGACGCCCCCCAATAAAACTGTCAACATTTTAGGTTTCGGTTTCGAAACCTATTTTTCATAGTTTTTTGGGGTTTTCTTTTCTTTTCTCGGCGATTTTAAGTGTGAAAAACGGTATTTTTAACGTGTATGTATGCTTTTCGGGCACTTAACTTGAATATGGGGCATTCCAGCGACGTTCCAGCACGATCTTCTTCCTGCTTCTCTCTGCGCCCGGGCGCGGACTCTGTACCGCCCCCAGCAGCGCTTTCCGGAGTTTGCGCATGCCCAGAACATCCCTGGAAACTCCGTGGGTCTGCGCATGCGCAGACTCCGGAAACCGCTGCTGGGGGTGGTACAGAGTCCGTGCCCGGGCGCAGAGAGAAGCTGTGCCCGGGCGCAGGAAGAAGATCGTGCTGGAATGTTGCTGGAATGCCCCATATTCAAGTTAAGTGCCCGCAAAGCATACATACATGTTAAAAATCCCGGTTTTTACACTTAAAATCTCCGAAAAAAGAAAAACGGGAAAAAAATCAAAATGTAAGGAGGCCCGCGCCCCCCCAGAGCCTCAGCGCCCCTACGCCCTGGGGCCCACTGCACCACCGCCCCATATCAGGCGACGCTTCTGCCAACTGCTTCAGCGAACCCCACCCACGAGGACACAAACTTACCTGGGATCCGTAAGCTACTGAAGGGTGACTCTTCCGGGATACCTCCACATTTATCTTTGTCTTTGAACATAGGTCGGGGACCTGTGCTGTAAACCCGGCCCCATGAATGTCAAAGTGTTGTCCAAATTAAACTGCCTGCAAGCAATTAAACAAGTCACCTCTTTTGTCTTCTGGGGTTCAAGGGAGATCACCCCAACTTACCTGTGCTTCCCGATTCTGCCAACGACGCCCCCTCTTTCCAACCCCAGGGGGCATGGACCTGACATCTACCTAAACAAAAAAAGCCCCACTACATAATCTTGCAAATGGCTGGGTGGGAGGCTTTTGTTTTCCTCATCTTCACGAGATACATGAAGTATCTCATGTAACAGTAACAGCCCGAGTAACAGCCCATCCTCCCTAATGGGTCTCCTCGGATGTGTGCCGGCAAAATGACCAGCGCAAATCCAGGAAGCCCATGTAACGCCGGCCAGGCCTGGGGGATAGGATTCGGCAGAGCATGCCACCAAGGATCCCTGCCCCCTCCCGGGCCCGGCCACACAACCTCTCCTCTCATTCCACTGGCACCTCCCTGTTCCACCCTCCCCACGCCCCCACACTGCCCGGGGCAGGCCTTACCTATGTCTGCCACTGACGGCCTCTGTCCAGCAGAGAGTGAGTGGTGCTGCTTACTCTCCAGGTGTCAGAAACACGCCTTACAGCACGTTTGCGACACCCAGGAGCGGCGGAGCAGCTGGCATAGCCAGACTGGATTGCGCCATAAATTTGACTAGTCTGTAGGCCTCAAGCCTTGCTATGAACCAGACAGCAGTCATGTTAATGAATAGGCTTACCATCTGTCCCGGAACCCCCAGGACCCGGGTTCTAGGCTCCGGTCCTGGGCTTTCCGGGCCCAGTGGAAGCCTCCGCCACTTTCAAAGTGTAAAACCTTTTTTCCGGCGGTGCCATCTTGGATCTCGCGAAACCTCCAAGATGGCAACGCCCAAATCTCATGACGGCACATGAGGCACTCAGATGCAGCCGGCCAGGCTCTGCAAAGACGACGACAACGTGGAGGATCCTGACAACGATGACATGGATGAATGGCGGCAGCGGCCACCGCCGCAAAGAAGAACACGACGTGGTGGATGGCGGGCGGCAATGGCAGCGGTGGCAGCACTAGTGGTGGCCGCCGTGAAGAAGACAACATGGATGGTGGCAATGGCGGCTGCTGCTGCTGCAATGAAGAGCAAGAAGAAGACGACGTGGATGGCGGGGGCGGTGGTACAGGTAAGTAAAATAATCGATTAATTTATTAAAAATTAAATAAATAAGAATTTTGGCAGCAACTTCGGGCGGCAACTTTGCACCCCCCCCCAATTTGATTTTTTTTTTAAAATTAATTAATTAATTAATTATGGGTGTGTGTGTCCTGGTTTACAGACAGGAAAAACTGATAAGCCTACTAATGATCCAAGATAGACTCAGATAAAGTTCAGCTTTCCTTGTTTTGCTGGGTGCATGCTGCTATTTAGGGGTCAGTGTTAATGGAGGCATGATTGGGGTTGGGGAACCTCTAGCTGACAGTTACTCACCACAGCCCCTCTTTCAGAGTCAAAATTAGCCAGAGAGAGGGATAGATGCCTGGCAAGAAGGAAACCTGATAAGACCAGAAAGAAGAGTCTTGCATCCTTTCTGCAGGCCTAATCTCAAACTGAGGTAGGATGGATAAGTTGTGGTCAAGGGATGGTTAGCACTCTACATGGTTAGCAGAAAATTCCAGGAAATGAATTGACTCTCTCCACCAGAGGCAGAGGCCAGGGCAGGACCAGAAGACTGAAGATAACCAATGAGCAGATGGCAGGTCAATCTGAAGACCAAAACCTCCTCACTGGGAGAGAACTTTTAAAATTCAAGCCCCAGAGGAAGAGACTGTCCTCTTCCCCCAGAGTCACTGTAGCAGCTGCCAACACGATCCATTGGCAACCGGAAGGTATGCTTGCAATGAGTGAGTGGAGCGTGAGTGGGAGAGCTTAAATTCGCCATGGCCTCTTGGCCTTTATTGCTGAGCTCAGTAAAGCTTCGTTCTGTTGGAATTGCTGCCAGAAAGTGTCCCTATCCAGGATCAAAGAGCCATTCTGGCAGAGGAATTGGGAGCCACTGGGGCCTCCGCAAGACCCCTGGTCCCTTTTTCTTGAAAGGGGGTGGCGGACATAATTGGGGCAGAGTCAGTCTAGCCCTTGCTGCCGCTTCTTCTTCTTCTTCTTGTCAAATCATCTTCCCCAGCAGCCCTTTATGGGCTTATATAGGGGCTGATCGTTGAACATGGACATAGAGATTGGAAAGGGGCAGGGCTTGGATCAATGTGTCTAGACTAGACTAGACAAGAAAGAAAAAAAAATACGAAAAACAATTAAGTATTTGAATTGGGAAGTAACTCCAAACAATAGGAGTTTATATACAAAACAAGAATGGAATCTATACTTTAAAGAAAATATATCAGGAAGTAAATTTTAGGAGGGACATGCTTTTGTTTTGTGATAAAAAGGAGTGTAACTCCATTTCCCCCTCTTTGGGTTGTAGAGGCAGAAACTGTGAGACCGGGATTCTTTAGACTGTACTGGATTGGGTGAGAAGGGAAATTATATCAGGGCCCAAATTCATATGTGTTGCCTCCACTTCCTGCAAGGATCCTGCAGAACACTCACTAGTGAATGAAGCTGATGTGGTTTCTAGACCCACTTCCGTCTCTTCTTTTCTCCCTGTCATGGGTGTCATGCAAAAGGTGCATGCCTTGCTGGTTAGGGCAAGTTCCTTGGCTGGACTCAAACCTGTCTCGCCTGGCTCCCAGACAACAATTTTGTGCAGTGAGCCATCAAGCACCCTGCTTTGCCTTAAAAAACGGAGTGGGTCGTGGGCCTCAGAGTGACCTGGAAGCAGCTTCCAGTAGCACCCCATAATACCCCACAGCGCTGCAGTGGGCCATGACCCACTGTGGCAGACGAGGTGGGTAGTTTGGGAATTGCTGCAGTATCCTAATATTGCTACAGACTACAAAAAAACCTTTGCTCTGTGTAGGGCACTCACAGCCTCAAATCCACACTTATTTTCCTGTGGACTCTGGTTATTTGCTTCTTGCGCTACGAGTCATGAAATGGATCTTCTAAGATAGATCATGGTTCTGGCTTCAGCCTTTCTTCTGAGAAAATTCATATCTGCTGGCCACAATTTTGGAGAAGATGAGCAAGGCCCATGCACTGATATTTATTGAAGCCTTCAAGTTTAAGTTTCCATCTTATACCGGAGTTTTAGGTGAAATTACTTGCTGTGAACTTAGGTCTGTGTGCCTTCATATTTTGTGTGTCCTTCTCATTTAAATTCTTGAGCAGTTTGAAACAACTGCTGTTACTTTGACCTACAATGACATTTCAAAGGCTGAACAATAATTAGTGAAATAAAAGCCTCATAATTACTTTCTAACACCCACCCACACAGAATCTTTTTTGTGGTCAGACAGAGCACTTCATGGTTTTTAATGACTGAGCAGGAAAATAAAATGCACCGACAGACGTTTCTTAACTGCAAAACATGATCAGAGTGGTACCAGACAGAAGGGGCACCTCGCCGGATGGATTAGTACTAATGTATTCCATACGCCTTGAAATTTGAGAGGTAAGAGTTTTAAAGCAAACAAACAAGCAAACAAAACAAAACCCCAAGGTAAGAGAGGACCTTTTGCGGGTATTAAGTGTATTCGTATACATAACATTGTGGATGAATGTCAAATAAATTAAATCTAATATATAAACTTCCAATTTCAGAAAGATCAATGCTTTTAGTATAAGAACATAAGAACATAAGAACATAAGAAGAGCCCTGCTGGATCAGGCCAAAGGCCCATCTAGTCCAGTTTCCTGTATCTCACAGTGGCCGCACCAGATGCCTCAGGGAGCACACAAGACAACAAGATCCCTGTATAACCACTTCCTTGCATCTGGCATTCAGAGAGAGCCTACTTCTAAAACCAGGAGGTTGTTCATGACTTGTAACATCTGATGGACTTTTCCTCCCTGAATCTGTCCAACCCCCTTTTAATGGCATCCAGGCCAGGTGCCATCACCACATCCTGTGGCAAGGAGTTCCACAGATTAATTACATGCTGGGTGAAGAAATCTTCTCTTTTGTCTGTTCTAACTCTCCTGCTTCTCTGTTTTAGTGGCTGTCTGGTGTTGTGGTGAGAGGGAAAAGAACTTCCCTCTATCCACTCTATCCATTCCAGTGGCGTCACTGCGGGGGGTGGGTGGGTGGAACGCCCAGAGTGATGCGCTGGGAGGCACCAGGAGGGGGTGACGTGCTGAGACTCCCGGCGCGTCACCCCCCCAGTACACTCAGCCCCCCCCCATCCTGGTGCGTCACCCTCGGTGCCAGCAGGCTGAGCCATGTCTTCCTCGGTGGCTCGGCCGCTTCTGAATAGGCCGGGCAAGGCTTCAAGCAGCTCATGAGCACAACGTTGCTTGAAGCCTTGCCCTCAGAAGGGCCGAATGAACACCCCCTACTTTTCACCCCTCCAGAATAAATTTTCAATTAATTAATTATTTAACCCCCATTTTTGTCCCCCTTTTCCCCCTTGCCTCCTTCCTGGTGGTGGTGGTGGTGGTGGTGCTGCTGCTCCTCGTGCTGCTCCTCATGGTGGTGGTGGTGCTGCTGCTGCTGCCGCTGCCGCCGCGCGATTCCTAGCTGGCCAGCTGCTCAGGCCAGCCAGGACTCCTCTTTGACCAACCCCTCCTCTTGCCGCTGCTGCTTCAACGACAATTTTAAAAAGGTAAAAGTTTTCCTATGCGGCCATCTTGGATCTCACGAAATCTCACTAGATTGAAGATGGCAGTGCCCTAATTTCGTGGGGGTACGTGAGGCAGTAGCACCTGGACTGCCCTGGTTCCAGCCCGGTGGCTGGGACCAGGCTCTGGAAACCGGGGTAGTTGGTAACCGGGACAAATGGTAAGCCTACCTATACGCATACAAGTCTATGCACCTAGGCTCTACATGTTACCAGGAACCCTGCATACCTGAATCTCTCATCTGAACATTGCTTTAAAAATATTATGACTATCTTCATCATAACGGATGCTGGCCATATGTAGAATTCAAATGAGTGTATTAGTTCCAAAAACGTTTGTTTCGCCAGAGCTTCTTTAGGATTTCATACTATTTGATTGTTCTGTGTACCCTAGACTGCTGTTGATAGTTTTCCATTCCAGCTTCTCTAAACAAGATTCAGAATATAGTGGAGATTTAGAGGTGAAATACTTATCTCTTGCCTGCACAACCCCGCTGTGGTATGGATATCCAGAGCTAAGGAAAAGTATAACAGAGTCATGCCTTTTTAAACTTTTCTTGTCGATGGCTTCAGTGGCGGATCTGATTTTGACTGCTGCATTACACAAATATTTCTAGAATAACAACATTTAAAAGTTATTATTAAAAATATTTATATACAGCTTTTCAGCATACAGTAGTTCACAAAGTGGTTTACATACCAAAGCCAATCAATCAATCAATCAATCAATCAAAAGTCATAATAATACAATTATGGGAAGTGGTTTTCACAGTTTTACATTTGGAGCTTTTTGGTTCATTTTATACGATGGGAAACTTAATCAATGTACTGTATATAGCAATCTCTTTGCAAGTGGCAAAGTCAAGTGGGCATAACATTTAAACGACTGACTAAAGACTTTCCCCCTCTAACTGTGCCAGTTCCTGGGAAGCAATGGTGGGGGAAGACTTTCTGCCTACACATCCTGTTGGTGGACTTCCCCAAAAGCATCAGGTTGGCCACTGCAGCAAACAGGATACTGGACTAGCTAGAACTTGAGCTGATCCAGCAGGGCACAGGATTCTTATGATCTGAGCTCATATGTTCCTAGAAGGGTTATTATAGGGTTAGGGTTAGGGAGAGCGGATTGGGCTGGCTGCCTCGGCAGAGGTCATAAGAACATAAGAACATAAGAAGAGCCCTGCTGGATCAGGCCAAAAGCCCATCTAGTCCAGCTTCCTGTGTCACACAGTGGCCCCACCAGATGCCTCAGGGAGCACACGAGACAACAAGATACCTGTGTCCAGTCGCCACTCCCTTGCACCTGGCACAGAGAAAACCCAATGCACCTGGCACAGAGAAAACCCAGGTCGGCACTGAGTACCTTTGGTGGGGGGAGGGAGAGGGGAGGAAGAAGCCTCTGGGGGTAGCAGGAGAAGCCCCCGGGGGTCGCATGCTGACCGCGGGCCGTGTGTTGGACCACCATGTTATAGATCAATCAATTGAGTTATAGGTTGGGCCTGTCCCAGAGAAGACCCAACTGGATCTTCCACCTGTTGTTGCCACTGCTGGTGCCACTACCCCCCCCCCCACACACACAAAAACAACAACAGCCACTTAGCTCAGTTCTTCCCATAAAACCTTTTTCAACAAGACAGGAAGTGCAGGGCATGCTGGGAACTTCCAGTGTGTCCCACACTTTCTGTTTTATTTACAAGGACCACAAGGAAGGAGCAGGGTAAGAGGCTGCTTGCCTATCCTCACTCCTTCCTTGCAGGATCCCTTTAAGTTTAAAGGCACTGCATGAGGAAGGTGGGGAGGGATCCACTTCCCCCTCGCTTTTAGTGAGTGGGAAGACAATCAATGCGGCTCTATCTGCGGCAGGCTGGAGGGAGTTGGTGGCAGACTCGGGGTGACAGGCACCCCAAGTCTGTTGTCCCCCTTGCCATCCACCACTGGATGTAAGCCACATCGTTTGCATCAGGGATGGGTCATCCCTGACCAATCCCTTTGGCAGGTAAGATAAAACAAGTCCTCTTTGGTGCTTGGATCGGTAAGACCTACAGTTCTGTGAAGTACTGGGGTTGGGAGTTCAAATTAAAACTCTCGAGTGGTGAAACGTTGAAACTCTTGTGAAAGAGTGGGCACGTGAAAGCTGCACTGGTGAGTGCACGTTTTTGCTGTAATATGCAAAGCAGCCCTCAGGGTGTCACCAAAGACAACACTTTCCCTGCTCCGAGTTAGAGGATGAATGGAAGTAAAGGAACTACAGTAATCAATATTAATGAGAAAAAGGTACAGTCTGTTGACAGTTTCTCACAACTACTGGGTAGAGAAGTCTGCTCATGTGGGTGGTATATGGCCAGTGCATCCCTCAGAATAAAATCACCAATTCCATAAGCTTCCATATGGAAGAACTTTAAAGCTGCAATGTTTGCAGTGCAATCCTAGGTACAGTTGGTTGGAGGTATTGAACTTGGCAGAATCTGCTTTTGAGGAAAGGTGCATAGGATTGAGTTGCATGCATGTGTGTGTTTAAGGAGAACTTGTCACATCTGCTATCTCTAGCTTTGAATTTCACTTTGTCTGCAGTTCCTAGTGCCACTCCCGACACAACCGTATAAAGATATTGCATGTGAGATGATCTTTTTTATCATTATCAGAAGTGAAGGGAAAAGACAAATGAACTCACGTTTCGACACAATACTTTATATTTGATGAGCATGAGAGATAGCAAAGACCATCCTGCATCCTTCCAACAAAACTATGAATGTATCAGTTGCTTTAGTTTAGTACGTATTCCCCTTTGAGTTTTTACCAAGATAACTATCACTTAATTAAAATATGATATAATGCATGCCATTTTAATCTTGCCTTTGGAAATATATGCCCAATAACGGCCGACACTAAATGCATTCTTAGTTGGATTTCTGTGATCCATTGATACTGTAACCCTACAGACTATTTTTGGATCTTGTTAAAACTTCTGACATTTCCACAGCCCCATTGTCTTCTCTGACTTATCAATATCTCACATTCTACCAATTTCTCTCAGCTTGAAAAGTGACTTAAGAAACCATGTGGTGAAGCATCTTCCTATGTCTTTTTTTTTTTTTACTAAAAGGCAAACTCCTGATTCAATGCTTTGCTTTCAGCATAGAGCAGAGCAATTGCATGCAGAGACCAGCTATTCCATGCTTGCAAACCAGCATTAGATTCTGCTTTGCCAAGGAAGAAAGGCTTGTCCAGTAATTCATCTGCCCTGCACATAGGGTGCTTGAATGCCCCTGCACTTGGGACAATAACAAACTGATGCATAAAAGAAGGCAGAAAAGAGGAACGTGTGTGCATAGGCATACTCTCATTTGCACAAAAGCAATCTGTGCAACATAACCCCAGGATGAGAGTGAGCCATCTCAGCAGTTTCTCCATATGCACACTGTGCACATACATACCTCTGCATTTGATGTTTGTGTTACTTCATGAAGTTTTCTCTATATGTAGTGCTAGCCCAAGGGTGGCCAACCTTTCAACATGAATGTGCCTGGACCTTTAATGGTTGTATAGGTGAGGGCATTTCAGCAGGTGCAGCTGCTTTAGCAGCACTATCAGCAATTGCAGCTGCCAAGATATACAGCACAATCCTATCCAACTTCCCCCACCGGTGCAGCGAGAACGGGAGGCCCTAGAACGGAAAGGGGATTGAAATCCCCTCCAAAGGGGGATTCTAGGGGGATTGAAATCCCCTCCAAAAGGGGGATTCTAGGGGGATTGAAATCCTCCCCTCCAAAGCCTCCCACCCTGCACTCATCTGCTGGTTACACCAGTGGGGAAAGTTAGATAGGATTGCGCTGTCTGTCTTCTACACAACTCTTAACACAGTTCTTAACACAGAGACCCTAATTTTGCTCATATGCAAAAAATACCTTTTTGCATATGATATATGAGCATCTCTGAACTGCAGCTAAATACTGCAAACCCATATAGACTAGCAGTCCTGGAGCCAGCATGCAGGGGGCTCTGGGGCAAAGCCCTGTACTGGTGCCACCAGGATCCACTGTCTTCCTCCCCTATTTTGCCTCCCACCTGCTCCTTTCCCCACCCAAACACTCCCTCATTCATCCCCCTCCTCACCCCATTCCTCCCACCATCCACCCCTGCCGCCAACTTACCAGCACTGGCGGTAGGTGGCTTCTCCATTGGTGCGTGCACACAGTCATCAGCTATATGCACTGGCAGCCTTGTCGCACATGCTGTCACAGTGGCAATTCCACCATCACAGCAGCACTTCCACCCGCAGAATGCACGTTCTGCCAGAGGGTCCATTGGTTAGGATTAGACCCTCAGATGCCCAAAATAACAACCTTGTTAATTCAGGATATGAAAATCTAACTTTTTTCCCTACAGATCAGTAAGCCTCCACTTCTTGCAATCTCCACCCTGTGTTACAAAACTAATTCTTTGGATGTTCATTCAATATTGTGATGCAACTGCCAAAGAGCACCTGTTCAGTACCCTGTTTTTATGCTCAAGAGCCATTGAAGGGCACACACTTAGGAATGTCTTGTACAGTGGAAATGGCAAGATGGAACAGAACATACCTGTTACTGGATTTTTGTAGTTCATGCAAGGTGCTTATCATTATCTCGTCTCTGAAGCTGATTTATAGACACATCCATTTGCAAAGAACTCACAGGAATAGCCATTGCTGTTGAAAAAGCAAACTTCCATTTGGAAATGATGCCTGAAGTCCTAGAGATGGCAGGCAATCATGTACACAATCGCACTGCTGTTTGCACAGACAAAATCACTCTTCCTATGTCACTACAACAGTGTGTTGACCTTATGTAGCCCTGGCTTTGTAGTATTTTAGTCATGTCGGTTGGCATCCAGGTGGCAAATTTCTGAGTCTTAGTTGTACTAAATGTAGTCATTTTCCCCATTGCTGGGATAAGAAGTCATCCACAGGGCAGTGGAAAAATAGAATCATCACGCATTTCACAATCTAATTCAGCTAATCTTGTGTCTGACCTTTACAGAGAACAGGAAAGCAAGCACAGAGCCCTCTGAATATGGCTCCAAAGCAATTTTCTGCATACCTGAGACTGTAAAAATAGGTGTCATGGGTATTTAACATCTGAAGGAAGGAGTGCAATAAAAGCTGAACTTTCATGCAAACCGATGACGATTTCAATCCAAAAGGGGAGATTTTAACCTTGAGGAAAGAGACCTGCTTAGTACCACACACAGCAAAACAAAAATGGTTTCTGATGTTGGAATCTGCTGTGGCCGTGGCCATACATTTGGCAGCTTATAGGAACTGCTCTTTTCCACGTACACATCCTTGATCAACACATGCAGTTGTGATTGCATCATTCATAGGGACATGATGTATTGGTAGGCTGACCATATCCAAAAAGGGACAGGGTGCCTATACTTTTTTTGAATAGGTGCAGCTCATCATGGAAGGGTGCAACAAGCTACACCTGCCCAAATTCCCTCTTCTTACAATGGTTAAAGGTATAGGCACCCTGTCCCTTTTGGGATATGGTCAGCCTATGTATTGGTATATATGGCACATCTAAGTGAGTCTGAAAAGGTGATCCTGATTGTGTTTATTTCCAGGGAAGAAAAGTACAGTACTGTATATTCTGTTCCTGTGAAACTGACAGTCCAATACCTTTCTGCCCAGCAGTGCAGCGAGGCCAATGCAGGCAATGCTGCATCCTGTGCAGGAAGTGGGAGCTGGGAGGTCTCAGGGGAAGGAAACTTTTGTTCCCTTATGCCGGGTAAAGCCCCAGCCCTTGGAATGGGTCTCCTTGGATCTACGCCAGCTATTTAGATGGCGCAAGTCCAGGAGGCTCATGCAAGGGAAAATGGCCTAGGAGGGGGGGGGATAAGGTTTGTCGCGCACCGCTGCTGCCGATCCCGCCCCCCTTCCAGGCCCAATCTGCTAATCTCCCAGCCCACCTCCCACCCCACTAACCCCCTCCCCCCAACCCATTCTGACCCCGCATCAACTTACCTTAGCTGGAGCACGTCCCACATTGCACAGGCTTGCCTAGGCCAGTGCAGGCCTCTGCGCCGGCCCAGGCCTCTGTTGTGCTGTCTCAAGGTGCTTTAATTATGGCACATTTGCAACTGCCTGTGCCAGCCTAGCACATGCTAGGCTGGTGCAGTGGCGCCTTAGAATTGTGGCACAACTATATTTTCCTGGTTTTGCTGGCTGATACAGATATCCCGATGGATCCACATATGGAGCCAATTCCTGCTTTATGGTCAAACTACATGGTTAACTAATTCATTGTTAAGAGAGGCATGGTTAAAAGAGGAAGTTCCTCTTAATAAGAAAAAATTATTGCCATGAGGGTAGGGCATCCTGATTGGGACTATGGCACAGTGCCTGGCACTATTTTCTTGCTGAAAATTGCCCCCCCCCTGCATCAAAGTAGCTATTTGCACCTTGTCAGGGAAGAGAACCCAGGAAGAAGGCAGGCTAACTAAGGGAAGTAGTGCCTAGTGGATGGAGTTCACACACACCCTTCCAGCTCCTCGCTTCCCCTTTACTGGAGTAGCAGTTGGACAGGGAAGAACCATGGTAGCTTGTATTCATTGGGCAATTCATTGGACAATTCCCTGGGGCCAGCTGGAAAGAGTACTGAACCTTCCAGAGTTATTATTAAAAACCAAACCCACAGTAATGTCTGCAGGGCAAAGAGATATGGCTTGCTAGAAAGTAGCTATCCTAACAACTAGCATTTATCTAAGGAATCCTGGTTCCCTACACTTATAGCCCAATCCTAACCAGCTTTCCAGCACGATACAGCTGCAATGCAGCCCCAATGTAAGGAAACAAACGTTCCCTTACTGCTTGAGGTGACCTCTGTGACTGCCCCCGACTGCAGGATGTAGCGCGTGCCCCATTGGTGCATAGTTAGGATTGCGCTGTTACTGAGTAAGTGGTTGCACTTTCATGTACCAGTATTAGGTCTCCATGGCAGACCTGGGCAGAACACAGGAGCTTCTTGTGTGCTTGGGGCTAAAACGTCTTGGCTTGATGATGTCATCAAATTGCCTGATTGGAGGAATAGAACCCACCCCTCTTACCTGGACAGACTGGTTTGACTGCCCAGTGGCAAGGCAGCTCTTATCTCTAGGCAGAATAGCTCCTGCAGGCAGGATGAATCCACAACTACACGTGGCTGGGCGATAATGGAATCTCGAACAAGAGAAAAAAGGGAGAAACAGGGCATTTGTCACATGCCCCAAACAACAGTTTAAAGTTGCAGGGAGGGAGGGAGGGAGGCAAACTACCCCTTGAGGAGGAGCTTCAGTGATAAAACCTGTACACCAAACAGATAGGTGCGCGCACCTTAGACGCGCACACAGCAAAATTGCCTCTAGGCAGTCCAACTATTCACTACATCACTAATATAAAATGAGTAGGACATCAAGAAGCTTAACGCAACCACCGTATAATGAAATGTATCCTCATATCATTTAATTTGAGTTGAAAAAATAGGTCACTAATGCCTTATGGTGATTGTGGACCCTTATTAGTTTATGTAGCAATTTCCACTTGCAGAGTTGGAATGACAGACAAAATAACTCTGTTCTTGTTGTTGCTAATAAAAAACTAAAATAAAAAAAAAATAAAAATCAACTTACCTGAACTCTTTTTTAAAGCACATATACTGATGTATATGCTGCCTCCAGAGGTCCTTTTATTTTGACTACAATTCTGCAGGATCTTTACAAAAACTAGACAAACTACATCCATAATAGCTTTTGTATTTATTATGGATAGATCTCCCAAACTATGAACAATCCATAAATATTATAAGCAGATGGCAGTCCCCACCTCTGAGAAGTAGGTGATGTGAATGACTTTCACAACCACTTTCCATGTTTTCAGATGACATACAAAGGGGAACTATGTGTATACGTTTGGGGTAACAAGAGGGGGTGGAGATCAGAATGCACAAGGATCAGCTATTTGTTAGACTTGTAGGAACTCCAAATCAATGGGAAGGCACAACTGCTGTTAGAAAAGCTACTGACAGCCCGATCCTGCCTAAGATCAGCTGGCCTAAAGGCCCGGCCGCTGCATCCTAGTTAGCTCACTTTGGTGGAAGGGGACGTTCAGCTCTGGAGCTGTTGCACATTTGGGGAATCCATGTAAGTTCTGCCTGGCCGAGGAAGGATAGGCTTATCATCTGTCCCTGAAAACCTGGGACTGTCCCAGGCTCCGGTCCTGGGTCAATCCCGGGCTTTCCAGGTCCGGTGAAGCTGCCGCCGCTGCTTTTAAAAGTTAAAAAACTTACCTTTTTTCCAGCAGCGCCATCTTGGATCTCACAAGATTTTGCAAGATCCAAGACGGCGCCGCCAGAAAAAGGTAAGTTTTAAAAGCAGCTGCGGCGGCTTGAGGGGGCAGGAGTCCTGGCCGGATTGGATGCAGCCGGCCAAGCAGCAGCGGCAGAGACGGAGACAATGAAAACAACGATGAAGAAGAAAAGGAGACGATGGCGGTGGCTTACTGGGGCAGGAGTCGTGGCTGGCTCTGATACAGTCGGCCAGGCTCCCGTGGCGGCGGAGACAACAAAAAGACAATGAAGACAATGACGAAGAAGACAAAGAAGATGATAAAGAAGACGATGATGGCGGCCAGAGGCGGCGGCAGTGGCAATGGTGGCGGCGGCAGAATGGCAGCAATGGTGGTGGCGGCTGCACAGGTAAGTAAATAAATTAATTAATTAGACTGTAAATAAATAAATAATTCGGGTGCCCTTTGGGTGGCAAGTGGGCGCTTTGCGCCCACAAAAAAAATAAATTTACTTTTATTTATTTAATTGTTGGAGGGGTGTCCCAGTTTAGAACCGGGAACATATGGTAAGCCTAGGGAAGGGGGGGGGATATGGCGGAGCGCGCCACCGATATCCCCACCCCCTCCCAGGCCCAGTCAACTAATGGCCCCCTCCCCTAACACCCCGGCCCGCCCTTCCCACACCCCTGCGCCGACCGGCAACCCTATAAGCCTGTCATAATTTAAAAAATGCTATGGCAATTCTGTTCACACACACACACACACACACACACACGGGGGGGGGGTTATTCCTCAAAGATAGCTCAGCTGGATTTGTATCATTTCTATTAGAGGCTGTAGTGCTACTGTTTCAGAAAAACTCTACAAATGGAAAGTACTAAAGTAATGACAGTGAGAAGGAACATTACAGGCCTTTATGTGAAGGGCTGGGGAATGATTTTTGGACCAGCTCTTTTGGCTACTTGAGAATCTCTCTTTCCTATACGGCATCATTTAAACCAATGTTACCTCAAAAGTTGGAAGCAAGACTAAGAATTTGGCCTCAGAACTGACTTGAGCATGCAGCCAGGTTTTCAGCATAATGGAACATATGCCCTGCAAATATAGTAATGCCAGGTAGGACAGTATCACCTTCTTGACTAATCTTGCTTCAAAATAACTTGCCAGAAAGGCCATTAGCACCATTTATTATGCTAATTGCAAAAACAAAACAAAAACCCAGACCAATAAATAAATAAATCTCTAAACAAGAAGCCTGTCTATGTCTTTTCTGAACTCATTTTTTCATGAGATTCACTCCTGCCTCTTATGATCTTCTGTGAAAAGCTGAAAAAAATAACCCAAGTATACATTATCTTCCCCATTTATTACTTCTACACCACTATTGTACTCACCCCAATTTTCTCCATTTTCACACAGAGTGAAAAAGAATGTTTCTGACCTGACAAAACCCATTTCCTTTAATCTAATTTTTGTTGTTGTTTTATGCTTCATGGCTTCATTTCTCTATTTCATAGCAGATCACAGTCTTGGAAATGAGATAAGAACATGATTTTACTTCCGTTCAAGGTCCCTTCTGCTATTCATACTCTTCTTTAAATCCCCTAATGTCACTCTCCTTCTTTTGCTCTTATAATGGTTTTTTTATTGTATTTCACATTATATTCATCATTATTTTCCAAACCTTCCTGTTTTTACAATAATCTCCATTCTTTGGAACAGGAAGATGCATTTTTTATTCAATAAATTGTTTTCACCATTCAGCAACAACCTTCTTGGTTGCCTTACAGCCCAATTCTACCTAAATCCCCACTGGCACTGGTGCGACTTCCGCTGCATCCCATGGGGGATTTTTGGCTGCTGGTGTCTCCTTGGGGTAAGGGGACATTTGTCCCCTTGCCCTGGGGTAAGGCCCAATTGCCGCAACCGGCCAATTTGGACCTGTGCCAGTGATATCACTAGTGCAAATCTGCGTTGCTCCATGCAGGCGGATCAAGCCTGGAAAGAGAGTCAGGATTTGGTGTGTGCCACCACCACTAAACCCACTCCCTCCTGGGCCCGATCTCGATCTGCCCACCCCACCTCATCTCTTCCCCATTCCACCCTCCACCCTACTCAATCCCCTCCCCGCATTCCCCCTGCCTCGTTCTGTCCCCTGCATCGGGCTTACCTGTTCCCATGGCCCTCTGTTGCTCCACTTGTGTGGTGGTGAACCAGCTCCCTGCGTTGCTGCAAAGCGCTTTATGGAGCTTTTGCGGCAGCCAGTGCAGGTGGAACATGGGTTCTGCCGGCATGTCCTTTAGTTTGGATTGAGCCGTTAGCTGATGACCTATGTTGGGAACTAGACAGGAGAAGTGCATCCCTGTTGGTTCTGCTGGACCACTAAGTGGCTTTTGATACCAATGACCATGGTATCCTTTTGGAACACATGAATGGAATGTGGGGGCAGTGTGCTGCAGTGGCTCCAGTCCTTCCTGGAGGGCAGATTCCAGAAGGTGGTACAGAAGGACTTATGGCCAATGCCATTTGGTGTCCCATGGGACACATTACATGAAACTGTTGTGGGAGGTTATCAGGGGGCTGGGGGTAGGATTACGAGTATGTGGAGGACATCCAGCTTTGTATCTCCACTCCAGTTGATATTAGGGAGGTTATAAACTGCAGCCTGGAGTCAGTACTGGGACTTAACTGCAGTCTGGAGTAAGCTGAATGAGGACAAAACATTGAAATTAAATCCAGGCAAGACAGAGGTAAGAAGTTAGTCAGGAGATCTACAACCCAGGTTATGGAGTACAAGCCTGTTCTAGATGGAGTTGCAGAAGCAGATTCACAGTTTTGGAGTGCTCCTAGACAGGCAGCCCAATCCTGACTAACTATCCAGTGGGCGGCCCAGGGCCGCCTGCCAGATCCTATTCCCATTCCGGGCCAGTTGAGATTGGTCTGGAGGTCTACTCGGGGGAAGGGGACGTTCGTCCCCTTCCCCCAGTGTAGCGCGGCCCCACCCCAATGGGCTTCCTCAGATTTCCGCCAGCTATTTAGCTGGTGGAAGTAAGAGGAGGCTGTGTAATGGCCGTGTCAGCTGGAACAGGGACAGGGATATGGCGGCAGCCATCCCCACCCCCTCCCGGGCCGGTTTGCCAATGGCCCCCCTCCCTCACCACCCGGACCACCCATGCACCTGCAGGGGGATCTCATACCTGAGTCTGGTGGCCGCAGGGGCGATCCGGCAGCGGAGTAACATTTGTGACGGCTTCTGACGGCAGAGCACTTGCTCCGCCGCCGTCGAGTTTGTCAGGATTGCGCTGCCAGTCTTGCTCCTAGAGGCCTACAGTAGGTGACAATTGTGACCTGGAATACTTTTGCTCAGCTTAGGCCAGTGCGCCAGCTGCATAATTTCTTAGTAAGTCTGACCTGATTATGGTTGCCCAGGCACTAGTTACATCATGTTTGGTTTATGGCAATGCACTCTATGTGGGACAGTTGAAAACCATTCAGATACTTCAACTGGTGCAGAATACTGCTGCACAATTGTTGGTTGGCATAAGGTGTGGTGAGCACATCATATCTATGCTTTATTATTATCATCATCATCAACAACAACAGTATTTATATACCACTTTTCAACAAAACGTTCACAAAGTGGTTTACAGACAAAATCAAATGATAAATGGCTCAATTTAATGATTAAATGATTAAATTTATCAGCTGCATTGGCTGCTGGTCTGTTCTCAGGTGCAAATCAAGGTCTGCATTTGGCAAGGACACATGGCAGGGCCTTCTCTGCGGTGGCACCCAGATTGTGGCATTCCTTGCTCCTGGATATATTGACACTATTTTTATTGTACAGTGGGCCCTTCGCATCCGCAGATTGGCTATCCGCGGATTTGAGTATACACGGATGGCCTTCTGTGAACAGAGGGGATCCCACTGGGGAGGGGGGTGGCGCCCTTTTACCTTGTTTTGAAGTGCTGTGCGGGCCCACAGCCTGTTTCTTCAGTCCGGCGCTGCATCATAAGGTCCTAAAAAGCCTGTTAAATGCCACACTGGGACTCCTTCAAAAATGTTTTAATGGTTCAAAATAAAACAACAGCACTTTTAAAAAATCAGAATAAAGGAAATGGAAGGGGGGAAGCATTATGTGTCTGGGTGTCTGTGTCAGGGGCCAGCTAGATAGTGCATTGGTTAAGGGCTCACCAGGCTGAGCTCACCCCTGAACTAGGGTTCCCAACCCTCCAAGATTAGCTGGGAGTCTCTGGGAATCAACACTGATCCCTAAGTGCATCAATCTCTTAATGCAATCCTGGAGATTTTAACAGGACCTCCTTAGCTTAGTGATATAGCAAAAAAAAAAAAAAAAAAAAAAATTGGGGGGGGGGAAATTGCCAGGAATAGCATCAGTCAGAATTGGCAACCCTATCCTGGAGAGAGTGTGCCATCAGGGGGGTGGGTGGGCGGGGACACCATGGGATCCCCAACACAGGGGCTTTGCCCCAGGACCCCCAATGATGTGGTGCCAGCGCTATGTGTATGTGTAGTAGTCAGACACAGTGAATTAAATGAGCATTGCCCCTTTAGCCCCACCTCCAAAGTCCCCCCCTCTTTTCACTTGAACTGGGAAAAGACCTGCTGCAGACCTGCTTTAGGAGCCCTGCCAGGGAGCTGTATATAACCTTGCTTTTAATCTTCTGCGTGAAGCTTGAATGAAAAACGCCTGATCTCACATAGTTGTATTAGAAGGAATTCTGCATTTAGCAGAGGCTCTGCAACCATATTGGTTTTACAGTCTCCGTTGTGCCTTTTCATGGGGCCTTGACTAAAGCCGCATGCTGAGCGCTAATAGAAAGCTGAATGTTATAATTTGCAATATGAACCCAGTCGTACAATTTTCGACACACTCATTCTCAGTAACCTTTCACGGCACCGCAGTATTAACAAAGCATATTGTCGAATGGTTAGAGGTGGTCAGAAGTCAGCATTTAAAGTGTCGTTGACTATAGGTTTATGTGTTGCTGTTGTTTTTCCTACGGGTTGGATTATTTCAAGGCAGCTTTCAAATGAAATGAAATCACATTGCAGGTTACCAGCGAGGCATACACAACTTCAGCATTGTGTTTCAACTCCGGGCTGCCTCCACATACATTCTAATTAGGCTCGCAACAGGACTCAGATCTCCAGCCCTCTCTCCGCATTCGCTTCCAAAGACTACTGGCTGAAAAAAGCTAGGGTGGTGGGTTTTTTTTTTTTACATTTTTTTTTTATCCTGAGATGAATCAGGCATCATATCGCCTGACGCCAGGCTCTTGATTAGATACATATTTGTTTTAATTATCCACCTGCTTTCAATTAAGTACCAGGAAATCTACCCTATTAGCAACACAAGCTAATTACCCTGGTACATAGAATAAAGTCATCCTTTTTCTCCGGGCGCTTCAGTGGGGCACTGGCTAAATACGTTCCAAATTTAGCTTCGGTTTTAACTTCACCACCTCATAGGTTAACAGCAGTTGCAAACATCTGCTGTGCAAGCTCCGGAATGAGGGGTGTATTAGGAGGCAAAAAAAAAAAAATCATAGAGAGGCATATTATGATGGGGGTCAGTTGATAGAAAGACTTCAAGGGCGTTACTATTTCAAAATCTAAAGTACCGTGGAGAGAGAATGTGCACAAATCTTTCAAAAGTGGGATTTATGGATTTTCGTCTCATAGAGTGCTTTGAAAATGTACCCCTTCATAATAACAGAATCAGCTGCTCCAGACAGCTGCGTGAGCAACAACTGATAGACTCCAGATGGGTGGTAAGCGAGTCAACATCTGAATTCTGCATTTTGAAAGTTAGAGAAAGGGAAATGGAACCGAAGGCATTTAATGGAGCATCTGAGCAAATGTAGGGTCTATGGATAATAAGCAATATGGCTTTGGAACCCAGATTTGACAGGGGGAGAGACTGATTCTGGGGCTGGTGGTCTGTTTAGAGAAGACCAATGGAGACGAAGTGAGATAGGAAGAGGAGATCATAGTAACATTTAGGGCAACGAAAGGAAAAGTGAAAGGAAGCAAAAAAGAAGCTGAATGAACTGTGATGCTTCTGTTGTTAGAGGGAGCTGTAGGAGTTTGTTGTTGTTTGCTTGCAGAAGACTGGACTATTCCTTGCAGACCCTATTATGTTTTGCTCCCCACAGCCTCAAGGGGTAGGAAATTCCAATTTCCTAGTGAGGAGGAAGTACTGGTCACTTATGGTGAGTTTGAAATATCTGTTTATTTTCAAATATACATGTTGCACTGGAAAAAGCAGACAGGCAGTATCAGAAAGCATCAGAATGCACTTACCCTCCCCCCATGCAACTTGTAAACCAGCTGAAAAGATCAGACTTCTTCTTTCTCTGGCTGTACTCACATTGTTTGTGTCTTCCTTGTCCCCCTGCCACACACCCAAGCAGAACAGTGATCTCAGCTTCACCCTTGTAGGGAGCCATGACCTATGGTTGTAAAGTTGCATTGCAACACAATGGTATAGTATAGTCTGTTCCTTTAAAATGATTGATTACGAGGGGAATGCAGCAGCGGTAGCTTCTCCCAAACAGTTTTTCCTCCAGTCCTCTCATCAGTCCCTTTCCCCACCTACCATGTGGCACATGGAGTCCTGATTGCCATAGCAGCAGCTGGCAAGGAGGGGCAGATGAGATACGTGGAGGAGAAACCACAGCTGCTTCCTTTCCAACTTAATTCCTTTTAAAGTAACAGTGAAACTTCAGGCTGCAAACCAGACAAAGCCTAGTGTCTGCATATTCCTAGGTGACCTGGATTGCTCATTCGTTATCATTCAGTATTAGTGGACAAGCTAATAATAAACAGAGTAGCATAGAGCTCCTTAAAACAATGAACTGTTCTCTTTTATCAACTTGCTCCTGAAGGGGTTGCTAGAGTGAGGGGCACCAGCCAAACCATCTAAGTTTTGCTTTATTACATTTATATCCCAACTTTCCTCCAATGCATGGTTTCATTGAATCACAGAATCATACTGTTGGAAGGGCCCTTCAAGAGCATCTAGTCCAATTCCCTTCTTGAAGCAGGAAAATCCTCCCTGTCTATGGCATCTTTAAAAGGTGCATGTCAATCCTCAGCTTGAAGACCTACAGTGAGGGATAACCCATCACTTCCTTTGGTAATCAGTTCCAGTTTCAAAGTGCTCTTACTGTTAAGATTTTTTTTCCTGATATTCAACTGAAATCTCCCCTCCTACAGTTTAAGCCCATTTGATCTTGCTTTACTCTCTGAGACATCAGAGAATAATTCTTTGCCCTCTTCCATGTGGTAGTCTTTCAGGTATTTGAAGAGCACTGTATGCCCCCCCCCAAGCCTTCTCTTCTGTGGGTTAAACATACCAAGTTCCCTCAACCTTTCCTCACAGGACTTCTTTTCCAGCCTGCTGACCATCTTTATCGCCCTTCTCTGAACCTGCTCCAGTTTAGCTGCATCCTTCTGGAAATGTGGTTCCCAGAATTGGACATGGTACTCTTGATGAGGTCTGAACAGCATGGAGTAAAGTTAAACCACTACTTCTCACAACCTGAAAGCTATAGCAACACCTAGCATCCTAGAATCGCATTAGCCTTCTTTGCAGGTACATCACACTGCTAACTCATGTTCGGTTTGTAACTCACCCCTTTAATCTTCACAAAAGCCCCATGAGGCAGGTTAGATTCCTAGTCTTCCTTGTCATAGTCTTGCACTATAACTAGTATGCCACACTAGCTCTCATTATACTTGGAAAAGCTTAGGTTGGTTGACTTACCACTATTACCTTGACTCAGAGAGCCTCATTGTGATGAACTTTGACAACCTTGAAAACTTCTGCTGTACAGAAATATTGTAATATCTAACCCTTGCGGGTTCCTAGTACCATGGGGTCAGTATGATATATGAAAGCACTCAAGCCAGGAAAGAAAAGGGAAACTCAAGATTAGCATGTATAGTATGCCCACAGTAAAGTTATATCTAGGCTTTTAAAAAAAGTGTTTAGAAACTCAGAAGAACCAAAACCTTGAATGATTACATTCTACTCCTGTACTTTCAGTCTTCTAATTGTCTTTCTGTATCTATATGTAAGTAGGACAAATTCTTATCAGTGTCTGAAATGACTTGGTAATCAGCAGTGTAAAATGCAGGGAGGACACTGAGCTGTAGCAAGGATGTTTGCTTTTAAATATAATGTACTGCTAGGAGCAGAAAATAAAAATAAAAACAGTTTGTATGTAAACATAGGCTTTGGATGGGATCATCCTGAGAAATCGTGATTGGATTTTTTTTTCCAGTCGGCAAAATAATTTCAGGATTACAGCATTTTAGAGTATTCATTTCCTACGTTCTGCGGATAATAGAAAGGATGACGACATGCAGAGAGAGGTATTTTACCTGATAACTGTTACATACTGGATGCAGGAAAGCAGCAGCTCCATGTCATCAGATCTAATTATCAAGAATTGCTTTTTCTGCCCCAAAGCAACCATTTGGATGACAGGGTTCTGTGCACTGTAAAACAAAATGGGAAGCCAGCGCTATATAAACTGGCTCACCGTTTCCTGCCACTTCTTCGGATATCTGCCTCCTCATCTCATTTATTTTCCACACATTAATGGTAGCAGTCACCTTGAGCTGGTGATGCAGAGTAATTTTCACAGAAACCTTGATCAGAAACCATAAATCAGACTGATGTGCTTTTATGGTCTAATAACATTCTGTCTGCTCCTACAAGCCCTTATGTAAAACTGCATTGCAGTGAAGCCCTTGTATTAGATTTTATTGCAGATATTCCAGCACACTGTACTGTATATTGCTATTTGCAATGTGCACAGTACATCCAGACCAGAGTTCCAAAATTATTATCATATTAAGAGATTGGCTTAAATACATAAACGGGGGAAATGTAGACAGTGAAACTGTAAATCTTTCCATCAGTGTTTCATTGCATTTGGGCCGGTCAGAGAGCTGCGGAGAAGAAGACAAAGTAAAAAGGGAAGATTACCTCCCAAGACTCCCATTACTGCAGGAGACCCAGTAATGTGGCTGGAGCCTTCATCCACTTGCCAAGCAGACAGCTGAAAAGGGGGAGGGAAGGACTGGTCCAGGTCCTGGCGGTCAGGTCCCATGTTCCATATCTGCAGTCCTGCAGGATGAAACCGGAGGCAATTTCACCCTATCCCTGCAGAATCTAAGATGTGTAGAGGGATGCTGATAGAGGGCATCAGAGAAAGCAACGATGCAGTGTTGCCCTACGCGGCGATGCAGCGATGCCCTACGCGGCGTCGCCCTACGCGGCGATGCAGTGGTGCCAACGTGGCATTCGCTGTATCCCGCAGGGGAGCTTTTGCATGTTGAGGCCTCCTTGGGGAAAAGAGATATTTGTTCCCTGCCCCCAGGGTAATCCCATGCTGCCGCCATGGGTCAATGTGGACCTGCTGCCACCAAACCCACCCCCTTCATTGGCCCGATCTGCCCCCCTTCCTGCCCCATCTCCTCCCCATTCCATCCACCTTCCGCCATGTTTCACCCCTCTGCCTCCCTCTTACCCCCTGCGTGACCTTACCTGCACCAGAGGGCATCCTCAGTCCATTGTCACGTGGACCCAGCCACTTGCCGCTTGTGGCAGTGGCCAGGCCGTACGTTCCGGTGCTGTTATGTTTGTAGCTGCCACAAAGCGCAATATGTTGGCAGAACGCATGTTCCAACGGCATAACGCGCCCTTAGGATTGGGCCGTAAGTAGCATTGGTTCCATGGGGTCCAACCTTTTCCTTAATGGGCATGAGGATAAATTTGTAATATAACAGTAATAACAACATATTGGGCATTGCACTTACAAAGTTCAAGAGGAGAAATCCTTGCCCCAAGAAGCTTACAATCTAAATCAACACAGGAAAGAGAACAGATGTATATCATCTGTAGAAATTTGCATGGTTTTCAAAAAACTAGTCATTCTGTCAATGGGGATAGGAGTTTGAGACAAAGAAAATACGTATACTGAAGAGAAGGATTTTAATTCTTATATTAATTAGTCAGGGGTATGCCATGAGTTACTCCCCTGAAAAAATGGGGGGGGGGGAAGTCTAATAAAAATCATGATTTGACATGCAATAATTTCTCGATTTTTTTCTAGAAATTTCTGCTTTGCAATAAAAAGATTCTATACTTTTGTAGCTGACCTTCTAGATGGAATGCATAATGCACATACATACGTTGGACTGGAATACAGAAATAATATGGAATATATTGTGGAATTCATAAGGAAGGCCAGCTCTAGCCTATGCCCATAGTTCTTGGGTCTTGGGACCGGTGCTTTTCAACTTATTCATAAATGACCTGGAGTTGGGGATAGGCAGTGAGGTGGCCAAGTTTGCAGATGACACTAAACTTTTCCGGGTGGTGAAGACCAGCAGGGATTGTGAAGAGCTCCAGAAGGATCTCTCCAAACTGGGAGAATGGGCAGCAAAATGGCAGATGCGCTTCAATGTAAGTATAATTGCAAAGTGATGCACATTGGGGCAAGAAACCAAAATTTCACATATACGCTAATGGGTTCTGAGTTGTCTGTGGCAGAACAAGAGAGAGATCTTGGGGTGCTGGTGGACAGGTCGATGAAAGTGTCGACCCAGTGTGCGGCGGCTGTGAAGAAGGCCAATTCCATGCTCGGGATCATTAAAAAAGGGATTGAGAATAAAACGGCCAATATCATTATGCCTTTGTACAAATCGATGGTAAGGCCACATCTGGAGTATTGTGTCCAGTTCTGGTCACCACACCTCAAAAAGGATATAGTTGAATTGGAAAAGGTGCAGAAAAGAACGACCAGAATGATTCGTGGGCTGGAGCACCTCCCTTATGAGGAAAGGCTACAGTGTCTGGGGCTTTTCAGCCTAGAAAAAAGGCGCCTGAGGGGGGACATGATTGAGACGTATAAAATTATGCATGGGATGGAGAGAGTGGATAGAGGGAAATTCTTCTCCCTCTCGCACAACACCAGAACCAGGGGACATGCACTAAAATTGAGTGGAGGGAGAGTTAGAACAGACAAAAGAAAATATTTCTTTACCCAGCATGTAATTCATCTGTGGAACTCCTTGCCACAGGATGTGGTGATGGCACCTGGCCTAGATGCCTTTAAAAGGGGTTTGGACAGATTCATGGAGGAAAAGACCATCACAGGTTACAAGCCATAAGCAACCTCCTGGTTTTAGAAGTAGGTTTTCTTTGTGCCAGGTGCAAGGGAGTGTCAACGGGAAACAGCTTATCTTGTTGGCTGTGTGCTCCCTGAGGCATCTGGTGGGGCCACTGTGTGATACAGGAAGCTGGACTAGATGGGCTTTTGGCCTGATCCAGCAGGGCTCTTCTTATGTTCTTATGTTCTGAGCATTTGTAACTTGGATGTTCAGCAATCCTATGTGCATTGGTTGAATTCATTGAGATTTGCATCAGGTGGGTTTAGGGCTGGGGTGCCTGACCACTTAATATACATTTTAGGCAACCTTCCATGACATGTATTATGCACTGTTTACTGCACAGTAGCCCTTCAGCATCTCTTCTTTTGTGGACAGCTGGGTCTAACACATGCCAGTATTTTCCTCCTTAGGTGTGTTGCAAGGGTCCACTGGACTCTCCCTTTGGATACATGGATGAGGTTTACTTGCTTGTCATCAACCTTTATTTTGTTTCTATTTGTTTACATGAATTCTGCTGTTGTGAACTCACACAATAGTAAAAGAGTGCAATCAGTGGCGTCACTAGGGCGCGCGCGGCCCCAGGGCGGGGGCGCGTGCGTCACCCTAATGACCCACACACACACAGCCCCCAAAACTGCTAGGCCGCGGTGCAATTTTTGGGGTGGCGACTCTACGGGACGCTGCCCCGGGTGCCCCCTGACTCTGCCCCCCCGCCACTCAGACCTGTGCCTCCTTTCTGTTGCAGCCGGTTCCAGGGACGTCTTCCCCGGCCGGCTGTCCTGGGCCTTCTGACGAGGCCACTGCGTCAATACGTGATTTTTTACATTTTTTGCCCATGCACAGAACATTTCTGAGGGCCAAAGGCTGCCCTTTCTCCTCAGAAACGGTCTGCACATGCGCGAAAAACGTAATAAATTATGTTTTGACACAGTGGGCCTTCGTGAGAAGGCCCTGGAGCACCGGCCTGGGAGGACGCTCCGAGACCTTCTCCCGGCCTCGGAGCCTCCGTAGGGCGACCAGCGGCCAGCCCCCCCCCCCCCCCGCCGCACTCTAGTGACACAAGTGAGTGCAATCATGAATCAGGGAGGACAATGACATAACTGGCTTCATGTAAGGCCACAAGAAATGTGAACTCCTGCTGAAAGATTTCTGCCTATCTTGCTCAGCCTCACTCCACCCAGTACAATTGTCAGTGCATGAATCCCTTCCCTTCACCAATTTATTGCAGTACAGAGCAGAGACATGTTACAGAAGGGTTGAATCAAAGATAAGCCACAGACCATTGTACGTGGTCCTGGAGAGAGTCAAAAGATCAATGGTGCTTTCTGTGCAGAAGGACCCAGGTTCAATCTTTGCTAACCCCAGGTAGGACCGGGAAAAGCCCCCAGTCTAAAACCCCAGAGGGTTTCTATAGTTAGTGTAGACAATATGGAGCTAGATGGAGCAATGGCCTGACTGTATAAGACAACGTGATATGCCTCTTTAAATTCACTTCAGTCTTCTGGAACTTGGGCTACAATCCTATACACTTTTACCTAGGAGTAAGTCCTATTGAACTCAATAGGCTTACTTCTGAGCAGACATGCATAGGATTGAGCTGTTAGTTAATGTTAAACACACAGCCTGCCTAGGTAGAGCTCCAGCTCAGAAGCTTCATTACCAGCATTCTGTAATAAACAAAAAGTAGGCAATGAGTCATCATGGAGTATTTATTTATTTATTTATTTATTTATTTAAAAAAATTATATCCCGCCTTAACCTATGCCGAAGGCAAATGCCCAAGGCGGCTTACAACAGATTAAAATACATAATTTAAAATACATAAAATAAGTTTAAACAATACAAGTATTACTGTAGTGACCTCAGATCCGAAAGAGGCAGACAAGCAACCTTTTAATTCTTCTGTTACCAGAATGAATTTCCCTTTCTTCTTTATTATATTTCCCTCTGCTAGCGCTCAATCCATGCAATGTACCGGTATGTAGGGATATGAACACATTGTTGAAGGTGAGTAGCAGGGATGTGGATTGACTCCAGGTCTCGAGTCAAGTCAAGTCCCAAGTCTTTGCCCCCAAGTCCCAAGTCTTTGGTTTCGAGTTGCGAGTTCCTATCTATTTAATGGGGAAAACAGGTTTAGACCTGAATAGAATTCGACTTGCTGTAAAAGGCTCCAAGTCTCGAGTCGAGTCTTTTGAGTCCTTTACAATTTGCGAGTCACGTTTGAGTCAAGTCATTGACATGACTTGAGTCCGACTCGAGTCCAAGTCAATAGACTCAAGTCTACATCACTGGTGAGTAAAATTGAACTCACTGGCTTCAGTTTCCTTACCTGAAGAGCTGTGAATACTTCACAGCTTCAAGTGAAGGGGTGAATGAATGGAGGTGGGCCAATGCCAGTGAATTTGCTCTTTGAGGTCATATCTCCACATATGTCATGTGAACAGGCCTATAACAACCCAATCTGGCTCTCCATTCATCTGTCACTCATCTATCCCCCCTGGTTCCTCTTCCCTGGTTCCGACAGCATTAACATGTTGTCCCCGATGCTAGGATTTCTCATGAAACCAGCAACAACAATTGTATGGGAATGGGATGAATGCCACATATCCTTGAAACTGAACTGAAAGTTAAAAAGAAGCATAGCCTTCCCGCCCTCTCCATTGGTTTCTCTGTGAAAAACGCCTCTTGCATCTCCCAAACCTGCTTGCTCCCTCTCCCTCTCTTCTTCAGATATATACATATAAAATTATTTTTATATATGTATGTATGTATAAACTTTCTTTTGAATTAATGTTACCTGAGCTTTTAGTGTGGGGAATATTAGATATTTAAATAAACTAATTAATAAAAAATAAGCTGAAGGCTATTATTCCAACACAGCTGTGCAAAACTAATTACGGGAGATGTGGCGCGTTTATGTTGCCAAATGCGTCCACATCCTTTCAACTAGATGGGCCGTTTTGCACCTCCAGTCCCTGATCGTGTATTCTTTAGTTGAGTTTATGGTATTTGACAACATTGACAATGATTTAGATTTCCCATTTCTGGAACTTTTTTTGGGGGGGGGGTTAGCATTTTATGACTCTCCTTTTCAAACGGAATGAGTCGCAGGGAACTGCAGTCCGTGTGGCACCAAGAGCAGGCAGCACAGAATGTCTGTTTAAAGTTTGGGTTTATTCAAGAGCTTCCAGCATGTCTCCCAGGGAAACTCACAGTTCAGAAATGGATTCTACATCTGAAGCCCTGAAACTGCCAAAGCTGAGCATACCAGAGCTGAGCTGTCCTCCTCATTCTGTAATATCCCCTGCTGTCTAATCCTCCAGCTGACATTTGTTGTCTGCTTGAGGAAGCTGTTTTCAAACCCTCCTGCTTGGGAACAGCATATATACAGGACAGTGAAGGAAGAGCACTGAAGGGAAATGAAGTAAGGAACACGTCCCTTTCAGATTTGCTGACTCACAGCAGTGAATATTGCAGCTCTAGCAGTAAAGCTGAAGAAGACAATTCAGCCCTATGTCAGTTATCTGCAAAGCGTTTAGTCAAAGAGAGCGTTCCAGAGTTTAACTCATTGTGGCACTGCTAAAATAAAGGCTCAATCCTATTGAGTCCACATTCTGTAAAAACAGTTTGCGACAGCGTTCCAGGGAGTAGTGCTGGCAGGGAGGCCTGCACCATCCCGCTGGCGCCAGTACAAGAGGGGATGTGCGCCGGAGCAGGTAAGTTCCTGCTGGGCAACGCTGGGGTGGGGGAAGGGGCGGGGGAGGTCAGGGAATGGAGTGGAAGGAGGGCGGAGATGGGGGCAGGGGTGGGCGGATTGGGCCCGGGAGGGAGCAGGATTGACGGCACTGGCGCATGCCGAATTCTATCCCCCTTCCACGGCCTGTTTTCCCTACATGGGGCCTCTTGGACTTGTGCCTGCCATATGGCAGGTGCAGATCCGAGTAGATCTGTTGTGGGGGCTGGGGATTTATCCGAGGTATGGGAACAAAAGTTCCTTTACCTTGAGGTGACCTTCAGTCTCCCACTTTCCGTGCAAGATGCAGCGTAGCCTGCACTGGTCTAGCTGCATCCGTGCGCAGAAAGTTAAGTAGGAGTGGGCTGTTAGTCTCATACAGGAAGGAGTTAGTACTCCGGAGTAGACTATACTTTGGAACACAGTTACTGCAATGATGTTAAGTAATGTAAACTGCCATTGCTGAAATCCTATTTCTTGCACAAAGTCTTAATCAGGCTGGCTCCAGGTTTCAGGAGGTTCTTAGCAAACTGCCCTCCATGAGTAAGAGTTACTCCGTCTTGAACACGGGGCTCTATATACCCCTACCAAAGGAGTTGCCCTCCCACCACCACTTGATGTTCCTGAGCACTGTCCAACAATACTAACCATGTAAATTAGGTTATCATACACCATATTCCACGCATCCATATTCCATCTGGGGTTCTCTTTGCTAACTCTTTCTCTTCTAGTTAATTTATAGGGTGACAGGCTAAGTGCTAGTAAAACTGGATGGTAAGATAAAAAATCAATATTTATCTACCTAACAGCCCAATCCTATGTGGGCTGAGCACAGGCACAGTGTGTGGTCTGCCAGCGCTGGCTGCTGAAAAAGTTCCAGAAAGCGCTTTCCAGCAGCGCATTGAGTAGTGTGCTGCCGGGACGCTGGCGGAAAGGCTGGAGTCTTCCTGCGTGCACCATCAGCTCTCCTGCCACCCACCGGAGCAGGTAAGCCAGCGGGAGAGATGGGAGGGGGGCGGAACAGAGGCGGGGAGGCTGTGGGAGGGGGTGGATCTGGCAGCAACGGCCATATGACATATAAACATACATACGATGCTTTAAACAGCTCAAGAAGAGGGCAAGGCTGAAGGTTGACCCGGGGTCTGACTTAACGGAATTACAGTACATCATGCAAATTTAGAAGCCAAGCTTAACAAGAAGGTAAAGAATCCATTCTGACTTCTCTTCAAATATTCCATCTGTCTCCATCCTATATCTACAAATCTATAATGGTGGGAAATAAAATGCCAGTAGGGCATCCTAGTAAACTGTCAGATATAGAGAGCTCTATCTCAAATAATCTCTTCTTTTTCTCTTCTGTCAGCATAGTGGCAAAAGTTCTTTACCCTCACTGAGCAGGTCAAAGTCTAATTAGTCCAGCTACAAAAATGCATACATTTCAGAAAGGTCAAGAGGACCTCATTTGACAGTCATGTGGAAGGGGGAGAAATAGTAAAGAATATTGTTTTTCACGATAAGAAAAATACTGCCTTTTTTCCTTTTTTTGCTAATTATAAGAGAAAAAAAACACTATTGCAGCCCTGAGTGCTTTTTTTCATGTGTGCAGGAGCAGATAGTAGCAGCTTCATGAAAAAGTAATCATTGGATTTTCTTTTCTTGGAGGAAAGAAAAAGCTAAATTAATTTTCCTTCCCCCTGTTTTCTGACCTATGTTACTTTTACTCTTTTATACAGCGGTAATTGCAGGATTTGGAAAGGCTTTGAAATGTTTTCGCGTTTGTACTTCACAGGATTCACAACAATTGATCGAGAGGCTTCTTCTGTCTTTTTTTTAACTTTGAAGAAGGAAACTGGTCAGATTTCATGTCTATGGCTAACAGATGATTTTTAATTTTGGGGAAAATAATCCAGTATTCCTAATGTTTTCTTTTTTCCCTTTTTGCAGCTGTGTTCAGACTGTCTTCCAGGCACCCTGGGGTCCCTTAATGAGAAGATCAGTAATGGCGGACAAGCTTGTCCAGCTCTACTGATCTTCCTTGGCAATGTGCAGCTGCAGGGCAAGTTTGGGGTGTGTCCTAACTTTCAAGTAAGAAATTAGAGTTGCCATGGAAAACAAAGGAGAAATCTAGGATTCTAATTTAGCTGCAGTTGGCTGATGATATTCACAGCCCTGCCTCCCACATTTACAGGGTTGGTCTGCACACAAATGCTGTACTTGGGGAGAGATCCTCCCTGTGATTAGTGATGCTGGGTATCCAGTGCAGAGTTGTAGCTACACCCCCCATGGGGGGGCCTGCCTCCATGAAACCCTTGTGACATCACAAGCTCCGCCCCTTTCAGGGGCAATTCGGCGGCGGTGTGCCAAAAATGATCCCCCGGCGGTTTTTCAGCCGCTTTTAGGCCATTTGCGGGGACCAGGGTGTGTGTGTGCATTTTCGCTACTCTACCGCCAAATCAGACAGCAAGTGCAACCCCCCCCGGCACGTGTCACCCCGTCGCCTGGAGGGCCCCCACCCACCCTCCCTAACAACACCACTGGTCCAGTGTTCTACATTATGGGAAGATTCTCTCCCTGGGAGACAGCATTTGCCTCTTTAGAGGCAGACCCTCCATCCCCAAAGAAAGTGGGAGAGATAGATCTATAGCGCATGTTGGCAGCAGGGGGAGAGCTGTCCCAGACCTTCTCTAGCTGTGGATGCACATAGAGAACTGAAGAGGGCTAGTGTGTCTGCTCCTCCCTGAAAAAGAGGTAGCAGACATGAGTTCCCTCTCTCCAGATAATAGCTGATGTTCAGACAGAGGCGTCGTTAGGGGGGATGGGCGGTGGCCCCCAGGTGCGGGACACACACTAGGGGGGTGCACTTGCCACTGGATTCAGCAGCAATTCGGCAGCGGCATGGGAAAAAACACACCCTGGAAGTTTTTTAGCTGCTTTTAGGTGATTTGTAGCGACAGGATTCGCCCGCCTGCCCTTGCCACAAATGGCTGAAAAGCGGCTGAAAAAACACCGGGGTGTTTTTTCCCTGCGCCGCTGCCTAATTACCACTGAATCCGGTGCGGGGGCAGAGCTTGTGACATCATGCCCTGGGGCGGGGCTTGTGATGTCACATGGGGTGTCATGGCGACGGCCTCCCAGGGGGTGTAGCTATGCCACTGTGTTCAGATCAATTTTATCCAGGATTATGACCCAAACCCAAGCTACTGGTTTGCTGGTGCTTCTTCCTTGCAAGTGGGAGGTTTTCCAACACATCACACTGCAAAAATCCTGGAATTCTGCTCTCAGCGTTTAGGCCAAGGTACAAAGAGTTTTGAATTGCTTGCAGGTTAACAAAGAATGGTTTGTTTAAGAAAGTATAGGATAATGTGAGGCACCTCAGAAGAAACGTAAACTTAACTACTCTACCAATTCCATCTATATTTTCATTCACTCATTTATTATGGTTTTTATACCCTTATTGCCAACCAGTTGCAAAAAGATGACTAAAGATAAATAAGAATTAGGATTCCTCTCTTAAGATAATCTTTTACCCTTGCAAAACTGCAAGGATTTGGGAGAAACATGATGGGAAGTTCTCTCCAGCACAAAAACTGTGCACTTTGCAAGACCATCACAGTCCCTATTAGTTGCAGACACGTTTGCAATTGCCCATGCAGCCCCCCCATTAGCCACGCAAGACAAAAGCTTGGATTTAAATTGGGCGACTTTATTAATTATTAATTCAACATACCTGCAGCAGGGAGCCTACTAAAATTCCTCCTCCATGTGGTTTACCCACAGACCGTGCTTATCTTAGGGTGCACACTGGCCAACCAATGCTAAGTCCCATGCCTTTACGACACCTGCCTAAAGTGACCAAAAGGGACAAGAAATTAAACTAGCTTAGTTGTGACTTTACTTAACACCACTGAAACTAATCCAGTCTGGGGTAGGTTAAAAAGAAAACTGCCAGCCAAGGCCAATTAGGTTGGCAGCAAAAAAATTCCTACCCAGTTCCCAAAGGCAACCAGCTAATCTCAGACTGTACTGAGGACAGGGTGGGTGGGAGTCTCAATCTGGAGTCTGACTGACTGGAGCAGCGAAAAATGCTGCTAACCATTTCCTGTGCATCACCGTCACCCCCTCAGAACAAAGGCACCGATCATCTGCTTTGTTTTTTCCCATGTTTTTCTCACATGGCCAGCGCAAGACAGGCTCACGCCACCAGGATTCTCAGCAATGCTTGTCTTGCCTTTCAGCACTGGCAGTTTACTCTTCCTTAGCTCTCCTGAGCTACTCAAAGAAAGATTCTCACAGAGGCGTAGTAAGGGCCGAAGCACTGCAACAAATGCAGCAAAAGTTGAGAATTCTCCAAGGGAAGCAAAAGTTGAGAATTCTCCAAGGGAAGCGTTAACGCAAACGCAAACGTTGGCAGCTCCGGCCGGAGGCAAGTCCCACCAAAAGAATGCAGATGCAGCCAACCGCAACGGGCTGCATGCACGCAGAACGCGCCTGGTGTGCTTCCGCCTTAACGGGGGGCAGGGGGCAGTATGCCCCTGGGCAGGGAGCAGCAGGCCCCCACCCTGGGAAGCAGCAGGGCCGACTCCTTTCCCCCACATGGCTGCGAAAAAAGGCATTTTTCGCAGCTGTGCAGAAGAGTCACCCCTGGGGCTGCTCATGCCTGTAGCTTGTTTCAGGCCTGGGCACTCACAGGGGCAACTCCTTTCTTCTGTGTGGCTGCGAAAAGTGGCGAAAACCTGTCCTGGGGGGGGCAGGTGGGCAGCGGCGGAGTTTTGGGGCCTTTTATTGGCCCTGACGGCCCGTCGCCCGGCTCACCCCCCTGGCCCTGGCCCATAACAGACCTTTTCAGGCCATTACAGGAGGGCGTTTTTTGCCCAGAACAGTGACGTCACCCCCAGAGGGGGCGGGGCCAATGATGTCACAGGAGGGTGCGTCACTGGCTCTCGACCCTGGCAGCATGCCCTACTGCCCCCGCCCCCCCAGGGGCTTACTACACCTCTGGATTCTCAAAGACACAAAGTATCATCGCTGTTTTCAAGCGAACACCTCCTGTGTTCTCAGCAGGATTAGGGCAGTACTGTATAAGGGAATGTGTTTTTCCTCACATGGTCCTCAGTGAAGCTTGTCAGGGATGGAGGCTTATTCCTTCAAGCAGCATCCATTGTCAGGGCTTCATCAATTTCATCTTTCCCCGGCAACCTGATACAGCCACTTCGCAGTTTTCTCATCTACATTTCTCTAGGCCCTAAGAAACAGTCTGTAGTAGGCCCACAGGTTCCCCTACTTGGACTACACTGGGAACGCTGCCATCACTACTTCCCCCTCTGTCACCATGGTCTGGTGTTCCTCGCTTTCCTTCCCAGTAGAAACCAGACCGGAGAACATGAGCCCCCACTTCCTCTAGTACTGGCATTGTAGTATCAAGGCCACTAAACAGTTAAACCTTAGAACTTATATTATTGGATGAAGCTAGACTCCACCCTTACTGAACAATCCTATGCATGTCTACTTAGAAGTAAGTAGAAAAATGTGAATCCCAGAAAAATGTGTATAGGATTCAATTGCAGCCTTAGACCTTTCTTTCTTGTTCTTTTTATTTGCTAGCTTGTGTTGTGCTGTACAATAAAGAATAATGTTTCTTTGATTGTAATAAACAGTGAGTAAGAGTTATTCCCTCTTGAACACAGGGCCATATAAAAAAGGCATGGGCTGGGTTTGTGGGCCACGGAAGCAGTGGGATCTCTGCTGAATGCGGGGTCTCCGCAGATGCCCCAAAATGCTGTTCTTTGATGTCCTTTAATATCACATTTGAAGAACATGAAGAGTTACAGTGATTTGTAATTCAGTTGTTTTTGAAAGAAGAGCTAATATTATATTCAAAGAAAGGGGAGGGAGAGCTGATAGGTTTTTTTCAATTTATACTACAAAGGGAAACAAAGGGAAGAAAAATAAGGAATTTTAGAATGAGTGAGCATTCTACTATCCTCATCTCAGATCATCATGCCCCTGGCTCTCCTAGACCCCAAATTATCACTAATCACCACTGTATCATTTGTCTTCATTAATAGAGTACTGCAATAGCTGCTGGATCTGGGATGACTACAGGTGTAGCTAAAATACCCTTTGGAGTAATGGTCTTGGGGAAAAGTAGCAGGAGGACCAGAAAAAAAAATGTTCTTCATATCATGAAAGTGAGGATAAAAAGATAAGAAAGGGACTACTTTAATAAGTGAACACTGAATATAACTTTGTGTAACACAAACATTGATTATGTTTATTTCTAAATTGTTCTTATATATAATTCAGAGGTGCTGATTCCAATGGTACTCTTGATGTTTTGAGGTGGGTTTTTTTTTTTTTTTTGCATCCTCAAAACATTTTCAGTTATTTTACATTTTGTGTTGGTATTGAAACTCTGTCATTCGCCTTTACACCATGGTAAACTTGGCCATGACAAGAGGTTGTAAGATCTTTCCGTGTAGTGTAAATTGTGGCTGAACTGTTGATGCTCAGTGTCCGGAGCTGGGCCCATCCTCAGCAGGCGCGACGCTCCGAGCCCAACAGGGGCTAACTGCGCAGACCCGGCTGGAGAGGGCCGCAGCTCCGGACTTGTTCCGCCCCCCCCCCCCCGCTTAGAAGAGCGCAGGCCTGGGAGGACCCGAACTCACCCGAGGCCAGGAAGGGGCAAGCAGATGCCTCCAAGACCCAGGGAGGAGAAGAGTCCCAGGGCGTAGGCCAGAGAACGCGATCTGGCACCGGCATCGCAACAAAGATTAGGGAGGAGGGCAGGAATGAGGCTGGAGAGGCACCACGTGACACGCAGGGCCAGCATAACGAGGGAGCCTCTCCTGATAGGCCAGACGGCCTGTCAGAGACCTGCCTGTCCTGGTGGGATTGGCTACAGGGCTGGGGGAAGGGCAAAAAGGGGCGGGAACAAGGGCTAGCCAGGAGTATAAAGCTTGAGCAGGCCAGTGATGAGGGGGCTGGCGATCGGGCTGGTACTCAGGAGCGACAGCCCGACCCTTCGGAAACCAGCCGGCTGGGGGAAGGAAAAGGGTGAACCTAACCCCCTTTACCCCAGCCCTACCTGAGGCTTTGCAAGGACGGCCTTCCCCTGGGTAGACCTGCCCTCCTCAGGACGCTATTGAGACTGAGGGTAGACCTGCCCTCTGGAGTCCACTCGGTAGACCTGTCCTCCGGAGAACTCTCGAACGCTGACAGCATCAGGTGGGTAGACCAAACCCCTGGGGAACTATTTGGACGGAACGGTCGGCCTGGAGGTTGACCCCTCCCCCGCGGAGCCCTTTGGGGCTGAAGCCGCCCTGACAACTCCTTTGCCAGGGTCCCCCACAAGGGCCCGCCTACACTCAGCTATGCCAAAAACAGTGGCATTTTTAAACCCTCGCACCATGCATCAAAATATTCAGCTAAACACATGTGCCGTAATAAACATACATGCCTGAATGGGCCCTGAGAAAAGTTGCAACTGGTTTGAATTATGCAGAATAATTTTCAAGCTGGTTGGTTCAGATGATTCCTAGTGACATTTGACTTTTAAAACTGTGAATGACACTGGTCACACATCATTTCTATGAGATGCTGAACAAATATAGGTGAGGAATGCCTCCCTAATGCAGCAGTACAGTGACCAATGTGGGCATCATGTTTCCCAAAGCCTGTTTGCATATTGCTTCTCCACCTGGTGCCTGGCCAAAATTCAAAATTCTTGTACGACTGTGGTACTGTGCGTTAAGGTCAGCTGTCACACCGATGTGACAGTGGCATGCACAGGATTAGTGCAATATGATGATTGCATGAGAGGCCTGAAGCCTGCCTAGCTGGCCCTGCGCGTGGAACAGGTAGTACTTCTGAGAACGCTACCCTTGGGGTCCTGGATTTCAGCTTCCTACCTAGCAACCTAAATTTGGCCTCCAGGACTGCCCGGCTACATTTTCCCACGTCATTGGTGCCAACATGCACCACAACCGCTACCTCTTCCCCAGCACTCTCTACCAGCCTATCTAGACGAGAAGTGATGTCTGCAACCTTTACACCTGGCAGGCAAGTCACCATGCGGTCCTCACATCCATCACAGATGCCCCTCTATATGTTCCTGACTATAGAGTCACCCACTACATGAAGCCCCCTTCCCCCCTCCCCAGAGGAGTATCCATAGTGCAACTGGATACGGGCCATCACCTGAAGAAGGGGTGCCCACTGGGGGATTGTTTCCCTCTTTTCCAGGGTGCCATCCTCCAGCCCTGAGACTCCCTTCCCTGGCAGCTGAGGAGCTGCCCAACTGAGGGTGGGACGCCACCTCCACATCCCTAGAAGTCTCACCCTGGTCCCTCTCTACCTGTCTCTGCTTCTCCAGGTCAGCAACCATAGCATCCATAGCATAGCACTGAGCACACACCCATTACTTATGCCTCTTATGACTTATGCCTCCCATGAGAGGTTGCCCAGGGCAAAGAAGGAATAAATGCTAAGATCTTTCTTTGTGCGCATCTGCCTTCCCAGGTTAGGTGGATGTGAGTAGGGTTATCCAGATTTTCAGTGGTAGCAAAGACTAATCTCAAGCCATTTAGATTCACTACTGGGCTCTTCCCCGGTACTAGATCCCCCCCTTTTTTTCAAGAATTGGCAGTGACACCATCAACACTTACCTTCTGATTGTAGGACTCTTGCATGTCCATGATGATCATATACAAGTCGGTTGCTAGAGATCTTCATTTTTCGTGTTCTTACCTGTCAGGATTTGGCTTTAACGGGATTTGCTACAGGCAAAAATTCTGTCCTCCCTCCCTGTCCCCCATTTGGTATTTATTATACTTTATTAGTGTAGTGTCCTCTCTGCCTTCTTTGAGATCTCCACCACCCTGGATGTCTCCTTGTAGACCTAAGGAGGCTCCAAGGTAAAGTTCCATCTGTAACAGATGGTATGTTGTAAGGGCTTTTAACTCTCCCCTCTCATCTGCTTACCTAGCACCAGAGTTAAAGCAAATGTTTGTGTTTTCCGATGCCGCACAGCGTGTTCCTTTTGATCTCCTGCATTCCTCAACAGCATCTCTTTTTTTGCCAAAAGTAATACAGCAAACCTGTTACAGCAACCATGGGTGACTGCCTGTGTTTGAAGAGCGAAAAGAGCTCTGTGTGTGCTCTTTGCTACTTTTCCTTTTAACCTGAATGAAGTTGAAATTCTCCTTGAGCCGATTGAAGATGGCAGAAGATTTTACTTTTCAGCTTTCCTGCAGGAATGGAAAGAAACATGAACTTTATTTGCCTGTTTCTGGCTTCCATAGCATTATTTGCAGTTTCTTCGGCTCATTTAATTCTCACTTGCAAAGACATCTTTGCTTTATACTCACCTCTTTTCCAGACACCTATTGCAATGGGAAAGTATGAGCAGAGATGACAAAGGCTACAGTCCTGCAGAGAGTTGGGTTCCTTAACTCCCACTGAAATCAGTGGGAGTTAAGCAGCCTATTTGTGCGCAGGATTGCAGCCAAAATGTTCAATATTTTGTTTGGACACCTAACCTTTAAAGCCTTGTACTGGAACAATATGAACCTTTTGGGTGACACCTTCCATCCTTTTGATGCTTTCCTGTTTCTTATGTAAACCTGTCTTCATCCCATGATTTTGTGGGATATCGCCATTGGAAGCACAGAGTACAATTCAATGCGCTGTTAAGCACACATAAGCCCCATTTCAATCAACAGGACTTAACTGTACATTGGATGGCAGCCACTGGATTTTAAACTGAAGACTGTATGTGTAGAGTCACCTCAGAAATAAAGGCTGCTGTCAATTTGTTAACTATGGAGGTGACAGAAAGCATAGCATCCAAGAAAGGGCACAATGTCAATTAATACATTGGTTTTTTGTTGTTGTTTTTACAAATGGAAAAGCAATCTGTTATTTACTCATCCTATGCAACGTTTTTGCCAGCACTGTGCAATGGAACATTTACACTTTGTTGTTGTTGTTGTTCAGTCGTTAAGTCGTGTCCGACCCTTCGTGATCCCATGAACCATATCCCGCCAGGCCTTCCTGTCCTCCACTATCTTCCTGAGTTCGCTCATTTTCATGTTCGTTGCATCGGTGATGCTGTCTAACCATCTCATCCTTGGCCTTCCCCTTCTCCTTTTGCCTTCAGTCTTTCCCAGCATCAGAGTCTTCTCCAGAGAGTCCTCTCTTCGCATTAGGTGGCCAAAATATTTGAGTTTCAGCCTTAGTATCTGTCCTTCCAGGAACAGTCAGGGTTGATTTCATTTAGGATTGACTGATTTGATCTCCTAGCAGTCCAAGGGACTCTCAGGAGTCTTCTCCAGCACCACAGTTCGAAAGCATCTATTCTTCGGCGCTCAGCCTTCCTTATGGTCCAACTCTAGCAACCATACATTGCTACTGGGAACACCATCGCCCTGACTATACGAACTTTTGTTGGCATGGTGATATCTCTGCTTTTTATTATGCTGTCTAAGTTTGCCATAGCTTTCCTTCCAAGGAGTAAGCGTCTTTTAATTTCATAGCTGCTGTCTCCGTCTGCAGTGATCTTGGAGCCCAGAAAAGTAAAATCTGTTACTGCTTCCATTTCTGCCCCTTCTATTTGCCAGGAATTGATGGGCCCAGATGCCATGATCTTAGTTTTATTAATGTTGAGTTTCAAGCCAACTTTTGCACTCTCCTCTTTCAACCTCATCAAGAGGCTCTTTAGTTCTTCTTCACTTTCTGCCATTAGGGTGGTATCGTCTGCATATCTGAGGTTGTTGATATTTCTCCCGGCAATCTTGATTCCGGCTTGTTTACACATTTACACTAGTGCTCTTCAAAATACAGTACAGCTAAAAGTGATTGGCAGCTTAATCCTGTTTAACTCTTGCACCTGTGTAACAGTAGATCCAAATGTGTAAGTGCACTTATGCCAGTGTAACTTGCCATACGCTGATGGTCACAGGACAGACACCGGTGTAATCCGCTTCCGATGGTGCGCATGCGCAGTTCGGACACAGGACGGACATCAGCACAGCTCTGCCGGTGCAGGGGGCATTCCAGGGGCCTTTGGATGCCCACTGCACCAGCGGAGTTGCGCTGGCGTCTGTCCTGCACCCAAACTATGCATGCGCGGCATCCGAAGCGGGTTACACCAGTGTTTGTCCTGTGACCATCAGAGTTCAGCAAGTTACACTGGCATAAGTGCACTTACACCGGTGGATCTACTGTTACACTGGTGCAAGAGTTACACAGGATTGGGCTGTCAAGCTGATTCAATTTATCCTTCTTATTTAGAATATTCACATACCACTTTTCTTCCAAAACTCTGAATGAAAACTGACTTTGTTGGCATCTCTATTTTTTTTTCTCATTCTTAGAGCATACTTGTGCACTGGCTTTGATTTGCAGATATCCCAGAGCAACAGAGGCATCGTCAGGGAGGGGACCTTGGGGTAGTGGGCCCCAGGGCGTCAGGATCGGGCCCCAGATGGCAGGGGTGTGTGTGTGTCGGCAGCCAGCGGAGGCGCGAATCGTCCCATTCGTCAGGTTGAGCGAGGAGCGTTGGTGGCGTGTTTTGCCCTCCTGCCCACCCTGCGCCTCGGAACGGTGCATAACGGCTGCAGTCGTTACATCACCTCCTGGGGGGGGGCGGTCGTAGAATCGCCACTGAGTATTCATGAGGACCTTTATACCAACCAAAGAGATAATGTTATTCTTATTAATTTGAATGTTTATATATCACTTTTCAATGAGAACAAAGTCCTCCGAACAGTTTATGTAGTAGGAAAAGATAGTTCTTGTCCCCAGGGGCAGCCCAAACATGAGGCCACCTGAAGTGTTCATGTGGAGCGGCAATTGGACACCCTTGGGGGGCGGCAAATGGATGAGCCCCCAGCCCATCTGTCTGCTGCCCTATCTAGCCTGCCGCTGCACTGGGTGCTTCAATCCTCTTTCGACCTGCTAGAAGCAAGTCAGAAGAGGATTGCAGCAGCAGCAGCAGCAGCAGCAGCAGCAGCAGCAGCAGCAGCAGCAGCAGCAGCAGCGTCCTCCCTCCAGCGCTGCTGCAGGAGGAAGTAGGGCAAAAAAGCTGCCGTGGCTCCAAATCACATCTTCCCACCTATTTCGTGCTTACGAAGCACCAAGTAGGCAAGAGGAGTTCAATTTGGAGCCTTCCTGCCCCTTCCCTGCACTTATAAAGATCGCTGCATGAAGCCTCCTTGGTCCCCCCCTCTTCTGTTTATACTAACAGCTCAATCCTGTGTAACCTTGCACCGGTGCAACAGTAGATGCACCGGTGTAAGTGCACTTATGCCACTGTAATTGCACTTACACTGGTGCATCTGTTGTTACACCGGTGCATCTACTGTTACACCGGTGCAAGGTTACACAGGATTGCGCTGTAGTACTAATACTAATACTAACCAATATTTATATACCGCCTTTTCTTGGTCTCGGATTTCTCCTCTGACTTTAATTCAAAGGCGGTTTACACAGGCACCTTTCGAAACCCCAAGGGGTTTTTACAATACAGTATGTTCTAGTCTTGCATAGAACCCTTCATTCTATGTAGTTTCCTTCACAGTCCAGCCTCTCTCTGGCATTCGCCTCCCATGCATCGACTGACAGGCAACCTTGCCTCCCACTCAAGGTGCCAGCTGCAGCTTCTCTCTCACACAGAGGCTTTGTAGCTTGTCAGAGGCGCGTTGACAGCTCTCTGACAGCATCCTGAACTGCTGTCCTTCAGTTTTTCAGGCATATGAGACGGCCGCTCTACTGACTGAGCCAGACCTCTTGCCCTTATAATGAGCATGAGCCCTGGATGCTGGGTCTCCAGGAGATCAAACAGAAGGGGTGCAGACCAAAGAGGCTGCATTTAGCAACCTTTGTAAGCAAAAGGAAAGGGGAATGGAAGTGCGGCCACTCGTTCAACCACCTGTCATCCGTAGGAGAGGTTGCGTAGATGCGCATGAGCAGAGGCAGCAGAGGGGATGCATTCAGGTGGTGCCGACGCACGTGTTGCCCCCTCACAATCTAAAATTTAGAAAGGATACATCAGTAATAGCCGCTGTGAGGGATGCTATACTAAAAATGGGAAAGGGCAACGGCTAGCCTCCTGCTAAATAAAAAGGAACCTCTACTTCAAGAGGTGCCCCTCTGCCCAGTTACCAAGGTTTCAAGATGCTGAAGAGCATTGCCAAGTCTCTGTAGTATACTTTAATTCAGGGCCTAGGTTTTAGGTCACCCTTCCATGGACCTCCATCTCACTTGAGTGGGTCCTAAGAAAGTCACAAGACTTTGGCACCAAGAAAGTTTCTGGGATCAGCAGCTGCTCAACTGTGCTAACCCAAGAAACCACACCTGCTTTGTCTAAACCTGAGTTTTCTGAATTGGTGGACCTGCAATTGCGGAACTACATCTTCCCAACTAAAAGGAGCTGTTGTCAGTTCAAATGAAAATGTTGAGGCCATCTGCACTTGTAATGCACACATGGTTAGGTATCTGCTCCCCTTCCCCAGTATGAGACATCAGCGCCCCAATATGAGACATCAGTTACAGATAAGATATTATTAAAATCAACTCCATCCTTTCCCTTTCTGATTCTACCACCCTCCCCTCCACTGGATCATCTTTAAGACAATCTTCTAAATAACAGGACCCAACAAGTGGCATGCATGCAGGGTTTCATTCTCCTAATTTTGGTGGTATTGGATACAATGCGAATGTGAAAATAAAAAACAACAACCATAGGAGGTCACTACAGGGCTTCAGCTAATGAGTCAGAAGTCTTCACAGTGTGGAGACAGAAATGTGACACATCAATCACTGACAATAGCTAAGGCCAAACTCCAGAATTATTATTCTAATGAAAAAACTGTGAAGTCAACATTAGCAAGTAGGCTATAAGCAATCAAACCCAGACAGGAACTGTTCATATGGGGTAAGATAACAAGATTGCACAAATTCAAAGTTTAAGGACAAGTTGGGGTACAGCATACCATAAGGTTCTTCGTTTTTCTCCTCCACAAGATTGCAGGCTAGCTTTTAGCTAGCAAAACTATAAAAGATAGCCCTGTGTTAATAGTTAATAGTTCATTTCCAAAAAGGAGCCAGCTGCTCCTGCCTCTGGTAAGCTACTGGACTGAAGGTTGAACAGGAAATCCCAACTATATTCCTTAAATTGATTTCAGTGTTTTGCTTCTGTTCTTTATGCACTGGTTTTTGTACTCCAATGCAGTGACGTAGACTTGACTCTATTGACTCGGACTTGAGTTGGACTCAAGTCGTGTCAATGACTTGACTCGGACTTGACTCGACAATTGTAAAAGACTTGAAAGACTCAACTTAAGACCTGGAGCCTTATATGATAAGTCGAATTTTATTTAGGTTTAAACCCATTTCCCCCATTAAATTGATAGGGACTCACAACTTGCAACCAAAGACTTGAGACTTGGGACTTGACTTGAGACTTGGACCTAGAGACTTGAGACTTGACTCGAGACTTGGAGTCAGAAACCTGATCCATATCCTTGCTCTAATGTGAAATCTTGGGGTTCAGGATGTTTTTCCTCTGGAAGTGGCCAGTTGTGATTACTAGATGGAAAGGGACCCCACATATTTTCAACAGTATTCTCTATTACAGCCCAATACTATGTATGTCTGCTCAGAAGTTGTTCCCATTATAGTTAATGAGACTTAAGGTATAGGTATCCCCTGACAATTAAGTCCAGTCGTGTCTGACTCTAGGGTGTGGAGCTCATCTCCATTTCAAAGCCGAAGAGCCAGCGTTGTCCGAAGACGCCTCTGTGGTCATGTGGCCAGCATGACTCTCCTTGCCGCAGAGCGTAGTATGCAGCTGGAACACGGAGTGCTCCCAGGTAATTGTGGATAGGATTGCATCCTCAGCACTATAATTGACTTGGGCTAGGATCTGACAATGCAAGCAATGTATACAAGATCTGAGGCAGTCTCTGAAGGTGTGTAGAATGGTGAAGGTACATGCAGAGGGGTCCTTGGCTTCAGGAACCTTTTCCCTCAGTGGTTCAACAAAGTAGAAGACTTGTCAAAACATCACACATTCCATGAATATATCAGCAGCGGTGACAACTAAGGTGGATTGCTGCCATATGAGTTCTTCAGTGTAAAGGAATCATGCAAGAAGTTTAGAAGATAAATGTTCTGAGGCTTCCCCCCCCCCCTTTACCTGGACGATACCCCATGCTGCTGCTAGAAGGAAGTAACAGTACTGCTTACAGTTCTGGTTGTCACACCTCAAGAAGGATATTGTGCAAAAGAGGGCATATTCCTTACATGGAAGGACTACAACATTGGGGCTTTGCAAGTTGAAAAAAGAGGTGATGGGGGGGACACACACACACAAGATTCTTCCTTTCCCACAATACTAGGGTAGAAGGAGGTACGTCCTAATACAGCTCATAATTAGACTGTGGCAGTGGTGAACCATCCATAAGGTGAGGTCATGCAGATTGCAGGGGCGCAAGAGGACAGTGGACTTGGGGGGCCCTTCACCTTTAGTCTGTTGCCACCTCCCTCTAGTCCACCATGGATGCAAGCCACATTGATTTGCTTTCTGCCTACTAAAAGTGAAGAGAAAATGGATATTCTGCATCCTTACCATACTCTTTGTGCGGTTTCTTCAAACATGGAAGTCTGGGACTTCTGGTTTTATTTACAGGAACTACACAAAAATAGGTGCTCCTTCATTTGCATGGTTCCTTTAAATAAAATTTAAAAGTATCTAACAATTGCATAGAGGCTCACTCGTCAATTGATGGCTAACATTAGGGTTTTTTGGACAAAATACACAAGTTGCAATCGACAACACTGTTGGGAGATGGGCAAAACCTCTTCCCCCAAACTGGGGATGCCATGTGTAATGTGCAGATTTAGCCACCACCCAAATGCTGTCCATGAATATTCATAGTTATCTCTTGTTCACTCCGATTCAATAATCAAATCAAGGGCTGAGCTCTGAGACTTGTAGAAATGGGAAAAACTTGCCTCCTTGCTTCTTACAATTGATGGTGATGAGCCCTGGTGTGAGGGATGACCATGGAGGACAATAAATCACTCAGCACAGAGGATAAGAGTTGCATCTCAGGGATCTTTGCAAAATATAGGCTTTCACCCATTATAATGGTAGGTGTATTACTAATTACTCAATGCATGAGTAGAAGCTGAAGCTGGGACCAAAAATAGGAAATTATGGTAAAGTTATAAAGTAATTTGCATTCTGTTGCAGAAATAATTGCAAATTACACATCTCAAAATATAAAGAAACATTTCCTACAACTTTTTAAAACCTTGCTTCACAATCTCTCTCTCTCCCCAACAGTATCAATGAAGAATAATTATCATAGATACGTTTCCCCTTTTCTTTTCTTAATCATAAGCTTATTTAATGGTGTTGTAAAATATTTTATCTTCCAAATAAATGCAGTGCTGAGGTGTTGTAAAGTTTAGAGAAAAATAACATTATGTCAGTATTATAGAACACTTAATTGAAAGCTATAAAATAAATATATAAAACAAACACACAGCGCCCAACATGATAAAACCTCTATTTCTTAGCAAAGCTTGCAATACTGCTTCAGGGTTTAATGATGTTTGATAATGGAAGAATGCATAAAAGCAAACTGCTTAATTTGTACAGGAAAAATAACAATGTGTTATATCCACTTTCATGAAAGAAAATGCACTCTGTGAATACAAGCTCCCCAGTAGCGGGCCTACACACACACACACACACCCCGGAACTTGGAACTCAAACGTTCGACCGCTAACAACCAAACTCTACGTGAACTCAGATTACTGTCATCTAGTGGTTGGGTTTGGTTCTTGCAGCTTTGCTCAATGCTTTTGATTCTATTTATAGTTGACAGATTTTATTTATAGTTGTAGCGAAAAAGCAACTTTGTGTCTCTCCACTTTGGGATCTGGGACCTGACAGTTTCGGTTTAACGTTTGTCCTTGGACGAGGCAGTGCTCTGGTCTCAGGAGATAAGCAAGGGTGGAATGTAAAACAAAGGCCGTTATCAGCCTGAGACCAAGCCGACTAATCAATTGACACCTGCTGGGTTGCTTTCCATGGGAATTTCCTGGTAAAGTGCAAAGTCATTGCTCCCCGGATGTCCTGCCTTCCCCCCCTCTATTGGACAATTCTGTACGTCCATCTTCGGAGACCCTAAAGGGTATAAGTAAGAGACCCCAAGGGAGTGGGGGCAGTTCTCTTGGTAGCCATCTCTTTGTGAGAGTCATCTGCGTGTGAGCTCTGTGCTGCATGCAACCCTATGGAAGACATCATGCCTTAACACCATGGTCCTTGCCTATGTGCTTGTGGGGCTTGGACCTGGTCGGTTCATCCTCAGAGTATATTCTTGGGTGAGTGAGGGAAAACAGTTCAGTGGTAGAAGATTAGAGATTTATTATTTTAGTCATTTAGTCTATGGGTCAAGGAAGGCAGAAGCGTCATACCTATGGGGGCGGTAGAAGATTAGAGATTTATTATGTTTGTGTCTGTCAATATAATATATATATGCAGTAATTCTGCCTTCTATTCTATGCTGGCATAGCTTAAATAAACACCTATATATTTTTACACCTGGTGTGGTTATTGGATTGGACGGATCTTACCCTTGCCGGACGCTTGGCTCATTATCTGGACATACCCAAACAGTTGGAGCTGTTTCACTAAGATTGCCTAGCCCAGGGTTGGTGCTGTGGAGCTAAGGCTGACCGGGCACACTGTCGGTGCAGTGTTGCCAACTTACCGAGGTTGGTTTTGCTGGACCTGTCGCTGCGGGGACCCCAAAACAACACTCTGGGAGGCACGCTAGTCCTGGGGTAGCGTGGCCTACCATTAAGTTCCCCAGGTGGTGGCAGCGAGACTACCCTCCCTTGTTTGGGACGTGTTTGGGGGTTCCGTAGGTGCGGAACTCAGAAGGTAACTGCCTTCCCTCGTGGTTGGGGCTACGGGGGTAAGGCGGCTGCTTTCTCCGCACGGGAATGGCTCCGACAGTGAGGGGGTGGGGCCACCTCCTGCTCGCTTGGTAAACGGGACTAGGATGGAGCGAAACTTACGGCCCCGCCCCTACCGGAGCGATGCCTCTGCCCCCCCCACGCCAATGCAGTGGTGCCAAAATGGTGACTGCGGCATCCTATGGTCTCCTCTGGGTAAGCCTCCGTGGCATGAGGGGTTTACTCGGACCTGTGCTAGCTAAATAGCTGGCACAGCTCCACGTGGACCCACACCGTGGGATTGGGTCAAGGAAGGCAAAAGCATCATACCTATGGGGGCGGTTGAAGCCGTGGGCCCCAGGGTGTGGGTCGCTTACCTGTTGCCCCGTCACTTCTTCGCAGCTGAAAACAGCTGTGTTTCAGCCTGCCTGCCTGCCTGGTGCTGTTTTTGCTCCAAAAAGGAAGCCAAACGGCGGAGGAACGTGATGGAATTCAACTCAGGATCTTCTGCATGTAAGTGCATCAGCTCAGTCACTGAGCCACAGCCCTTCCCTGAATTTCTGTAGAGAACATGAACATGTTGAGGCACCCAAGGACATGCAGGAATAAATGTTAAGCAGAGAACTATGGATCTAATTCTGAATTTTGTTGTGATAAACCAGACCCTTGGCATTATTTAGTGCTATTTTATTTGTTTAGATTCCAATTTCTCGAAAGAGACACATTTATTTTTGATACTAAATTGGAAATGTGGGCGAGGGAAATTCAAATAGGCTATGTGCTTTATTCATGGGTCCTAGTTTAGAGGTAATTGTTTCTGCTTTTTAAGATGCAGCCTGATGAATAAAATAAATTTAGGAAAGGGAAGACACACAATGTAGAAATATAGACCACTTAAAATTCCTGTAAGCCCAGAACAAATACGTTAATTACACTGGATAGGGATAAATCATGGATGTAGAGCAGCTGGGTGCTATGAAAATGTAAATGTGGCTTAATCTGAGGAAGAATGAAGCTAGAAAAGGTGTAAATCAAAGTATCTATTGGAGAAAAATATGCAGGCTTATACCAGATACTTAGACATTTTAATACAATATTCTGAGATACTTTATAGTTCATATATGTGCTCGCGACAGGAATATAACTCTCAATTTTTTTTTTAAAAAAAGCAACATTAAAAAAATAATGGCAATCTGTATAATTGTCTTTCTCCAAAATGGGTGCTTACTTCACATATATGCAGGCACTAGGGGTATTCTTTCAGTTTAACAGCTGGGATTGTAGCGTATAGGAATCTTTTCCAGGAGCACGTTCACATCCTGTCAATTATGTGGGGATACACCCAGAGCACACACAATCATGATTCTGGTTTTTTGCGACATTGTGTTTTGTTTTGTTTTTGCGTCGCTGATTACATAAGCAAATCTTCTCACGAAACTCCCATTTTATGCAGAGACACAATATTTATGGGATTTCCAGCCATGTATTTTCAAATTGAAGAAATAAAGTTTGTTTCTTACACTTGACTGGTGAAATTTCCTCTCCTTTGATCCTACCGCAATGAAGAAGCAGGCGCTCAGGAACGGACTATCCAGGTCAGCCAAGCGATGAGAAAGCCTTAGATCTTCTAGCTTTTACGTTTCTTCCCACTCTAGGGATTTTTTCAAAAAGCAGATGAGAGAATTCAGCGGGCACGCTGATAGATGTCCATGATAGCCATTGGACATCTCTCAGCGTGCCCGCTGAATTCTCTCATCTGCTTTTTGAAAAAATCCCTAGAGTGGGAAGAAACGTAAAAGCTAGAAGATCTAAGGCTTTCTCATCGCTTGGCTGACCTGGATAGTCCGTTCCTGAGCGCCTGCTTCTTCATTGCGGTAGGATCAAAGGAGAGGAAATTTCACCAGTCAAGTGTAAGAAACAAACTTTATTTCTTCAATTTGAAAATACATGGCTGGAAATCCCATAAATATTGTGTCTCTGCATACAGTAACAAGCCATGAAAATCTGCATGTATTCACTCCCATTTTACTAAACGAGAATTGAGGCTGACACTGGCCCAACAGATCATGAAGCACTTTTGTGGTAGATGATAGATTGAAAGCTCTCAAGGCTCAGAGGAACTATACACAATTCCCATCCAGCTACGGATATGCACACAATGGGCAATGCGTCTGTATTTGAATGACCTCTTGTTGGATCAGAGCAGTAGTAATGCTTATATGTTTCTATCACCAGAGTGAGATGGAGCCCTGAAGCCCCACATTTAAGGCTCATTATGCTAGCGAAGAAGTGGTTAGGCTGTGAATTAGGAATGTACGACAACCTGTAGGATTATACCAAGGAGACTCAATACAAGCAGGTGGCCCATAATTGTGAGATGAGGACGACTATATTGGAAGTCACCATTGCCATTTATTCCTGAAGGGACCCGCCTTGGGTCCCTTCGGGGAGAAAGGCGGGATATAAATACTGTAAATAAATAAATAAATAAATAACAAATGATAGCAAGATTTTATTGAACACATTTATTTATTTATTTATTTACACCTTACCTCATTTATTTATTTACACCATACCTCATAAAGCAACATTCTGTGTATCTGTAGTCACTATGGTTGATCTAATTGAGCATCAGTATAGCATGTTCCTTGTTTTTATTATTTTGGATTTTTTCACAGAGAGGCAGTAGGCTATCTCCACATGCGCTGCATTTTGTTCAACCTTTCACTATATTGTATTCTTGCAATATATGAGAGTTGACTTCTGTTCTGGGTATGGGAAGTGCTAACTACTCAACCATTTCCTCATGACTCCTGTATAGATCAACTCATCACACATTCTCACCATACCAGTTTGGTTTCTGGATTGAACTTCACCTTGGAGGAGACTCGCTACAATCCTACACATGCTTACCTGGGAGAAAGTCCCACTGAAAGAAATGGGACTTCTGAGTAGACATGCATAGGCTTGTGCTGTTTTGAACCAATATGACTTTATTGAGCGAACCACTTAGGCCAACAAGAACATAAGAAGAGCCTTGCTGGATCAGGCAGGCCAAAGGCCCATCTAGTCCAGCTTCCTGTATCTCTCAGTGGTCCCACCAGATGCCTCCAAGAGCACACAGCCAATAAGATAACCTGTTTCCTGTTGTCACTCCCTTGCACCTGACACAGAGAAAACCTACTTCTAAAGCCAGGAGGTTGCTTATGGCTTGTAACCTGTGATGGTCTTTTCCTCCATAAATCTATCCAACCCCCTTTTAAAGGCATCTAGGCCAGATGCCATCACCACATCCTGTGGCAAGGAGTTCCACAGATGAATTACATGCTGGGTGAAGAAATATTTTCTTTTGTCTGTTCTAACTCTCCCTCCACTCAATTTTAGTGCATGTCCCCTGGTTCTGGTGTTGTGCGAGAGGGTGATAATGGCCCAATCATATGGACCTATGGCAGTAGATCACACAATCTGCTGCTGTAATTCCAGTTACGGTAGCATGAAAGATGCGCCAGTGTCAGGCACTCAGGAGCTGCTGCTACAAATGGCCAGAGGCTCCACATGCCTGCCAAAGGCCCATGCAGGCCACACTGGAACAGTGTGTGGTGTCGGGCAGGTCATGTGTGGGTTGGGGTGCATCCGTGCAGTTTGAGGGAGGAACCGGGGCAGTTCGGGGGTGGATCTCAGCGGTAGCAGTGCACATCAGACCTTATCCCCCCTTTTCTGGCCCAGACTTGACCCTGACTCTCCTCAGATTTACACCAGCTAAAGAGCTGGCGTGGGTCCAAGGAGACCCATTGACAGCCGGGTGGCCTACTATGGAGAGGTAAGTATAAAATATTTTTACTTACCTCTCCCAGACTGTCTGGTCACCCCCTGACCACAGCATGTAGTGTGCGCTCTGTTGTTGGCACTGCATGCTGGCAGAGGATAGGATTGGGCTGCATGACTGCAATCCTATGCACACTTTCCTGCAAGTAAGCTTCAATGAGCACAATGTGACTAAATTCTGAGTAGACATGCATAGATTTGCAGTGTTAGAGCAACATAGGTTGTACTCAAAGTGAGCTATGAGAATGGAATAAAAAAAAATCCGGTAGTATAACAGACCTCATTTTTAAAGATGATCTGATTTATTCTGTGGGTACACTTCCATATATCTGTCCTTCTCTTAATATCTTTGAATATGATTTGGTTCTAAATATTCATTCAAAAGATGCATGACAAAAATTGCCTTATCAAAAAGATGTTGAACTTTACATTTCTGCATGATCATTCAATACCTATGGAAATTGCACATTTAGAGAAATGTGCTTCAATTGTGTGTGTCTAAATGAAATACGGTGAAAATAGCTGTTGAAGAAGGGTAATTATGTAAAAAGTATGGGAAGAGAATGACAGCTTTTCATGAAAACTAATCAGTACCTTGAATGTGACGATGGATACAGAATGGTCAAGAACAATCTGCTGAACTACTGGCCTTCAATTATCATTATCTTTGGCTTGTTACCTAAGTATATGGAAGCTTTCAGCAGAGATGCTTTATCCTGTCTGGATTGTTGCTTGCATAACTGAACTTAAATATCATCATGTTCATGTAGTTATATCTACTTTTGTATCATTCTGTATGTTAGTTGTCGCAGTGAAACAAACAATGCCGTGTCCCAATCATCGCTGTCTCTTTCCTCATTTGGACAGTTAGAGAGAAGACAGACCTTTTGAGAGCTGATTCAGAGAAGTAACTTCATTGGATTTAAGACACATGTACCATTCCTCTCCAATGCTGAGCTCTGGGGAAGGAAAAAAGAACACACTTGATAGTACAAGCTCACAGCAGAGGCCTACTATGTATGGCACTGCTTGGTTTGTGCCTGTAATGTCACCAAGAGACTTCTCCCTCCCCAAGGGAAACCTTTCTCTAACTAATAAGGTGACAAATTTAATGGATAAATTAAAACATCCATATTCAGTGCTTTAGAAAATAAAAGGTAGACAGTCCTCCTGAAGCACGGGAGAGGGGCAAGGTCAAACTGGTGTCTGAGCCAGCTTTCAGTTTGCTAGCATGTGTTTCACGCAGGTTGTGAATCTGAGTTCACACCATAGCTGAGAGTCCTGCTGTGAGTTCTTCTTTTATATTATGTCTGTCTTCCCCACCTAAACTCATATTGGAACGTATTAAAGTACTGGTCTGTTCAGTCTATTGTTTTTTCTTGCATTCAACAGGATATTGTTGTGTTTTATGCAAGGGTTTTTATTTCTCTACACTTTATAGTGTGATTAATTCAATTTTGGAAATAATAATTTTGAAAGCTTTGAACATTATTACTTTCATGAGACTCAATGCACCAGTTAAATCAGTCTGTGGATTGCTCAGTTAGGCTATAACTTTGCAACTTTACACTGCCTTTTCTTAGCATAGCAGATTAGCTGGCTCCTGAAAGCCTCTAGTCATCAGTGGCTGAAAAAGAATTGGCTGTAACTGAGTGTGGGGTGACGTGTATAGAAGCAGATCTCTCTGTGTAGATGGCTCTCGCTGCCAGGGGTGTAGTGGCCTCACAGCACAATCCTGTGTAACCTTGCACCGGTATAACAGTAGATGCACTGGTGTAAGTGCACTTACACTGGTGCATCTGCTGTTACACCAGTGCAAGGTTAGACAGGATTGAGCTGTCAGACAGGTCCAGAGTGCCAGCGTACCAGGGGTTTTGGGATAGGGCTCATGACATCAGCAAGTGGATCACATCAGGGGCTCCCCACTACTTTTCCATACTGGACAGCTCCTGCCTTCTCCTTCCCACACTGGAAACGAAAGTGGGTCAGAAGAAGGAAGCCAGAGAGGAGCAGTTGAGATGCTGTTCTGGATAGTACTAGTCTCTACTGCCCCTCCCCTTCTGTCCTGGCCTCTGCCTTTTCAAACACTGAACAGAGGATGCAAGAGTTGATGAGGTCCAGGACCAGGATGGAAGAGAAGGGCGGGCGGCAGAGAGCCCTTGCCCCCCCAAAAAAAGTAGGGACAAGGGCACGGCGGGGGGGGGGGGAGAGATGATCATGAGAGAGTGAGAGACAGAGATTGTGAGGAAGAAGGCAGCTTGAGAGAGGGAGGCTGCAGGAGGCAGGATGATGGAGAAAGAGAGCTCAGGTGGGTGAGAGAGAGAAGGAGTGAGGGAGGTGAAAGCAGAGGGAAGAGAAATGGAGAGGATCAACACTGCAGAACAGGCAATTGTTGCAAAACCCAGGGGAAACAGCAAAGTTGCAAAGCAGCAGTGCCAACCACCATGCTGTGGGTTTAAGCTCACAGGTCCTCCTCCAAGACTTCTTGAAGACAGACAGTGAGTGCAGCAGCAATGAGAACATAAGAACATAAGAAGAGCTCTGCTGGATCAGGCCAAAAGCCCATCTAGTCCAGCTTCCTGTATCACACAGTGGCCCCACCAGATGCCTCAGGGAGCACAATACAACAAGATAACCTGTTTCCTGTTGTCACTCCCTTGCACCTGGCACAGAGAAAACCCACTTCTAAAACCAGGAGGTTGCTTATGGCTTGTAACCTGTGATGGTCTTTTCCTCCATGAATCTGTCCAAACCCCTTTTAAAGGCATCTAGGCCAGGTGCCATCACCACATCCTGTGGCAAGGAGTTCCACAGATGAATTACACGCTGGGTAAAGAAATATTTTCTTTTGTCCGTTAACTCTCCCTCCACTCAATTTTAGTGCATGTCCCCTGGTTCTGGTGTTGTGCAACAGGGAGAAGAATTTCCCTCTATCCACTCTCTCCATCCCATGCATAATTTTATACGTCTCAATCATGTCCCCCCTCAGGCGCCTTTTTTCTAGGCTGAAAAGCCCCAGACGCTGTAGCCTTTCCTCATAAGGGAGGTGCTCCAGCCCACGAATCATTCTGGTCGCTCTTTTCTGCACCTTTTCCAATTCAACTATATCCTTTTTGAGGTGTGGTGACCAGAATTGGACGCAATACTCCAGATGTGGCCTTACCATCGATTTGTACAAAGGCAGAATGATATTGGCCGTTTTATTCTCAATCCCTTTTTTAATGATCCCGAGCATGGAATTGGCCTTCTTCACAGCCGCCGCACACTGGGTTGACACTTTCATCGACCTGTCCACCAGCACCCCAAGATCTCCCTCTTGGTCCGTCACAGAAAACTCAGAACCCATTAGCGTATATGTGAAATTTTGGTTTCTTGCCCCAATGTGCATCACTTTGCACTTACTTACATTGAAGCGCATCTGCCATTTTGCTGCCCATTCTCCCAGTTTGGAGAGATCCTTCTGGAGCTCTTCACAATCCCTGCTGGTCTTCACCACCCTGAAACGTTTAGTGTCATCTGCAAACTTGGCCACCTCACTGCCTATCCCCGACTCCAGGTCATTTATGAATTAGTTGAAAAGCACCGGTCCCAAGACTGATCCTTGGGGCACACCGCTTTTCACCTCTCGCCATTGTGAAAATTGCCCATTGACTCCCACTCGCTGTTTCCTGGTCTTCAACCAGTTCCTAATCCACAAGAGGACCTGCCCTCTTATTCCCTGACTGTGGAGTTTTCTCAGGAGCCTTTCATGAGGGACTGTGTCAAACGCCTTCTGAAAATCCAGATATATAATATCCACGGGTTCGCTCGCATCCACATGCCTGTTGACCTTTTCAAAAAATTCTAACAGGTTTCTGAGGCAAGACTTCCCCTTGCAGAAGCCATGCTGACTCTCCCTCAGCAGAGCTTGTTCTTCTATGTATTTTAAGATTTTATCCTTAATGAGACTTTCCACCATCTTCCCTGGAACAAATGTTAGGCTGACCGGCCTGTAGTTTCCCGGGTCCCCCCTCCTTCCTTTTTTAAAGATTGGCATGACATTAGCTATCCTCCAATCCTCTGGCACAGTGGCCGTTTTAAGGGACAAGTTGCATATTTTGGTCAAGAGGTCAGCAACTTCATTCTTGAGTTCCTTCAGAACTCTTGGGTGGATGCCATCCAGGCCTGGTGATTTATTGATCTTTATTTTGTCAATTAAGTCTGAGACGTCTTCTCTTTTAACCTCTATTTGACTTAATTCTTTAGTCAGGGGAGACCGTTCCGGCAGTGGTATTTGCCCGAGGTCTTCTGCCGTGAAGACAGATGCAAAGAACTCATTTAATTTCTCTGCAGTTTCCAAGTCCCTTTTTATCAACCCTTTCTCTCCCTCACCATCCAGCGGACCAACCGTTTCCCTGGCAGGTTTCCTGCTTCTAACATATTTGAAGAAGCTTTTATTATTCCCTTTTCTGTTGCCTGCCATACGTTCCTCAAAGTCTTTCTTGGCCTCCCGTATCATCTTTTTACATTTCTTTTGCCACAGTTTGTGCTCCTGTTTATTTTCCTCATTAGGGCAAGACTTTCATTTACGGAAGGAAGCTTCCTTGCCTTTTATAGCCTCCTTAACTGTGCTTGTTAGCCATGCCGGCACCCTCCTGGACTTAGTCGAGCCCTTCCTCCTTTGTGGGATACACTCCCGCTGGGCCTCTATGACTGTTGTTTTAAACAGCCTCCATGCACTCTGGAGCAATTGGACTCTTTTTACCTTCCCTTTCAGCTTTTTTTTTTTTAACTAGTCTCCTCAGTTTGGGGAAGTCTGCTCTTCGGAAGTCAAGGGTTTTCGTGTCCGATTTGCTCGGCACTCTCCCTCCGACATGCATGGCGAAACAGATCGCAGCATGGTCACTGTTCCCCAATGGTTTGGTAACATTTACCTCCCTGACCAGATCTTGAGTGCCACACAATATCAAGTCCAGAGTCACCTGTCCTCTGGTCGGTTCCGTGACAAGCTGCTCTAAGGCACAGTCATTTAACATATCCAGAAATCCAGTCTCTCTTTCATGACCTGAGCATGAATGGACCCAGTCAATGTGAGGATAATTGAAGTCCCCCATGACTACAACCCTGTCTCTCGTTGACACCTCCCTGATTTGCTTCCTCATTTCAAGATCCCCTTCAGGTTTTTGATCTGGAGGACGGTAGCATGCCCCTACTATTACATCACTCTTTGAGCCTGGTAATCTAACCCACAGTGATTCTATGGAGGAGTCAGAGCCCCCCTCCAGCTCTACTCTGGTGGATTCTACCCCCTATTTGACGTAGATGGCCACCCCACCTCCAGAATGAGGAAGCTGGGCTGCAGCCGAGACAAAGTAAGATGCTGGCAAGTGGCAAATGCTGGCAGTTGCAAAAGCAGCAGCAGCATCTAGGATTAAAAAAGAAGAAATTTGGCATTGCTTTCCGGGGGGGGGGTCATATTTTTGATACTCTGGTAGTGGAGGGGGAAGGGGTAGAATTCCTGCAGAGCCCAGCCACTTATTAGGCAGATTTAACTCCGGACATATCCAATTTTCTGGAAGCTCCACCTAATCTGCCTCTAGCTCTTCTGGCAGTGAGAAAGGGAAAAAAAAAAACATTGGCCAAATTAAAATGGTCAAAATTAAAAATATTTGATTTTTAAATGATATAGGAGTAAAGTGCTACCTGCAAATTATATTGGTTTGGCAAGGGTAGTTAAGTGCTGTGCAATCCTAAACATGGTTACTGCGAAGTACGTTCCACTGTATTCAGTGGGGCTTACTCCCAGGTAAGTGTGTTTAGGATTGCAGCCTAAATATTGCACTGCTGAGCTTTTTTTTTAATTTTAAGAAGGGCCTGTGAGTCAAGGAATATGCCTTTGAAACAAAAGAAAAAAAGAGTTCGGGACCTGGAAGCCATCTCTATTGACCTGGAAGTCCATTCCCCTTAATCCCAGATACATAAAACATTTATATGAGACCTATTCGTATGAACTTCCAGGGGAATGAAATACTCACCAACTCTTGTTTCTTGTAGCAAACCCCCCCCCCATTATTTGGTTTTTGGGGCATGGCTACATTATGGGATCGTGGCTATGGGGTATCATAAAGAGTTCCTCCTCCACCTCTACACCACTGCTCATTCTATGCACAAGCGGCTATTTTGGAAGCACACACATCCTGTTTCTTTTTTTAGGGAGCACTTCCATGACTTTCCCTGATACCTGAATGCCAGTTCAAGTCAGTTGCCTGTATGGCATCTGCCAGTAGTTCTGAACTGCGAACTGCCAGATTTTACATCTCTTGTCTGTCTTGTCACAGGAGTAGCCTGGACCCGAACATCACTGTAATTATTCCAAGCAGCAAGCACTACCACTGAAAAGTAAGACAGAAATCCTGACATAACCTGCGTGTCAGTTTAACAGTGCAATCCTGTGTAACCTTGCACCGGTGTAACAGTAGATGCACCAGTGTAAGTGCACTTATGCCAGTGTAACTGCACTTACACCAGTGCAAGGTTACACAGGATTGCACTGTTAATGCAATAGCAGGTCCACATACCAGGCTTTCTCTCCTAAGTGATTTTATGATTATTATACAGTCTGAAAGTTAATTATATTTCATAAATTATCAGCTTCAGGGTTTTAAATTTGTTTATTCCTTCCTAATTTTTTCCCCTCAAGTTGTTGCATTATAATTATATTTAGCATTCATTAGCTGCACCTTGCAAACACTGTTGCACCTACCTCAACAAACAGGGAATGTCTCACGGGCAAAAAAGACGCTATTGAATGTCTTAAACACCAGTATAAGCAGAATGACTAAATGAGGCTTTGGTAGATTAAATTCAACAATATACATCATCCAGCTATTTAGTTTTCCTCATCTTTTATGACGTTAAGTATGCTTTCATATGCTTTTGAAGACATAATGAATCTGTGAGTCCAATCCTAAGCATGTCTACTCAGTAAGTAAGTCGCATTATACTCAAAAAGCTTACTTCCATGTTAGTGTGGATATTATAACAGTATTCAGTAAAATTACTTGGAGCTTCATATCTGGACATCTGGCTCAGTTGGATGTCTGGCTCAGTTGGTAGAGCGATCATCTCATATATGCCTGAAGATCTGAAGGACAGCAGTTCAAGACGGCCGGAAGTGTCTGTGTCTGTCGGAGAGCTGCCGGCACGCCGAGCTGATAAGCTTGCAGAGCCTCTGTGGGGGAGTGGAACTGCATCTGCACGAGTAAGAGTCAAGGTTGCCCTGTCAGCTGAAGCGTGGTGCGGCGAATGCCAGAGAGAGAGAGGGAGAGAGAGAGAGAGAGAGAGAGAGAGAGAGAGAGAGAGAGAGAGAGAGAGAGAGAAGGTTGCCCTGTCAGCTGAAGCGTGGTGCGGCGAACGCCAGAGAGAGAGAGAGAGAGAGAGAGAGAGAGAGAGAGAGCTGGACTGTAAAAGAAACATCTAGAATGAAGGGTTCTATGAAAGATTAGAACATTATTGCATTGTAAAAACCCCTTGTGGTTTAGAAAGCCTGCCCATGTAAACCGCCTTTGAATTAAAGTCGGAGGAGAAATCCGATGACCAAAGAAAACGCGGTATATAAATACTGGATGATTATTATTATTATTATTATTATTATTATTATTATTATTATTATTATTATTATTATATCCATGGGGGAAATTATTAGAAAATTATTATGTAGCCAAGAAGCCAATCAGTGCAAATACATACCTAAAGAAATCCCAGCATTCATATTGCTCATCTCTGTTTCTAAGGCTGAAGAGCCAGTGCTGTCCAAAGACGCTTCCGTGGTCATGTGGCCGGCGTGACTAACGGAACACTGTTACCTTCCCGCCGCAGTGGTACCAATTTATCTACTTGCAATTTCTTGCTTTCAAACTGCTAGGTTGGCAGGAGCTGGAACAGGAGACAGGAGCTCACTCCTTCACGCGGCACTCTAGTTTCGAACTGCTTTCCTGTTGTTTAGTGTTGCTGTTGTTTTAGTACAAATGTGAAATGATTTTAAACTCACCCAAACACTGCTGAGACAGTCGTTCAGCCACCATGCTCAGGTACATCGTGTGTCACTATGATGAGGCAGCAGTTTGTCGGCTCGAGTCCCCGCACTGGCACAGACGCACAGCTGACCCCAATACAGTCACAGATGCAGCTCTCATGCACTGCCAGCTAAATCTGTCCTCAAGCAACCCCCATCACTTCAGTTTATTTTTGACAGTTTTTGAGAACAGCCCCCCCCCCCAGTGAATTTCTGGCTATGTTAGGAAGAAAAGTCAGAAGTATCTCATTCCCCACTCACTACCTGGTACAGTACTCGTTGCTGTAATGTGATATTCAGTACCAGGGCTTGAAGATGTCATTTTTCCTTACGAAACAAAAACCATAGAGAGAGGTGAGGCAAACATTGTAGCTAACAGAGATCTGGAAACATAGATTCACCTGAACCCAAAAATGAGACCCTCAACTACAAAGGGAAACACCACAAATTTCAGGACAATTTTTTTTAAAAAAGCTATAATAACAAGGGTGTAACACCAGACAAGCATCTCACTGAGAACAAGGCATGTAATGCATTTGTATCTCTTGATGCACAGATAGAAATAGAAAAGCTTTTGAAATACTTTTTTAAAAAATTCCAGAATAGATTTTGAAAACTTCCTGATGGTGGAAATGTGAAAGAAATGGAGGTGAGGACAGTGCAAGAGAGATTTCCCTCTGCCTACCTTTCAAAGTATCTTATAGGTTCTCCTGGCACATAGCAACCCTGGAATCAGGAACAATGTCAGTTGCAGAGTGATGATACCGTGTTTCCCCGAAAATAAGACAGTGTCTTATATTAATTTTGGCTCCAAAAATGCAGCAGGTCTTATTTTCAGGGAGGTCTTATTTTCCCAACCTGTGGCACGACCCTCCCCTCCGGCACTTACTTTGACCGATTTAAGCTTCATTCTTTCCTCAGAGGCTTGCACTTGAGTCCACCATAGAGATGACATGCTAGAGAGGCCAGCAAGGCCTGCAAGGAGGCTGCAACCTTGCAGAGTCTCTCTAGCACGTCATCTATATGGTGGACGATTCAAGTGCAGGTCTTCCAGAGCCTTGCACCCTCGGGAAAGAATGAAGCTTAAATCGGTAAAAGTAAGTGCCGGAGGGGGTCGCGGAGGGTGCCGGGGGGGTCACGTCTGTCTGATGTTCCTAGCTAGGTCTTACTTTTGGGGAGGTCTTATATTTATGAGTGCCAGCAAAAATCATGTAAAAATGACGGTAGGTCTTACTTTCGGGGGAGGTCTTATTTTAGGGGAAACAGGGTAATACCACCACAGATAGGCCCCATCAAAAGGATTGGACTGACTTATGATTTCATGAGGAGTGGAGGAGCCTTTGAATATAAGAAAATAAGAACATAAGAAGAGCCCTGCGCCTGCTGGATCAGGCTAAAGGCCCATCTAGTCCAGCTTCCTATATCTCACAGTGGCCCCACCATTTCTGGGTAAAGAAATGTTTTCTTTTGTCGGTTCTAATTCTCCCTCCATTCAATTTTAGTTGATGTCCCCTAGTTCTGGTGTTGTGCGAATGGACTCTATCCACTCTCTCTATCCAATGCATAATTTTATACAGCTCAATCATGTCCCCCCTCAGGCGCTTTTTTTTCTAGACGGAAGAGCCCCAAATGCTCTAGCCTTTCCTTCTGGCTCACACCATCAGGCTGCCATGGCTTGGTAATAAACATGAAGAAGGGGGGTAGACATGGCTGGCCTGATGTGCCTCCTCACCCCCTCTCACTCATAATTTACACAACACTTATTTCCTAGCCCCTGTGTGTGGTGTTTCCACCAATCAAGCTATTATTTTTCATATACGCAAATAAATTAGTCTTTCATAACCTATTTAGCTTTTATAACCACATATTCTCATCAGGGATGTGGATCAAGTCTCTGACTCCAAGTCTTGAGTCAAGTCCCAAGTCTCTGGGTCCAAGTCTCAAGTCAAGTCGCATGTTTTTGCCCCCAAGTCCCGAGTCTTTGGTTGCAAGTTGCGAGTCCCTATCTATTTAATGAGGAAAATGGGTTTAAACCTGAATACATTCGTAAAAGACTCCAAGTCTGAGTTGAATCTTTTACAATTGCCAAGTCAAGTCCGAGTCAAGTCATTGACATGACTTGAGACCGACTTTTGTCTGAGTCAATAGACTCAAGTCTACATCACTGATTCTCATTCCCAGCCACTAATCTCTTTTCTAAAGACAGCCAACTGATTTGTTCAAACTGTTGAGACAATTCACTCAATGATCAAAGCAGAGAACTTGAAATCTCCTTCTTAGAAGTATTCGGAATAAACCTCACAATGGTGCGTCTGAATAACAATCAAAACCATTCCGATTGAAATGATTCCGTAAACAGAATATTTTCACGTTTTTCTGCCATGTTATCCATCGGCTTACGGTGCTTTGCACTTACCCTACAAACCATATAATGGAGGGCTATCAGATGTCAGCTTGGTACTTGTATTACATTTGCAACATTGGTTCTTTGCAGGGATTTTGAGAACCAAAGTTTTTCCAGAGGGACAGAAAGAATGCGAAGGTGATGTTCCTGAAATCTTCCTGAACCACTTCCAATTCAATGTTATCGTGCAGTTTTCTTTCTACTTGAGTGGTTTTTCTTAATTAATATAGCTGACAATTGTTCAAGATGAAACATGCCTCTTTGCAAAAACTCCTGGGACAAGAAAGGTGGAAAAAATGCTCAGCTAATATAATCTTCCCTGAAAGATCCCTGAGCAGAGTTAATTATCTTTAATGCTGAGTTTAGAAACTTCATTGGAATTCTTTAAACTATGAAGATTGAAAACCAGCAGACTGAGTCTCAGCCAACCTAGCTATCAAGCTGGTCCTGCAGTTTTGAACACATTTAAGGCCTTGCTTTAATCTTTTATGTAATGAGTTCAGTGATATTGATCTGAAATTAAATAGGGCAAAGGAAGATCAGCACCTTACTTTAGCCATTGGTGTGCAGCCTTTATTTGTTTGAGATTTATTTCACACAATAATCATCAGTTTGATATTTCCACCCAGATATTAAAGATGCAGGATGGTTCTGAGTTCTGCATAGCAGGATTACTGGAAGAAGCCCAGGTCTCTGTTGGGATGGAGGCATTACCCTTCCACCCCCCAAATGAGCACACCAGACAAAGCATGTTTGGAGATATGGTCACTTTATTTATTTCACAAAAGACCTGCAGAGGCTGGTCTAATTGAATTACTAATTGGGGTAACTCAAGCCACCACCCCCAGAGGCATGCGGGCACTATTTGGGGGAAATGGCACTAGCCATCTACCTCCCCCTAACATATTGGCATCAAACATCCTGGCTCCAGGCCCCCTCGGTCACTGCCCAAGGGAGCCTATCACAGCCAACACCGAAGGGTCGAGACAGCGGAGCAGTTTAGGTACCCATACTAGCCAAGCCATTGATGAGCCTCACAGTTTAGGTACCCATAGTAGCCAAGCCATTGATGGGCCTCACCCCAGCCAGGGGGCTTGCCAGCCAGCCTCACCGACCCGGTCAAGCGTCGTTCACCTCCTGGCTCACCTCCTGACCTTGCCGACCTCAAGATGCACGGCGAGCCCTTTCCATCCTACCTACTCATTCCCGCATGCCACCTGCCAGGTGACCCACTGGCTAACAACCCACTCCCTAAAATACAGTCTGAGGTAGGCCACCAACTGCTCGCCAATTCATTGGAGGCCAAAAATTCCTACCTGGCCCCCTGTAAGGGCGACCGGCTAATCCCAGACTATCCTAAGGGAGGGCGGGATGGGGTTGCTTCCCGGGTGGCGACTGAGGGGCTGAGCGGCGCTGCGTGATCCCTAAGCCACCGCCCATGCCTACATGATGTGCCTGGCCAATCATGGCCAGTACAACGCGCTCTGCATCGCGTGCGCCAAGGGGACAGGGTAAAGCCCCCAAGACGCTAGGTGCATCTCATGGTGTTTTTCAAAGTGGGACTAAAATCTGCCAGTTATGGTGGACACTGGCCTCTTCCAAAATGCCCCATTTACACCTGGCACAATCAATGGATGGTCATCTTCCATTGAAGGGGGATGCCTCGGTAAGATCTCTTACCCAGACGTCCCCCCCCCAAAAAAATCACATAAGACAGAGGCTTGGAAGGAAACTGGGGCACTTTATTAAACACAAGGTAAACATATCTGCAGCAGGGCATCCTATCTCACACACAGCCCTTTGGGCAACTAAGGTGGGGGAATGGTGGTCACCGTTTACCTTCCCCAGGCAATCCTAAGCATAACCACCTGACTCCAAGCTATGCTTGGTCAGAGACCAAGCAAGCCTATCATGGCCAACCCCTAAGGATCGAGGCAGCTGCACAGCACAGACACCTTGAGGCTAAGCCTTGTGGTCATCTTTGCCTCTTCCAGCCAGGGGGCTCACTGGCCAGCCTCACCAATCCAGACAAGCATCATCTCAACGATCCTGGATCACATGCTGACCTTGCTGGCCTTGGGATGGACACCAATTCCTCGCACAACACCTGCCTAGGATGACCAATATATGCACAACCATGAAAAGCCCAAATGGACTTAACCGCACCTGCCCAACGTCAGTGTGGAGTAGGCAAAAAAACTGCCAGCCTCAGCCAATCTGTCTGACAAATAAAAATTCCTACCTGGCCTGCATAAAGGAAGACCAGCTAATCTCAGACTGACAGAAGGAAGGGCAGGAAGGGGTCAGAAAATCCAGCGCCTCAGGGGAGTGCTCAGAGATCCCGCCGAAGCAACCCCCCCCAAAGCAGTGACCAACCAATCAGAAGAGTGCGATTTCATGCCTCTGCCCCATACCTCGGGGGGGGGGGGCTGGCAACAGTGCTACGACTTCACAAGGTGCCAATGGTCTTATCAGAAAATGCTATCAGTCAGGATCATATACCTGGAACATGCTCTGCCTTGCCAATTCAGTCATTGGAAAATATGACCGCAGGCTTTCAAGAAACCCTATGTCAAGATTTCTAGCTTCATCTCCTCTTGAAGAGAAGCAAAATGTGTGTTCAATGAGTCTTACGTTCAACTAAGTTTGCATAGAATTGGAATCTAAATCAAGTGATGATAAATATTAAGTTTGAGCATGATTAGGGTTGCAATCCTGTGCAAACTCACATAGCAGTAAATCCTATTGAACACACTGGGACTTCACTATGGGTAAATATGCTAAGATTGTGCTGTAAGACTGCAGTCTTATGCAGACGTATTTGGGAGTATGACCACTGTACTTATTGTAACTGAACTTCTGAATAAACATGTAGGGGATTGGGGCTCCACATCTGTCTTCCTATATGGGTTTGCATTAAAATCTACATTGATATTATGCTTTTCACACATGCTGTGTAAAATGCTAGATGCCTGCCTAGAATTTTGAGCTATGGAAATAAAAGCAGAGCACTGCAGTTTCATCAGGGATAAGAAGAAAAATTTATGTATCTAAGGTGCTCGGTCACACAGCCTGAATATCAGATCAGGAATTCCATATACATCAAAAGAAGGCTCACAGAATGTCGTTTCATATAATACACAGTCTGGGGATTTTCCAACCCACATAAACGGGTTGCAACCTTTTAACTTGGTAAGCTGTGGGCAATTCAGTCATATATCAGGTCAGTGGGGCAAAATGGGTTGGACATCTAATGGATACCACAGAATAATTGTGGTACCTTGTTGATTAACTTATTTTCTTATACAACAAATAGAAAGTCAGTTACTAATGCCTTATAGCAGGGGTTCTTAACAAGTGGTACTAGTGGTACTTTGGCTGACTGCTGGTGGTACTTGGACCGCCGGACCACCAGAACCCCGCTCTGATGCGGCGCTTTCGGAGGGTGCGTTTTCACTTCTGAGAGGCTCCTGCCTTTGGCTGAGCGTCTCGGGAATGCTGAGAAGGGCCCTCCCATCTGCCCAGAGCTTCCTACTTGCATTTTCTGGCCTCCAAAAACCTGAAAACCAGGAAGTAACTGGCGATGATGTCATTGCCAGTCACTTCTGGTGGTACACAGCAGGAGAGTGGCGTTAGAGGTGGTACTTGGCTGGGAAGGGGTTGAGAACCCCTGCCTTATAGGTATTATAGCCCCATCTGAGATAATGTACAGTATATGAAGTATACTTAGGATGTACAGTTTGTATGTGTGTAGGTTCTGTCTGTAGGTTGAGAGAAATGGACAGAAGTTGTGGTGGAACCATCAGATGCAATCCTGACACTCCCTGAGTTCATTTAGCCTGGATTGTTGCATGAAGAGTGTCATTATGCCCCCCCTTCAGGTTTAGCCAATATTTCAAAGGAACAACTAACAGTGCAATCCTATACCTTTGAAATCCCAGTCTGAGCAGCAAAGGATATGACATTTGCCCTCAGACCTGGCAAAATGACTGCTATGCCAGTGCAAGAAAAGCTATGAGCTGTCATTGTAGCCCCATTTCAATAGGCACAGATAGATGCTCCACGGATGCTGGCACAAGCGTATGCTGTCGTATCTCTGATGCTGGTGTAGTTACAGCCAGCATAAACGCCAAATGGGGTGGAGTCGTGGGCAGGATGTAGGAGGGATACGTTAAGCTTATTGAAGCATGGGGTTAATAAAATGGTTCTGCTTTATACCAAACATTAACTTGTCTCATGTGGCTTATGGAGCATGCTTGGACAAAGAGCACTTTGCACACAAAGGGAGCACTCTGCACAAACAGTCTGCTGCCATCACAACATCTATGGCAAGATACTTAGTTTATGCATGTTTTCTCGGAATTTTCTGCAGGTACTCTGCCCCAAGAGGACTTCACACCCAAACACCCAAATGCAACCTCTACATTATCACCCTAACAGGACAATGCTCTTCACACAGGTAAGCAATGAAGGCTGCAATCCTAAACACACTTACTTGGAAGTAAGCTCCACTGAACAAAATGGGACTTGCTTCTGAGTAAACCTGAATAGGATTGTGCTGAAAGGGGAGGAAATTCCAAGTCACAATATATTGATGCTGTATATCTGTCTCTACACCCTTCAACATTGCCAAATATGTCTTTGCTGTAAACTGTATTGCCTAACCACCCCTTTCTCTTGAAACAGCTAATAGCAGTGAGCATCTACTCTCTCTTGGTGAATGCCAGATACTCCAACCACTGCTGCTGCTGACCAAACATTCATCTGGAGCACTTTTGTGTTTTAGGACAACAGCATTGCCACATGGGGCAAAACTAAGAGAACAGCATTTCTCACAGTTTCATTGCAACTCCCATCAGGGGAGGGAAAGGTATTGCTCCACCCCATTTTGGTTGGTGGTGCCGGGTTTCCATGGATGCTGGTGAAATTACTGGGAGGGCTGCACTACTATAGAGTTGTTTGGGTTCTTCTTTCCTTCACCCCTCCCCTCTTTGTTCTTGACAGGCTTCAGATATGATGGACACCACACCGACATTGTGTTGACATAGCAGCGATGCTAGCACAATTTCAGCATAAGTTTGCACCATTAATGAGTTAGGGGACTGCAGTCTAAAAATAACAAGAAACAAGGATCGGTACGGTGTGTGGGTGTGGCTGCTGCCTATAATAAAGTGAATTCCTACATTTTTTTCCTTTCCATTTTCATTTTATTACAGGTATCCTGTTTAATGATTGGTTTATCATATATTGAGATGAATCAACATTTATGACAGATACCAGCTGGGCTACATTGGTGTGTTTTTTTGTTGTTGTTTTTTGCTGTACTCTGGGTGCAAGATTATTCAGGGCGAATCTAGCTTTTTGAATAGTTGAGTGGATATTTTAGGGTAGAATGTCAATATGTTTTGAACTGGCACTGAAGCTGAGTGAAACAAGTTTGGCAAGGGGAAGCCGAAAAGGGCAGGTTCCTAAATCACGTTTGCAAGATCTTTTTTATTATCCTTCATAAATCTTATGAAACCGAACTCTTCATGTAATATATTCAGTTCCTTGTTGGGTCATCTTGCTGCAAGAATACATTATTGACAAATATGTTCTACATTATTCAGCTACAATAAAAGCTTTGCCCTTTGCCCATATCATATCCCTGAAATATTTAGTTGGCATTACGTAAATGTTCTTTACAACTTTTGTGTGCTATTACTCTCCACTTGAATTTTGTAAGTAAGAAAGTCTAGCTTTACTAATGTAACAGTTGAATGACTAAGCTGCAGGGTAGAATTGCAATGGCTTTTGAAGACACAGTTGAGAGGAGTTCTATCTTGCAAGTGTTTGCATTTTCTTTTTTAGCTCTTCAATTGGTGTCTGCCCAAATGAGATTTAGATTGTATCGGGCCTCTTGGCATTTCTAAACTTTCTGTTTCATAAGGTGCATGAAATCAACTCTAGGAAACAAAGGGTGATGCTTGAAAATTACAAAGTGATAATGACACAAACTGAAAAAAGACATCCTTTGTAGTTGTCCTTGAAAAGTACTGCAGCCTGAAGTAGAAAGGCATTTCACTTGTAATTATTATATGCAAACAGTAATAAATTGAGCATGAGTGGACTCTTCAGTGCTCCTGATACAAAACTATAGAGAAGAGCCAGTTCAAACACACGTTGGTTATAGTGACAAGTAAGGACAGATCAAAGACTCATCACCACAGGTAAAAATGTCATGTTGTCCAGTCATAACTCAAATATCATATTTCCCAGTAGAGACAGTTTTTGGATATGCATTTGTTTTAGAATGATTAAAAAAACCCAAACCATGCTGGGCCCATTTGGCTCAATTTTCATTCATTATGAAACTAATGACAAGAGCACCAAATAAGCCTGAATGAATCATCAATGGCTTCATAACCCATTGTGGAGCACAAGTATTATTCAGAAGGGTGGCCATTGTACGTCCAGGCATTTTACATACATTGTACATCTCCTGGATGTATGAAGACTTTGAAAGCTAGGAAACCAGGTACATTGAACCCCTTGTATTCCCATTGCCACTGATGTATATGAGGACACACATACAGCCCCAGGTTGGCTCCGACGGCAAGTGGGAGGGGCAACTTTGCACCTCCATGTAACATGTGCAGCATTTGCCATGCCCCCCCCCCCCACTATGCTTCTAGTTTTTATGGCAGTAACTTTTTTCTCCCTTTATAAATCTAATGGAGATCATACTGTTTAGATTAATAAGGAGAGAAAACAAAACTGTACTTGAGAAGACTCCTAATGGAGGGGCTGTCATGTTTACACCATGCTGAGGACCCTTGGGCCACTAGGGTCCTCATCAGAGGTGCATTTGTCCCCCATCTCGAGTGTGTGTGTGTGTGTGTGTGTGTGTGTGTGTGTATGTGTGATGTGCCGTGAAGGGTTTGACAGCAAAATAATCAGGGGATTTGCAAATCAACTCTTTCTGTGAATCTCCTGTTGTTAAAGACTGGCTTTGCCTACCTAGGAAACATGACTCCAGAATGTGTGAAGTCTTTGATAGCTCCACTGGTCTTCCAGTTAAAACAATGAAAAACAAGCATGCATATAAATAACACAGCTGGATGAAATTCAGCATGAAATGAATTTGATTTTCACTAATGAATGAAGTCTTTCATACAGTTTTCTTGTAATGAAGGGTTTTTTTTCTAAAAAGAAGAAGAAAAAATAAATAGAACAATAAAGCAATGTTGTTGTTTTTAGAGAAATAGATTTGGTTTAGAAAACCAATAGAAATGTGTGTTTTTCCCTTCTTACACATCACTAAAAGAGTCCATGCATTCTGCTGAGAATCATAAGGAGAAGAGTGATCAAAAGCATGCATACTTGCTTGTGTGTAGGCCTGGCCAGTTAGACTGGGTGCTAAAGAGGTGCTGAAAATTCAGCTGTCCCTCTCTTCTTTTGCAGCCATGATTCTCTGTGCCTCTTCTGTTTTGAAGAAGCAATGGGGAGAAGACAAGTGGAGACTGTGCAATGATGACACTTTTCCACCTTAGTCACTTCCTTATCTCCTCTGCTCCTGATGCTTCTTTAAACCTGGCTGGGCAGCAGAGGTGAAACTAGACTGGAGCGGAGGCAAGTAGTTCTGCAAGATTCCGTTACACCGGAGTCAGCGGCCCCTCCCCTTTGCTGTTGGAGCCATTCCGGCAGCGACAGGGGAGTGTCCTGCGTGTTGCCTTTGCTGCCATAATGGCTCCAACAGCAAGGGAGAGGGGCCACTGACTCCAGTGTAACAGAGTCTTGCAGAACTACTTGCCTCCGCTCCAGTCTAGCTATGCCACTGCTGGGCAGGAAGGAACCTGGGACTCCCAGGATTCTCTGTGCCTGGCCTGTTTTGGATAAGCGCTGGAGGAAGTAAGGAGGCAGCAGCCCTACCTCCTCCTCCAGCTCTGCTGCTATGATTTTTGGAAGCCGACCCCCTCCTCTTCCTCTCACTCGCCATGGAGAGTGAATAAGTGAGAAGAGAATGGGGCAGTGGTCAGATGGAACAGTGGGGCAGATGATAGGCCAAGAGAGGCATTGGGCAGATATGGGATGCAGGGAACACCTGCTAGTTCACTGCCTCCCCCAGCCCACTACTCAAGGTGGTCACTTTAATTTGCCTCAAGGGTGGGCTGGACCTACAATTGTGAACCATCCCAACATCTCTTAACGGTTAGGACGCAGTGTGGTTCTGTAATTCAGCTGTGAAATGCCCACATATCTTGGCATTTGGACTTCAGAGTTTCGATCACTCGTGTGTGACCTGACATTAGGTATCGGATTATTATTTTTTTTAAAGAAAGCTCCAACAGATATCAAAACTGACTGACCCTTTGCCACAGTAATTCCAGCGAGAGAGGCAATGTGAGACCTGTGTTTGACTTTAGTTAAAAATAAAGGGAATCAGTAAAATGATGAGACAAGCTGCATAAAGCTGATGTGGACATAATTTTGGTCTTTCATGTGGCAACTTGGTGGAAGGTCTTTATAAAATGAAGTTCAAATACAATTGAAATTTTCCAGTTCCCGAGGTAAGAAGCTTTTTTCTCTTAAGCAGACAGAGTCTCTTTGGCTGAATCAGCAGGTTTACTTTGACAGATCGAATGTGTTAGTACTAGCTGCATTATGAATTGCACAGCATTAAAAACTTAAAGCAAGTGAGGCACTAACCCAATTCAGGTGTTTTGTAACTGGGCACAGTGTGTACCTCTAGTTACAGTGCAAATGGAAACATGCCCTGAAACTCCATCCCTGCATTGGTGCATGCCGGAATCTCACCTCACATCCTCCATATTACAGCTGATACAATTATGCATGGAATGAATAGAGTGGATAGAGGGAAGTTCTTTTCTCTCTCACATAATATGAGAACCAGGGGTCATCCACTAACATTGACTGGAGAGAGAGTCAGAACTAACAATAGGAAATATTTCTTTACCGACCGCGTAATTAATCTGTGGGATTAATCTGTGAGCGGCCAGATCCACATGAGTACACACCAGGTCTTCCCACTGGAGCAGTTAAGGCCACACAAGGGTCAGGAGGTAGGTGGAGAGGGTGAAACAGGGTGGCGGTGAATGGAACAGGGAGGAGATGGGGTGGTCATATCGGGCCTGGGAAGGAGGTGGATGCATTGGTGGCAGTGCCCGCCAAATCCTAACCCCCTTCCTGAGTTTGATACGCTTGCATGGCTCAATGCAGACTTGTGCCAGCTATTGAGCTGGCGTGGGTTTGAGTTGACCCATGGTGGCTACTGGGGCTTACCCCAGAGCAATGGAACAAATGTTCCCTTACCTCGAGGAGGTCTCAACATGCCAAAACTCTCTCGCAGGATACGGAGGAAACTGCATTGGCGCTGCTGCATAGCCGCATGGGGAATTAGTTAAGATTGGGCTCTCTGGCAACTCCAGGTAGGACTTGGAAACACCCCTGTCTGAAACCCTGTGGAGCCACTGCCAGTCAGTCCAGTTGTTGTTGTTGTTGTTCAGTCGGTAAGTCATGTCCGACCCTTTGTGATCCCATGAACCACATCCCGCCAGGCCTTCCTGTCCTCCACTATCTTCCTGAGTTCGCTCATTTTCATGTTCGTTGCATCGGTGATGCTGTCTAACCATCTCATCCTTTACCTTCCCCTTCTCCTTTTGCCTTCAATCTTTCCCAGCATCAGAGTCTTCTCCAGAGAGTCCTCTCTTCGCATTAGGTGGCCAAAATATTTGAGCTTCAGCCTTAGTACCTGTCCTTCCAGGGAACAGTCAGGGTTGATTTCATTTAGGATTGACTGATTTGATCTCCTAGCAGTCCAAGGGACTCTCAGGAGTCTTCTCCAGCACCACAGTTCAAAAGCATCTATTCTTCGGTGCTCAGCCTTCCTTATGGTCCAACTCTCGCAACCATACATTGCTACTAGGAACACCATCGCCCTGACTATACGAACTTTTGTTGGCATGGTGATATCTCTGCTTTTTATTATGCTGTTTAAGTTTGCCATAGCTTTCCTTCCAAGGAGTAAGCATCTTTTAATTTCATGGCTGCTGTCACTCCGTCTGCAGTGATCTTGGAGCCCAAAAAAGTAAAATCTGTTACTGCTTCCATTTCTGCCCCTTCTATTTGCCAGGAATTGATGGGACCAGATGCCATGATCTTAGTTTTATTAATGTTGAGTTTCAAGCCAACTTTGGCACTCTCCTCTTTCACTCTCATCAAGAGGCTCTTTAGTTCTTCTTCACTTTCTGCCATTAGGGTGGTATCGTCTGCATATCTGAGGTTGTTGATATTTCTCCCGGCAATCTTGATTCCGGCTTGCGATTCATTCAGCCCTGCATTTCTCATCATGTACTCTGCATATAAGTTAAATAGGCAGCGTGACAATATACAGCCTTGCCGTACTCCCTTCCCAATTTTGAACCAATCGGTTATTCCATGGCCAGTTCGAACTGTTGCTTCTTGACCCGCATACAGGTTTCTCAGGAGACAGGTAAGGTGGTCTGGTACCCCCATCTCTTTAAGAATTTGCCACAGTTTGTTGTGATCCACACAATCAAAGGCTTTTGCGTAGTCAATGAAGCAGAAGTAGGTGTTTTTTTGGAACTCTCGTGCTTTCTCCATGATCCACCGCATGTTGGCAATTTGATCTCTAGTTCCTCTGCCTCTTCGAAACCCAGCTTGTACGTCCGGCAGTTCTCGGTCCACGTACTGCTGAAGCCTAGCTTGTAGGATTTTGAGCATAACCTTGCTAGCATGTGAAATGAGTGCAATTGTATGGTAGTTTGAACACTCTTTGGCACTGCCCTTCTTTGGAATTGGAACGTAAGCTGACCTTTTCCAATCCTTTGGCCACTGCTGAGTTTTCCAAATTTGTTGGCATATTGAGTGCAGCACTTTCACAGCATCATCATTTAGGATTTTAAGTAGCTCAGCTGGGATATTACCATCTCCGCTAGCTTTGTTGTTTGTATGCTACCTAAGGCCCACTTGACTTCACTCTCTAGGATGTCCGGCTCTGGATCAGTGACCACACCAGCGTGGTCATCAGGAACATTAAGATCTTTCTTGTATAGTTCTTCTATGTATTCTTGCCATCTCTTCTTAATCTCTTCTGCTTCTGTTTTTGTCCTTTATCATGCCCATCTTTGCACAAAACTTTCGATAGTACTGTAATAGATGGACTAATGGTCTGACTTGGTATACATATGTAACCTGTGTAAGGGTTTCAGTTGCTTCTCCTCTGTGAGCACAGATAAAGTACAGAATGAAGAGTTGAGATATGTGTAGAAGAACTGTGCCCCCCCCCCATCTCAATATGATTCAGCATAGGCCTTTTATGTAGCACTGCATTTACTTATGAAAGGATGACTGATTGATTTCAGTGGGATTCACTGAATGAGATAAAAGCTGTAAGACCGGGACTCTTCCAAAATCGATATATTATACAGCAGCAGGAATGCACTGTATCTTTTATTAAACATGCAATTGAATTTGGTTATGGCTTTTGGAGAATTACTAATGTTTGGCAAATTTCCCAGATCTTGTTATAACTATATTTAAACAATCAGCATTGCAAGGATGTTTGAATGTAACATCATTAAGTTTGACTGTCTAGTAAGTTTTATTTATGGTATTCATTTAATTTTTCCAATTCTGGGAATAGAATTGCACTGCCCATATAAATATAAAGTTATACTGCTGTGCTTGCTCTGTTTGGTAGTTCTGCATCCAACTTTACAATTTTACCTTTTGAACAATTTGAGGTTGCTAGAAAGACAAATCATGACAGCCCTGTCCAATGCATGAGAATATTTATAATTTAATGGCATGCATCACCTGGGAATATTTTACTGTGGTTTACACTTCTGTCATTCACACCTGTGTGACATTTCAGAAACTCAGTAACAAATGCTTTTTTGAGTGTGGTGTTCAGACATAACATTTAAGATATCAAAAAGCAAGCGAAACTGAAAATTGAACAATTTCCGCCTTCACCAGCTGGGGTTGCCAACTTCTGAAATAAAACATTCTGGCATCTGGAGATGGACAGTGATGGCAACTATATGTCCAGATCTAGTTTCAGAAGCAGAGCCCAACACCAAAGCTTATTTCACGGTCTCCTTCTGTGTGTTCTTACTCGTCCCGGCTCACTGGTCCTTACATGTTCTTATTAATTCCCTACTGTTAAGTAATACCATTGAAACATAACCCCCTGAAACACAGTCAGAAAGTAAGAAATTGCCTACAATGCAGACTCAGAAAGCTCACAGCCCAATCCCATTGGGCTTTAGTGCTGACGGAATGAGCGTGTAAGAGGATTTAAATCCCCTTTTTGCCTCTGAAGCCTGTCGATCTGCCCCCGGCTGGATACAGAGTGCCCATTTTGGGGGCAGCTGCACCAATGGGGGAGAATAGGATTGGGCTCTCAGGAGAGTAGCCAAGCCACAGGGTACAGGTTAAGTTACAGCTCTGCTCTAGAAACCATTTACCTATTTTCAGATGGAGAATGCTGGGACTGAGTAACAACTTGCTCAAGCAAGCCTGTGTATCCATGGCACAGCCTTCTTTCATTGCCTTTGGTGGTGCTTACACATAATGGGCAGCCAAACCCTAACCAGCACTGGATCTGCGGGGCTGTACAACCCATGCTGTATTCAGCGCTGGGGAGGAACAGGCTGGAGGTTTCTTCGGGGTAAGAGGACATTTTCCCCCTTACCCCGAGTAAAGCCCCAGCCTCTGCAATGGGGCTACTCAGATCTATATGAGCCTCATGACTGGCGCAGATACAAGAAGCCCCGTGCAGGCAGAAAAGGGAGGGCATAAGATTCAGTGTGCTCCAGTGCCACCAATCCCACCCCCTCCTGCCCTCCCACCCCTCCACCCCCATCTCCACCCTCCCCCACTCCATTACACCCCATCATGTCAGTGGTACTTAAGCCTTGTGCACTTGAAAGGACATGACCAGTTTCACCATCCCTTCAAAAGTGTCGTTTTTGGTTTATCTAAAATATTTATTCAGGAAAATGCTTGGAAATGGAATCCGACCACTTATTTATTGACAGCTGCTAAACACTGGACTGCCTCATTATGGAAATTGCCGCAGGCACTGTGTGTGTGCCTTGATTGCTACAAACAAATTTGGACAATTGCACTCTCGACCAAACTTACTTCCTATAAATGTGCCAATAAGAAGACATTAACAGATTCATTTGTACAAATTGGGTTTTATTTATTTCACATTGGGATACTAACTTTAATAACAATGTTCAGCCATATATTTTATTTTCACAATAAAGAACTGATTGAATAGTATGCCTAAACATTTCACGCCATTTGAACAGAAACATCAAAGTGGTCGTCATCAGAAGACTGGGTGGGTTTCCCATAGATATCAATGGAAAACAAAGGTGGAGGGAAAAACAAAACTGAATGAAATTAATTGTGCAAGTGACTGGAAAACAAAATGAATAAAAAAGTCATTTTAATGAAATTAAAACAAATGTTTTCCTTGTGTACCCCTGGGAATGTTTAACCTGGCATGCCTCCATTGTAGTCCCTCTTTCGGATAATAAAAAAGGGGAACCTATTACAGCCTATTACAATTACGCAACTAGGCGGAAAAGAAGTCCCCTCCAAAGACATTGCTCCCTTCTTTAAATGTCTTCACTCCCTAAATCTTTATATCTGTTGATTCCACTGTTTTGTGCCTGGAAAGTTCTAAACTGGACACTTCTTTCTGAAATTCTCCTACATGGTGTCCCACAGGTAGTCTCCAAGAAAAACAAAACAAAACAAAAAAAACACTACGATGATTAGGCATGTGATGGTTAGCCATAAAAATATATTCCCATATGTACTTTTGGTAGAAATACGGGCACCTGAATCTGAGCCATCTTATTGTCAAAGTGAGGGAAAACAAACTCTAGAGCTCAAGCAAACCAAAAAGAGTGAAACCCCAAAAGTTACAAAAGATAACAAAGAGAAATTCCCTCCCCCATTTCCTTTGGGGTGAAATCCACTTTATTACATAGAGTTATCTATATTTAGTGTTTAGCTAAGGATCTTTTGAAACTGGCAGAAAAACATGTGCTATTTTTTTTATAGCTGCATTTTATGCCCTTTGACTTACTCTTTTTCTCCTCTGAACCTTCAAGAACGACAGCTGTCTCTATAAGCTTCCCATCCTTCTCATCAATCATGGAAGATGAAAGAAAAACCAAAACTCAAAGGATTGGGTTATAAATCCAGCAGTTTCATCATCTTTCAAGTCTCTTCTATAATAATCAACTGTATGCGTACCACTTTGAAGTTTTCTGTTTGTTAGTTACTAAACACAAGAAAAGGCTCTTATCACAAAAAGGCACTGGCCTAGTCTTTGAACATACTCTCGTTCAATAGCTGCCATTTTTCTGATGAGAGGAAAGAGTTAAAACATCTGCAGGTAAACTACAATTACTATTCAAGATGCTTTCACAGGTTGAAAGGCATCCAAGCAGAGTTTGAATGTCACCAATATTCCTATTTGTGTAATAATAGTGACACAAAGAAATGCATTTATGGTATTATTCAATTGCTTTGGTATATTACATTATCACAAATAATAGAATTTCCAAGGATAAACAGATTAGTGTTTATTTTGGACTCAAATAATACTACAGTAAAACTAAGTATTTTGGGGGTTCTCGTTCTGATTAAACTCCCTTATAAATAAATTGAGTTTAACCATTTCATCTGGGTCTTCTATCACATTAATATTTATCTTTCCACATTTTTCTTAAAATATAAACCTGATAGCACATATTTACCGGTATTCTTAAAACCGATGTTGTAATCTCTTTATATGTATGTCATTGAGACACAGTGAGTCAAACCTTTCCTAAATAATATGCCAAATATGTTTGACATAACCAGGAATTAAACCAGTCCCTTGATCAAAAGTGAGCACTGTGCAGCAAAACTCATTTTGCTATACGGTCCCCATAAAATTTATTTATTTATTTATTTATTTTAGGAATTTGTAGCCTGCCTTTCTCCCGAGGGCACTCAAGGCGCTTACAACATATTAAAATACATATAAACACATTAAAACAATTAATTAAACACATTAAAATAATTAATTAAAACACTTAAGATTAAAAATAAACAACCCCAGTGGGTCACCAGCATTTACATATATTAAAACCATTTGTTAAAAGGTCAGCCCACCATGTCAGACATTAAAAGCAGTCCTGAATAAAAACGTCTTAAGGCCCCGCCGAAAGGCCTCTAAAGAGGGAGTCGTTCTTAATTCCAAGGGGAGGGAATTCCACAATTGGGGCGCCACCGCCGAGAAGGCCCTACTCCGCGCCGCCATCCCCCTCACTTCCGCCAATGGCGGCATGGTCAACAGGGCCCACCCCCGATGACCACAGAGTATGGGTCGGATTATAAGGAAGGAGGCGGTCCCTCAAATACCCTGGACCCGAGCCTTTAAGGGCTTTAAAAGTCAAAACTAGCACTTTGAATTGTGCCCAGAAACGAACCGGTAGCCAGTGTAGCTGCCGAAGCAACGGTCCGACTGAGTCGAACCGACAAGCCCCGGCAACCACCCGGGCCGCTGCATTCTGCACTAGTTGCAGTTTCCGAACAGTCTTCAAAGGCAGCCCCACGTAGAGCGCATTGCAGTAATCTATTCTAGATTACTAGGGCATGGGTCACTGTGGCCAGGTCTGCACGATCCAAGTACGGTCGCAGCTGGTGCACCAGCCGAAGCTGGGCAAAAGCCCCCCTGGCCACAACCGCTACCTGGGAATCCAGGAGCAGCTGCGCATCCAGGAGAACCCCCAAGCTGCGGACCTGCTCCTTCAGAGGGAGTACAACCCCATTCAGAGCAGGACGATGATCCAGTACCTGAGTCACAGACTTCTGGACCAGAAGAACCTCTGTCTTATCAGGATTTAATTTCAGCTTGTTTGCCCCCATCCAGCTCCCAACTGCCTCCAGACAACGATTCAGGACATCGACCGCCTCCTTGGAGTCAGGTGGAAAGGAGAAAAAGAGCTGGGTGTCATCCGCATACTGATGACACCCTACCCCAAACCCCCGGATTACCTCTCCCAGCGGCTTCATAGATGTTAAACAGCATGGGGGATAGAATTGACCCTTGTGGCACCCCACACCTCAAGGGCAAGGGTGCCGAACAAGCATCCCCCAGCACCACCTTCTGGGATCTATCAGCCAGGAAGGAGCGGAACCACCTCAGAACGGTGCCTCCAAGCCCCAACCCAGCCAACCGACCCAGGAGGACACCATGGTCAATGGTGTCAAAAGCCGCCGAGAGGTCCAGCAGGACCAACAGGGACGCACTCCCCCTGTCCAGTCCCCGGCGCAGGTCATCCACCAAGGCGACCAAGGCCGTCTCTGTCCCGAACCCCGGCCTGAAGCCAGACTGGAATGGATCCAGATAATCAGCTTCCTCCAAGGCCCTCTGGAGCTGAGACGCCACTACCCGCTCGATCACCTTGCCCAGAAACGGGGCTCTCTGGGGCTGGAAGTGTTGGAGCTGAGGACTGGCCCCTTAACTGGAACACCTGGGCCTGTGGAGCTATTGCTCAGCAATCTCTCTCTCCCCTCCCCTCAGGTGAGCTGCTAGAAAGAGCCACTGGCTCTTTGCCCATGGCAAAGAAAGAGCCACTCTTTGCCCGTGGCTCTTCGCCAGTGGATCGAAGACCAGGCAGGCCAGAACACTGCTTCTCGTGACTGAGCCCATCCAAGCTGCTGTTATCCAGTGGGTCACCATTTGCCACCAACTGTCAGCCCTCTCCCTTCTCCATGCACACTGTTTGTTTGTGCACAGGACACCTTACGGAGATTGGAGTTACCATAGCATCGAGAGAACGGTTGAGTGATTGATTTTTGTATGTGGGTGAGGGTTAGTGTGTAGGTTGAGTGTGTGGTTGTTAAGTGTTTGGGATTTCTGTGAATGGGTTAGGAGAGTGCTTAACCTTGGTCTCGGTGAGAGGGAGGCCTAGGGGGGACGAGTGGGACCTCTGCCCCAGTGAGAGGGGGGCAAGGGGTGTGGGGTGCAGTGACCCAAGCCTCAGTGATTGGGAGGCGGGGGGGTTTCTGGACAGGAGTGGTTGGGGTTTGGATGAAGTGTTAGATAGTGGGCTGTGGACTGACTGGGGAGGGTGGTAGTGACTGAGAGTGGTGTGGAGTGTGTGAGTTTGTTAGGTGGCGTGGTCTGGAAGTAGGCTCTGCTGAAAGGCTATGTGTTTGTCACCTCGAGGGAGTCTAGGGGAGGGGCGGGCAGCCACCATTAGCAGAGTGACGGGTCACGGAAGATATGGCGGTGGGGGCTGGGCAGGCCGTTTCAGGAGAACGAGGGTCAGTCACAGGCAGACTGTCCCCCTTTCTGGCCCTTCTCCCATCCCTCTGACCCTTGGTGGTCTGGGCAACAGTCCCCTGAGTCTGAAACTGCTGCTCTTGAACGCCAGGTCAGTCAACAATAAAATCTGCCTAGTCCAGGATTTAATCCTGGATGAAGGTGCTGACCTGGTGTGTATTACGGAGACCTGGCTGGATGAGTCGGGAGGGGTAAGTCTCTCCCAGATGTGCCCGCCGGGTTTCCGGGTATTGCAGCAGCCATGACTACAGGGGCGGGGAGGTGGAGTTGCGATAGTCTATCGTGATACTATCCATCTCACTGGGTATCCTGTCCCGCGGTCCACTGGGTTTGAGTGCCTCCATGTCGTGCTGGAAGGGCGAGACAGAATAGGGATTCTGTTGGTGTACCGCCCACCATGCTGCCCAACAGTCTCCCTGCCTGAGCTGACCAGCGTGATCTCGGCGTTGGCGTTGGAGTGCCCTCGCCTATTGGTGCTGGGGGACTTTAATGTCCACGCTGAGGCCCCGAGGACAGTTGCGGCTCAGGACTTCATGGCCGCCATGGCAACCATGGGTCTGTCTCAGAGAATATCTGCCCCGACGCACGATGCGGGCCACACGCTGGACCTGGTGTTTACTGTGGGGCAGGTGGATGGTGATCTGGATGTGGAGGAAATTAACATCACTCCTTTGTCATGGACAGATCACTTCCTGGTGGGATTTAGGCTTGTCGCAGCTTGTTGCCTCCGCAGTGGTGGGGGACCTCATTCTATGGTCCGCCCCCGGAGGATGATGGATCCGGATGGATTCCTGAGGGCTCTGGGGGATTTTCCTGTTGCCAGAGATGGCGACTCACCCAGCGCCCTGGTTGACCTCTGGAATGGGGAAATGACCAGGGCTCTGGATCTGATCACTCCTGAGTGTCCTCGACCAAGCCACAGAGTCAGAGCGGCCCCTTGGTTTACTGAGGAGCTGCGGACGATGAAGTGGCAAGGTAGATGTCTAGAGCGACGGTGGCGGAAAACTTGTGCTGACTCCGACCGGGCATGGTCTAGAGCTCACTTCAGAGCCTATTCCGTGGTGGTGGCGGCAGCTAAGAAGGCTTTCTTTTCTGCTGGCATCGCGTCTGCGGAGAACCGTCCAGCTGAGCTTTTCCGTGTGGTCCGGGGCCTGCTCCATCTGGCCCCCCCAGTAGATGGGGTGGAACACATGGTGGCTCGCTGTGATGAGTTTGCAAAGCACTTCGTGGACAAAGTCGATCGGATTCGGCATGACTTGGACGCTGCGTTAGCAGTATCTAATGATGTCCCTGAGGCACCTGTCTGTTCTCCTTCCTGGGATTCTTTTCAGCTTGTAGAACCTGAGGATGTGGACAGGATTCTTTGGAGTGTGAGACCGTCCGCTTGCCCGCTTGACCCTTGTCCAGCATGGCTGATTAGAGCTGCCCGGGCGGGGCTGGCTGAGTGGACGGGGAGGATGGTAAATTCATCTCTGAGGGAGGGGGTGGTGCCGCTGTCTCTGAAGCAGGCGGTGGTGCGTCCCCTCCTGAAGAAACCCTCCCTGGATCCCACTATTTTGAAATGTCCTTGTTATATTCAGTCGTGGATCCAAAGAATTCAGGATTATAGTCTGTGTAGGTGTCTCCATGGAAGCTGGGGGTGTGATTGGGAAGACCTGGGAAGGGCCCAAGTCTATGGTTGCCCTGCACCACCAGAATATGCATTCCAGCAGCACAGGGCACTTTCTGGCAGCGTGAAAGCTGGGCCGCTATTATGCACCTCCAGGCTGCTGCTGCAAACAGCAAGAGGCGCAGTGTAGAAGCAGCTCCAGGAGACTCTGCAGACACCAGTACGTTGGCAGCAGGGGCAGGGAGGGGGAGGTTTGGGGGCATTCCGAAGCAGATCAAGGGGAGGGGAGGGGGTAGAGAGAGTAGGCTGGAGAGGGAGAATCTCTGCGGCAGTCATACATGCATGCCGGATCCTAACCCACATTTTCCAGCCTGCCCTGCTCCCTTTCCTCAGACATACACCAGGAAAATGGCTGACATATGTCCAAGATGACCCATATCCAATTGGGCAGCCTATGGGGGGGGGGCGTAAGCAAAAAGTGTTGTTGTTGTTTTGAGTAAGTATTTTTACTTATCTCCTGCAGGCTGTCCATCGCCCCACCAAACATAGCATGCAGAGCAACCTCCATTGGCACGACTTCATGCTATAACATAGCAGGAGATAGGTAGTAAATACATTTGAAGGACTGCGTCTTACATTCTTTGCTGGGCCTCAATACATCACTCATTATTTTGCCAAGTGTCCTAATTTCTGAGAAACCGACAGCAGAGCAAACTTCTAACAAATGAACAAGACTAATGAAATCACTCTACAGTCCCTCCTTTGAATTGTGCAGCCATGTTTCTGCTGAGCTCTTGGAATGGCTGACCTTTGAAACTGACAGAACGTTCACCACTGACGCTTTTTTAAAAGACATCTATCTCACCCGAGCACAAAGAAAAGGAAGCTAGACATCCAATACCGACTTTTATTTATATGTGAATCAAACTGTCATTTTTGTTCTGCTAGTGTCTGTTATCATATCTGGACAAGCAATCATTCTCTAGGTTAGCTTCGTACAACCTTGAATTTTTAGGAAAGTCCTTGAGAGCTAATGCAGCTGCTTTATGTAGCAACAGTTCATGAGTGTAAGAGCACTATTCAGAAATCTTGGCAGATAGGGCTGCTAATAAACATTTAATTTACAACCCATACAATTCTTTTAGCTTAGCAAAGTGCTTCACGCATCCATCTGTTTCTTCTGATTTATTAAAATCCCTATTTAGCTCCTCATTGCCTTTAGGGGAGACGGGGGAAAAGCAGGAGGCACCATCACAGACGAGGAAGGGTTAGGGTATAAAATACGTTCATGATTCAGCAGTGACAAATTCAGATTTTTCATTAGATTCCTATTTCAGGATTACAGGTTGATTCAGTAAGAAGACAAAAGAGTAATGCAGAACACTTTCCTTCTTCCAATTTATGGCACCATTGTGGATAAGAAGCAGGAACTCATTACATCACTATGCACAGAAGAGATTAAAATAGATCATTTATACCTGGAGCACTGGGCCAAGGCAGAAAAGGCCAGCCTAAGTAGCCTACATGGCATTAAATACATAAAAAAGCGTAACTCATGCTGAAAGGACTGCTGAATAATCATAATCAACCTTAAGAAGTATGTTTTCTGGAGAAAGCCCTAGGTTGAAAGTCACAAGACAATCTCAGAGCAGCCTAAATAATGCATAGTGAGTTTAGCAGGGTAATAGCTTGGGGTTGTCCGAAACAAAACAAAGTCCTCTCTCTCTCTCTCTCTCTCTCTCTCTCTCTCTCTCTCTCTCTCTCTCTCTCTCTCTCACACACACACACACACACACACACACACACACACACACACACACACCCTTAATGCTGGTGGGTGGATTTATGAGAATACTCAAACGATGCTTGCATATGCTATACATTGCATACTGTATATCACATATACACAGGCTTCCCAAACTACAGATATCCAAGTTACGGACAGCTGCATTGGCATTTTCCTGTAGGTGCAATTCATCCTTTGGTGATGCTTTCGCACAGTCAAGAAATGGATGTTTTGACTTAAGTACATTTTGACCAAAATGCCGGCCCCCTCATGTAAAATCTTTATATCCAATGGAATCCGACGACATCTTCAACCTTACTTCAGTATTAGGTTCCATGGCTCTGTACCTAACCCCTGGAAATGTATCTTTGAGTTCATGCCAATCTTTGGTTTTCTGAAGTCCATGAAGCACAAAGTGAAAGATCAGAATCAAAAGCTATGGCAATGTTGGACATACATATATATGGGGCTAGAATAGCTTGTTTTCTCTGCAGTTACTATGGCTCTTGCATCTTACCCATGCAACCAGAAGCAAGTCCTATAGGATTCAGTGGGGCACACTTGCATAGGTGTGCATAGGAAGGCAGAATTACTATTCATAATGAGAATATGCTAACATCTAAATGTGTTGCCACTTGTTAATTCCCTTCTAAGATATGCTGAGTTTCTGAGCTGTTCTCTTAAAATGTGTGTTTCTTCTGCTGCTGCATGGTAATACTAAAGGCTACATATTTCTAAGCCCAGAATAACAATATTTGTTTAGTATAAAGTTGCTGTTTTCAACTTTCAACATTCTTTTTATTTATTTTTTTTCCTATTTCCCAAGTGACAAAATGCAATATACTTAGGGTGCTGAACCTTGCGGCTTCATCTGTAAATTATTACTGTATTATTCATTTGAATAAAACTAAGGCGTTTATACCTTTAAATGTAATAAGCATACAAAATAATACAATCCTAACTGCTAACAAAGTTATGCAAGACACATTTCATGTTCTTAATGTAGTGAAGTTACATGTTATGCTCTTAAAGTAGTAACGATTTTTCATTTTATTCAAAATGCAAGTATTGCTTACAATCTAATTTGTCCTAAAATCTTCATTTTTTTTTTCTGGGAAAAGCATAAAAAGAATGACTTTCTTTAAATGGCAGCAAGATTTCCAGAAATTTTACATCCCTAGTGCTGTGTTACATTTTTGTGGTGAAAGAAGATGGCTTTGGGGAGAAGGAAGTTTCAGAACCCTCCTTGCTTTCCTTCCTTCATCGCTGTTTGTTGTGTCTTTCCCAGACTTGCCACTTTGGCTATTCCAACCAATCTGGGATCATGTGGGCAATGTAATTGTCAGCTCAATCCTATTGGGCTCTACTGCTGCTGGAACTAGCATTCCGGCAGTGGTAGCTGCTTTACAACTGTTACAAATGGTGCTGCAGCAGTACACAAAACCTCATGCTTCCAGAATGTCTCTGGAGAGCCGGGAGCAGCCCCACACACAGTGGCGGGGACAGGAGTGCCTGTTGATAATGAGTTGGTGGGGAGAGTGGAACGGGGAAGAATGGGGCAGGGCAAAAGGCATGTCGGAGGCTGGAGGGGCAGCACCCAGTGCAGGTGATTTGCATTGGATGCTATCTCCTCCGGGAACAGCCAACACTCCCCTTTGTCTCCTTGGACTTGCAACAACTAAAGAGCTGACACAGTTCCGAGGAGACCCATCGGCAACTGGGAGGCTTATGGAGGGAGGGGTAAGGGAAAATGAAGCTACATGAAAATGTCCACAGGTAGTATTGCCCTTCCTTTGTGTAGATTTCCTGATGACACCATGTTTATAAATTTGTTTTGCTCTTTAATGATGTCAAAAGCCAAGCTAGAGTGAGCAAAATGCATCCTATTTTTGCCCTGTTTTTCAACAACCTCTGAAAAAAAAAAATCACCAATGGGATTTACTCTGATGGATCCACAAATGTGGGTGGTAGTCAGAAGTATTGGATTAATAAAAGTAAATACGGCTATTCCCAGCAGGTTACTAAAAACATAAAACCAGTAAAAATATCAAATGGGAAGATATATGATTGACACTGGGATTCAGTTGACCTTTGCAACACAAGAAATGCAAACTGAGAAGACAAGTGTTTCGTAATTTACAGGCTAATCTTTGGCTAGAATGGATGATAAATACAAATATAAACAGAAAATTCTATATAGCCAAGTTGTTCAAGCTGTAACTTCAATTAATTAATTTTTGTATGTCTGCAGTAAGCCAAAAGCAAACAAACAAGGACCACATGCAAATAACCTTCTGATTCTTTGCCACATGTTATACTTGAGTCTACTACACTAGCGTCGCTGCAGGGGGGCGGAGTTCTAAGCAGCACTTTCACCGCCTTGAATGGTTCCGAAGGCGAGGGGGCGGGGCCGCTTCATGCTCCAGTGTAATGGAGGGTCGGAGCCTTGGCGGAACTTAGAGCTCCGCCTCCCCCCCCCCCTGCATCGACGCCAGTGGTCTACTAATCTGCCACAAAAGTTACCAGTATATGCTGAATTCCTTGTGGCTTAAAAGTAGGAGCTCATAGAACTTGGCAAATAGAATCTCAGGACTGGTGTGAAGGTTGTCTGGGGACAGACCCTGCCATCCATCCATCCAGGCAAGGATTGAGGAACAGCATGGCAGGGTGGAAGGAGCCTGCACAGGTGCTTGATGAGCAATGCTAATTCAGTCCATTGCTCTGGCAATGAGGCTGGCAGGCTGGTAGAGCGAGGAGTAAGGACGAATTTGCAGACCTGACTCTACCTATAGGGTGACTATCTATAGGTCTTCTTGTTTGGCAAAGTCCAGAGGTCTCAGAGGACCATGCCAGACTGCATTTAACGGGTGGAAGACATGGTCTGAAGTTTTCCTATGATTCCAGCAGGTAGCCTAAAACTAATAATGTGGCAGAAATAATAATAATAATAATAATAATAATAATAATAATAATAATATGGAAACAACCTGTAAATGGCGCCAAAGACTCCCGGCTGCATTTTTTTCTTTTTCCAAGCTGGGAAGCGGCTGCAGGCCCCTGACAGATTCCCGGTTGCGATTTTTTTCTTTTTTCAGCAGTTTGGACATGCACAGGAGGCTGGAAGTGGCTGGCAGGCCCTCAACAACACTGAAAAAAGAGGTAATGTAGAGGTCAGACTCCCTCTTCTACAATTTTGCCACCCATGTTGAGTCACATCCGTGGATAAAAAAAACGTGGATAAAACGGTCCGACTGTATATATTCTGTCCCTTACTGGTAAATATGTTAAAGCTTAGGTGGTCAAGGGTAGGGTGATACAAAACTACTGGGGAAATAGTATTGGCTTATGTCAATGGCATTTCACATAAGAGAAAGTCCCTACACCTACACCAGCTCTGTGCAATGTGTAGTTCTTCACATATGACCGTGCACTTGTACTGTACATACATCATATGTAACAAGCTCCACATGGGATTCATGCAATTTCCTATGCAGAAGTCACTTCCCTTATGTAGGAAATGTTCTCCTGTGTGAAGAGAAGCCCAGCAAGACTATTGGATCAAATTGACATTTTGCTGGTGCCATGGGGAAATTCCAAAATGATCTGAAGGAATATCTGACAAAAATTACCTCAGAATCTGATTGCTCCTAACAATGAATCACGCAGAGAGTAGCCAAACAACTTTGGAATACTTCCTTCTCTAAACGTTCTGTAAAGCATTTCTTTCAACTGCTTCTGTAGTTTTCGTGGTCTGGATTTGTTTTTAGTCAAAACCTCATTACTATTCCAGGCTTTTATTGCCATGGTAGCAATAGGGAACTGCTTGTTAAGCACCTTTGGGTGCTGCCTTTGTTTTTGTTTCAAGGTTTCCCTGCACCTGTTGTTTTTATCAGAACATTACACAGTGCATTGGGAGCAACATGTTTTGTTTTGTTTTTTTCATGCAGGAGGTTCCAGTCTCAATTTCTAGTGTCTCCAACTTAAAAAGAGGGAGGCCAATCAGAGGCGTTGTTATGCGCCCCCCCCCGGTGACGTCACCACCGGATGTGATGTCACCGCCCCCACCAGGCATCCCTAAGAGGCGCAGGACAGGTGGGCGGGCCAAAACCATGACCATCTCCGCTGCTACCGCCCGCTGTTCGCACCACCGAAATGGCACGATTGACGCCCCTGCTGGCCACTTTGTCCCCCCCCCGTGTGCCGACCACTACTGAGGCTAATCAATCTCAAGTAGGATAACTGGGAAAGAATTCTGCTTGAGACACAAGGCAACTGAAGTGGTCACTTCAGGCAGGAGATTGGCAGGGATACCCACCTCTGTCCACTCAGTTGCCTCTACTGCTCCCCCTCTCTGGACTGGAAAAAGGAGAACAGGAACAAAGCAGAAGAGGAAGTGTGGAGGAGAGGAGTGGGCTAGAGGGTATTGCATCACTCTCCCTTCCCCCATTTTCTCTTTTGCTTTCTTTCCCTCTTCTTTTTCCAGTCCAGAGGGTGGGAGGAGCACCATTTGGCACACCACCTCAGGCACTAGGAAGTCATGTGACAGACATGGAGACCCTACACAGCTGACTCCATTCAGAGCAGACAGTACTGGGCCCGGTAGATAGACCTATGTCTCAGTATAAGGCGGCTTCGTCTGCTCACATCCAAGGAGTGATGGAGCCTGTCTCATCCCAGGTAGTGTCCCTGCTTTCGGCAAGGGGCACACTTGTCGTTCATTTGCTTCATATTGCTTACATGTACAGTACTGCAAAATAACACGTTTTCTTCTTAAAAGGTATCTCTTGCCATGCCTGCCAAAGGGCACAAAGAGAAACACAAGCATGAAACTAGCAATTGCCAGAGGAGTAAGCAAGTTATTGTAGCAGTGAAAACAATATTTGTGGCACCTTAAAAGACTAACATTTATTTCAGCATCAACTCTTGTGGACTATACTATACTATACTATAGCCCTGACCAACTGAAATCAAATGACAAGTATTTACACAGATGAAGCAGGGCAGAACCCAAAACAATCAAAAAGGAAATTACCGATCATAGAAAAACTCTTGTGCCCACATATACTTCTTAGGCCTTGTGCAGACACAACAGTATGAAGTGATTGGCTGTGGAGTTTCAAGCCCAGTGGTGGCCCTCCATGGCAACCAAGTGGAAGCTGCCGGATACATGAACTGGCCCGGAGAAACCACAGTGGGAGGCAGAGGAGCAATTAGATTCCAAAGCATTCAAGGTTGGCAGCTTTTGAGGTTTTTTTTTTTTTTTAAACAAATCCTAGAAATGGACCACTGCTTTGGATGTCTGACAAAGTTTTCCTTCAGGATGGCTTCTACCAGTGAGCAACAGCAGGGTGTAAAGCTGAAGGGAACACCTCAACTCACGTCGCCTGTGAAAGAACTCAACTACATTTTGGCATAAAATACAAGTCCAATAAGCACAAAAACAGCTGGTTCCTTCCTACTAATTAGAGCTAAACAAATAATTCACAAGTAATAATGTATTCAATAAATTTCTCCTGTCCTTTTTCACAGCTGTTCGGCAAACAGAGTCTATTTTAGACAATGTATGCATTATTCATAATTAACAATTTAGGGGCTAGAGAGGAAGGTATTTGTCCTCTGACTAAGTGATCTGTATGTCAACTAGGGCTTTAAATTCGAAGGATGCGTTCTTTTTAGCTAATTAGAATATTGGGGGTAGCTATTGTTATGTGTTGGTTCTGTAATGGTATTACGTTCCTAGTTCATTGTGTAGTATTGATTCATTTGTACCCATTCTCTGCATAGATGGTGTAGGCTTGACACTGCCTCACTGGCCACAGCAGAGATTTCTGAGTTACCAGAAACTCTATTCAAGATGTCTGCCCACTCTGCCCATTTCCCCAGGAGGGTGCTCTGTTGGTGGTAGCGAGTCTGTCCTGCAGAAACTGTGGGCAGTAGGCATGCTGGTTTTTTAAAAAACCATTTCTAGGTCATACCGTTGAGCAGTACTGAAGCCTCCTCAACCTGCTGTTTTTTCCCCCGAGTCCCTCCCTCCCATTTCTTCAAGCTGGGTTCACTTTTGTAATTAGAATCTGGCTGTGAGAACATTACTTTAGGGCAGTGTTTCCCAAACTTTTTCGACCTGCGGATCCCTTGACCATTGGCAACCATTGGCTGCAGCTCGCCATTACATTATGTTGATGCCAGCCAATTGGCATTGCACTGTTTTCTGAGAGAATTCCGTGGCACTTCATGGCTCCCCTGGCTGGTTTTTGTGGCTCCCCTGGGAGCCACGCCTCCCAGTTTGGGAACCACTGCTTTAGGGGATAGAATATGGGAATATGGGGCTAAAGTAGTGTGGGATGGTTTAGCACCCCACCCATACACACGTTTTGCATTTTAAATCATCTCATGCTTCAAATCTGATTGGGTAGAACCTGTCCTTAAAGAGAGGGGTCTACCGCTGTCACACACAAATAACTGCAGTCAGCATTCCAGCATAGGAATCACTATGCTGGATTTCATGAATGCCACTTGGCTCCTCCTCTGTCTTCATTAGCAGCCATTGCACCTGGCCATGGCAGCATCAAAGATAGACCTTGCAATGCAAGACATGGGCTGGGGGGGTTACACCGCCTGGGAACCTACAGCCTCACAAGGACGACCTGTCCCCTTGGGGAGCCACTGTGCCACTCATGACAGTGTCTAAAGGCTCCTTTGAAATTCTCGAGTGGAATCATAAATATACTTATAAAATGCTTATAAAAATCTAGAGTCGAAACATGACTCAGTTGTTGCCAAAAGTTGTTGCCAGAAGCCCTCTGCAGGAGGGGGCTCCTGGGAACAACCCTATTGGCATTTGAAGAGGGGAGGGGAGGGAAGAAAAAGAGTCCATATGGGCTCTTTCTCTCTCCCCCTCCAACACAGAGGCCGATGGACACACAGGGGTGCTCCTAAGCAATTTATTTATTTATTATTTATTTAAAGAATTTGTAGATGAGATGTCTGCTGCTTGGGATGGGAGCATCCCCACAGGCATCTGGGGAGAGAAGGGAGAAAGACAAGCTGGTGTGGATTCTTTTTCTTCCCTCTTGTTCCCAGGACCACAGGAAAGCATGTTGGAATGTGAATGTGTGGGAGGCAACTCCTCTTTCCCACCTGCGATTTGGTCACTATTTCCACTGTGAAGCCTGTCTAGTACCAGGTAAGTGGGGGGGGGGGGAGAGAGAGAGATGAACAGGGGACAGTGCATGCACACAATGATCTCAAATATGGGTGTGCCCAGGAATGGACCCTGGCACCAATCTTGCACTTGGCTACATCTGAGGGAGAACAGACCCAAGAAGATCTGCTCCACTGACTGAGATAGAATTAACTTCCTCCTCTCCCAGAACTGAGTTTGTTTTCTTCTTCCCTTCCCTGTTCCTTTTGTGCCCAATAGATTCTATGCCATTATTGAATGTGTATTTTTGCATTGACACTGTTGAATTCTCTCCATATGAATAGTTTTAGCCTCATCATGCGTCCCATGCTTCAAATCTGATTTGGGGAGAGCCTGTACTTAAAGAGAGGGGCCTACTTGTGATGATACAAAAATTGTCCTGCATGAACCATAATTACACCCTGATATAGCTTTGCAGGATTTCAGCAATTCCTACTTGATACTCAGGATCTCAGTAGCATATATATATATTTTTGGGCATTTACCTAGATCACAGAAATAGTTGCAATGCTGTGTAGTCCTTTCCCACATGGTTATGGGGATGTACGACATCAGAGATAACTGTACGAAGGGAATGCAGCTGTTCTGCCACATGTGTGAATCAGCCCTTATAGTTATAGGGAGTATGTTCAGCAGAAATCAAGTGGCTTAAGAGAGATGTTAATGTTTACTGTAAATATGCACTTGTGGAACAAGGTACCATGATGAAAGACCTAGTATGAGTCTGTTAACATCTCTGCTTCTTTCTAAATCTCATCTTCCTGACTAATGCTTCATTTTCCCCCTCCAAGCTCTTTAAAGCTACCCCAGTGTTGCACAGTAGCTCCTGTGAAAAGCTATCAAAGGAATATGTCACATCTTGAGTGCCATGCATCAACTCCATGGTGGATTTCAGAATAGGAACTGTCTGCCCTTGTCATCGGTAGAGTAGCCCTCATTACATTTCAAAACAATTTCAAGAGAATGATGAGATATGTGGAATCACTTTGTTCACTTTACACTTGCTGCATATGAGACTGATGGTTCCAAACCAATGGGGGGATCCTCTGGTTCCTTTGGATTCCTCAACATAAAAAGTGCTTTCATTAATAAAATTAGCTCTCTTGCTAAGAAAGGTTGTTTCATTTAATTATATGAATCAGGATGCTGTTAAATGTCAGAAACAGCGGGATTGGGGGGGGAATCCTTTTTTCTTAATTAAATTATTTCCATTACCGGCAGCCTTCTTGTATTTGGGGGAGATCCAAACATGTGACTGGAGAGAGCTTCTGCTTATGCATGGGGAGAGGGGCAAATAGTCACTTAAGCAGTGGTCCTCCAATGTGATAGGTCACTCTGGAGGGCCTTCTTAACTTGAGAGAGGGTTTGGGGGAGTGCAGCAGGCAATGCCTATTGAAGGACAGAGCAATCCTGTCTAACCTTGCACCTTGTAACAGTAGATGCACCGTTGTAAGTGCACTTATGCCAGTGTAATTGCACTTACACTGGTGCATCTGCTGTTACACCGGTGCAGAGGTGTCGCTACGGTGGGGGCGGTACGTAAGTTGCACCCCATCCTAGTCCCCATTTACAAGCCGGCACGAGGTGGCCCCACCCCCTCACCATCGGAGCCATTCCGTGCAGAGAAGGCAGCGGGCAGGAGACTCTCTGCCTAACTTCTCTTTATCCAAAGGAAACTGGCCCTACTGTGTCACTGTGTGCAAAACTAGAATTAAAAGCATCTACATATGCCTGTGTTCAGGGTGGTGTACATAGTTATCTCCTTTTGTCCTCACAACAATCCTGTGAGGTAGGTTAGACTGAGAGATAGTGACTGGCCCAAGATCACTTAGGAAGCTTCATGGCTGAGCAGGGATTTGAACCTGGATCTTCCAAGTCATAAGTCCAACTCGAGAACCACTACACCATCCTGGGTCTCAGGATGTTAGGACATTAGGACTGCAGAAGATGAACCTGACAGGTGTCTTGCTAAAAATGAGCCTATATTAAAGAATGTTGATTTATATGACTGAAATCATCTTCTCCTTGACAAAATGTGTGCCTAATTAAAAAGGAATTTGAATGAAAAGGCACAATTGAATTAATAAGTACTTGCAAAACCGATTAACTTCAAAATGCTTAACTTGCCCTTGGGAATCAATGAGTTAAAAATGCTTAATTTTGACAGGATCATACCCAGAGCTTGTTACCTGTAAGGGGCACCTTGAAGCGCTGATACATCAACAAAACCGAATGACAGAATGAGACATTCGTGGTATAGCAGCAGCAGCAGTAGTTGAACCAATAGTCGCATAGCACTGGCGAGGCAATTTATTTATTTTTTTATTTTATTTATTTTTCACATTTTTATACCACCCTTCCTCCAAGGAGCTCAGAGTGGTGTACATATTTCCGCCCCTCCTTTTGTCCTCACAACAACCCTGTGAGGTAGGTGGGGCTGAGAGATAGTGACTGGCCCAAGGTCACCCAGGAAGCTTCATGGCTGAGCGGGAATTTGCACCTGGATCTTCCAGGTCTAAGTCCGACTCCCAAACCACTACACCATCCTGGCCACCAATATGGTGGAAAAGGTGTCAGAAAATTGGTGACTCTGCAAGATGCCATCATAACGTTCAAAATAGTGGTGACAACCAAGGAGAATTATTGCAAGCTACCATCTGCCTGTTTTGGCAACAAGGGGTCACGTAAAAGATTTCACTTACAGGGGCAAAGCCACCATGGAAGTGTTAAGATGCCACAGTAGATGCAATATACACCCGAATGCCTTTGCCATCTCAGTTATTTATCGCAGATCAATGGGATGTTTGACTTTTCAATGTCTAACTTTTTTAATCTGCACATTTTGTAGCTACCTGTGGGCTGACCCACTATTCTAAATAATAAATATGTCACAAAACATCCACTTTTAATATGGATTTTTGGGACTAAGAGGTACAAGCCCCAAAGATTTTATGCAGAGAGGTGAGCTCTTATTTAATTATGTATGCTGAGCAAAGATGTACTGCCAATATATTTCAGCTAACACATGTTCTGGGACTTTGCTAAGACACAGCCATCCAGAATATATTGTTCCCTCTCTGTGCCCTATGAAGTCCCAAAGCCCATGTGATTTCCAGTCATCAGAATATCCTAATGAGGTTGCCAGAGGTGCTAAATCTCCAAACGAAATAGAAGGAGGCTGTGTGAGTTGCTGAGGAAGCAGCAGAAGGATATTGTATATCCTGACCTTGTAGAAGTTTTATGTTTGGGCCCCAGCTAAACGTAGCGCCTTATTTTCCTGAACCTATCTGTCTGCTCATCCTTTTGTGACGCATTGGCTAGGTATATGGTGCGATCAAGGCAGATATATGATGGGGAGCTGTTCCAAAAGTAAGTGTTTACCATTTAAAGCAATAGATTAAAGAGAGTCAAAAAACTAAGTGTGTGGAACATTACATTACAGATGATGGATAGACGGGAATAAAACAGTGAAGGACAACACTGTTTGTTTCAGCACGTTCTACCGGATGAGATAATACCATTACTGGGAGGAAAGGCGACATAGGTGCTGAATACAGAGGAGGCAAAGAGATTAATGATCAACATGCTAACTGTTAAAATAGCATTCATTAAAAATCTTTACTAAGGAAAGGGCCACTAATGAGACTTTTGGATGTCAAATGTCTAAATGAAATTAGACAGTATATTTTTTTTCTCTTCCCTTTCGTCTTTTGAGGTCTGCAGAAGCACAATGATGACAGGAAACAGAAAGAAGATTAATAATAATGTTGCAGAATGGGGAAAGATTTGGAACATTTTAATAAAATCAATAGTTGGGTGCTGATAAACATGGAGAAATGATGACTTAGATGAGACAGTATCGCGGACAGTCATGTTCGTTGCAAATTATAGGCGATAAAAAGAAACTCTGCAATCTGAAGACCTGATCACCATTGACAGAAGGTGATCCAATAATATGCATGTTTCAATGTGCGTTTTTAATTTGGTGCAGTAAGCATTTTTTATAGTCACTTCTTTTTACCAGAGCCTCTCCACTCCAAGTGTATTATGGTTAGGCACTGAGGAAGCATTGAAAGGCTGCTTGCACAATATGCTGGATCCAGGCATAGCATGTCTGCACCCAGATACACATTGCCCTGTGTATAACTGCACCTGGGTTGATCTGTAAAACAATAGGGCCTTCTCAATAGCGGCACCAACCTTATGGAATTCCCTCCCCTTTGACTTACGAACTGCTCCCTCCTTGGACACTTTCCGGCGAGGCCTAAAAACCTTCTTGTTCAAAGAAGCCTTCTGAGTCCTTGCCTTTTTAAAAACATTCTGCTGGTACAGGTGGGGCACTGCTGTTTTTATGATCTGTTTTAATTGCAATAATCTTTTAAATCAATTTTTAGATGTTTTTATTAGTTTTTGTTAATTGTTTTTTATTGTTTTGAAAGTAACTACTTATATACTGTATTTCTTCAATTCTAAGACGCATGTTTTTTTCCCAATTAAGCATTTCAAAAAATGGGGTGCATCTTAGAATCGAAGGTCTCCAAAAAGCACCCCGAAATGATATCTTCTTACTTACCGTGGCTTGCAGGAGCTTCAGGGAGGCCTGTGCAACCCTCTGCAGGCCTCCCCGATCTTCACTTCGGCAAAAAACGGTGATTTTCAGCCATTTCCGGTTTTCGCAAAAACCAGAAATGGCCAAAAATCGCTGTTTTTAGCCAAACTGAAGATCAGGGAGGCCTGCAGAGGGTTGCGCAGGCCTTCCTGAAGCTCCCCCAAGCCCAGGTACGAAGGAAATGGCACTTTCTGACGGGGCCAGAAATGCTATGCAAAGGCAGTGCACTCAGTCATCCTCAGCTGCAGGAGACATGCTGGAGAGAGTTGGTGCTGAGCAGGTAGATTTAATGAAGGGAGGCGAGTCTTACAATTGATGGATTTTTTTTTCCCTGCTGGTGGTACTGAAAGTAAAGGTGCGCCTTAGAATCGATGGCGCCTTAGACTTGAAGAAATACGGTATGTACTATTCTGATATTGGTTTTTTTTTTTTTTTTTTTTTGGTAGTTGTAAGCTGCCTTGGGTCCCTTCGGGGAGAAAGGCGGAAGAAAAATATTGTAAATAAATAAATAAATAAATAAATAAATGTACAGCGTACATGAATTGTATCCGCATTGAATGGTATGTGTGAGTAACAATACCCAGGAACAGATCAACAATGGTTGTACCTAGGTACATAGCTGAACCCAGGCAGTGTATGTATTGTGTGAACAACACTTCTGTTAAGGCCACATAAAATATAGAAGTGCGAGTAATCCAGAAGTGGTTAGGGCAGACCAGAGGGCAAATTTTAAAATAAAATTTATTTACATTAGCTTTCTGGGAGCCCAATCCTATACCAGCCTTCACTGGCGGGATGGGGCTCCGCTCTGTCGCAAACGTTGACTTACCTGCTGCAGTGAGTGGTGGTGGATGCAATGACACGCGCTGAGTATCCCCACCAACGCGCTGAGTATTGCACAGAGCACCTTTTACGACTGGCGCTGACTGCTTTATGGCAGTCAGTGCCAGTGGAAGAGGAGGACTGACATCACATGGTAAGTATAGGATTGGGTTCTAAGTGTGTTTTGGATTTTAAATTTTTTGAAATTTGTATTTTAACTTATATTTTCTATTTTATTGAGTAATAGTAAACCTGGAGGTTGATGCTGACCCTTGGAGACTCCAGGTCAATCCTAGAGGGCTGGTAACCTTACCAATGACTGGCAGAAAAGGTATAACAATCTCTGAGGCAATGCAATGCTTTGGTCTACCAGGGCAGTGCTTTATCTCAAAAAAGGGGACAGGAGAATGAAGAGGCACCACTGTGGCAACAAGAACTAATTATAACATCTACGAGCGAGCAGGCCTCCAATATATAATTCTCAATGTGGGATAGCGGTAGCAGCCCTGTGTAAATGTTTTAAATTCAGAGAGAACACTTGGAGGGAGGGGAACAATCAGGATTGTACCTTCTGGCACCTCCTTTGGCTTCTGTTAAAGAGCAGCATAATTAGAACACATCTTCAAAGTTATTTAAGCTGTTTAAAATCTAGTGTCAACATAAAGTGTCTAATTGGTTTTGCTTTTTGAAGTTACATCTATGAATTTTGTCTGAATTAATGCAAATAGGAAAACATCTGACCTAGTTGTTTTGGATTTACTTTCAGCTTAGAAAAGGAAGTGATGGCAGTGTAAGGAGAAGTCAGCAGAAGGGCATCTACAGGGATACCCACCCAATCCTGCTGCTGCAGAAACCTCCCTTCATTTTCATCAGGGCTTGTGCTGCATTTTGTCATAGAATCCATTCAAATGAATGGAAGGTGTTTTGCAGCAATAATCTGCTTGCCATACAATCCAAGTTCTACACTTTGAATTCATTGTAATGCTTTTGAGAAGAACTTTGAAAGGCTACGAAAGAACACTTTCCAAATATCACTGAAGCTCACCGAACAGACCTGGCCCATGCGCCAGTGCTATTCACATATTTGTGGCTCTGCTTTGTGTTCCTTTCTCATTGTATTTTAGTTTGCCAACTATATAAATCTGTTATGATTATAAATATAGCATGCATTTTCACCAGGTCTTTGAGTGATATTATCCATTCCTTGAAAGGCGTGGCCAACCTTTCAACATGATTGCTCCTGGACCTTTAATGGTTGTATAGGTGAGGGCATTTCAGCAGGTGCAGCTGCTTTACCAGCACCATCAGCAACTGTAGCTGCCAATATTCAGTCTTCTACACAGCTCTTAAGAATGCAGAGGCCCTAATGGTGGACGTTTGACCACCCCTGCTTTAACCTATTGAACAGACTTCATTTGGTCATTTTGGCGATATGTTTTTTCCTCAATGACAAACATTTCAAGTGGCGTTTTCAGAGGAATGAGATACGTGTCATGGGGAATTCCTCGACAATCCCTTCTGGTATTCTTACATGGTTTGAAATGCTTTTATTATTATTATTATTATTATTATTATTATTATTATTATTATTATTATTATTATTACATATATGCCTTCACTTTGATTTTGTTTTGTGTACCATATTGCGATGGTTATCATGACATAATGGTTTAAACAATAACTTTTGATTGACTCTTGATTGATTGTGCAGTCTGCAATGAACAGCTTGGTTCTAGATCAGCATTTCTCAAAGTTCTCCCCTCGAGGTGGGGAGAACGCTGGGTGTTTGTGGGGGAGGGGCAAGCGGCAGCAGTGATCCCAGGGATCGCTGCCTCCGCCGCTGAAAATGCCCCCGAAACTGCTGTGTTTGTTGTCACCGGGACTTGGGGGTGCTTGCCTGCTGCAAGGAGATGAGGTTTTTGTGAAAACCGGAAGTGCCTGAAAATTGCCGTTTTTCAGCGATCCGAAGATTGGGGAGGCCTGCAGAGGGTCGCACAGGCCTTCCCCGAAGCACCCCCAAGCCCCGGTCATATCACTAGGGCACGCGTCACCCTGAAGCAGGGGTGCGCGCATCACCCTAATGACCCCCCTGCACACACACACACCCTAAAAATTTGCCCCGCTCGCTGCTGCCGGCTCCGAAGACTGCTCGCTGCTGCTGGCTGTCCGGGGCCTTCTGAGAAGGCCCAATGTGTCAATACGTAAACTTTTAGGATTTTTGTGCATGCACACAATGTTTCTGAGGGCAAGGGCCGCCCTTTTGCCCTCAGAAACGTTCTGTGCATGCGTGAAAACCTAATAAATGACGCGTTAACGCATTGGGCCTTCTCAGAAGGCCCTGGACCGCCAGCCGGGGCGGACGTTCCGAGGCCTTCTCCCGGCCTTGGAGCCTCTGGAGGGTGACTTGCGGAGTGCGGGTGACGCGCGTCAGTGCGCACGTCACCCCTTTGCACACGTCACCCCCCGGCGGCCCGCCCCCTGCCATGCTACAGTGACGCGTACGCCGGTAAGGACGAACACGGTGGTTTCAGGCACTTTGGTGACGGCAGCAATCCCAGGATCGCAGCCACTGCCACCATGCTGTCCCCACCCGTTAAGGGGGCAGGGGACAGCTTTGGTTCTCAATGGTGGGTTGCGAGCCACAGTTTGAGAACCACTGTTCTAGATAAGTGTGCAATGGTGCATCTACTAGAATGAAATTAGAAGTCTTTCTTGATAGCCAAACCCCTATGCATAGTCTGTGTCTTCACTGCCACTTTAAACCAGATGGCCTGGAGGAAGTCAACAACATGTCTGGAGGAACTGTGGTTTTTAGAGCAAGGGCACCATGCATGTAAAGTTTTGCCGATGCTTCTTCACTCAGTAATTGTACCAATTCTAAATAGAAAAGATATAGTGGTTCACAGTGGCCTTTGGGGGCATTTAATTTTTCACACATTATTGTGCTGATGTATAGCGGTATGCATCAGTAATGAACAGCATTGGCAGAGTAAATGTAGGTCCACTCATCAAACTAAAGAGAAAGGGGAAATGTTCCGTACACAGCTAAAGTTATTTATTGTACAAAAGAGCCTTCATAATAACAGAGATGGCAGGGACGAGGTCTTAAACTGCAATGAGATCAGTGCATGGGAAGGGAAATACAATGCGGCTGATAGATGGGCATAAGCAAAACCAGCATCAGAAGGCAGGGGTGATGTGCAACTGTGTTTTAAAAACATGTGGAAATAGAGATGCGTGCCAACAGTATCAGTTTCCATATACTGCCAGAGTTTGTGAAGACTTACAAGAACACCACGTATATAATGCTCATTAAAAGTTCTGGGTAGACAAGTTGTCTCTATTGCATTCCATCAAAGGCCAGGACAGTAACAGTGGCCCAGTAGTCAGGCGTTTCATGATAGGAGGAGGTAGCCGGGGCACCTTATTTCTGTAATACTTCAAATGGAGTTCAGAGGCCACGGAGCAGCTTTCCGATTGTAATGTTTTTCAGTCATTGCTAACCTGAGGCTTGATATGAACCATTGACCTGTATGTGAAAGGTGATCCTGTTATCATTTTTTTCCTGAGCCTTCTTGGCACCCGATCTGCTATTTTTATGTACCACCATAGAAAATCCCAGAAAATTTAAGTGTCAAAATAAGGTTTAAACTGTCCAGAAGAGATCTGCAGGAAAGTTTGAAAGTTCTAAGACTAATCCCATGGAGCATCAGAGCATTTTGCTTTGGTTGTTATTATATCTGTACCAGTAAAGGAGCAGAGGGCTTTGTGAAAACAGCAATAATAAAATAACACTGCATCAATGAAGACTGCATTCCATCGGTTATCAGACGCATTCTGTCAGTAAAGTGTGTGTGCACGCACACATGTGTGCGCATGCTGATTTTCATAATGACTTTTCAATTTCTGGATTAAAACTAAACAGAAGTTAAGAGACTGGTTATTCCATTTTTATCCCACTCTTCCTCAAAAGAGTTCAAGGTGGCAAACATGGTTCTTGACTTCCAATTTTACCCTCACAACAACTTTATGAAATAAATTAGATTGAGAGACAGTGACTAGCCCACGGTCATCCCATGAGCTTTATTACTGACTGGTAATTTCAACCTGCATTTCCCCCATCCCATCTCAGCTCTTTAATTATTATACCATACTTATTATTATTATTATTATTATTATTATTATTATTATTATTATTATTATTATTATTATTCACATTTTTATACCGCCCTTCCTCCAAGGAGCTCAGAGTGGTGTACATATTTCCTCCCCTCCTTTTGTCCTCACAACAACCCTGTGAGGTAGGTGGGGCTGAGAGATAGTGACTGGCCCAAGGTCTGTAGCCCTCTCTGTAGCCCTGAATATCAGATTCTGAAGACAAAGGGAGAGGATTGTCGCCTTTGTGTCCCGCTTGTAAACATCTTAAAAGAAATGAGCAAATCACCTTGGAAATAGGTTGTTTGGGGTTTTATCGTGGCGTGTCATCTTCCACACCATTTTCAGAGTAGCTCTCTAACAAAGTAGTTCTCTAACAAATTTACAATCCTAAATTTAAGGATCTGCCAGGCGGCCCATGGGTAGGCACTCCACGGCGGAAAGTTCTCTCGGGGAAGGGGATGCTCATCCCCTTCCCCGAGTGTAACTGCAGCTGGGGCCAATCGGCCTCCTTGGAATTCTGCCAGCTATTTTGCTGGCGAAAGTCGAAGGAGGCCGTGTAACGGCTCAGCCGATCGACGGGGGTCAGGATATGGCGGAGGAGCAGGGGAGGCCCAGAGATGATCCCAGGGGGCCCCGTCAACGCCACGCCCCCATGTGATTCGTCGGCGCTCGTCCAGCGTGACGATGTGCGCGCCCAGTGCGGCTTGTCATTCCCCCCCCCCCGCCGTTTTTCAACCTATTTTGGAGTTGAAGCAGCTCCAGGGCGGGCGGGATGGCCCAACTCCAGGACGAACGCAGCGAATGGAACGCGTCCCGGAGGTAAGCACGCGTCCCCTTCGCCGCCACATCTGGTCCCCGCCCTGGGGCCCACCGCACCACCACACCAACCCCCGCAACGCTTCTGGCCGGCCGGCACAAGGCTGGCCTACCCTGCTCTTGAGTCATCGTGAAAGTGCTTTACAGCAATTTCACAATGGCTTAGGGTGGCGGAACGCTCTTTCCGCCGCCCTAATTTATGATAGGATTGAGCTGCCCGTTGCTGACCAGGGCTGTTGGAACTCTCTGCTACACTGCTTCTGTGCTGGTCTTGCCTTAAAACTAGGATGACACTACTGTCAGGGCTGAGCCATGGGCAGCTGTGAAGAGCAGAGCTATGGATCAGAGGAATCGGCAGCAGAAATCAGAAGTCACGTGAATAAAGTCAGGACCTGGAGGAATGAGCACAAATGCACCAAGGCCAGGCAGGATGGCTGCTGTTGCCCAGGCAAAGTTCCAACACAGACTGAAGGCATTGTTTTAGCTCTTCTTCTCTGTCAAAGACAAGTGGTCAGCCTGCATGCTGGGGCCAGTTGTAAACCTGAGAACACTTCACAGGCCTGGTGGCTCATCACACAGGCCAATGGCTCATTGAGCTCAGGGTTTCTGGTTAAATTCTCAGAGGATTGTAAAAGCTACTGTTCTTAGTAAGCATTTGTCCTATATGTTTAGGGTGGAGGGCAGGGGAAGTCCTATGCCCTGGGCTATGTCTATTCCTATCTGGTCTTGTATACTTATGATTGATTACCTTGCCACACCAGAGGCGTCGTTACGGTGGGGCGGTTGGGGTGGTGGGCCCCAAGTGGCGGGTCGTGGGGGTATACCTGCCACTGGATCTGTTGCCCCCTCTGCCGCTGGTTCCTCTTCGTTTTCAGCTGCGCTGCAAGTTTGGCCCTCCCCCCCAGGTGCTGTTTGGCTTCAAAAAGGCTTCAAAAAGGGGCCGAAAAGCCCCAGGGGGGGCAAAGATGATGTCATGCCCCCAAGGTCACTACTGTGCCACACATCCCAGCCTTGCTATGGTGTCTGCTTAATTTCTGTTCCCTAACCTGCTTTGATCCTTTGTGAAGTAATGACCCCTAATGATAAAGAAGCATAAGCTAGAATTAGTGATGTAGACTTGAGTCTATTGACTCGGACTTGAATCGGACTCAAGTCGTGTCAATGACTTGACTCGGACTCGGCGATTGTAAAAGACTTGAAATACTCGACTCGAGACTTGGAGCCTTTTACGACAAGTCCAATTTTATTCAGGTTTAAACCCGTTTCCCCCATTAAATAGATAGGGATTCGCAACTCACAACCAAAGACTCGGGACTTGGGGGCAAAGACTTGGAACTTGACTTGAGACTTGGACCCAGAGACTTGAGACTTGACTTGATTCCACATCCCTGGAATAGTCACTATCTATTGTGGTATGGATCCAGCTTGGTCTGGTTCTTCACCTGTTATGGTTCTATTTCAGCGGCTCCCAACCTTCATGGTGTCGGGGACCGGCATCGTGAAGGTTTTTTGTTTCACGGACCGGGGGGCTGCCGATGCCACGCCCCCATGTGACCCGGGCGTGACGTCAGCTGCGCACGCCCAGCGCAGCTCCAATCATCCACCCACCTCGCCGGTTTAGTAGGTATTTCGGAACCGTTCGCGCTCCAGGATGGCCGGGCCGACCGGCAAAGCGGAGGCGACACATCGCACAGGCAAGTAAGCCGCTTAGCTGCCACGTCCGGCCGGTACCGGGCCGTGGCCCGGTGGTTGGGGACCCCTGTTCTATTTGATGTCAAGGCTGCAATCTGACCTCCTGATTGCACCACTAGGTGTAAGTGTGAATGAAAGAAACTGACTATTTCACTTACAACCCAGTCCTATGAGCCATTTACTACAGCAGATCTATCATTCCGCTTTCAAAAATGGCCCCTGCGATAGTGCAAACTTTGTGCCACCATTGCAAGCAATAGAGCCACTGGCGGAAATGGCCAGCAGCTCTTCATGCATATCGGACACCCTGGGATGCTCTGTTAGGCCAGGTACGATTGTGGAGGGGGTGGTTCATGGGCAGTTTGGAGGAGGTGCAGGGTAGGGAGGGAGGAGGACAGGGGGAAGGGAGCGGGCTATAGGAAGTAGCAAAGGCACACACCAGATCCTATCCCTGGTTTTTCAATTTGTCCTGCTCCAGCAAAATAGCTAGCATGGATCCGAAGACACCTATAGGCAATCAAGATATAAGTAAAAAAAGATTTTTTTCCTTTCCTTTCTATGGTTGTCCACCCCCACCCCCCACATAGCATGCAGTGTGTGTTCCATCAGCATGGTGGAAGATGGGGGGGGAGGACTGGGCAATTGGGGGATATGAATGTTAATACGGCCAACCTGCCAAGCTCAAGTAATTCACAAGGTCATTGGAAGTAAAAGCAGCTCCCCTTTTCCTTGACTTTTTATTGGTTCCAGTTTCAGACCCTTAAAGAGGCCTGTGAGATAGATCAAAGAAGCATGCTGGTGTTTTTTTTGTTGGTTTGTTATTTTTCTGCCTCCATTTTTCCGTTTGTTTGTTTTGTGGCTCATAATGTTGGTTTCAGAGGAAGGACTGTGGGGCAGAGCGATTGACCTGCCTCTATTGAATAGTGTAGTATAGTAATAGAGTTTATCCATGAAAAGCCAGTAGACCAATATGGCAGTTATCCACAACAGAGAATGATGACACATTGATTTTTTTTTTTAAACTTTCTTTAGAACATGAGTAGCTTGCTAAAGTAGCCAGCCGCAGAAAGCATTCCCGGTGCCAATGCGCCTTATCATGCAAACAACCATATCCTGAACAGCAAGTGGCTGAACCCAAGTGTCGATGAGCAGGACAGGAAACGTGCCTTTCAGTTCACAATGCTGTCTATGAATATGAATAAGGTTGCTCCGAATCACACATACCAGCCACCATGCAGCTTTATTTTGACTCTATTATTCTGAAAAGAAAATCTCTTGTGACAAGGTACAGTAATTCAGAGAGCCGGTCAATGACCTTTTTATCTTTCCACCATGGTTCAGTTGCAGCCCTACTCAAGATGCTAGAAAAAAACAAATCAGGAATTGATGTAAAAGGTTCCAGGTCCATTTATGGAGTTATGTCAGGTCAGATGAGCTTGCTTCCAGCTCATTCCACATGAGAAAGCTGGCACGAGGTAGGAGCCAGTTCGGTACAAGGGGTGCATTCACCTGAAACTCCAGATTATGAGATGGAGATAGCTTTGACTTTTCTTTTGAGACACAATTGTTAATTACACCTTCGTTAGCAAATCAGAAACGCACAGTACATAATTATACTCATTGCTACTAGTATATGAACTAGACTAGTAATATAAAAAATGAAACTTTTATTGAAGACTTGGGGGGGGGGGAATGGATGAGCAATGCATTTGTAAAAGACATTGAACATTACAAAAAAACCCCAAAACCCACATCTAACCGACCAACCAAAACGCCTATCACTAGCAATTGATTTTTGCTTTTACTGGCAAATCCCCTCCTCAGAGCTCATTATAAGCTTGAATGGGCTCAAACTTAGGAACAATGTAATTTAAAATAAATAAATAAAGAAACTAGTGTCATACAACCACCAGCAGTCTGACACTATACCAGGAGCAGGTAGAAAAAAGAAATGATGCCTTTTTCCCAGACCGTTTATCACAGATTACTGGCCAGCTCATACTTATTCACACTTACTTAAGCTTCACTGAAATCAATGGAACAAACGTATGGTTAGCTCTAGGCTAGATCAGGACCACTGGTTGTTGTGTTTCTTATTTTTACCTGAACATGTTGAGGCTAAACTTTGCAGCTGGGTTTGTATCCATTTCATGGCACATAAATACAGCTTTTATTTTGGGTGACAGTATGTGCTGTTTCAATGCTTACAATTACTACAGTTATTATTATTATAATTAGATTTTATACAGCACCATCAATACACATGATGCTTGAAAAAGTGTATAGCATCAACACATAGTTATTCACACTTAGTTAAACCCCACAGGTGCTGATCCCAATAAACGTGATGGTAGGGAAAGAGTACTATACACGCATAGGATGCTTCAGCTTCCATATGGTCCCCGTTAGCATGGGTAAGCCCCATGAAAAGGTACCTACATGCTTGAGTTTCTCCTCTACAGAAAACAGCCCATAGATTAACATGTTGGGCAGCCAGATCCTGCATAAGGATCCACGGCTGGCCCATTATTATTATTATTATTATTATTATTATTATTATTATTATTATTATTATTATTATTATTATTATTATTAACAGTATTTATATACTGCTTTTCAACAAAAAGTTCACAAAGCGGTTTACAGACAAAATCAAATGATTAACTGGCTCCCTGTCCCAAAAGGGCTCACAATCTAAAAAAGATGCAGAACACCACCAGCAAACAGCCACCGGAAAAGACACTGTGCTGGGGTGGAAAGGAGGGGCAGTTACTCTCCCCCTGCTAAATATAAGAGGAGCACCAATTGAAAAAGTGCCTCTTGCCCAGTTAGCAGGGCCATAGGGTCGGCCACAGGATCCTCAGCTGTTCCCGGGCCACTCCGAAGCTGCCCTGCCCCAGTGGGCATCCCCAAATGTACGCCGGCTCTTGAGGGCTGCCAGTCCCGGGAAAGGAGATGGGCATATCGCCATTGACATCCCTGCCCCCTTCTGGGCCAGCTCAGTCAACGGCCGCCCTCCCTCACCATCCGGCCCTCCCTCTCCCTGCCCCTGCAACCACCAGTGCAACCCTTACCTTGCTCTGTTGGCTGCAGGTTGTCGGCTCAGTGGAGTGAGGGCTGCGCACTAGTGGGCCTTACTCCAAGGGTGCCAAAAATGCATGTTATGGTGCGTTTACGGCACCCTCCGCCTGCAGAGCACAGGCTCCGCAGGCAGTAAGTTAGGGAGGATTGGGCTGTAAGAAGTAGAAGAAGAATATTGGGGGAGGGGGCTTCTCAGAAACATTTTCAACAACGTAAAAAGTGATTGCTCAAAATTATTTGCCAATTCAAGAAGTATTTCCCTCATTTTATAATTGCTTTGTTTGTTATGAGTTGTTATGAGTGAAGCTGTCATATAGGCAACTCTAATTGGCTATGTAGCATAGTGGTGCTATTCTATTCACTATGTGATTCCTGATTGACTGGGATCACCTTCTGACTATTCCAAGAAAAAAGACCCAGCAATTATAAGAAAAACTGATGCAGAAGTCGATTGGGAAAACTATGGCAACAAGCAAAATAAAAAAGGAAAGACTTGCACAATATGGCCTTGGGGAGAAAATATTACTCCCCTGAAAGAATTACAAGGTAAGGTAGCTTAGTTGCAAATACGTTGCAATTGAAATCACTGGGATATATCTCTATATAAGCCAGGGGTGGCCAACCTTTCAACATGCATCCTCCTGGCCCTTTAATGGCTGTATAAGTGAGGGCATTTCAGTCGGTGCAGCTGCTTTAGCAGCACCAGCTGCAATTGCGGCTGCAAAGATTCTGTCTTCTATACAACTCTTAAGAATGCAGAGGCTCTAATAGTGGAAGGTTGGCCACCCCTGATATAAGCATTCATATATAGAAAGGGATTGTAACCCTGGAAGGCAGATGGGCAGACTAGGATTAAGTTGCCTTTACTACAGTGGATCACAATTCTGTTGTCATAAGTAGCCATAGCAGTGGTGTCACTGGCTGGTGCGTCACCCCTGGCGGGAGGTCGGCCGCATTGGCGCATCACCCACCCCACTGCCATGTCATCAACCTCACCCCCGCTGACACATCACCCCCTCACCCCCCATGCCCCCCGGTACGAACCGCTTGCCATCTTCTTCTGCGGCTCGGCAGCTTCTAACTAGGCAAAAAGCAGCATTCTTCGTGCATGCGCACAACGCCGCTTGAAACCTTGCCCTCAAAAGGGCTGAACAAAGACGTGATTGGGTCTTTCTTTGGCCCTTCTGAGGGCAAAGCTTCAAGCGGCGTTGTGCGAAGAATGCCACTTGAAGCCTCCCTGGCCTAGTTCTAGAAGCGGCTGAGCCGTCGAAGAAGACGCAAGCGGCATGTCACTCCCTCCCGGTGTGTCACTCCCTCCCAGCACATTACCCCCAGCTGCCCGCCCCCCACCACGCCCTAGCATCGCCAGTGATACTGTGGTGTGCTGCATGAGCCAAAGACAGTAATTTGGGGTCCACCACCACAAACAGTGGCACTGCTGGCAGGGCTAGAGGTCCGCGGTCACTGCCGGCTCCCTCCAGCAGTGAGGGTACGCCGAAAGTGAGGGCAGGGAGCAGTTGAAGGTGGGTGAAATGGGGAGGAGAGGAGATGAATGGGGGAGTTTCTGGGCAGGGAGGGGGTGAGTGGGAGGCAGAATGGGAGAGGGAGGGGTCAGATCACAGATGTTCTCATGCAGTATTGGGCTGCATGCATACTGCTATGTGTATACATGATCCATGTATACATTGGTGACATGGATCCTAAATGGACGTTACTGTCAGCTTTTATAACAGTGACCATCTGTTGGAAGAATTGAGAGAGTGAGAGGGTTTGATTCAGTTCCTCACAGGTGAACACTACTGTCAAAACTGACTCACTGCCCATCTGCTAGTTGTGTACACAAATCCTACCAAGCAAGGAACACCGCATATAAACATATAAACCTAGTTGTCTTATCTGCACAGCACCCTCAATTCTAGTCTGCGGTCAGGTTGATCTATGTGCAGAAGTCAGTTTTCTGCATATGAAGTACTTTTTTCTGGATTCGTGTATGCATATTTTGTTTTTCTACCTATACATGATGGCTAGAATCCACATACAGTTTATATTCTCTTCTATAGAAGAAAGTGCTTCATGTGTTCATAGGTCTTGGCGTATGGTTGCTGTGCAGATTAATTGAGATTATTAAAATAAGAGTTTTATTATTGATCTCAATCTGATATAGTTTGTACCCATAGACCTTTGGGTACTGAAATTAGATTTGGCATACCACTTTATCCAAGTCTTGCTATAGTGATTTAAAATCAACCCATAAAAAGAGCACAAAAGTAACATTTCTAAAATGCTAGGGACTCCAAGTGAGCAACAGCTAGTGCTTCCAAGCCCTGGGGGCATCCCAGAGGCATATGTGGTAGTTGGTTGGCCACAACAGAAAGCAGGATGTTGGATTAGATGCACCCTTGATCTGCTCTAGGAGATGCAACCAGACATGTTGTGGGAGACACGTACCCAGAGGCATCACTAGGGTTTGCCTCACCCAGTGCAAGAGCTCAGTGCGTCACCCCCTTGAAGGACCCCAGTGGTGAATAGGGAGAAACAAGGTTGGCCTGAGCTGGGTTTTACAAGAGATGCCCATCAGGCAGGACTATATTACTCCTGGTCAGTGATGTCACTAGGGTTGGTGTCACCCGGTCCAGTAACTCATGGTGTTACCCTCATTAACTTTATTTATTTTAATATAGAACAGTACAGATCATCCGACATATCAGTAATGAACTTAGCTCCTGGAACGATCAATCTCATTAGCCTGTTTTGAGTTAAGGAAATCCACTTTTTGTTACATAAGACAGTTGTGTTTTATTTTTCCAGATATTCGACCATAACGTTTAATGGAATGCAGATAATTCAAAACAGTTTGTTTCATTGCATTCTGCATGAAATTACATATTGAGTGATATATAACATGATGGTATTATTCATAAATACAATTTTGGTCACTAGTGGTGTCACACGGTGCGGTCCGCCCCCAGTGATGCCATTGCACGTACCAGCAATACACATACTTCCTCAAACATGTGTGTTCAGGTATCTTTGATGCCCCCAACTCCCAAACTACCAGTAGTGCCAGAGAAAAAGGGAGCCAGAGCCTAGGTGTAACTGACATGCATGTGCAGTTTATTGATGGGATTATTTACAATACTGTAATCTATGCCCATGTTGCAGCCTAGCTAGACAGGTTTGGGCTGCCCAGTGTCTATAATTTTATAAAGGAGACAACTCAAGTTGTGTCTCACTTCATCTGAACTGCACGATAAACATTAGATAGGAGGACTATCCGTTCGCAGGTTATTTTCTAGAAAAGTGGCACAATCTTGTCCTGAGATTCTTTTTTAATAGAAGGATGTTGGTGAGCTTTCGCTTGCCAGTGCATTTGCCCTGCTCCCTCCTTTGCTTCGGACAGGCACAGGATGGGCATGGGCTGATTGGCTGGCCAGGGAGCTGAGGGCGGGTCCTGCGTGATCTGAGGCTGCACAGCATTTTTGCAGCTGTTCAGTCGCACCAGGGGGAGCATCTGCTCACCCACCCAACCCTCTTCTTCAGTCTGAGAGTAGCTGGTCACTTTTATCAGGGCATTTTTTGCTGCCAGTCAAAATGGACCATTGAGATGGACCATTTTTTCACCTACCCCAGACCGTGAGGTTGTCTCGGGTATTCATGGTTAGGTTTCCCCCCATTGCTTAGGTCACCAGCGGATGTCACGCGGAAAGAGTAGGCAGGTTAGTGTTTCCAGTCTCAGAGCTCAGCAAGGTCAGGGGGGTGAGCCAGGATAGCTCTGATCATGCTTCACCAACTTGGAGGCTGGCCGGCTGGCCACCACTGATTGGAAATTGCAAAGGGAACACCTGGCATTGCCCCGCTGTCTCAACCCCGTTGGCCGTGATAGGCTGGCTGGGTCTAACAACCTACTCGAGCCTGGAGCCTGGTGGAGTTTTTAATGGGGTGAAACAGATGGTCAACACCGTTTCCCCCACTCATAGTACCCACACGGCTGGGGGGGGATGTTTAGCGCCCTGTTGCATTTTCTTGTTTGTTAACTTCAATAAATGTGGCCTGTCCTAGACTTCCACAGCCTCTGTGTGCGCACGGGGTGCGAGGGTAAGGATACAGACAGACAGACCTTGTTGGAAGATTATGCAGATAAATGGCTTCATGTCTTAAAATAAGTCATGGAGTGGGAATGCTGTAGACCCAGAGCTCCGACAGGCCTCTCTCCCCACTGTGTCCTAACCTGAGGCCAGCTGTGGTAAGAAACAACTAGGGTGAGATGACGGGATCCCTATGAAGCTTCCTGGGTGACCTTGGGCCAGTCACTATCTCTCAGCCCCACCTACCTCACAGGGTTGTTGTGAGGACAAAAAGGAGAGGAGGAAATATGTACACCACCCTGAGCTCCTTGGAGGAAGGGCGGTATAAAAATGTGAAAATAAATAACAAAGTGACAACAAATATGATCACAGCATAGTATTTTTACTGAAGTATATCCGTGATAGAGCAGCATCTGAATGAGAAATACTCATGTGGGGTTGCCAGCCATCTCCTCCTAGCAGGACAATTGTGCCATTGCAAGTTATCCAACGGATGGCCAAGTAACAGGTGCCAGACAGGTGGTCTGGCTGCACCAGTTGGTTCACTGTCTGTCATCAAGTTCTCAAAGCCTCAGGGGACTGACTGGAACGAGTAAGCAACCTTGCTGAGCAGCAGCTGGGCTCGCACTGGTCACTTCAGGCAGACAAGAGGCTCCTATTCATTATTTTCTAGCAACACAATCAAGGGGATCATACATATACAGCAGTGTTTCCCAAACTTTTTCGCTCTGCAGCTGCCTTGACCCTTGGCGACCCTTGGCCGTAGCTCCCCATTGCACTATTTTGATGCCTGCCAATTGGCATTGCACTGTATTCCAAGAGGATTCCGTGGCACTCCATGGAGCCACGCCTCCCAGTTTGGGAACCGATGATATACAAGATTATCCAAAAAGGATGGTGCAAAAAAAATAAAGTTGATTTATTCTTAAATGAACTGACTTACCACAACTGTCATGACATGAAAAGATAGAAAAAACTGTCCAAGTTTTTTTATGCACATTACATATGTTTGATGTGGGCACTTGCGTAGCTACAATGGGGCATGGGGGGAACAGCCGCGGTCTCCTCCTGAGGAGACCACAGCTGTCACCCAGGGCATTTGTGCACACTGTACACAGACTGTACCTACACTGAATAAAAAATGTGAATAACTATACCCCAGGGCAGACTAACAATGATTATTTGGGGTACCCAGATATACCTAGGTAAAATTTAACATGTGAACAACTAATAGTTCTCAGAGGGGAGCATAGTCACAGGAAATCACAGAACAGGTTAACTTAAGAGGCATGGTTAGTGATAACTCCAGAAAGAAGAGACTCGAGTATGACATTTTCCCCCCTTCAAAAGTGGATTACATCTTCTGTTACAATGAAAAATATCTAGTCAGATCGGTGATGGAAGGATGTCAGATTTTCATACAAACACAGTCCCATACAATTCTAATAGAGTAAGTCTTTTCACGTGGTGGATTCCCCCCCCCCTTCTTTTTAGGTTGTGGATTAAAAGAAGGTTTAGAAGCACTCTCTACTGGAAGTCAGTCCCACAGAAATTATGAAGGGTTGTAGGGATCCTGAGAGGAGTATTTCTTGTGAGACTTCCTTATTTCCAATCAGGCCAGAAATGTCTCAAGGATAGCCTGTCTTGCTCATGTTATTTTGCAGCTTCTGACAACTATTATCACAAAGGGCAGGCATGTCAAAGTGAAAATTCATGAGGAAAATGATAGACAAAGTTTTGAGATATCCCTGCAGAGATTCAGTTTGGAATCAGTTCAGACTTCAGATGGAAGTTTAGACGGGCGCTTTTTGAAGCAATTCACTCAGTCTTTTCTACCACAATGCTTGCAATAAAAAGACAGGAAATCACAAACAATAAATCGAAGAGTATTGCTTATGTGAGTCTCTCGTCTGCAAGTTAGCAATGAAAGTTAAAGGGACACACACTTTCCTGTGTAACTCTTTTCCCTTCACTGCTGAGCATATCGCTGGTGGTGACAGGGATTTCCATAGGAGTGTCTTATTATAAAGCTCCCATCACGTTTACAATAAAATATTGTTGAATGCACTGCAGGGAAGAAATGGCAACGACCATTGCTTGCTGACAGTTAAGGTTTGAAGCAAAGAGAAACCAGGATGTGGTTGTTCGAAGTGCACTCTCACAAAAACTACTAAGTGCAACAGTACAATAACTAAGCAGCTCAGGAACTGTGGACTTGTTTAGCCTCATATCTAGATGTAAGCAAAGTTTATAGCTTTGACATTATCCTATATTCTTAGTCGCTATTTCTGGATATTTCGAAGGACTGGCGCCCAGCTTTTGGAAAGCATTGCTGCTTGGGTTGTCAAATACTTTATATTATGCTGCAATATCCTGTGGTTTGCAGAGCCCAATCCAATGCATTTCTATGCAGAAGCAAGTCCCATTATAGCCAATGGGGCTTACCCGTGTGGATAGGATTGCAGCCGGGCAGCCCAATCATGCCTAACTTTATGCATGGTGCTGCATCCAGACCGATGTAGCCAACTCTGCATCCAGGGTGCAAAGTGGTGGGCTGGAGGTCACCTCAGGGGAAGGGAATGTTTGTTTCCTTGCCCGGGATAAAACCCCAGCCTCCTGAATGAGTCTTCTCGGATACACACCAGCTATTTAGCTGGTGTAAGTCTGGGAGGCCTGTGTCAGGAAAAACGGGGTTAGGATATGACACGTGCTGCTGCCGCCGATCCCAACCCCTCCTAGGCCCCTCCCTGATACGCCCACCCCGAAATGCCCCAAAATGCATTCCCCCACCCCTGTGCTGCACAGCCCAGTTGTGGCTTACATGCTGTCCAGATCCCTGCCTTATGGCAGCTTTTGCAACAGTCCTGGGCCAGCACAGTCATCCTATGCTAGCCTAGCGGCCAGGTAGGTTTGTGCCCTAAGAGACATTTTTGCGTCACTTCTCTACCGATTTAAGTAATCTCTTTCAGGATGTTCAGATAGGGCGGTCACACTGGCGTTGCTGCAGGGCTTTCACCACCTTGAATGGTTCCGAAGGCGAGGGGGCGGGGCCGCTTCATGCTCCGGTGTAACGGAGGGTCGGAGCCTCGGCGGAACTTAGAGCTCCGCCCCCCTGCACCGACGCTACTGGGCGGTCACCTCCTAATATCATACAGTCCACCTCTCTCAAGCCTTCCTCAAATTGGTAGGGTTGGGCTGGTAGCCCTCCAATGGTCTGAAAACTCAGCTCCTGCACAGTTAGCTTCTGTGCATAGAATTCAACCGGATTGTCTGTCTCCTCAATACCTTCTTCTCTAGCTTCCAAGTGTGTGGTGTATTGATGCTTCCTCTGCTCTGGAAGTCCATCATTATGGACATAATAGATGTCCATAATTCATTGGTAGAACTTACACAATGTTGTTGTTTCACATAGCAAATCATAGGCAGCAGGGCTGGGAAAGACCACTACCCTACAACCTAAATAATTATTGTTGATCAGAAAAGACAAAACTGTGCTACATGGAACAATGGTCTAACTCAGTGTAAGTCAGCTTTATACATTCCTATGTTCCAGGGAATAGTCACTCACATTGCAAACCCATGGGGTTCAGGTTAATGACTGGAAAACTGAGGAAACAGCTCCTGCAGCATCCATGTCAAAACAGAACCCACACACTACCTTCTAGTTCTACTGAGTCAAATCATTGGTCCACCTAGATCAGTACTATCTACTCTACACTGACTTGCAATGTGTTTCCAGGTTTTCAGACAAGGGTCATTCCCAGCCCTACCTGGATATGCTGGGGATTGAATCTGGGACCTTCTACATTGCAAAATATTTATTTATTTATTTATTTACAGTATTTTTACCCCACCTTTCTCCCCGAAGGGACCCAAGGCGGCTTACAACAAAAAAAGAAAATACAATACAAAAAATACAATACAAAAATAATCACATTTTAAAACAGTAAAAAACAATTAATGAAAATTAATAAAAACAGTATCTAAAAATTGATTAAAAAGATCATTGCTACAATGAGCTCTACCACTGAGCTAAAGTTCTTAACCCTGTGTTTAACCCCCATCCCAAGGTTAGTGAGATCTAGAGGCCACGCTGATCCAAAAAGAAGTGACATAGGAAGGACTTTTCCAGTTCTTCAATAAAAGGTACCCCTAGTTATAGAAATTTAATATTTTGATACTTGAAATGGAAATGAAACCAAATACCAAGAATTTACTGCATTCTCGTCTTTCATTTACTTGTTGGTTTTCTTGATGGATTGGAGTTGGTGATCTTCACCTTGAAGTTTGTTAATATAGTACTCTTTGTTTTGATTGATGAATTGTCCATGTTCCAATCCTGATTTTCTTTTCAGACATCTCTTTTCTTAACATTTCTAAAGTAATTTCATAAATCATTTTTTCCAGGAAGATTTGTGGCATGTCATTAGTGATTTAGAATTTAATTATCCAAGTCCATGAAAGTCACATGTTATTTTCTCCTTATCCTCAAAATTTCCAAGAAAAATTTAACATTGACAATGCAATCCTGTCCACCAGCTGGGCCAGCCCAGGGTGTCGTGCAAATGTGCCGTAAAGCATGTTTCCGGCACCCTGGGAGGAAGGTGCACTGGGCAGGCCTGCATCGTCCGCCCACCGCCCACTGGACTATGCTGTGGAGCTGCCAAGGTAAGCTCTGAGCAGTGTGGGAACTGGAGGAGGGCAGGGGGAGGGGTGTAAGGGCACAGGGGGAGGACGGCTACAGGGGTGGATCAGAACTGGGAGGAAGAAGGGATCAGCGGCTCACCATGTGCCATGATATCCTGTCCCCCCTCCCAGGCTCTACATGGGGTGTCTCAGTTCTATGCAAGCTAAAGAGCTGGTGGAGATTCGAGTAGCCCCAAAGCACAGGCTGGAGCTTTACCAGGGTAAGAGGACATTCGTCCCCTTATCCTGAGGAGACCTCCAGCCTGCAGCAAGGGAGCATAGGTTATGGCATGGGGTGCTGTGCAATGCCATGTGGTGCCCAGATAGGATTGGGCTGCCTATCTTGAAAGGGAGATAAGGAATATTGTCTTCTGGTAAGAATTTTTGAAAGAGTATGTTTCATTAAGATTTGTTGGATATTACAGTGGACTTACAATACTAACAGCGCAATCCTATCCAATTTACACCACCAGTGCAACCAGCGGTGCAGCGAGAATGGGAGGTCCTAGAATGGAAAGGGGATTCAAATCCCCTCCAAGGGGGGATTGAAAGGGGATTTGAATCCCCTTTCCATTCTGGAGCTTCCCATTCTCGCTGCACCGCTGGTTACATCGGTGGTGTAAATTGGATAGGATTGCGCTGTAAATTGTATTCAGTTGCTCTCTGCATCTTCTACAAATTACAGCAACGCAGAATCTGCACATTTATTTATTTTATTTTTGAACCACACCTGTTTCATTGCTTTAAAAAATAATCAGCGTATCATCAGCACAGTGAATGTATGCAGGTCATGGAATACAAATGTTCTATCTTGGTGAGGCAGAAAACACACAGTCTGACACCTACAGCCCTGGGAAAGATCTTAACTCTTATGACCTGGCAGAACATGAACTTGACAGATGGACATAAGCTTCAGTAGCCAAGAAGCTTGTACTCTATGTACATTTAGGGTGATGGTTGATGACAGGATTCCCAGACAGGAATTTCCAAACAGCTGTCAATCCTCAGTCTATAAAGCTGTGTCATTGTTAGTCCTGCTCTGAAATAATCCCACTTGCAAAGACAATAACTTCTAGAAGTAGATGAGGAAATCTCATTGTGCGTTTGAGGAATATGATGGGGGAGAAAAGAGAGACCTACTTTTAAAAAAATCTACTGCGTCTTCTGACTTATATGGTACAAGTAAAAATCATTCACTCCTTAACACTTTAAAAGCCAAATTGCACTGCAAGAAAAAGAGAGAGCTGAATGCTTTATTTAGGTATACAGTCTAAATTGTGAACAGTGCTCCGGTGGTAATATTTTCAGTGTCCAATTGTGTAAGCCTTGTCCACTGTCCCTTGTTGGGCAGGGGAACCGTCCACTGTCCCGTTGGGGGGGGGGAGCCATTGTGATTCTCCCCACAGCCCTGGATAGTGGTAAAACCCAGGAGAAGGGCAGTTTATGTGGCCTCAGATATAGACGAGAGGGAGTTAAATCCACTTAGGTTAAATCACCGATGCCCACTTTCCTCTACTTCCTGACTCCCTGGCTCAGAGCAGAAGAAAAGAGCTGCCTCCTCTGGGAAAAACATAGTAGCTGGACAAAGCCAGCTGTCAGAAAGAGCTACAACACTTCAAATAGTGCTGTCACTGCCACCACCCATAGAGGTGCAACATCATTGTGTATCTTTGCATGTGTATGTGTCAGCCCAATCCTATTCAGGCTTTACGCTGCCTGAATGAGTGTTCCGGTGGCACAAGGCCCTTTACAGCTGTCACAAAACACAACAAAGGAACAAATGTTTCCTTTATGGTGTGTCATTCCAAGGGGACTTCTGGGTAAAAAATGGCAACTGTAAATGGGCTGAGAAATGTCTTAAAAATTCTTAGTTCCCCTCCCCAAATATATGGCAAGCTTTGCACCCCATTTTTGCTGTCTGAGAATTGGAAGAGAAACTAGTTAGAAGTCACCTGATGCATCAACATTCTGAACCTAAGCGGGTCAGGATCTGATCAGTGCCTGAATATGAGGCTGCCTAGGAACCTTGTGTATCCTACCTTGAGTTCCATGATGGAAGAAAGTCAGGTTATAAATATAATGAATACATGAAATAAAGAGAGAAGGATGCTCATCAGTTAGGATCATGATCAGTTGTCTGCTTTAAAAACACACACCATTTTAAAGAGAGGCCATGACAACACCTTGTGGCATCAAATTCTGCAGGTTAATTATGCATTGTGTGATGACGTAAGTGTGGCGTTGCTTTGTGAAGCTGCCAAAATTTGTTGGATTAAAAAAAATTGTTTTGAAATCATGAGGAGTCTGGAGTGGGGGGGAGGGGAGGGATTAGTAATTCAGAGCATGTCCTACCAGGGTATGGCAGCAAATATAGTGTTCAAAGGAGTGATTTGGTGGTTGGGGCTCAGACTCACTTCTGGATGGCCTCCGTTTGTGTCTTGGGAAAGTCACCAGCCTCCATCCAGTCCAGCACTGTTTCCAGCCAAATGCTTCTGGGAAACATATGGAGAGGGTGTGTGTGAGGGCAACAGTGTTCCCTTGTTTGTCCCCAGCATCTTGAATTCCAAGATATATGGTCCTGAATGTGGAGGTTCCATTTAGTTACCATAGAGGAGGTCATGGTTTGTTTGTTTTGTGTAAGAGTTCATTAATGAAGTTTAATGTTATGACTAGCACATGAACTAGCAATGAAGATTAATGTTATGACTAGCACATGAACAAAACAAAAAAAATAATAGCTGGGCAGATGCCAGTGTATCATGACTAAAAATAAGGGGGAACATTGGGGGCTGTGTTTTAGGGGGTCCTAATCCTGAGCGTTGTTGGCCCTATTGCTAATCTTCTCAAATGTGAGGAATCTAGCACGTAAAAGGGCTATTTTTTTATTAATCAAAATAACCTGCTTACAAAACGGATCTAAAACCATAGCAAACGTTAAATGCATCCAACTGCACATAGGCTGCCCATCAACCACACAAACCTTCTGTTTCTACGGCCTGCCTGGAACTTCCAGAATCCAGGGGTTGTCAAGCCCCTGTCAGGCCATGATACGGTGGCAAGTCGTCCATGTTTGCCTTGGTGGGTCGCGAGCTGAGCAGGCCTGCCCTTTGTGAGGATTCGTGGGTGTTCGGCTTAATTAACATTTCAAAGGTAGTTTAAGGTTCTGTGAGGGTGCAAATAATTGTTACTGTCAAGGTGGAATGGATGTTACATTTTTCATCCACTTGATGGCAGTGACATGTAATGGAAGCCTCCCTCCCTCATAAATACAGTGTGTGACAGAAATGGAAAGTCATCTCATTGACTATTTTTTCAAGATGACAGTGTCTTCTTAATACTTACAATTATAGCAACTACCAGAAGTGCTTCATGACAGAACACCTCTTTTTTTTTTTTTTAATTTTTTTTTATTTTATTTAACAACAATAAAACACAAGACAATACATAATAAAAATACTAACTAACTAACTACCTAACTACCTAACTAACTAACTACCTACCTAACAACAAAAATGATACAACAGGGAATGACAAACTGGGGGATATCAACAAGACACATTAGGAACACTAACAAGCCGGACATCAATATATCATAGAATGACTCTTTCAACTATTCAATTATACTAACTAAAGTTACCGTCATATTTACTCAATTTCCACCTCCTGCACATCAATACATATAATGATAATATTCTTTTTTATAATTACCTTTCCATCTAATCAAAATAAAATAATTACTACCACTCTGTTCTCTTACTAACTTAAGTTAGGACCATATTTACTCAATTTCCACCTCCTGGACATCAATACATAAAATAATTACTACCAGTCTGTTCTCTTCTTTACATTTCCATCTCCTAAACCTTAAATTTAAACATCCAAATCCCTCAAATATAAATCTTAATCATTAACTCTTCAATATCTAGTATAATCTCAATTTCAATCTCAACTTTTCACTGCTGAGCATATATCAATAACCGTATATACAACAATATGTTTATCTCTTTAAAACATTACTGATATCATCATATTGAATAAAAACAAATCTTATAAAAACAACAGCGTGCCATATAATATCTCTTCCAAAATCAGAGGAAGCCTCCTCCAAAACATATTAACTTTCCAACAAATACTTTACACTTTCATCAACATCTTACTTAACTTCTTTGATGTTAACCACCCTCGATAAAATATTTTATATAAAATCCTTTATATAAAAGTTTAACCATTTTATAACCTAAGTTCCAAATCTAATCTTACTCTTATAGATAAATCTCTCATCCTAAATTTATAACCCCAATATCATAATATCTTAACTGTTTCAAAATCCAATAAAAAAAATTATAAACTTCATACATATTTATCATACAATCAATTCTTTATATTGTCTATTATGAAGATCTATTATCCACTGTGGTCTGTTCGTTACTTCTAATGTTTTTACCCAGCCAGTTATTTTATCAGAAAACTTTATATCTAACCTGTTCCCTTCCTAATTTCTGACACCTCTGCCTCCAGAATCTGCAAATCTTTTATCAACCACGCCATAAAAGTCCAATAGAAATCTTCTCGGTCCTTTGCAAAAAAATTCTGTATTCTAAACATGAAACTTGCTCTCTCCATCTGCAATTTAAAGGTTGCAGCCTCCTGTTGTTCAGACCACTTGTCTGATTCTTCCATAACCTGGATTGCTGTAAGTTCTTCTGTTTGCCGTTTAAAGGTTGGAGCCTCCAGTTGTTCAGAGGTCTTATATACTTCTTCCATGATCTGAATTTCTACAATCTCCTCTGTAATTACTGCAGCCCGTGTCTTCAAAAGTCTTGCATCTTGCATCTGCTTCAATTGCATCAATATCTGTTGTCTTTCTCCAGAGGCTTTATTTTGATTTAACAAAAGTATATTTAGAGTCTCTTTTAATTGATTAATGCTGGCCCACATATCTTGCAAAAATTCCATCATCTCCTGCTGCAACGGAAAGCAACTGTCCTGCTTGCAACTTCCAACTTTTCCACTTAAGACACACGAAGCATCACAGTTCACAATCCAGATTAAAACTAATAATAGATTCAAAGCCAAATTCCACTGAGTACATAGTCCCAGACCACATCTTGGCACATTCAGGGTTAACTTCCCAGACTGAATCAAAGGAATGCAGCTCCTTCTGTAATTCAATATGTCTCAGTTTAACAAGCACAGCTCAGGCAAAGAAGAGGGAAGCAGAGTCCATGTAAGGGGGGGGAGATCCACCCCTATCCCCTTAGCTTCTTTTAGATGCCTATAAATTTCAGCCTTCCTGTCTTCCCACTCACCGCTCCTCTTCCAGATCAGCAGAGAAACTCTTACTCCAGTCCAAGGTTGGTACGTTGAAGGAGTCTACTTTAAAATAAATCTTTTCCTCTTGTCCGGGTGAGCGGCAACGCGAGCCTTCACAGTCACCAAAATGGTGTCTGCGACAAAGCAGGGACAGAAAAGGGAATACCAAGCAGAAACTGGCTCAATGCCTTGACCAGTTCCCTCAGTTTGCTCCCCAATCTCTCATCTACATCTCTCCTGATGCAGATGGCCCCGATCCAGCCTGGATCAAGGGAATTCCACTGCTTTGCGGCGCGGCTCCAGAGAGCTCTCTGGAATCACGTCTTCGGTCCGTCGTCCCAGCCCCGCCCACCACAGAACACCTCTTAGAGAGGTCTTTTGTATTTATTCACAACCAATACCAATTTAAAATAGCAATAGTTTTCTTCTTACAGAAGCAGCTAGGAAAAAAAATGGTAACAGCAGAATTTTGCTGCTCAGTTTAAAATCCTGGCAAGAGAGATTGGCGTGTTTGGCAGTTGCAAATCCTGGTACATACCCAGTAGTAAAGCTGCCATTTATGTTGCAGGGGTTGAAATTGTGTTTTCCAGTGTTGAAATTAGCGAAAGGTGAATTGGAAAGAATCCTAGGCTGAAGAAAACATTGCCTGTTGAAAACTAAATGGACCGTCTCCTGAAGTGATGTATGGAAGGCAATATTTAATATAGAGTTGAAAATGAAAGAGTCTATCTTTTTGTAAAAAATAATGGATTGGGTTTTTGGAATGGAGTTTCATGGCATTACAGTTCAAAATTATTAGTATGTATCAACTGGCTGATTCACAAGCCATTTCTTTGGAGGAGGAAAGGCTACAATGCAGTAATGTTGACCCTCTTTCAGAGTGATGAAGGCCAGTGAAAGCCCTCCTCCCCATTATCACGTTGTTAAAGGACCACATCACTACCAAACACCTGAGTGGAAAGTCACCTTGGCTTGTGAAATATATTTTCACCTCAAAAAGGGCAGCATAAAATCAACACGTTATGTTTGAGTGTTGTGCTGCATGACTGCCCAATCCTATCCCCCACCATTGGTGCTGATACAAATGCGCTGGTGGAGCATGCGCTGCATCCAATGGTGGAGGGACAATTAGGAGGCCTGCCGGAGGTAAGTATAATACATTTTACTTTCCTCTGCATAGACCACCTGATAGCCTATGTGTCTCCTCAGACCCATGCCAGCTATATAACTGGCATAAGTCCAAAGAGAGAAAAGGGTCAGGATAGGCAGAAAATAAGATCTGGCATGTATGTTTGCCTTTGAGATCCCTTCCCTCCAGCTCTCTCATCCTCCCTCCTCCCCACCTCAGAATGCCCCGAACCTCCCCCTCTCTACCCGCACTGCCAACTTGCCACCGCCAACTGCGGAACCTGCCGGAGCTGCTGCCACATGCTCTCACTTTTTGTGGCAGCGGTCCACCAGTATATGGCACTGGCCCAGATTTTCATGTTTCCACAACGCAGCCAGAACACCAGTTACAGCAGTGCAAGGCCCCGATTCTCGGTGTCAAGAAACAAGCCGCCTATTGAAGGAGTCTCCCAGCCATACAGGTGAGAGAACACACTGTCCTCGCCTGTACTTTGGTTTGGCAACGTGCCTGCCAGTTCTGACTGATTCACGTTTTCAGGTATTGACAGTGACTTCAATGGTGATGGATGCAAGCTGTGCTCCTAACATACCTTAATGTGAGAATTCTGTTAGGCACGTCAGAGATAAGCAGGTTTAACAATGCAAAGCTTTTCCCATATGCGTGAAGTTATTCACCTCTGCTTAATCAGAATGCTGAGAAATATACTATGGAAGGGAAAAAAAACCCAGTAGGCTTGGAACAAGTGGCACATTAATCTTCTCAGCATTCTTATAGTTTGTTTTTAATGGAATTCTATTCTCTGTTTCCTCTCACTTGCTCGTACACTGAGTCACAAGGTTCCTAGTACTACCTTTTGGACTCATCAGCAGTGATGTCAGCAGCGATGTCACACACACACACACACACACACACACACACACACACAAACAAACAAACAAACAAACAAACAAACAAACAAACTGTTCACTTGTGGATTCATTGCCCGGCAAGCAACATTAATGAAGACATCCTTTGTTCAATAAAATACCATTTAAATACATTCGTAGGTTGTCACGACGTTAAATGATAAAATACCATTTGTTTTATTGTGCAGATAATGCGCAGGCATTTTAATCCATAAAAAGTGTATGTATATATAGGTAGATAAAGTTAGTTTTCAAAATACCTTTAGGACAACAGATTTATTTTTTCTACACATTTATTTAAACTTTTAGCTCAGGGGGTCGGCATCCGTTGTGTTAAAAGGAGCCGGACGTTCGACCATGATGTCATCACGTCATCACCAAACTTCCAGGTTGACGAGCACCCGGAAGCTGCTGGCCCCGCTCCCGCAAACACTCAGAGTTCTCTCCACCATCGCTGCTTTAAAGGTTTTAAAAATTAATGGCCCGTTAATTTAAAATTAAAATTCAATAAACGGCCTGAAAATCCGGACCTCTTAATTTTTAACTCTGTCATATGTACTGGCCGCAAAAAACTGAGAACCTATATTCAAAGGTTTTGTTTTTAAAATGATCTTAAATGTCTAATCCTAACATGCAAAGAAAACCTACTACTGAAAACCTTATAGAAGGCAAAAAAGAAGCCCAGGCCATGGAACTCTTGTCACCAGTTCCTGACAGACTGTACTACCCCTGCAGAGGTCATCTTGATGGCAAGAAGCAGGGCCTTCTCAGTGGTGTTGCCTTTATTATGGAACTTTCTCCCAGTGGGATTGTGAACTGTTTCCTCCCTGTTAGCTTTCCATTGTGGGCTGATGTCTTTCCTTTTCCTTCCCTTCTTAATTAGTTGCTTTTGGGTTTTGCAGTTGCATTTTGTTTTAATATTCTACATTCCACTATTCTTTATGGTTTTTACAGTTATTGTATTTTATTTCATTCCTACTTTTGCGTTTTCCTGTGTTTTTTTTTAAATGTTTTACATCGCCTTGAGTGCTCTGTTATTTGGAGGGGAAGGCGGCAGATAAGTAATTCAAACAAACATAAAAACAAACCAATCAATCAATCAACCTTCTGTAACTTGCTTGTATGTTTTAACATTGCGAACCACATGGAGTGCTTTTACCAAAGCAGGAAGGCAGTGTAGAAATGCAATTCATAAATAAGTAGCGGGTTTCACATGGCATCTAATGAAATTAAATTTATTCTATGAGGGTAATTCAGCTTCTAGGTGGAGTGCTTAACCAGTTCTGAACTTAAGAAGCTTTGCAGATGATTTACCTCCAAAAATTTTTAAACACCTGACTGAACCTGGATTAATGAATCCTTAATATGAGGAAAATTGGTTTTGTCAATAGCTGCAATCTACCCTTTGCTCAGAACTCAAAACAAAACAAAATGAAAATATCATGAATGTGGACCTGCATTTCTCTCCAACAGTTTCTTTTCCGATTCTGTTTAGTTGTTTCAAAAACTAATTAATTCTAGCAGAGTCCCTGATATCTGCAGCTGGGTGGGTGGTCACAGGAAATGTAGTTGCTGAACAACAGCTCTGACATGTTGAGACCAGGTTTCTGTAACTCTTCTGCTAAGAACTCTTTCATTTCTTAGAAATGGCTTATAATTTCCACAGTGTTTCACAAACATGCAATTTTATTGGATGCAAAATCCACATGGTGTATTATTTTGTTTTGTTTTGTAATCCATGAGTGCGTTCCTATGGAATAAGCCAAGTGTCTTTCCCAGTTTTTATTCCATGAATGTTTCGTGTGGGTTTTGAATGTATGATGGCACAACTACTGTGCTTGTTGATATCTGGGAGATTAGTGTCCTTGGAGAAGGTGAGACGGTGTCTTGGACTGTCTCCTGGCAGAACCCTCCATCACAACTTTCCCTCACCTTGTATGGGCACCTTGTATGGGGCATAGTCTCTACTATCGTCACTAGGGGGCGCATCACCCTGGAGTGGGGGCACGCGCTTCACCCCTGCCCTAGGGTGACACTTACCCCTGCTGCTGCAGAGCGTCCGCCCTATCCGGCGGTCCGGGGCCTTCTGAGAAGGCCCAATGCGTCAATGCGTCATTTATTAGCTTTTTCGCGCATGTGCAGACTGTTTCTGAGGGCAAGGGCTGCCCTTTTGCCCTCAGAAACGGTCTGCACATGCGCTAAAAAGCTACTAAATGACGCGTCGACGCATTGGGCCTTCTCAGAAGGCCCCGGAATGCTGGACGGGGCGGACACTCCGAGGCCTTCTTCCGGCCTCAGAGCTTCCGCGCGGAACGGGGGCGACGCGCACGGGGGCGACGCCCGCAGGTGCGTGGGCGTCACCCTTTGCACGCGTCGTCCCTCCGGCGCCCCGCTCCACCCGCCACGCTACAGTGACGCGCCTGCCTATCTCCTTTCCCTTGCTTGTGGCAAGTAGTAGAGAAAGGTGCAAAAGCAGACCTAGCTTGAATTTTGGATCAAGTAATGATGGAGGAAACCAGTGTCCCTCCTGTTCCAGCTGCACCTGTCAGCAGTGAGGAGCTTTCTTACCATCCAAGGAATACATCCTGGAGTGAGGAGGAGTTGAGAGTCTTCATCAACATTTGGTGAGAAAACATTACCAAAATGAGGAGCAGTTCTGCTACATTTTGGAGAAGTTCAAGGACATGGGCTACTTCAGGGATCTTGAAGGAGCAAAGCCAAAGAACTGAGAAGAAATTACAAACTGGTGAAGGAGGGCAAAAGCCATTCTGGGAACTCCAGGACAAGCATGCCCTTCTTTCATATCCTTGATCAGTTCCTCTGCATAGACTGGATGAGTGGCTCAGGGGTGGTGCAGAAGAGGCAGGGCGCTGCCATGCAGAGGGACTCAGGGGAAGAAGCACACTGTGAGCCTGGTTCCTGTCATCCCGGAAGAGTCTTCCTTCCACAGACAGGATCTTCTGCATTGAATGAGTCCTACCAAGACATGGGTGATGCAAGCAGTCTCTAATGGAGGCTTACCTGTCCAGACATGGACCTCCACAAGCTGCGGTGGGAGAAGCACTAGGAGGTAATATCACTGAGGGGCTATGTGGCACCCCTTTCTGTAAACTCATTTGCCACCACTTGTTCTGTGTGCGGCATTTTTAGCTTCCACTCAGTCGCGTTTGGGATTGTGAGGTCCTCCCACCCCTCGCCTAGTGCAGTCTGAGATTAGGTGGTTGCCCTTATAGGAGCCAGGTAGGATTTTTTTGCTATCCACCTGATTGGCTTTTGGCGAGTAGTTTTTCACCTACCCTAGACTGGCTTTGTGGGTGGGGATTTAGTTTGACCTCCTTTGTTTTTTTTCTTTTTAAGTCATTTTAGGCAGGTGTTTGCGGGCTGGGTATGCAGACACTACATATTTGCGTGCATCCTGAGGTCAATAAGGTCAGGGAGTGAGTTAGGACCACTCACAAGATACTTGACCGGATCGGTGAGGCTGGCTGGCAAGACGCCTGGCTGGAATAGGCAAGGGCCACCACAAGGCTTTGCCATGGGAGTCTGTGCTCTCCAGCGGCCTCGACTCTTTGGGTTTGGCCGGGATAGGCTCCCTCGGTCTAAGATGGAGGTTAGCCTGGAGACAGGTTGTGACACTCTGTTAACATGGGGACAAATACACACACACACACACACACACACACACACTTGGAACATAAGAACATAAGAAGAGCCCTGCTGGATCAGGCCAAAGGCCCATCTAGTCCAGCTTCCTGTATCATACAGTGGCCCCACCAGATGCCTCAGGGAGCACAAGACAACAAGATACTTGTATCATGTCACCACTCCCTTGCACCTGGCACAAAGAAAACCTACTCCTACAACCAGGAGGTTGCTTATCCCCATCATGGCTTGTAAGCTGTGATGGACTTTTCCTCCATAAATCTGTCCAATCCCCTTTTAAAGGCATCCAGGCCAGGTGCCATCACCACCTCCTGTGGCAAGGAGTTCCACAAACCAATTACACGCTGGGTAAAGAAATACTTTATTTTGTCTGTTTTAATACTCCCTCCACTCAATTTGAGTGGATGTCCCCTAGTTCTAGTGTTGTGTGAGAGGGAAAAGAACTTCTCTCTATACACTCTCTCCATCCCATGCATAATTTTATACGTTTCAATCATGTCCCCCCTCAACAGCCTTTTTTCTAGACTGAAGAGCCCCAAACGCTGTAGCCTTTCCTCATAAGGGAGATGCCCCAGCCCACTAATCATTTTGGTCACTCTCTTCTGCACCTTTTCCAGTTCCACTATATCCTTTTTGAGATGCGGCGACCAGAACTGGACGCAATACTCCAGATGCGGCCTTACCATCGATTTGTACAACGGCATAATAATATTGGCCGTTTTATTCTCAATCCCTTTTTTAATGATCCTCCGATTTCTCCTCTGACTTTAATCCAAGCTGTACATGGGCAGGCTTTCCTAACCCCCCTAATGGGTTTTTTTTTTAACAATATATAAATGTCCAATCTTTTGTGAACAGCTACATTCCAGGTAGTATCCTTTTGCAGTCTGGCTTTTTCTTTCCACTGGAAGTCACCTCCCACACTCGACCGACGTGGCTGGGAGCTCTTATCTCTCCTCATGGAGGTTTTCACAGCCTTTTGTCAACGGCGTGTCTTAAACTTGCCTTTCGCCGATCTTCAGGCTTGCAAGGCGGCGGCTCTATCGACTGAGCCAGACCCCTTAGATTAGTGGTTCTTAACCTGGGTTCGATCGAACCCCAGGGGTTCGGTGAGTCAGTCTCGAGGGTTCGGCGGAGGACTACTCACGATTCAATCGTGAGTAGTCCTCCGCCGAACCCGCGAGACTGACTCACCAACTAGCAGCATCACTAGGGCGCGCGCACCGCCCTAATGACCCCCGTGCCGCCCGACGAGGATGTCTCCGGAGCCGGCAGCAGCGGAGCCTCCGCTGCCGCCGGCTCCGGAGACATCCTCTCCGGCCAGCTGTCTTGGGCAGGAGGAGGCCTCGGAGCGTCCGCCCTTGGCGGAGCTCCAAGGCCTTCTTAGGGAGGCCCGATGCGTGACGTCCTATTTATAAGCTTTAGTGCATGCGCAGTACGTTTCTGGGCAAATTTGCCCTCAAACGTTCTGCGCATGCGCTAAAGCTTATAAATAGGACGTCGCGCATGGGGCTTCCCTCAGAAGGCCTTTGAGCTCCACCGAGGCCGGACGCTCCAAGGCCTCCTCCGAGGCGTCGCTGGAGTGCGACGGGAAGGGCGGACCGCCTGCGCGCGACGCGCGGGTGCACGGGCGCGACCGCGCGTCACCCATTGCGCGCGTCGCCCCCAGGCGGTCCGCCCTTTCCGCTGCGCTCTAGCCACGCCTCATTTGGTGTGCCCAGTAGTCGAAGTGTGTGATTTCTTTCTTAATATTTATTTAATTTAATCACTTCATACTATGTCGAGCAAAAAAAGAAAGTGGTTGGACGAATATGTACAATATGGATTCACATGTATAACGGAACGTGATGGGAGTCAGCATCCTAGCTGCATGATTTGCAATGCCAAGTTGAGCAATTCTAGTCTAGCACCGGCAAAACTAAGAGAACACTTCCTTAAGGTAAAGCCGCGCATTTCTGAACTGGTCTCTGAAAGGCAACAGCAGAAGTCACACTGATTTGCAGTAAATATTCATTATTATGTTTTTGTTTTTGTGTGAAAATCATGTTTTAATATTTGTTCTTAATGGTTTTGTTCTTTAATGGTTTTGTTCATTTTGTGCACCTATAAAAATATACCTATGTATATATACCTAAAATATATACCTATGTTTTGAATTTGAAAAAATCATATTTTATTTTTCAAATTAAGAAGGGTTCGGTGAATGCGCATATGAAACTGGTGGGGTTCAGTACCTCCAACAAGGTTAAGAACCACTGCCTTAGATGGTTGCTACCATTTCGCCTACACAGATGCCCACACCCTGGGGGTGGTGGTGTTGAGTTTTAGGAATTCTCACCCAAGCCTCTGTCTGGCGTGCTTTATTTGGGTGGTTGTGCGCTGTAACGGATATTATAAAGTGCATTTTGTACTCCTATATTATTAGGACTCATGAACAATTCTTTAGATTGTGAGCCTTTCGAAGAGAGGCCTGTTCCCTCTCTGAGCACCATGCATGTACATGATCCAATAAAAAGAATAATAATACAATGTATCTTGTAAAAAAACCAGTCTTTATATTCATTGTGTTTCCAAATGATTCTGATACAAAAGCGGAGCTTTCCTTCATCCATTGCATAAAAATGTCCTGCTGTTAAATGGAAACAGTCTTCCCTGGGTGGACTAATGGTCCCTTGTCCATGTCCTTCTTTCCAGCAGTGGTGTTCTTTGAAAATTATGTAAGAATTGAGGAACAATGTAAAAGAATGGAGTGCTTCATTTCTGGCTACTCCTACAAGTAAAGAATGAAGAGGCCTTTCAGGATAGCCGTGCAAAACCCTGTCACGAAACTTCATGCTGAAGTTATTATTTCTAGAGAAGGCAAGCTTGAGCTCAAAAAGAAAACAAATGAACACTAAAAGTGAACATTGTTCCAGGTTCTAAATCAGAATTTTCCCAGGGGGTTTCGAATCAATCAAAGAATGGTCTAAAATAACTCTCATGGTTTGGTGGGGCTCCTAGTCTCTCCTGACACAAGTGCTGACACAAGCCCCCATACTGACTGAATTCCATAGGGCAGGTGAGAAGAGGAGAACCTTTAAGCATGATGTTTCATTTTCCCCACTTCCACAAAGAGCAACCAAAATGATTTGTGAGCTGGAGCATCTCCCTGATGAGGAAAGGCTACAGTGTTTGGGGCTTTTCAGTCTAGAAAAAAGGCGCCTGAGGAGGGACATGATTGAGACGTATAAAATTATGCATGGGATGGAGAGAGTGGAGAGAGGAATATTCTTCTCCCTCTCACACAACACCAGAAACAGGGGACATGCACTAAAATTGAGTGGAGGGAGAGTTAGAATGGACAAAAGAAAATATTTCTTCACCCATTCATCTGTAGAACTCCTTGCCACAGGATGTGGTGATGGCACCTGGCCTAGATAGGCATTTAAAGGGGGTTTGGACAGATTCATGGAAGAAAAGTCCAGCACAAGTTACAAGCCATAAGTAACCTCCTGGATTTAGAAGTAGGTTTTCTCTGTGACAGGTGCAAGGGAGTGGCAACAGGATACAGGTATCTTCTTGTCTTGTGTGCTCCCTGAGGCATCTGGTGGGGCCACTGTGAGATACAGGAAGCTGGACTAGATGGGCCTTTGGCCTGATCCAGCAAGGCTCTTCTTATGTTCATAAGACTGCATGGCTGTTGGTGTGCATTTCTTGGCCACATGGATAACCATGGCAACAGGAAAGTAAGAACCTATGGGGTGCTAAAGCCATATGCAGAGGCACGTCTGTGGAAGACATGAATCTGAATTGGGGCATCTGCTAGCTCAGCCGTGGATCAAAAGTACCGCGAGCAGATAGAGCAAATGAATCAATGCTCTTCTTTGAACACTTGTGCAAGGTGGTATGGCAGTAGAGTGCTAAAGTGTAATGGGAGGGGTGATTGTTACAGTATGAGAAATACGGTGAATAAGAAATAGCTGTAGCCTATATACAATAATGGGCCGTAAAAAAAAGTCAGGGCAAGGTTTGGGCAAATTATTCTGCAAGAGTCTGGCAAATTGAGAACTTCTCCAGATTTGGGGTTACATTTCTCACACAACACTCTTCCACAAGGTTGGGAGCAGCCATTCCATGAGCAGAAGATATGTTCTGCTAGTGGAAGGGTAATTTTGGAACCTAGCCTCAGTGTTTGGTTAAAAAATCAGAATAAGATATGGAATCATTCATTGGAACCAAACATTTTTTTTTCTGAAACAACTTATACAAACTCTTCTAAAAGGAAGTCTCTCTCTTTCTCCATAGATTTAAGACTGTTCTGAGGTGTCCTTTAACATTACACTAGCACTGTGAGAGATGCTTTTCTGTGTGTTTATCCCACTGCACTAGTGTACATTTAAACGGATGACCATATGATTACAAGACTTTAGATGTTGAAGAAGCACTGTAGGGTGAATCCATGGAAAGAACCTCTTAAGATATTCCTGCAATATTGAAAGCTTATCTGAAATAGCAGTGGAAATGTGGAACTACTTCCTAATGTTTTTGGAAAGAAGGCAAAAGCATTTTTTTCTCCCTGTTTCAGAAAACAATGTTCTGCCATTTTCAGAAAACTGTAATAAAATGGAAGCATTTTCTGATACTGTCTTGCAGGAGAAGATGAAACAGTGGCCTCACCAGTCATGAAGCAATCATCGACCAGTTCCTATATGAGAAAGCAGTTTTATTCTGGAGATACTTTCAATATTCTGTGGCTTTTTTCAGGAACAACATAAGAGTTTTGTGACATCTAACCATTAATGTATCTTTGTGGCATAAATTCTTGTGACGTCAGATACTTTGTCAGAAACATGAGGCCAAAAGTTTGAGAATGTAGGCAACCTCTTCCAGCACTGGAAGCATGTGGCCTACAAAAGTTTATTTCAAAGGAGCAGCCCAATCCTGTTTAGGACCGCTATCCAAGATCGAGCCTGCCCCAGTACAGGCGGAGGCCTCCTCAGGGCAAAGGGACATTTGTCCCTTTACCCCGAGAAACGGCCCAGCACCCCCAAATGGGTCTCCTCAGATGTGTGCCGGCAAAATGGCCTGAGCAAATCTGGGTGGCCCATGTAAAGTCCAACAGGTCCGGGAAGGGGGATAGGACTCGGTGGACCGTGCCACTGATGATGATCCCACCTCCTTCCTGAGCCCAGCCACCCAATCTCCCTCCGGTTCCATTTTGTTCCACCCTCCCCAAATCCCCCTCCCACACCTGGCACAGTTCTTACCTGCATCCGGTTGCAGAGACCTGGGTCTGGGGCAGAGAGAGCGGCGCTGGCCTCGGCGCCAGCACCACTTGCTCTCTGAGCGTCGAAAACACCCAGCGCCAGCAGAACACTTGTTCCACCGATCCTGTCAGGATTGCGCTGTAAGTGTGCTAGACTTCAAGCTTCCATAAGAGCTTTTGGTACTTTTGCTTCCACAGATCAACATTATTATCCTTCTGGATTTTACTTCTGGGCCATCTTCCTTTCAAGACTGGTGAAACACTATTTTTCGTGCTCTTTGCCAGATCCTCTTTTTCCTTCATATACCATGATCTTTACTTCCTTAACCAGAAAAACAGACTATCCACAGCAGCAGATGCACAAAAACATATGCAAAAATGTGTTTTGCTTGTTCCAGAAGGTCCCTTAGGGAATACTTTGCAAGGAATAGTTAGCAGAACTAGCCATCCATTGCAAAATCTAGCTGCCTGGCATTTCATCACCATGCCACAGAGACACTTCTTCAAAGTGAGAATGTATTGACTTGAAGCAACAGTAGATACCAAATCATCCTAAAAGCTTTGCAGAGCTGTTAAACAATAACTCAGAACACAGTCACAGGGTGCATATTTCTCTGTGCAACCAGATGATTAAAAGGAAAACATTTGTTCACACTTCATTTACATTTATTAAAGTGTCATGGTAGCTGCTCATCCATAGAGTGGGTATATTCAGGATAAATAAGTTAAATCTGAGAAATTAATTAGTTCTACTAATTATGCTTATTCTTGTATAAATTAATAAACTTCAAGCAAACACAGAAAAATGTGTATTTCTTTGCATTTGTAATTACCTGCATAGGGAGTATTAATAAGTCATGACATTGAGCCAGTACAGCAAGTTCATTTCTGTTTTGAAAACCCAAAATCAACTTTTGAATGACGTATCACATCAATTTTTAACAGTGACCAAGGTCAAGGGTAGCCAGATCTTTAATCATACAAAGCAGAGCTTCCGTTATCAGAACTGGAAGTCTAGCAGAAATTCTGTGGGCTAAATGGGACATTTCATTGCATATCCTCAAAATAGTTTTTAAAAAGAAAAGAACAGCTGACAGTATCCAGCTGTAAATCACGTTCTCTCCCTCTCTCTCTCCCTCTCTCTCTCTCTCTCTCTCTCTCTCTCTCTCTCTCATACACACACACACACACACACACACACACACACACACACTCACCACTCTTTAAAGTGCTGAATGACTCCCACATTTTTGCTGCCAGTAAATTTAATATAGGTTGAGTATCCCTTATCTAAAATGCTAGGGACCAGAAGTGTTTCAGATTTTGGTGTGTGTTTTTTTCCGGATTTTGGAATATTCCCAGGGGGTGAAATGCACTGCCTCTCACTCTGCAATTTATTTCTACCTTACATTCCAAAAGAAAACTTTACTCCCCACGTACAAAGGGGGTGGAGAAAGAAAGTGGCACTTGCTCTTGATTGGTCACTTTGGACAGCGCCCTCCCACGTGCATCTTCTGATTGACCCGTTAACGCAGAGACACATCTCCTTTGGCTTCACAAATAGGTGAAGCCTCACATTTAAAGACAAATTGAGAAGACCCTGATCACTCCCAGTCAGACCATCCCAGAAGTCTCTGATGTGATAAAGGCCAAGGAGGAAAGCAGAGATGACTTCAAGCCACCTTCAGATATTTTTATTTGTATTTTACTAGTAGGTGTGTGTGTGTGTGTGTGTGTGTGTGTGTGTGTGTGTGTGTGTGTGTGTGTTATGGGTAGGCTTACCATATGTCCCAGAATTCCCGGGACAGACCTGGATTTTCGGGTGCTGTTCTGGGGCGTATGGTGCCATTCCGGAGTCTCCCCACCACAACCGGGCCTCTTAGCGCGTCACAAAGAGGCCCAGTCGCAGCCAGGTACCGGGTGACTCCAAAAAGCCCAGCCGCGCTCCTGCACGGCATGGCTTGATGCTTCGGTCTTGCCTGGTTCCCAGCAGCTGGGAGGGGGGGTAGTAGACTTGCACGATTCCTGGTGCGGTTCCCGGCGCATCCAGCGAGCGTGGAGTCCTGGTCAGTGATGGCAGCGGCGGCAGCAGACATGACAGGAGCAGCAGCAGACACAGAGGCAGCAGCGCCAGCCAAAAAGGCAAGTGAAAATGGCGCGACATTATTATTTTTTAAAAAAAGAGAAAAGCGAAAGAGTCAGAAATAATAATAAAAAATTAAAAAATGGGGGGGAATTGGGGGGGAATAGGGGGGTGGGTCCCTCAAAATATGATAACTCTAGTTATGGGAGCACTCCAAAATGGCAGCCTCCACCTGCAGTCTGAAATGGTACAGCCCACACTATTCCCTCAGCATTGGACCACCTCATTGTGCTGAATCTGTGGATCAGGCCAAAGTCCCTTCCACGTGTAGGACTTTGTCTGGTGTGGGTTAGGGTGAACACCAAGTCCCTTTTCCCACTGTGTTCTCCTATAAAGGCAGCTGGCTGTAGTGCTACATGCTGTGATCAGGAACATGGAACAATCTGGCTCTCTTCCTTTTGCCACCTCTAGAGAGGGCAACCAATGCTATACACCAGAACTCATCCCTAATTGGACAGAATTGGGGTATACATTGTGTATAATTATAGCAATGGGGAAGAGAACGATGATTGCTAGCTTTTAAACTTTTATTTTACCTTTCCTTATAATCTCAGTACAGTTGTAAATCGTTTACGAGCAGACAGAAACCAACTGCAGATCCCAAGGCGTTTAGCGCACTATCTTTGGAAAAACAATTTATTTGTCTAATAAAAGTTGCATAGTTCTGATAAAGAAATGTCATCTTTTTATGCATTCAAGCCTTTCCATTTTTTTTAAATCTGTTTGATGAAATGCTTTCAGGATGTCAAATCCCCCCCGGGGCCTTTCAGAGCCAACTTTCCTAGCTTGGAAAGCAGCAACGCAAACTTTCTAACTAGCTCATTTTGGCTGGAGTTTCTCGAGGCAGATGTTACAAATGACATGGCTTGCCTGTTCTGGGCCTTGGCATCGAAATTATTCACCACAGCAGACGTGGTCCTTTCAGTTTTACTGCCAGTTATGAGCTTGTGATTAACACACCACACTGCCCTGAATAGTTGTGCTTTTCCCTCCCTCCTCATAACTACTGGGACTGGTATAGAATGATAAGGGTATTCTCCTTGACAGATTATATTTGGAGAGACAGCTCTCTTTTTCTTCCTTTGTTCACCTGGTTTCGCTCCATTCTTCCACCGATTAGTTGCAGGATTCTTTATTTTCAAACGGGTTCACCCGCGCGGTCCCCAGGAGCGCTGCGGTTCTCGCACAAAGATTCCACATTGCTTTTCTGATGGACGTTTAAAGACACCCTGGAGACCAATTCACAGTTATGGCCACAGCCATTAACATGCAGTATTTATTGCTGCATAACCAAAGACAATGCCCTCCCACACATCCTGCATCGTTTTCTTGACTGGAGTAAAAGGTCTATTTTGGGAAGGGACGTTCTTTCCCTTTTGCAGCCAAAAGATTAACTATGTTCTATTCTTATGTTATCGTTTCAGTTCAATACTATGACATCTGTTGCCCGACTCTCATGTGATGTGTATGGCAATAATGCCTTGCACGGTTATTCTATGCAGTGAAGATGGCACCAGTTTTCTCCACTTTGTAGGGTATCATCTCAGATATGGGCAGAGCTATATTTGCAGTGTGCCAGTCTGTCCTCCAAATGTTCTACTTAGAATAAATTACAATAGCCTGCATACATTATTCAGTATTATCTTCCATGCTTTGTTTAGTTTTCAAGTCAAACTTTCAAAAGAATTTTGTAATTTTTGCCACAGGCATGAGGACTAGAAACTTCATTTGAAACTGACATTTTGAGGCCCCTTGAAAATCTGGCCAGCACCGCAAATATTGCTACAATTCCCCACCACCACCATTTTTTATCCTGCTCTGTTCAGAAGGAGCTATAACTGAGTGATAGAGCATGTGTTTTGTATACAGAAGGCCAGAGTTTCAACCCCTCCATCTCTAGTTAAAAGGACTTTAGATTGCAAGGCTAGGAGAGACCACAGCTGGCCTAAAAATGAGGTGTGGTGTGGCCTTAGGAAGCAAGCTGATGGGAGCATTGGTTTGGTGGGGGTGCTCTACATACCACCTCTGCTGGTCAACTATCTTGCACAGACCAGGTAGCCTCGTTGCAGCCAGCACTGCTCTTCCTGAGATAGGGAAGTGGAAAGAAAAACTCATGGGAGCAGGAGGAGGAGGTGGCAGAAGATAAGGGGTCTATGCGGGGAGGGGACAGAACAAATGAAAGCAGCAAGCCACCATGCAACAACAAGAGGGTGGTGACTTGCTGTGCCACCTCAGGTGTTGAGGAACTGATCCAGACCTGGAAAAAGCTCTTGCTTGAGAGCTGATGCTAGTCAGAGTAGGTAATACAGGACTAGATGGACCACTGGGCCGTCTGGATATCATGTTGATATAGGTGAGACACCATGTAGCAGTCAGCAACACAAGCCTATCTAGTACTATCTGCTCCAAGGAGCATCAGCTCCAAGGCCTCAGGCAAAGGTCTTTCACAGTCCTTATGCTACCTGAGATCTTTTGTACCTGGCCTCTTGTGTATGGGCAAAGCATTTGCCCTGCCACTGAGTCATGACCTCTCTGAAGAGATCGCACCATCACACAAGCACTGTTGAAGCAAATGGAGGTTGCACAAATGGTGTGCGTGGTGGACTGTTCCCCCCGTTTCATTTCACCACATGCAATCATTAAATACAATTGAAAAGACAACATCTTTTCAAGGTTTTCTTTGACGATTAGAAGAGCAATTAGCTTTGTTTTAACTATAGGGAAGCATGTAATGTTAGCCTACTCACTATCTGTTTGCTTCCATTCTGACTTAATAAACACTTAAGGAGGAAAAAAAATTAACTTGAAAACTTGAACTATTCATAAAGCAGATGAAAAGAAAGCTAAACAAATAGATGCCTCATTTCCCCTAGCATAGAGAAAGAGAAAAAGTGAAATATAAACGTCACAGCTGTCTTTAAAAAAAAGAAAAAGGATGGCTAATGTTTAGGCTCAGTTATCAAAATCCACAGCATAGAGGCTGACGGCTTTTGAAATACATAAACTGTTTCTGTCCTTTTTGTTTCTATGGCAACTGAGTGCTCAGTGCTTTAGCTGGGCATATGAGAAGGGGGGGGGGTAGTCAGCCAAGGATCTGGAATTGTTTGAAACAAAAGAAGAAAGATCTACACTCTGAAAATGGAGGGGGGACAACAACCGATGTGAACATATACAATGTTATCATGTTGCTGGTTGATTAGATACCGATCCAAGATTTGACCTGTTCATTCTGCAGTATTGTTGAAACTTTCCAATGACATATTTATTAAGTTGATGACACTGTTCGCTTTGAAATGACACTTCATTTTGAGCCACTCTGTTATTATATGCATCATATAATGCCACTGGTCCAGGATGTCACCCTAATCTTCGACTGGATGTTTCATGGGTGCATTGCGCATGGCATGAGGTTGGTGCTGGTTGGATTTAACAGTTCTGCTCAAATGTGTATGTGAAGTGTGTGTGTGCGTGTGCGTGTGCGTGTGCGTGTGCGTGCATGCACAGAGGGAAGGAATTACAATTAATAAACTCCAGAAACACCCTTTAAATAAAACTATGAGAAAGATGAATTGCCTATCATCACTCTCTGAGACCTCTCTGCTGAGAACATGCTGGATCAGACAATAGCCCTTTTCTCAAAACTACATCATGAGTAGTTCATGACTCTGTGTATTGGGGTAACTCCCCTATCCTATTCCCCATTCCGGCAGTGCAACATGGCTTGCGCTGCAGCAAAATGTGATGTGCTGTTGCGCAGTACCGGGCTGTGCCACAAATGGGGAGTGGCACTGGCTGCACAGCGATGGTTTGCGTATCTCTTTCACCTAGTTTTGCATACTTTTCACCTAGTTTGGATCTTCCTAGTCCCACAGGTGCTTTGGTGATGTTTTGTATCCTGAAGAGGCTGCTGATTCATCCAGATACAGGTGCCATTATCCTTTGTTGCTGTTTATTGCTCAAGTGTTGTCTCCTTCCCCAGTGAACTGGCAAACAAAGGATCTGAGTCAGTTCATTGGATTGTGAAGCCCACCAAGGGCTCTGAGTTCCAAGGGCTCAGAATTCAAGTGGCTCAGATGACCCCAGATATCCAATCCCACAGGTAAGTAAGCCTATATAGTCTGTGGGTATTAACACAGCTTTACCTGTGGGATTGGATATCTGGGGTCATCTGAGCCACATGAATTCTGTGCCGGGGGGGGGGGAGGAGAGAGAGAGAGAGAGAGAGAGAGAGAGAGAGAGAGAGAGAGAGAGAGAGATTTATAAAAGTTCTCCTACTCACATTGCTGCAAGTGTGGGTTTTCAAACAGAACAGCATGAGAAAATAGGGTAGGAAAAATAGCCAGAAAAGTCACATCAGGGCCTTTGTGTTTTTCATCTCCTTGTCACCCTTTGCCAGCACCCTTCCCCTTTTCTCTGTTAATTGACAAGTGTCTTGTTTTTGTCCCTGGCACTTTTCCTTCCTTTGTTTGAATTTTTCAACTTATGTTTTTACTGTTTTGCTTGCCTGGTCTAAGTTCACTTGAGAAGGAGTGAGCAGGTTGCCCCACATCACTCAGATCTTCATGTTTTGCTATTGGCTAGTTTTAACAGAGCCCCCTGGTCTTTGGGGCTCTCTGTTCATCATCTGGAAAGGTTTTCCCAAGGTTTGCTCCTTCTGTCTGGGCTTGATAGCCTTGGGTGATGGCAAAGACAACCTTTCCTCAGTTCATGCCCAGTCTGCCCAGTAGGAAGTGGGAAGCTGAGAGGGAGAAAGGTTCATCACTAACGGAGAGGCTCTATGCTCAGTTTGCCCTCTGTTCTCCCCTTACACAGGCATAGGATTACACTGTTATTTTTCAAGTTTCAAATACTCCCTCCACAACAAAAGGAAATCTCAATCACTGGGCAGAAAAATCAATAAATGTGGAAACAATGTAAATTCAATGGATTTGTGTGACTTTCACAAATTCAGAAACATTTAAGATCTCTTGAAAATCATAGAAGAGAAGATATCACACTATTTCTAGGATCATTTATTTAAAAATATGCTTTTTCAAATAGGCTTTCAATTTTAAAAGAATTTGGACATATGTTTTAGGTGAGTTTTCCACGTTCAAGTACAGCAAGTCCTCACTTAAAGTTGTCGATAGGTTCTTCTTGGAAACGGCAACTTTAAGTGAAATGACATATAATGAAACCAATTTTACCATAGGCTAAACGATAAATGTAAATGTTCCCATGGTTTTTCAGTCAATTTGAAATGAAACAACTTTAAGCGAAAAACTTTAAGTGAGGACTTACCGTATAGCATTGTTTTACCAATTATTTAACTCTTTTTGCTTATCAGTAAAATACCCAGATAGTGCAGATTATTTGTTTGACTCTTCTCATTGTAACAGCAGATGATTGATAGCAGTTTCAAGTTTTGTTTTCTGATAATAAGTTTTTGAATGTATGGACACATTATGCATAATCCACCAGGTTTTTCTTTAGCAAACAGATTGGCAGCCCAATCCTGCCTAACGTTAGGCTGGCGGAGCTCTTGCTCTGCTGGCCTAAGTGAAGTGAGCACCCAAAAGGGGTACAAGTGATTTCAGCTCGTTTTGGTCCGGTGAGCAGACAACCAGCCCTGAGATTCTGAGAAGCAAAATAAGGGAATGTTCTGCAGAAGCAGAGGTGCCAAAAATGAGCTCAGAAAACCCAGTACTGGTGAAAAAGGAAGATCTTTTACTTTGCAGCAAAGGACACAAGTTGACAAGAGCAAAATGTGTAATGTACATAATTGATACAATGATTTATATACATTTAACGTTACATTGGGAACCATGGAGGGTATTTGCATAAGAAAGGAGCACCAATACAGAGAAGGATCCAAGAAGGTACACTTCAATACAGCCAATGAGATGAAGGATTCAAACTTCCCGCCAATTATTATTATTAATTAATTAACAGTATTTATAGACCGCTTTTCAACAAAAAGTTCTCAAAGCGGTTTACAGACAAAATCAAATGATTAAATGGCTCCCTGTCCCCAAAGGGCTCACAATCTAAAAAAGATGCAGAAGACCACCAGCAACAGCCACCAGAAGGACACTGTGCTGGGGTGAAAGGGGAGCAGTTACTCTCCCCCAGCTAAATATAAGAGGAGCACCAATTGAAAAAGTACCTCTTGCCTAGTTAACAGGGGAGAATGAAAATCTATAATAACATTTGTAATAATTGACCAATAAAAGAAAGACTTTGTTATTAAACCAATAAGATTTGTAATGCTTTGTGTTCTGGGGATCCAATGGGATGTCAGCTTGGAAGTGTATTCCAGATAATTGGATTAGTTCCCCACAGACTGTTTATCAGAAGTAAAGTGGGGATCTTCCTGTGCTTTTGTGAATTGGGGACACCTGTGATGTCTGTCTTCCGTAGGGTGGTGATTCAGACACATAACACATAGTTGATTGACACTAAGGTCAAGGTGTCAGCTGGGGAGTTGTAGGTTACAATAGCGAGACACTCAGAAGCAATGATCCCCGGAAGGCAGGGTGATGGTGGGTGTTTGGGTGAGAAGACTGCACAAAGAGATGGATTTTATTCATGGAAATGGGCGACAGTCAAAGCCATCGCTGTGCCCCTGACATTCCCGTTTCCCTGCTCCCAGCCAAGCACCCAGGTAGAAAGCGCTTAGCCAAGAGCAGCACAGAAGAGGAGTAGTGGTTTTAAAATGGCAAGAGTTATGTCTTTTTAATAGTCTCCCCAAAGCTCCCTGCAACGCGTGATCCCGGCGGGAGGTGGACCCGAACCACCTGCGTTAAACCTCTCTGCGTCCTGGCAAAGTGGAGGAGACAGGACTGGAACCACTGCACACCCCCAAGACTTCCCAGGCCCCCCAGGGAGGATGTTGGGACTCAAACCCAACTTTTACGGCCGCTAGATATGTTGCGCTGCTTCCAGGAGCCTCTCCGTGCAAAAGGAGGCTAACCCCCTTTAAGCGGGAGGATCGGGACCCTTTCCGTGTGAGGACCCATCCATAGGGAAACCCGATGATCCTTAGAAAGAATCCGGGAACATAACTCGAATAGCCAGAAACACAACAATAAAACCTCAAAAAGTCTCCATTTCTACGGTATCAAACTCCTACCGCTTTAAAAGTAGTGAAAGTGACCCAATACTTGCACTATTGAGTCTGCTTTCACTTTCTGTGAACTGTTAGATTGAAGGATTTTCTTTGTAGCGCCTATTTTGGCTGAACGCTCAGACTGCAGATCCTTTTAGTGGAGCTTAAGTGGAGTAAAATCGTATCGGGAACAGGATGAACTCAGTTAATTGCAGTTAACTGTTCTGCGAGTAAACAGGAGGTGCGCTCCAGTCAGCTTCTGCCCCTTGTGGCCACACTTTCCCAATTAAGGTGCGCGCAAGCAGGAAGCGGAGTAAGCAGGAAGCCGCTTACTCCGTCACCTACCTGAACCTACACTGGCCGGTCAGTTGGCGCAGGGGCAGAGGGAGGTAGTGCCAGGGTGGCAGGGAAGGGGGCCATTGGTCAGCCGGGCCCAGGAGGGCACAGAAATATCGGCGTTATGCTCCGCTATATCCCCGTCCCCTTCCTGGGTTGGCCTTACACAGCCTCCCTTCAGGAGACCTCCAACCTGCTCAATCCCAGCATTGAATACAGCCTTGACCCTGCGGCACCAGTGCTGGATAGGGTTGGGCTGTAAATTACACTACCAGAATTTCATAAGCATCCATGGATGCCAGTGTGCAAGATGAACTGTTTTCCCAGAACCTCTCTGCACAAAATGGACAGTAAAGACACTATAACTTTGATATACAGACCATGTTTCTCAAAGACCATGTTTCTCTGGTCAAGCCTCAAACTCTATGTAATCTCCCCCTCCCCCCCCCCACAGTCACACATCCTGAGAGGAAACAGATAATCTCACTTTGTGTCTCCATTGAATGCAACTTTGTAATCTTTTCTCTGTATTTACACATTTGTTTTTGCCGGTAGTGAATGCAACCTTCCAGTCACGCCTCTACTTTGTATCAAAACACCTACATTTTATGGTATCTGCATTCTGCACTAACCTATGTAAACCTCATTTCAAGATTCCAGACAACCCCCCTGGCACCACTGTGGTGATCTACATTTTAGCTGACACCGCTAAACCTCTGAAGCAACCCTGTTTACCTATGCCTTGATTAGAAATAAGAACATAAGAACATAAGAAGAGCCCTGCTGGATCAGGCCAAAAGCCCATCTAGTCCAGCTTCCTGTGTCACACAGTGGCCCCACCAGATGCCTCAGGGAGCACACGAGACAACAAGATACCTGTGTCCAGTCGCCACTCCCTTGCACCTGGCACAGAGAAAACCCACTTCTAAAAACCAGGAGGTTGCTTATGGCTTGTAACCTGTGATGGTCTTTTCCTCCATGAATTTGTCCAAACCCCTTTTAAAGGCATCTAGGCCAGGTGCCATCACCACATCCTGTGGCAAGGAGTTCCACAGATGAATCACACGCTGGGTAAAGAAATATTTTCTTTTGTCTGTTCTAACTCTCCCTCCACTCAATTTTAGTGTGTGTCCCCTGGTTCTGGTGTTGTGCGAGAGGGAAAAGAATTTCCCTCTATCCACTCTCTCCATCCCATGCATAATTTTATAAGTCTCAATCATGTCCCCCCTCAGGCGCCTTTTTTCTAGGCTGAAAAGCCCCAGATGCTGTAGCCTTTCCTCGTAAGGGAGGTGCTCCAGCCCACGAATCATTCTGGTCGTTCTTTTCTGCACCTTTTCCAATTCAATTATATCCTTTTTGAGGTATGGTGACCAGAACTGGACACAATACTCCAGATGTGGCCTTACCATCGATTTGTACAAAGGCATAATGATATTGGCCGTTTTATTCTCAATCCCCTTTTTAATGATCCCGAGCATGGAATTGGCCTTCTTCACAGCCGCCGCACACTGGGTCGACACTTTCATCGACCTGTCCACCAGGACCCCAAGATCTCTCTCTTGATCCGTCACAGACAACTCAGAACCCATCAGCGTATATGTGAAATTTTGGTTTCTTGCCCCAATGTGCATCACTTTGCACTTACTTACATTGAAGCGCATCTGCCATTTTGCTGCCCATTCTCCCAGTTTGGAGAGATCCTTCTGGAGCTCTTCACAATCCCTGCTGGTCTTTACCACCCGGAAAAGTTTAGTGTCATCCGCAAACTTGGCCACCTCACTGCCTAACCCCAACTCCAGGTCATTTATGAATAAGTTGAAAAGCACCTGTCCCAAGACCGATCCTTGGGGCACACCGCTTTTCACCTCTCGCCATTGTGAAAATTCCCATTGACTCCCACTCGCTGTTTCCTGGTCTTCAACCAGTTCCTAATCCACAAGAGGACCTGCCCTCTTATTCCCTGACTGTGGAGTTTTCGCAGGAGCCTTTCATGAGGGACCGTGTCAAACGCCTTCTGAAAATCCAGATATATAATATCCACGGGTTCGCTCGCATCCACATGCCTGTTGACCTTTTCAAAAAATTCTAACAGGTTTGTGAGGCAAGACTTCCCCTTGCAGAAGCCATGCTGACTCTCCCTCAGCAGAGCTTGTTCTTCTATGTATTTTAAGATTTTATCCTTAATGAGACTTTCCACCATCTTCCCTGGAACAGATGTTAGGCTGACCGGCCTGTAGTTTCCCGGGTCCCCCCTCCTTCCTTTTTTAAAGATTGGTGTGACATTAGCTATCCTCCAATCCTCTGGCACATTGGCCGTTTTAAGGGACAAGTTGCATATTTGGGTCAAGAGGTCAGCAACTTCATTCTTGAGTTCCTTCAGAACTCTTGGGTGGATGCCATCCGGGCCTGGTGATTTATTGATCTTTATTTTGTCAATTAAGTCTGAGACATCTTCTCTTTTAACCTCTATTTGACTTAATTCTTTAGTCAGGGGAGACCGTTCCGGCAGTGGTATTTGCCCGAGGTCTTCTGCCGTGAAGACAGATGCAAAGAACTCATTTAATTTCTCTGCAGTCTCCAAGTCCCCTTTTATCACCCCTTTCTCTCCCTCACCATCCAGCGGACCCACCGTTTCCCTGGCAGGTTTCCTGCTTCTAACATATTTGAAGAAGCTTTTATTATTCCCTTTTATGTTGCCTGCCATACGTTCCTCAAAGTCTTGCTTGGCCTCCCGTATCATCTTTTTACATTTCTTTTGCCACAGTTTGTGCTCCTGTTTATTTTCCTCATTAGGGCAAGACTTCCATTTACGGAAGGAAGCTTCCTTGCCTTTTATAGCCTCCTTAACTGTGCTTGTTAGCCATGTGGGCATCCTCCTGGACTTGGTCGAGCCCTTCCTCCTTTGTGGGATACACTCCCGCTGGGCCTCTATGACTGTTGTTTTAAACAGCCTCCATGCACTCTGGAGCGATTGGACTCTTTTTACCTTCCCTTTCAGCTTTTTCTTAACTAGTCTTCTCATTTTGGGGAAGTCTGCCCTTCGGAAGTCAAGGGTTTTCGTGTCAGATTTGCTCGGCACTCTCCCTCCGACATGCATGGCGAAACGGATCGCAGCATGGTCACTGTTCCCCAACGGTTCGGTAACATTTACCTCCCTGACCAGATCTTGAGTGCCACACAATATCAAGTCCAGAGTCACCTGTCCTCTGGTCGGTTCCGTGACAAGCTGCTCTAAGGCACAGTCATTTAACGTATCTAGAAATCCAGTCTCTCTTTCATGACCTGAGCATGAATTGACCCAGTCGATGTGAGGATAATTGAAGTCCCCCATGACTACAACCCTGTCTCTCGTTGACACCTCCCTGATTTGCTTCCTCATTTCAAGATCCCCTTCAGGTTTTTGATCTGGAGGACGGTAGCATGCCCCTACTATTACATCACTCTTTGAGCCTGGTAATCTAACCCACAGTGATTCTACGGAGGAGTCAGAGCCCCCCTCCAGCTCTACTCTGGTGGATTTTACCCCCTCTTTGACATAGATGGCCACCCCACCTCCAACACGCCCCTCTCTGTCCCTCCTATAGAGTTTATATCCTGGAATTGCAGTATCCCACTGGTTCTCCGCATTCCACCAGGTTTCTGTTATACCTACTATGTCAATGTTTTCCCTAGCCACCAAACATTCCAGTTCTCCCATCTTTGCCTGTAGACTTCGGGCATTTGCATAAAAGCACTTATATACCTGGTCCCCCAAGAAGGGCTGCATGTTTGCCCCCTTATTCCTGCAGCCTTCTGTCTTGCTAGACTGGCTGTCATGTCCCATCACGCTACCACTCCCAATTCTTACTCTGTTATTACTTGACTGTTCCCCATCCTCTGCACCCTCATTCCCGAGGGATGAGGAGTCCCGAACCGGATGCCCCTCGGCTCCTGTCGGCTTTCCCCCAGGAGTCAGTTTAAAAGCTGCTCTGCCACCTTCTTAATGTTACGCGCCAGCAGTCTGGTTCCGTTTTGGTTCAAGTGAAGCCCGTCCCTCTTGTACAGGCCTGGCTTGTCCCAAAACGTTCCCCAGTGCCTAACAAACTTAAACCCCTCCTCCTGACACCAGTGTCTCATCCACGCATTGAGACCCCTGAGCTCCGCCTGCCTAGCTGGCCCTGCGCGTGGAACAGGTAGCACTTCTGAGAACGCTACCTTTGGGGTCCTGGATTTGAGCTTCCTACCTAGCAACCTAAATTTGGCCTCCAGGACCGCCCGGCTACATTTCCCCACGTCGTTGGTGCCAACATGCACCACAACTGCTACCTCCTCCCCAGCACTCTCTACCAGCCTATCTAGACGAGAGGTGATGTCCGCAACCTTCGCACCAGGTAGGCAAGTCACCGTGCGGTCCTCACATCCGTCACAGACCCCCCTTTCTATGTTCCTGACTATAGAGTCACCCACTACAAGAAGCCCCCTTCCCAGAGGAGTATCCATAGTGCGACTGGATACGGGCCCATCACCTGAAGAAGGGGTCCCCACTGGGGGATTGTTTCCCTCTTTTCCAGAGCAATGTCCTCCAGCCCTGAGACTCCCTTTCCTGGCAGCTGAGGCGCTGGCCAACTGAGGGTAGGACGATGCCTCCACGTCCCTAGAAGTCTCACCCTGGTACCTCTCTACCTGTCTCTGCTTCTCCAGGTCAGCAACCGTGGCTTCAAGGGAGCGAACCCGTTCCCTGAGAGCCTGGAGCTCTTTGCACCGAGCACACACCCATGACTTCTGCCCAAGAGGCAGATAGTCACACATGTGACACTCAGTGCAAAACACTGGATAGCCCCCACCCTTCTGCTGGCTGTCTGACTGCATAGCTTTTGAGTGTAAGTTATGGATTTATCAAAGTTTGGGTACCTTAATGTTGCTGGAGCTCTCCTCTATTCAAGGGACGTGCCGGGCAGTGTGTGGGGCCTGGCTTCCTCGCCCAGCTGCTTAACTTGCTGTGTCTTTTTTTTTATCTTGCCACTTTGTCCCCGTGAGGCCACTCGCTGCTCGTGAAAGGGCTCACTCGCAAGCCAGCCCCAGATTTAAACTGTTGTGTAGCTCCTCCCCCTGCCTACCTGAAAGTTTGAAAAGACTGGCCTCTAAGGGGGGCGGGGCCTGATGTGGTTTACTGGCAGGAAATTCCTGTTGCTATTGTTCCTGCTGCTGCCTCAATTTACATCTGACCTACTCAGCTGGCAGGAATGTGTTTTGCTATGGTTTCTGAGTCACCCTAATTTACCATGTGGCCTTCTATACCATGCGGTCTGTATGTTTTAAACTGTATGTTGTAAATTCTGCTTAAGTTTAACTCTGCTTAAGGTGTAGTTTAGCTTGCTTTCTCCCCTTCTTTTAGCCTCCTCTTGTTTTGTTTTAGGCTCCTACTCTAAAGTAGACTCAGGTCTCTGCCCTGGGCTTTTTACTCTCGAGTAAACACTGGTTTTACTCAGAGTAGACCTGTTTAGATTTGGACTGCAATTCTCTTTAGAACCAGCTCCCAGGCTTGTCCAGTTTCTGCCCCTGTCTTTTAGATAGGTGCTTGTTTGTGTTTTGAATCTATTTAATTTCCCACCTAGCTTCTGTGCCTGTGTCCTAGCTACTGGACCTTACAATACCCCTCCTCGGGTTATATTTAGTTCTACTTAGCTAGGCTTAGTTCCTAGCTAGGCTTAGTTCTATCTTAGGTTTAAGGTAGCTTTAGCCAAGTCCTTAACAGTTAATGGTAAATTAAAGTTAGGCAAAGCTGCACAACTGAGAGAGTTCACTTACCTTCTCCTTGCTTACCTTCTCCTCGCCCAGCTGCTTAACTCGCTGTGTCTTTTTTTTATCTTGCCACTTTGTCCCCGTGAGCCACTTCGTTCCCGTGAGGCCACTCGCTGCTCATGAAAGGGCTCACTCGCAAGCCAGCCCCAGATTTAAAAGAAAGAGTTCCCTTACACATTTGCACATCAAAACAGAACTCCCCAAGCCCTTCTTATCACCCTGATAAACAGCCTATCCCCAGTTCTGCAAGTAGCAGCAACCCCCAAAATCCTTAAGTGGTAAGGAATTTTAAACAGCAAGTTGTCATTCTACCCTTGCACAACACTCCCATGTTGTAGTGTCAGGGACAGGGCTTCCACACGCTGTTCAAAGGACCTCCAGACCTATGCAAAGCAAACCTCTTCAGAAACTCAGGTAGCTATATTATGCTTTCAGCCCCCTCCCCGCCTTCTCTCCCTGTATCTAGTTGCTAGAAGCTGGGGTGGAAGAGCAGGGACTCCTGGAATTCTTTGCCTGAGTGCCCCCCCCCCCATTCCTCGGATGCACCGAAATACACTTTCACTACTCTGCACTCACCACTATAGGACACTCATTAAATTTGGTTAGGCTGGCAAATGTAACTACATTTGGTTACATTTGGTTAGGCTGGGCATTATAGTAGCTCTCTATCGACTCTTTTTGAGTAAAACAGGTATTTCTTTATTTTGTATTTTGTATTTTTTCTTAATAAACTATAATCTTTTATTTTCTTTGAGGGAAAGGGGATACTATGATTCCTCATTCCAATATGTGTGTTTCAACCTTGTTGTATTATCTTTATTACCTGAGCATTACAGTAAAGGGTTTTCCACCCCACAAACACATCTTAAGAAGAGAGACATATACATTAATTATTCCCCTCGCCAGCTCTTTTGGTAACATCTCCGCCAACCATGCTGCTGCTTCTCTTTCCCATGAACAGAAGCAAGGCATACTGGGAACCCAGCATGCCATTGCTTCTGTTCATGGGAATCAGAAGCAGTGTGGAGCAAGCAGGCTATGTGCTGTGCTTCTGGTAAGTAAAGAGAGGAAGGAAATGAGGCAGGCACCAAATCACCTCTCCCTGCCTACTTAGCTCTTTGTAAACACCGGGTGGGTGGGGAGAAGCGATTTGGAGCTGTGGCAGCTTTTTTAATTCCTTCTTCCTCCCTCCCCCCTCCAAGTGCTTCTGGATGGAGAATAGGGCTACAGCTGACATGATCTTCTTCCAACTTGATCTCAGCAAGTCAGAAGAAGATCAGAGCCCCAGTCGAGCAGCAGGCTGGAGAAAGCAGCAGACAGACAGGCTGGGGGCTCATCCATTTCCCACACCCCCTCCAAGTGTGCTGCTCCATGTATCTGCTTCAGGTTGTTTCATGGCAAGGCCAGCACTGTGTCTGTGTGTCTGTGTCTGTGTGTGTGTGTGTGTGTATGCACATGGGTCCAAATGTGACTGCACATGTCAATTGTCAATTTCTTAACTGAATCCCTCCTTGGTCATTTTGTTAAAATATTGTGCACCAGCTATTGGGAAACATGGCATCACATCACACTGAAGCCAGCCTGTCAGCTTCAGAAGGGTATTAGCATTTAATACACCTGGCCTATCATTTATTATAATCTCGGCAATGTCAAAGATGCATTGAATTGCAATCATTAGGCTTCAGTCTTCAACCAGCATTCATCTTCGTTATCATTAGAGTCAGACTAGAGCTCTTTTTGCTAATTTGGCTTTCCATATTTTAAATATTCTGGCTTATCAATAAACATGAATTGCTAAGATCCTAAGATATTTAGAGATCCTTAATCAAGTAGGAAGTCTACATTCGTTAATCAAAAAGTTCTTAAGATTTTCAGCTTAAGCAAAAATGTCCTGGTCCTGGTTAGCTCATGCAGCATTTGGTATTAAAAAAAAGAAAAGAAAGAAATTCACCGTTACTTATATAAGATGTGTTAATTAAATACCATAATTAAATTTTGCATGGACTCCTTGTGTAACTTCTCCCGCTCTCTGCGTTCACTTTGACTCTACATGATATGCTAGTGTCAAACCGATTTGCCACTAGTGGTTCTTATATGTATACAGATGATGGTGGGGAGCAGTAGCAGCAAGATTTGTAAAATGGAGAAGGGGAAGAATGGTACTGTTCACTGATGCAGTGGTGGGGCAGCTTACTGTGGGAAGGCTTACTGGGAGACAGTGGGGAGCAGACAGCAGAAGTGGATCGCCTTCTTTCATTCTTGGGTGCTGCTTTTTAACTCTTTGAAAATACCCCCCCCCATCCCCTGAAACAGTGCGTGGGGGGAACAGGACATCTGGAAATCATAAAATGGTACTGCAGGGAGAAGAAAAGGAAGGTTCACTGCTGCCACTGCTCTCCCACGGTTAACTGGTGATCACCCCCAAGGGTGATCACCCCCAAGCAATGTTGGAGAGCAGTGGCACCACCAGTGGGCCCTCATTGCCTCAGGGGTTGGCTGGCCACAGGTGCAGGCCCTTGCATCAACATGGACCTCCAGGATGTGCCCCACCAGACCCTACCTATGAAACCACTCCTGTGGAGGGTGCATTCTTGTTAGTTCATTAATTGAATGATAGTGGGAGTGTGACTACGTCCTAGCCTACAGGGCCCATGAGGAGTCCTGGCTGGAGTTTGCGGTGGTGATTGGTGGCGGCAGCAGCAGCAGCAGCAGCAGGCTAAATTGTAGCCAGGTCCAGGGTCAAAAAGGGAGCCCAGGATCCAAAGGAGGGTGCCCAGAAATTTCCTGGGATCTCAGCAGGCGTCATGGAAGTGAAAGACAGTGGCCGGGTCAACCAGAAGGCCGGGTCTGCCGGGCGGGTAGTGTGGTAGACCTGGGCTCCAGAGACTTTTCTGGCCATTGCTGCCCTCCCCTGCCCCATTTTGCCCCCTCCCCCTTTGGGAAAGGGCCCAAGAGAAACTTGGTGTCCCCTGATAAAATTCCCCTCAGAGGCCCTGCTAGCCTACTCTGGGGCAAAGGACACTTGTAGTGCAGTGTCACTTGTAGACACTTGTAGTGTAGTGGGGCAAAGGACACTCCAAGGCCACTGATAGTGCAGCAGGCCATCAGCCAGGACGAAAGTGTTGCCCAAACATTTGTGTGACTGTGGTTGCTGCTGCCAAAACAACAGCTTCTTCCATGTCACACTATGCCATAAACAGTAACACTCTCCCACTGACAGCCACTTTCTTTATGGCATCAAACCCATTAAAAGGTCTTCATCCTATAAAATACTTTAGGGCACAATCTAATCAAAGTTAAGCGCATCGATTTCAACTAAGAAAGTTAAGAACATGCTTAAAGCTCTCCCACTGAAAACAGGGAAGTCAAAGTGCTTTGCTTTAATTGGATTGTGGCCGGTTTGATAGCATGCATTTTTGGAACATAATGAGCTTTTTATATATATATTTGATGTCATAAAGCAAGCAGGCATTGGAAGTAGAACATTACTGTTTTGTAGCATTGAGGAGTGACAAAAGCTGTTGTTGCACTAACAAGCAGTGGAAATCACCCCATTACTCACCCCAATGGTGGAAATCACCCCATTACTCTAACATGGTGGCAACTAGTCCTTTTTGCTGCTTTTCAAACACATTACAAAATCTCCTGAGGATGCTGGAGGGTGATAACCAGGACCAGCCTTAGATTGAAAGATGCAGATGCCCCAGGCAAAAAGGGTCTTCAGTGCCCATCCTCTGTTTGCTCAACTCTTGACTGTTTTCTTTTGATCGAATGTGTTGCCTCTTTCACAACACTGATGCATGATCTGCATGCGTATTTTATTCCTGTCATGTATGACGATCAGTTTGAACACATGAACATGCCACTCTGTAGGCATACAAACCATATATAAACAAATACAAGCAATTGTCCCCACCCCCTGCCCCCCGTAAATCTTATAGAAGTCTTTTCATTTTAAGAATAACTGAAATTACCTGTGCTCCCCAGCTCTGGCATCTCAGAAACGCTCCTGTTTTGCCTGCCTGTAAATCTGTTCCTGGTAATGACACAAAATTATATGCTTGGTGCAAGTTCTGAGTCTTCTTGTACAGTTTGGATTAAGCGTGAAACATCAGGATAGCCTTTAAAGGTCAGCAGACTTGGGAATCAAAGTCACTGAAAAATTGTTCAAGTGCCATTGGGCAACTCTGCATCATATCTTAAGGCACAAGTGGAGGAAGGGGTGCCAATCATGCGCTTCTAGTCCTGACGTCTACTGATGAAGTCATAATGACTGAGCCAGGATGGTGTAGTGGTTTGGGAGTCGGACTTAGACCTGGAAGATCCAGGTTCAAATCCCCGCTCAGCCACGAAGCTTCCTGGGTGACCTTGGGCCAGTCACTATCTCTCAGCCCCACCTACCTCACAGGGTTGTTGTGAGGACAAAAAGGAGGGGAGGAAATATGTACACCACTCTGAGCTCCTTGGAGGAAGGGTGGTATAAAAATGTGAAAAATAAAATAAATAAAATAAATAATGCTGACTTGTGGACAACCAAGGGTTTCAATGCATACACCTACCTAGGGCACAATGCCCGCCCCCCACCCCTACCTTAGCTCTCTGGCACTAATCATAATTTTGTTTTTCATGTGCACTATTCAACTAGTTATTAAAACCATGACTTGCGGCGCAATCCTAAAGTCTTTGGGCACTGGTGCTGTGGCTTCAGCGCTGGTGCCAGGTGTCGCAAATGCACCATAAAGCGTGTTTCAACACCCAGAGAAGAAACAGCGCCAACAGGATGGCCTGCACTGTCCTGCTTGTGCTGAATCCAGGACCCCTGTGTGACGGAACAGGTAAGGCTGCTCCAAGCGCTGCGGGGGCTGAGGGAAGGTGGGCGGATCGCGCCTTGGAGGGGGTGGGACCAGTGTCCTTGTCAGATGCCATATCCTATTCTCCCTCCCAGGTCTCGAGTTCTGACACAGGGCTGCTTGGCTCTACTACACCAACTAAAGAGCTGACGGGGAACCGAGTAGTCCCATTGCAGTGGATTGGGGTTTACCCAGAATAAGCGGGCAAATGCCTGCTTACCCTGAGTAGACCTCCTACCAGGACCTTCCCCGGATAGGATTCAGCATGGGCCTATGCTGAACACCCTACACCAGGGGAGGATAGTATTATTATTATTATTATTATTATTATTATTATTATTATTATTATTATTATTATTATTATTATTATTATTAACAGTATTTATATACCGCTTTTCAACAAAAAGTTCACAAAGCGGTTTACAGACAAAATCAAATGATTAACTGGCTCCCTGTCCCAAAAGGGCTCACAATCTAAAAAAGATGCAGAACACCACCAGCAAACAGCCACCGGAAAAGACACTGTGCTGGGGTGGAAAGGGGGGCAGTTACTCTCCCCCTGCTAAATATAAGAGGAGCACCAATTGAAAAAGTGCCTCTTGCCCAGTTAGCAGGGAGTTAACTCCCTGCTACCCAAGTGTGTTTGGAAATCATGGTCCAAGGGAACATGGTTTGCATTCAATGTGTTTTGAGTTGGTCCATATATGCAAAGGATGGGAAAGGAAAGGAAAAGGGAAAATCACTCCAGAAAGTGTGGAAGGGTGGGGATGGAAGCACATGGTACGGACTCTTGCTTGCAAGCTGCAGTTCATGGCTTGTTTCAGTTGAGGATATTTCTACATAGATGGTGGGCTACTAGAAATGATGAACATGAATTAAAGTGTCAAGAAGACAAATCACTAGTGCAAGAATGCCAGACACATAGGAACGGTCTCTGATAGAATAATCCAATTTTAATTTGATTTTTAAAAAAACTTCTACACTGCCTTTCTGCCTAAGAGGCACCAGTTGTCACATGTTTCTAAGGATCCATGCCTATCCCAGACTTTGGCTCAAAATGGGCTTGAGCTTTTGTCCACGTTCCAAGAGAATGCTTGCAAAAGCTCAAGCCTTTGCAAGCAGTTGAGCCAAAATCTCACAAAACCTCAGAACTGAAGCGTTTGCAAAAGCAGGATCCTTTTGTGCGTGATCAAATCACTGCTGCGGGTAATTGCGAACTCCAAGTTCCCCATAATCTCCTAAAGCAAAGTGCTTACCTTTCAGAGTGGGACGGCTGGTGGTAGTGAGGACTTTCCAAGCCCTAGGTAGGAACTGAGATAGGTAGTCCTACTCCAAGAATGCCTGATCAGAAACAAATGCTCTTTCTGTTTGCGCTGCCCTGGATGTAAATAGTGCACATTTCCTGCTAGGGATTCTGGGACTGGTAGCCCTGGAATTCCTATTTCGCACTCTGAAAGATAAGCAGTTTGGGAGAGCAGAGAGGTGGCAATAATTGCAATGGGGGAGTGTGCTTTAGGTTCAAGTTTTATTGGCAAGCAGTTGATTTGAGAGCTCACCAAAGCTTGAACTTCTGAGAACAGGCCTGTGTTTGTTTCGATTCTGTTCACAAACTTTCCAAGGGGAGTGTTCATTTTTTTGAGTACCACTAATGGAATGTTTTATGAAATCTCTAGATATTTCACTAATTTATTCAAGTTTGGGCTCTTACAGTGGGAGCACTTACCAAGTGAGCATGTGCCAACCTCTCCTTTCTAGGGTCCTCACCTAATGTGGGCTACTTCACACATATCGCAGTGCAAAGGTGCATCACATTATTGCAGCAACAGGGACATTCATCAGGGAGCTCGGCTGATCCTGATTTTCCAGCACATGAAGGTTTTATAACATTTGCCGTTGAAACCATGCATTTACATTTCCTAGATGTGTGTGCAAACAGTCTTACAAGTACACCCCAGCAATGTAACATATGAAGTGGTCCTGAGAGGATTGCCAGTAATGGATGATAAACTGCAAACCATCTGCTTGGCAGGCAGGTAAGCGTGACTATGAAGAATGAAAAGCCCAATTTGCAGGGGAAGCCACACCAGTCCACTAAAATCAGCCTGAAAAATCTGGCCTGAAACTGAAGCAGTTTTTCAAATACAAGTAAAAACGGATAATTAAATGTGTGTGTGTGTGGGGGGGGGCAAATCTGCAAATGACTTCTGTGCTCAGAAAAATAACATATGAATTGTGTATGTATGTGGAAAGGAATGTTGTGGTGCTATAACTTGAACCAGGTCTGGGAATAGGTGAATTTCAACGGGATATATAGCTATTGCCTGTCTTCCTCCAAGATAGAGAAATCATATTTGTTGAGAGGCGGCAATGTTCAGATTCATAGAGAGGGAGACGGAGAGAGAGTATGCCCTCAATTTCACTGCACTACACTGGTGTTCATTCAGCTGATGAAGTTCTCAACTCAAAGGGCAGCATACACTTTGTTCTAAGTTCCTACCAGAATGGAAAAGCTGACAGGGGAAAACTTACACAAAGGATATTGTGCTGTGAAAGTTTGTTCAAAGCGACACTTGTCAGATCTCTTTGAAATGAAATTGAAAAGGAAAAACCAATTTTCTTTGAGGACAAAGTTCATCTCATTTGGTGTGCTGCACCTGTCTAATTTTCTTCCACGTAAAAGAAATCTTGACTAGGAAAATTTGAAAACATAGTTTATACCACTGCAGGTATATATCAAAATGTTTAATTCAGCCTAGCCTAACATTTCCAGACAATAAATAGAAATGAATCTCCTTCTGTTTGAAGCTGTGATAAATACCCGGTTGGATGGAAATTATTGGACTTTTATTCTTCTGTCTTCCTGAATGTCGCTTAAGGGCAACAACTTATAAAAATCATACATTTCAGGAAGAAAAAAAGGTTTATGTTTTCTGTAGCTGCTTTATCAGTAATGTCAACTTGAATGAAATACAGAATGAAATGTAGACTATCAGGCTGACTCACCAGACAGAAACAGCATTCTTTTTTACAACTTTTTTACAACACATGGTATGCATACATTTACATGAACTCCAAGACTAGGGCTTGACGGAATGCTTACATAAGAACGCTTTCAGTGCAAATGGAGTTCTAATAGTTTCTGTGTGTGAAACCCCCCACTCACGCTCATATGTTCACACTTAATTGAGGACAGATTGCTGCCCAAACAGCTTCTTCAATACCATTTTTTTTAAATGCTGCATCTGAGATTTCTTCTTGGCTATATGCTCTCAGTCAACTGGAGATCGTACTACCTGATTTGAACAAAATATACAGCTTAAAACGTACCCCTGAAGTGCACAGGGTATTTGGTGGAATACACAAAGCTCCATGGCAAACTGTGTGGAAGGAAAGTGTTCTGTGAAGGCAAATGTCTTAAAACTGCATGATATACAGAGCCATAACTATGGTGGAGCCTGAGGGGCAGCTGCCCTGGGTGCTGCGTCAAGAGGGGTGCAATCGGGGCTCCACCCCTCAGGCTCCACCATGGCCACCTCCTCCTCGCAGAACCTCCGGCTCACGCCACCCCCGAGGAAATCGTGAGGAGGAGGTGGCCACGGCCCAATCACGAAGGGGCCATTCTCTCTCTCCACTTGGAGTGGAGAGGGAGAACGGCCGTGGCTTCCCACCGTCTCCTCACAACCTCCTCCTCAGGGCGCACCCTGAGAAGGATATCGTGAGGTCAGCTGCGGCCACTTACCTTCTCCGCTGAGCGGAGAGGGAGAGCGGCCAGTTTATGAAGATACAACCTGAAAGTGATGTCACTTGCCCTGGTGCGACTGAACAGCTGTATAAATGCTGCACAGCCTCAGTAATCCAGGGCACGCCCCCCCAGCTCCCAGACCAGCCAATCAGACAATGCCTAGACTCTGCCTGCAGGAGGTGAGGAAGGGAGAGGGGCAAATGCTCTGGCAAGCAATAGCTTGCCAGCATCCTTCTTTAAAGTGAGGTTGGAGAGTCATGTTTTGCCATATGATGGCAATAGGATGTGAAATTGCAGTCCATGTGCCACTTCATAGCTGGCAGGCAGAACTGTAACTGATTCAGTCAAAAGGGATGGAAAGTGAAATCGGAAACTTCATTGAAGGCAGGTGGATCTGGGAGATTTTTCTACAAAGTTTTTGTTGAAGTCGTAACATTGGAATTCCATCACATTTTCCTAACTTGAAAATGTCATGTTGTCACTAGCAATAAATACTTGACTGACAAAGGAGAATTTTGAGAAGACATTTGGGTGAAAAATTGTTTCAGTTCTGCAAGATGCTATTTTTACACAGGGCTCCAGACATCTTTCTCCCAAGGGTCCATTGTTCTAGTTTTCTAACAGTGACTAGTCAGAAGCTCCCAGGCAGGTCTGTCCTCTTGACGAAGTGAGCTGAAGTGGTTGCATTAGGCTGTGGATTATCGGGGGGGGGGGGAGTATGAGAGTGTCCTCCTGCCCTACCTGCCCTCTGCCGCTGCCACCTGGTCTGGATTTGAAAAAGAGAAGGTGGCAGAGAAGGCAAGAAAGTGGAGGAGAGGAGCCTGGTGAAGAGATGCACTAGCCCACCAATCTTCTCTACGTCATCGTCTATCCCTCGTCTTCTTTTTGTTCCTAAGTAAGGTGCAGAAGTTGGCAAGTCGAGTGGGTACTGTCATGCTGCCAAACTGGTGGGTGGCATTTTGTGTCCACCCTTGCAAGATTTGGGTCCACCCTTGCTTTCAGGAAGTTCAGAAGCATGACCTGAAGTCAACAGCCACTCTATCTACACCATATGTGAAGTTGGGAATCTTCATGCTAATCAGGCAAGTCATCATGTGGTCAACATACGTTCCTAATGATGGTGAACACAGCTGTTCACTGATGCTTCATCATTAGCCCACGGGTGATGCCCACGGGTGTATATACACGACAGGAGTTAAATGTGTACACCTGTGGGCCGGGAGGAAATGGGGCTTTAAAGTTGCCACCTGGGGATGAGGTTGCAGCCCAGTGCGAACAAGTCCTAAGGTTAATGAGGACGCAATCTGATCCTACTTACGCCAGCGGTGCAGCGAGAATGGGAGGCCCCAGAACAGAAAGGGGATTCAAATCCTCTCCAAAAGGGGAACTCAAAGGGGCCTCCCGTTTTTGCTGCGCCGCTGGTTACAACGGTGGCGTAAGTAGAATCGGATTGCTCCCTGACTCACTTAGGAACCAGGAGACATTTCCTCTGCTTTTCATAAGAATGATTTTGTCCTTTTGGGGGACAGAACATGGAAATATGCGTTTCTTTTTGTCTTTCTTTTATAGCTCCAGTGGCACTTGAACAGGATCTAAAGTCCAATAGAGAGAAAGTCTTTTAGGAGGGACATTTCCATTTTGATACAACAAAGATTAGCCTTCATTCTATTTTTTTTCCTAGAAGAAGCATTTAGTAAGACCTTATCAACATTTTGCATAAGCACAAAGCCACAATATTCAAAACCAGAGGCCAGTTCTTTCTCCATTATTACATTTTTAAGCTGTTACTGTGCACAGAAAATGATGATAGAAGCAGAAATGATTATGGTTTGGATCTGGAAGCAACTCACCAACAAAAATACTAGGTTCTGTATGGGAGTGATCCGTCCTCCCCATGAGATACAATGGACATGTGGGATGCTGAGTTGAAGGAGGCCAAATGTACGTACCTGTGCAGTTCTGACTGATGCTGTTAACAATGTGTTACCCAAAGTTAGGGTTTGCAACAGGATGGAGACATGTGGAGTCTACATATATAGGTGTGGTAGGAACGGCAAAGTGTTTTCCATTTCCTAAAAGACTGTGATTCAGCTGTGACAAGCACTACATTTGACCAGTGAGCACGCACGCGCGCACACAAACACACACGCGCGCGCGCGCACACACACACACACACAATTCTGAGTATTTGTGCAAGAGAATTATATCAATGACAGCAATCTGTTAGTCTACCACTAATTAGAGAACAGCTGAACTGGCTTGGAAAACTGGCAGTATCCACACATAGGGTTGTTCAAGCAGCATTTGGAGGCAACATTTGCATCCTATCAACCTTTGGGGAACAGCTGCATTTCTCGTTTAATTGTCTAAAGGCTGTCTCCACAATCCGTTGCTTTAGGATTTTTTTTTAATCCCGCTAAAACATAATTGGCTGGTGCTATCAGGACAAAAAATATTTCCCTTTTCAGGGCTAATTATGCCTCTCGGATGGACCTCACACTGCACTCGCTCAGAACGCCTAGGGGAATTTGTGGGACAGTTACTATGGTCTGGAATTTGCTGAATCTTGCACTCCCATTTCCAGTGTACTTTTGTTTATTCTTCATGGGTTTCAGTTTTGCAAGGAGTTGTTTGGGTGAGCTGAGAGAAAACTAGCCTGAAACCAGCAGCAATGGAAAGACAGACAGACTCAATGCTAGGAACCAAGAGGAGTGTTACACTCGACCTAATTTCAGTGGATATAGCCATGGTTGGTTCAGATCCTGGCTCGCGCTGCAGAAAAATGTCAGCAAACTGGCAGAAGAGAAAATAGGTTAAGCCTTTGTTTAGTTTGCAGATTGGCAAACAGGCAGAGATCACTGGTATTTCAATTATTAGTGATTCAATGGGCCCCTGTGGATATGAAAGAAGCAGAAATGTGTTCAGCCTTGGAAAGCACAGTGGCATTATACCATTTGCTTGGAATTGTTTCATGTTTGAAAGGATTTGTGATGGAAATGAAGTTGGCAAATATCACCCTGCCATTTTTTGTGGTGGTCGTCATCCCTGGAGCTGCTTTGATTTTTCCTATGATCTGGTAGGGCCAAAAGGACCTTAAAAGTCACCTAGCAGCTAGCTCATTCCCCTGCACTCAGGTGGGATCATTAGTTCATTTGCACACCTCACAGACTGCTTTGTATTATCCTACAAATACTGGTGCTGGAAGCAAAGGCCAGAGCTGATTGGGTATGTATGGAATATTGTCGCATAGACGGTCCATGAAGTATGACTCACTTTTAAAGGCATTTTAACGTCCTCCTCTCCCCTTTGTCACACTTTGCTTCCATGTTGGCCAGTGCTAAATCCTTTCCTTTTCACAATTTTGCTAGCCTCTCCACACGTAAGGCAGTGCGCCAAACGCTGCCCCTCTTTCCTGGTGATGTGTCAGTCTCTGCTCCTCCCACTCCCTTGATTGACAAGGAAGAGTGGGATGGAACGGAACAGGAAGTGTGGAGGAGCGAGGTAAACGAGAGCATCTTTGAGGTTATTCCCCTCTTCCTTTGCCAATCCAAGGACTGGGAGGAAGAAGCAGCATCACTGCAGGGGGGGCGGAGCTCCAAGTTCCGTCGGGCTCTGACCCTCCGTTACACGATGGGAGAAAGAGGCCCCGCCCCCTCGCCTTTGGAGCCATTCCGGCCGACGAAAGCACTCGTCGGCCAGAATGGCTCCAAAGGTGAGGGGGCGGGGCTGCTTTCTCCCATCGTGTAACGGAGGGTCAGAGCCCGACGGAGCTTGGAGCTCCACCCCCCCTGCAGTGACACTGCTGGGAGGAAGCAGAGCAGCAAGTGCAAGCAAGTGGGCGGACAAAGCTGTTGCCTGCGGTGGCCACCTCAGTCAGCTTCATGAATGGGTTCATTCATGAACCGAAAGCTTCATGACCTTGATGCACAGCATAGTTTGTTCATAGTCCTGCAATTGACCATTCATGATACCTTATTCAGATTTATTTTCCATTCTATCCTAAGTGGTCAGAGCTGGGTCTAGTAAGTATATCCTGAGTTCATGTCTTTACTGAGAACAGTTCAATGAAGAAAGTAAGTGAGGCTGAGATTGTCAGGCACCCACTTCCAACTGCGGGCAAGGTCTGGCCTCCCCCAGCTTGGGAAGTGGCAAGTAATTTCAGAATGGCAAGAATGGCAAGCAACAGGGATGAGCCTCCTTCTGCACTGTGATGTTCAGACTGAAGGAGTGCAGGGAATGTTGGAGCTTTGTGGCAGGCCATGGTATAGGATCGGCTCCCAGGATGAGGAGGATTCTGGTTAGTGCTGTGAGTATCTTGACTTGAATTGTCAGTATGTAGTCATGCATTTCTCAAGGTCACTCACTACTCTCAGGTTGAAAACCATGTGACAGCTGTAAGCCACAGGAGCATTCCTGTGAAATTGCTCCAGTGTGTAGGAAAATCATCTTACAACACTCAATACTCATAATTACCTCTGAAACAGATGGGTGATCTGTAACTCCTGAGAAGCAATTCTGCAGTATGCACAAATGGTGTCTCAGCAAACAGAGACATTCTGCTCCTATCTCTGAAAGGATACTTCATACATACTTAACATTTCTCAATCAGTGCCTGGAAAATTGTATAGGTTGTCACTGGATAACTTTCTTACAACCCAGCCCTATCTAACTAAATCACTGTCGATCTAATCATTCAGCCAGCTGTGCCAGAGGTCTCCTCCGGGTAAGGGAATATTTCTTTCCTTGTCCAGGGGCAAGCCTCCACACTGGCCGAATGGCTCTACTCAAACCTGCACTAGTGATTTTGCTGATGCGAGTCCAAGAGAACCTGGGAAGATGGATCAAACCTGGGAAGGGAGATAGGATATTAGAGGCACTACTGCTGCTGCCAATTTCACCGCCCTTCCCGGCCTCGACACACACACACCCCTCCCTGTCTTGGTCTCTGCCCCTCCCCCTCATTGCCCTGCCTACCCCCACCCCACCCATCCCCCATGCTGACTTATTGGCACTGGGGCTCTTTCTGGGGCTGCTGGCATGCAACCACTTGCCGCTTTTGGCAGCGGCCTGGCTGTACAAAATGGTGCATTGCCTTTTCTGACCGCCATAAAGCATGCTGTGCTGTCGGAATATGGATTCCAGTGGTGCAGCATGCCTGTAGAATTGGGCCCTTTGTACTAGAAATTCCACAGAGTGGTGTGGGTGGAGAGGGAGAGAACCTGGAAAAGGGTACAATGCAGTGAATGCATGTGGGAAGAGTGGAACCATGTCTGATGGTCACACACTCTGACATATACTATATGACGTATATATTAGTATATACATATGCTAATACTGCAAATCTAATTTAAACAGCTAATTCGTATGGATTTGCAAATTTGAGAACCATGATTGCACACACACACACACACACACACACACACACACGCATGCACACACGCACACACACACACACACACACATGCACGCACAAGAAACAAGAGGGACATAAGAACATAAGAACAGGGAGCACACGAGACAACAAGATACCTGTATCCTGTCGCCACTCCCTTGCATCTGGCAACCTCCCCACTCCCAGTATCCAAATACACATTGACAAGCTGGGACAGCCATCATATAGCCTGCACAGGTTCTATTACTGGGCAACACATAGTATAAACCAAGGGATCTAGCTTTGTGAAGTTCCATATAAACAATCATGCTTTTTTTAAAGTATTTTTGCCCTCCATGACAATGAGTTTTCTGTTTGAAACTTCAACTGTTCAGGTGCTCTCCACCCTGCAAAGGGTTTCGCCTTACTTGACAGCCTGACAGGTGAACACATTGATGTTCTTATCCTGGCATATGAATTCATTACGCAAACTTGACAACTGGTCTCCTTGCTGGATGGCTGTTGTGTTTTCACACTGAGATGTGCTGTAGAGCTGAAGTGGGTAAACCCTACTGAGGAAAAATATGAGATGAGAGCTCTATGGACTACCGGAGTGGAATTTGAATATTGCTGTGGCATTTCAGCATGTCACAGGCACACACTTGTATTTGACGTTCAGTTGAAAGAGAAGAGCTACAGAGGGGTGCACAGGTGTATTTTTCCAACAAGACTCAAGAAAGCAAGAAGATGAACTGGAGAAAACATCACATATCAATACAGGCCACAGTTCAGTTTCACCTTTGGAGTTCTTAAGCACTTTCTGTTAGACTGAATGAACTGTACAGGTGGGCCCCCATATCCATGGATTCGCTATCCATGGTTTCAGTTATCCACGGATCACGTGGACCCCCCCCCCCCCAGGCTTTTACTTTTTTTCCCAGTAAGCTTCGTTTCTTCCTTAAACAAGCAGGAGAAGCAGCCTCTGGCTGCTTATTGCAGGCAAATACAATGAGACTAAGTCCTAGAGAGGCTCTGCAAGGTTAACAGAAACCTTGCAGAGCCTCTCTAGGACTTAGTCTCGTTCTACTTGCCTGCAATGGAGACTGCTTCTCTGTTTGTTTTAAGGAAGAAACAAAGGGTGGGGGGCCCTCAGGAAACCATGGAAGGGGGGTTCGCTCTTATCCACGGTTTCAAGTATCCACGGAGGGGCCTGGAACATATCCCCAGCGGATATGGGGGGAATACTGTACAGTATTTGTTTGCAACCAGGGCTCGCCTCACTATACTTGTGGTTGTGGGTGTAGGAGGTTATAGGTCTATATTTGGTTTGAACGTCAGTTAGAATTGTTTGTTGGTGGACAGTGTTCATACTTTCATGGCCTGTTTTTAGATCCCTATGTGGTCATCTGTCGGATCTCCTCTTTTTTGTCTTACACAGTGAGCGACTATCATTGTAAACCGTTATTAAATGAACATATTTACTAGGTTTGAATGCCAACAGCATGGACTATCTTGCTCAAAAACAAAAGGGGAATGTCTGTTTTGATAATGTGATATAGTGATTGCTTGGTATGAACGATACGACATTTGAAACTACAAATACCTCAAAATGGCCTCTACTAACTGGGCGAAGAGGCACCTTTTAAGTGGTGGTTCCCTTTTATGTTCCAGGGAAAGAACAACTATCCATATTCATCCTAGTGTAGCATTTTGTCCAGTGGCTGTTGGCGGGTGTGTCCCTTGTGTCTTTTTTTTTTTTTTTTTGGTAAGGATTGCAAGCCCCTGTAGGGATATGGAATCTCTTTTCATTGATTTTGCCATGTAAACCACTTTATGAACTATTCTTGTTGCTGTTATTGAAACAGTGTATAAATACAGTACAGTACACACATCAATATGTATACAGTGTATGAATATTTTAAATAACTAAATAATAAAAAAATCTGCTTCCCTGACTGAGCAGTATATTTCTGCCTTGCTTAACCCCACCCCCTTCCTCCTTTTCCATATTTCTCCTCTCTTCCCAAATCAGAAATGATGTTCCTATGTAGTGCCATTGAATTCAGCGGGATGTAAGCATATGCAACAGTGTTCAGGATTGTACCTTCGATTTATAAAGGGAAGAGAAGTGCTCATAATCTAAGCACTTGCTTCATTTAATAGACTTTGGCAGCACAGCCATGAAACACATCAACTTCGTTCAATTCCAAACTTGCAATTTCCGGGCTCCATAATGCTGGTGTTTGCAAATATGTTTTTTAACATCATTAACAATGTTTATCACTAAAAGGCATATGTTAAGTTTTATGATGCTTTGGCGCATTATGTTCTATAATAAGGCTTTAGGTGCCTTTTTTTTTTTTTGCACAAGTTTAATACCATGAATTCCTTTGACTATGCCTTTTTCAACTGATATGTATCTTTGTTTGAAAATGTTAGACTTTCCTCTTTCTTCACTGAGCTGCATGAAGACATTAACAGCCTAATCCAACTGAGGGCCAACACTGGTAGAACACATGTTCCACTGGTGCATGCTGTCCTAAAAGTACTGAAAAGTGCTTTGCGACAACGCAGGGAGTCAGCGTACCAGTGGGAAGGGTGGTGGTGGTTGTTGGGAGGCCCACCGAACGAGATAAATGCAGCGGCGCAGGGGTGGGGGAGGGCAGGGAGGGGGCTGAATGGGGTGGGGGAGGGTGGCAACAGAGGCAGGGGTGGGTAGAACACAGTGCCACCAATCCAGCCGGGAGGGGGCTGGATTGGTGGCACTGTGTACCGCATCCAAAACCTCTTCCCAGGCCTGATCCACCTGCATGGATCAACACGGACTTCCACCAGCGTTATCACTGGCACAGGTCCAAGTTGACCCATTGCGGCTGCTGGGGCTTCTCCTGGGGCAAGGGGGGCAAGTGTCCCTTGCAGGATGTAGCATAACCTGCACCAGCACTGCTGTATCGCTGTGCAGAGATTTAGTTATGATTGGGCTGTAATTTTTTAGTTCCTTCTGTAATCATCTGCTCAGACATCTGGATCAACCAGTCTGAATGACATTCTCTTAGGGAATTAGATGGCATCTCATGGAGGTATATTTTAACAAGCCACACAGCAAAGCCAGCAACAGAAGCCAATGGACGCAGGAGGCAAATGTATTGAGACAATCAAAGACAGACCCAATGCATGTCAAGCATGTGTTTTTCATCAGACCCAATGCTTAAACAACACACAACATAACATGAGCACAGGAGGGGGGAAGAAATCGAGTATAGGAATCCTGGGTCAAAGCTATTGGCAAGTGTATGTAATTTGGTGGTAAAAAGATGAGGCTCAGAGGCTGGCACATCATCGGGTAGGGGTCCAGCATTTGGCATGCCATCTTAGGCATCAGCAGGGCTTGGGTCTGCCCTACAGTCATGTGAATTTCTAACCATACAGTACATTCAAAGCCTATGTGGTCAAGTCCAAACTCACAGATCCCAAAGTGGAAACGGTACTTGGTTTTCTATGTGGGGGAAAAAAATCTCAAGGATAAGGAAACCCACATGGGTTGTGCATCCAAATGTGCAGTACATCAGTGGGAAATTCTGATTTCCACATGATTTTTTGCACATTTGTTCAGGGCCTGAGTGATTCTGGATGAGTGTCAGGATTAGGACACCCTAAATCAGCAGTCAGATTTCCTAGAGTATTTCTAATTGTTCACTATTGTTTCTCGTTTAACTTAATTGACCAATGGTAGTGTGTACAATTGGTCCAAGTAAATGCTAATGAACAGCATCTCTGACTAACAGCCCAATCCTACCTCCCCTGCACCAATACATTTGTTCCCTTGCCCATGGGTAAGCCTCTGCCGCCTGCATGGGTCTACTCGGATCTGTGCCAGCTACTTTGCAGGCACAAATCTCAGTGAGCCCAGGAAGGCAGATAGGATATTGGCGGTGCTGCTGCCACCAATACTGCCCTGTTCCTGGGCTCAATTCTCCCTCCCACCCCGTTGCCTCCATATTCTGCCCTCTCCCCTCCCCATTCCACCCACCCCCTGCCCCTGCTGACATCCGACTTACCTGTCTGGGTCTGGCCTTCCTCCCGCACTGCTGCTCTTTGCGACAGTGCTTCTAAAATGGCCACCAGCAACCTGCTGCATGCGCCGCCACAAGCCATTTTACAACTGTGTTCCGCTGTCATAAATGCCTCTATGTGCTGGCCGCCCAACCCTGCATAGGATTGGGCCGTCAAGATCCCTTCCATGATAATCACCAGCTGTTTTGAAATTTCAGGCTGAGAAGTGCAACAAACGGCTCATGCAGAGGCTCCTAGCAGCCTTGGGAGGCTGATGATCAGCAGGAGACGAATGTGGAATTAAGAGGCTCAATGCTGTCTATGTACTCTGATCCTGATTTAGATTGCCCCCCACAACTGCTATTTAAAAGAATCCTCCCCAAACTATTCACATTCATCCATAGTTATCACATATTCATCTATTCAAACTAAACGACACCGTTAACATCATTTCTACTAACGCTACTTCACATTTGCACGGTGCATTTTGAATGTGCACGACGTTTCGTCTTGGTGTATTCCTCACAACAGCCCTGTAAGGTTAAGTATTATTATCTCCAGATTGCAGCTAAGGCTGCCTAAGACCACCTAGTGAGTTTGCGGCAAGGGTTACCTTCAAGCCATGGAAGAGCTGATTTGTACTTTCCACTCAGTTGACACACTAGGCTCCACCAGCTTTCTCACATTCTCATCCAGCCAGCCTAACATCCAACGCCTACTTCAGCCTTTAGTCATGGCTATGCGGAGCTTTCATGTTTGAGAAGCTGAACATCTCTGATGGCCAGTTGCTGGGGGCACCACCAAGCCCTGTCTGTGGGGTTCCCGAGGCATCTGGTTGGCCACAGTATAAAACAGAACGCTGGGCGCTTGAACTGATCGACTCAGGTTTTTCTTAGGCTCTTTGCCAAATTGCTACCACTTTTCACTCTGTCCTTTTCAAGGTCTGAGGACCTCAGCATCCGAAATCCTTGCTGTTTAGTCCCCTGGATACAGTATAGCCCCGTTTCCCCCCTCCCTTCGGCTGATGACAAAAGCATTGTATAGCTGCCCCTGGGAAAGGAAATAAAGAAATCTTTCAGAAATTCAAGAGATGAAGTAAACCTTTTTCTCCCCCAAATAAATATTAAACAGCTTGCTTACCAAATCAGATGGAGAACAAGATTAGCAGCTGATATTATGTATGCTGAGAGGAAAAACTATGGGGGATTTAAAACTTGGCAGTGCAGATATAGTAACGTTTAAGTGCCAACTCAATTACTGTTAGGATTCATCTGCAACTCTATGCAACACTTCATATTTAATTATTCCAAAGTGCAGGAGGAGTGAGAGAAATTCTTTATATTTCCATTCAGTAACCAAACTCATTTTTCCCTTGTTGTGGACCCACTGATTCCACTTTCTTTCCACTGTCATACTATGTAGATTCTGAAAATGAAATATTGACAGCTCTGGATAGTCATTTGTAAGGAGGCTTTGTTCTCGACAAACAACTGCTCCGTGGACTCGGGTAGAGCAGAGGCTGCTTCAGTGGCAGAGGTCAGGTGTCCACTGGCTGGTCTTGCACAACACTACAAGTGAGTGGTGAGAAGGCTGGGCTCTTGGCTGACCCATTCATTTGCTAAGTGGCCTTGTGCAAATCGCTGTCTTCTGGGCCTCAATCCCCCATCTGCAATATGGGAATAATAAAACTGGCTTACTGAACAAAGCTGTTATAAGATCTACAGAGATAATGTACAGTACGTGAAGTATATGCTACTGCCAATCATGTTATGATGCCCAACATTTTGAGGAAAGTTTAAATTGTTTTATATGGCAGCTTATTGATGTTGTGTACTAAGTCCATTGGACTGCTAGGAGATCAAATCAGTCAATCCTAAATGAAATCAACCCTGACTGTTCCCTGGAAGGACAGGTACTGAGGCTGAAGCTCAAATATTTTGGCCACCTAATGCGAAGAGAGGATTCATTGGAAAAGACTCTGATGTTGGGAAAGATTGAAGGCAAAAGGAAAAGGGGAAGGCAGAGGATGAGATGGGTAGATAGTATCACTGGAGGCAGTGGAGGACAGGAAGGCCTGGCGGGATATGGTTCATGGGGTCACCAAGGGTCAGACACGACTTAACGACTGAACAACAACAACACTAAGCCACTAAGAGCCCAATCCTATCCCCTGCCATGCCATAGCATGCAGTCGCGCCAAAAAGGCAAATACTTCACGCTATGGTGTATGACACTGTGTGTGTGTGTGTGTGGGGGGGCAACCTGGAGGTAAGTCAACAACATTTACTTTCTAAAAGAAGGAATAAGATCCAGTGTGCACGACTGCTGCCAGATCCACCCCTCCCTTTCCCAACACACACCCCGTTTCCTCTCCCAACATGCTCTGTTACTCTCCTCCCTGCCCATTAATCACCCCCCTGTATCGGCTTACCCAGTGGCTTTCCTGCGGTAGGGGCTCGACAGTAAGTCGCGCCCCCACCAACTACCGCGTTCACGAACCGGAGTGAGGAGGCCCCGCCCCCTTGCCGACGGAGCCATTACGCACAGCGAAGCCGAACAGGCAGGAGACCCTGCCCATTCGGCTTTACTGCGCGGAATGGCTCCGACGGCGAGGGGGCGGGGCCTCCTTGCTCCGGTTCGTGAACCGGTTAGTTGGTGGGGGCGCAACTTACTGTCGAGCCCCTACCGCAGGAACGCCACTGGGCTTACCTGCACTGGAACAGGTCACTGGCCGTGACAGCGAGCCACTGATGCTGCTATCACTTGTGGTGGCAACTCAAAAATGGCTTCCAGCAGAGCGCTCTGTGAATCACTGGCAGCTGATTTACGGCAGCGGGACAGTGTCCCACTGCTGTAAATTGGATGTTAGGATTCGGCCATAAGTCTACATATAAGCATTTCCTTTTATGTGCTGATGTGAATACATTTGTTCCCAATTCAGTAGAATGTCACACTGCTTCACATCATTCGAGTATGGCCACCATGTAAGAAACATTGACGTTGCCTGCTTGTAATTGCTTGGTTCAGAATAGTCAGCCATTGCCCAGCTTGTAATGCTTGGTAAATATTTTCGCAAGTTGTCATGACGTGACCAGATTACAGAATTAAAAATTCTCATACTGCCGGGAAACTCCGTCGTTTAAAACAAATGTATTTATTTTTAATAAACAAACTCAACAGGTGTTGCAGGTTTTGACGTTTCGCCAGCAGACATTTGTGGCATCATCAGAAATCTGTGGCATCAGCAGAAATTTCTGGCATCATCAGAAATCATCAGTAATGCTTAGATACATGGTTGTAGTATATTTACTTTGTATGAGGGCCGTGCAAGCCTGGCCTTTCTTCCATGATGCGACTTGAAAACAGATGCATGGAGCGGCACCCTTGGAAAAGCAGTGAACAGATTTGCTCCCAGCTCATCTGACCACTGCAATCTCCAGCCTGCCACTCCACAGGGCACTCCAATCCTCTGCAAACTTGTACTGCTGGAGGAAGAAGGGGAAAGAAGCTGCCATGGCTCCAAATCACTTCTCCCCACCGACTTGGTGCTTATAAAGTACGAAGTGGGCAGGGAGAGGCGATTTGGAGACTGCTTCCTTCCCTTTATTTACCAAGCAGAAGCATTGTTGGGGTTGGGGCGGGGGGGCCGTGGACCCCAGGGCAGGGGGTCCGTGGGTCCCAAGGGGGCGGGCACACGTGGTGGCGGAGGGGCGCACTTGCCTCCGGGTTGTTCTTGGGCCCGCCCTCCTGCCCTGGAGTTCATTCGGCTCCAAAATACCTAGTAAAATGGCGGGGGGGGGGCGTGATTGGAGCCACGCCAGGCATGTGCATCAAGCTGATGTCACGCCCAGGTCACGTGGGGGCGTGCTGTCGGCGCCCCCCCCCAGGATCGCCTCTGTTACCAAGTGTGTGGCTCCCTGTTCTGCACCGCTTCTGTTTGCAATGAGCAGGAAACGTGCGTACTGGGTTCCCAACATACACTGCTGCTCCCACTCATTGCTAACAGAAGCAGGGAGCCTGCACATCAAGCTCTTGCTTGAGTCCTCTGGAGCTTTAGCATCTTTAGTCTCCAGAACGTGGACAAAAAAAGATGATTGTTTTGACACAGTTGAAACTGATCAAGAAATATGATAAGGTTTGCCAGCACTGACAAGTGGGAGAGAATGACATGGATGACCCACATGATGAGAGCTTCCGTACGTTACCAATGTACTATGAAATATGAGTACATAAAGGGCGATTCTCTAGCAGCAACTATTACAGTGCAATCCTGTGTAAGGAAACACGGCCGGCCTAAAGGGCCGGCCGCTGTATCCTATGCCATTCCTGGGCTTCCCCAGGGCAGTCCGGGAGCAGCTCAGGAGAAGGGGACATTTGTCTCCTTCCCCGGGTTTCGGTAAGCCCAGGGCCTATGAGCCTCCTCTGATGTATGCCAGCTCTGAAGCTGACCTATATCCAGGGAGGCCGTGTAAGGATGAACTGGGCTGGGAGGAAGCTTAAGATATCGGCGGAGCACGTCGCCAATATCCCTGCCCCTTGGGTCCCTTTGGGGAGAAAGGCAGGGTAAAAATACCGTAAATAAATAAATAAATAAATAAATAAATAATATCCCTGCCCCCTCCCAGCCTGGACCAGTCAATGGCCACCCCCCTGGCTGCCCCTGCCCTCCCTCCCCTGGCTCCTGCACTGACTGGTGCAGGACTTACCTCCACCGGTGGCCGCGGGGTCTGGAGGGCGGTGGAGTGAGGGTTGCCAGCCTCTGCGCCTGTGGCCCTTACTCCCAAGTCATCGCAAACTTGCTTTACGGCATGTTTGCGACGCTTTGGAGTGGTGGAGCGCGCGCTACACTGCTCCAAAGTTACAGAGGATTGCACTACCCATGTATTAATTAAGCTGATATTGCATCCTCATACCTTGCCCTCTTCTTCCTCAACAAGGATGCCCCCTTTATCTCCTCTCCTGTGGCCCTTACTCCCAAGTCATTGCAAACTCCTTTATCTCCTTTCCATGTCTTCTGCCATGCAACACCACTAGTTTGGTGTTCCTGTGCCTTTAGGCTCCCCTGCTAGCTGATTTTTCTATTGCTTCCCCAGTACTCATTGTAGACTCCAAAATTCTACCTTGCTTTCTCTATACAATAAACATTCTAAGTCCTCTGGACATTCCCTGTAAGGTGCACAGCGGCACACCTCGGAGTCAAGCTCCATACAGCGCATAGCTCAGCGACCCTGAAGTTTGGCAATGATGTGATGCCATCAACAAGCAGCCAGGGATGGCATTGAGATGCATTTGTGTTGTCACACAGAAGAAGAAGGGGTCCACGCACCTACACAGACCGCTTAGAGGGAATATAGCTCTGGACTATGACAATGTAACTTCTGCATTGTTTATTGTTGCTATATTACTACTGCTACTATTACTTCTACTAGTGGTAATAGCTGCCTTGAGCACTCCAATTACTTGAAGGGGGAAAGGTAGGGTATAAATCATTTAAATTAATTAATTAATTAATAGCAAATATAGCAGAAGCAGCAGTGAATTTTATTTGATCATTCTATAAGCCCAGAGTGTATACCAAAAACAGGTGACGTAGCGTCGTGAGAGATTGTTTTACTAGTTCTGAAAAGTTTGCTTCTTTACCATTTCAGTATTATTATGTTGAATTGTTGAAATGACTGGGTGCTGAGTTTTTAATCTATCAGTTTGGATTTGAACTGCCCTGCTAGAGATCTTATTTTCTTCCAGAGGATTCAAAAAAGAGCACCTCAACTTTCAGAAGCAAATGAAAAGGATTATGGCCTTAGTGGGGCTCTTAAAACAAATGGTCATTAAAAACTCTTCCAGAATTACCAGTATAATACAGCACATATTTTCCTAGTATCAAGATATAGAATTATTTACAACAAAACCACCAAGGTCCCGGTACAGTAATAAAATCTGAAATAGTGGTTCCTATAGGAGTTAGTTCCAAATATTGCATAATTTAATCACCCGCTGGAAAAAAAAGAGAGAGAGAGATTTTAGTGCAACACAAATTAATACGTGTCTTCAAATGACTGATAAATAAAAATGAAGCAATTCAAAACTATACTCAGGGTTTTCTCCTCATTATGTGTATTAATTATATGCACCAAGGAAGTTGGCAAGAGCCATCAGCTTCGAACTAGTGCAACTTGAATGCCAACTTTCACAGAGTAATCAAGGTCTGGTGGGATGCATTCGAAAATATGCCAGACTGGGTCATTATAATGTACTTTTGAGAGAATTATACATATTCATTCTCCTCATTTAGCGATTGAATGACAACAAGCAGGTGAGAACATCAGTGTGATACATCAAGCAAGACAGTTGCCATTATGAACAAAACATAAAGGAGTGTGACAAGGGCTGAAAAATGGTAAGAGTGTTCCGTTCATCCCTCCCAGGCATTGTTATTCTTTGATAGTTAAATGAAGCTTGCTGGGGAGAGGGGTATGTCTTATTGTCATCACAGCTAACACTTTCCTGACAAATTACACGAAGTACACATTTTCTTATAAAATTCATCACAAGGGGTGGGTTTTTTTTTAAAAAAAGAGAAAGGTATTGTAAGGTAGAGAAACTACCACTTTCTTCCAAGTTCCTTTGTTAGGTGCCAGAGATCTTTCCTGTGAAATGGAGGGCTTGATTAATCACTAATGAACTCCAAACCACAGCTTTCTGCTGAAATAATGAAAGGTAAAATTACACCATGACATTGCTGAGTGACAAAAAATCAACCCACTTGCCTAATTGCATAATATGCTATCGGATGGCAAAGTGATGCTTTATAGCCAGACAATAAATAGCTAAAAGGTATTTTTATGAATTCGACTTTTTTCCCCTTCATCCATGTTCCTCCAAAGTGCAATATTGACAACATGTTGTTTGCCATCCCTACAGCCACGATCTGTCACTGACAAATCATATCCAGCCATCATTCAAAACAGAGGAGGCTGCCTTTTGGAAATTAAGACTTATTGCTTTATAACAAGAACAAATGCTTTAAACTTAGAAGCGCAGATGAAGAATTGTTAAGTGTTTAATGTGGGATGGTATAGTGAACATTTTAAAGGAGCATCTAAGGTGAATCCATTTGACACATCTGATATTGCTTGTGCTATGTAAATATAAATGTATCGCTTATGTCAAGTAAAGACAACCAAATCTGGACTGTTATTATCCTATACTAGCATAAGGAGAATGCAGTTTAGGTTGGGAAGTTTATTTCTGGAAGATACAAGAACCTTAACAACGTTATATAATAGCAGATCTCCTGAACTTAGCAAGCAGAAGACTAGTCAGAGTTTTTTGTAAATCCCAGATATATTGAAAGGGCATGGTATACAGTATAGTTATTCTAAAGGGATAATTCTTTGAGTAACTTCTGGAGTAAATAGAATTGGTAAGACAAACTTGTATATCCAGACCAATCTTTGTAGCTGTTTGGTGCAGTTTGCTGTTTATTGCATCTGGATGTAATAAAGAAGAGGCAGGACTCAAATATTGAATTACATGAATTACCTTGTTACTTAAAACAAAGGAGGACTTCCAAAGGTTTAACTAACCAGTTCTATAAACATGAGACCAGTGATGTAGACTTGAGTCTATTGACTTGGACTTGAGTCGGACTCAAGTCGCGTCAATTACTTGACTCGGACTTGACTCAGTGATTACAAAAGACTCAAAAGACTCGACTCAAGACTTGGAGTCTTTTATTTATTTATTTATTTATTTATTTATTTATTTACAATATTTATATCCCGCCTTTCTCCCCGAAGGGACCCAAGGCGGCTCACAACAAAAATACAAAAAATACCATATAAAAACATCACCTTTAAAACAGTAAAAACAATTAATAACATTTGATAAAAACAATAAGTAAAAATCAATTAAAAAGATCATGGCGACAGTCACAACACGAGCATAAAAACAGTAGCACCCCCACCTATACCAGTGAGATGTTAAAAAAGGCAAGGGCTCAGAAGGCTTCTTGAAACAAGAAGGTTTTTAGGCCTCGCCGGAAAGTGTCCAAGGAGGGAGCAGTTCGTAGATCAAAGGGGAGGGAATTCCATAAAGTAGGTGCCACTACTGAGAAGGCCCTGTTTCTGGCCGCCGCCCCTCGCACCTCCCTGGGCGACGGCACCCGCAAAAGGGCCTTCTCTGATGACCTAAGGGGACGAGCCGGACTATATAGAAGTATGACAAGTCGAATTTTATTCAGATTTAATCCTGTTTTCCCCATTAAATAGATAGGGACTTGCAACTCGCAACCAAAGACTCGTGACTTGGGGGCAAAGACTTGGGACACTGACTTGAGACTTGGACCCAGAGACTTGAGATTTGACTCGAGACTTGGGAGTCAGAGACTTGATCCACATCCCTGCCTGAGACTATACAAATAACTACCAGGTCTGTGGTGGTGGCAATGATGTAACACTATCATCTACAACCTAAAACTTCATTAGGGCAAGTCAACCACAACTCACATTTAAATCTGGCTACACAGCAAACGTTTCCTATGAATGCCACCATGCCAGCTCACTCAGCAGCAACAGTGGTCATAGCAGGAATCAACTCACCCCATCACATGACTTGGGCCCAAAGGTTCTAATGTCCCAACCTCTTCCCCCACATCTGGCTGCAAATCAGCTGTGTTTTTCCCTTTCTCCCCAGTATCTGAATATGTGCATCCTGGCCTCACTTCACAGAAAGACATCATATCCCAGTAAACCCAGCAGACTAAGGATCGGTCATTTCTCTCCTTCTAACCATCATCACAACTCCCCATCACTTCTGACACCCTCCATTCCTCAGTGACTGTTTTAAACCTACCACTATTTTTCTCCCTCTCTCCTGTTGGGTTATCTCTGGTGGAGGAAACCCAGCCCAGCTGACAGCCTGACTCTCACTCTCTCTCTCTTTCCCTCCTCCTTCACGTACCCCATACTTGTCCAAAACCAGCTATTTACAAGTATTCTTTCATCCACAGTCACTTAAACCTCTGTGTCTTACATGCAAACCATGTCTGTTTCTGCATTTCTAGATCTCTTAGTAAAATCTATATTCTTTTAGAAAACCTTGTCTCATGGTTATTTAACCTAATTAGAGGACCTTTGATGTCTTGCTCTGCTATCCAGTCAACAACCCCAAAATAGCCAGTCACTGCATTTTATCCTCTCTAGTTATGAATTCCCTCCCCTAATTGAGTTTAATTCTGGACCAGGCAGACCTAGACCTAGACCATCATGTGTGTACACATGTAGTGGTAGACGTGTGTGTGTGTGTGTGTGTGTGTGTGTGTGTGTGTGTGTGTGTGTGTGTGTGTGTGTGAGAGAGAGAGAGAGAGAGAGAGAGAGAGAGAGAGAGAGAGAGAGCAGTGTTGGCAACAGTACAGTCGTCATGGGATGAAATAGGTAAATTCTGGGACACCTGGTGGGATCTGAATTTAGAACTAAGGCAAAGGTTCCCAAACTGGGGCATCACGATGCCCCAGCTGGCGCTTCCAGGATCGCGTCTCTGCCACTGCTGTGGGAAAAGACTCGCCGCACCCCTTGAGGGCCGACAAGAACCCCAGGTAGGGCAAACCCCCCACTTTTTCCCAGCAGCGGTGCAATCCTGGGAGTGCTGTTGCTGCTGTTCCCCCCCCCCCCACAACTTACAGCGGCACAAACTCTACATGAGAGTTTTGAAACTGCTGAACTAAGGCATAGGTGGACTTTAAAAACTGGCCTTCAAAGTGGAGATCTCCACTCAATCATAGCCAATTGAAAACTGTGGTCTCCTGCATGTTGTATACCACTCATATTACCTATCCAGGAGGAAGGACTTTGCACCTTGACCTCCTGTTCTTATGACCTATTCACTGACCTCATTTTTTTAACGTTTCTGCTTCTCTGTTTAAAAAACACCATTGGTTCTGCTTGTCCTATGCTTGCTGCATTATTTTTCCCCTCTGCATGCAACTTGCTAATTACTGATACTGAGCCGTTTTTCTCTTTGTTGTACGTTTTAATGTGGTTTAATTGGGAGGTTTAAAATAGTTAGTGATTATTAATTTAGGAGGATGTTTCCCCTAATTTAGACACGACGTTCCATTTTAGCAAACAGGGGCCAGCATATTTTGCTGTTTTGAAATTAGTATGCACATCTTTAATTAATTGTGACATCCCTGTTTTAAGCATCACCTCATCCAAATTCAGTTTAGGGTTTTTTTTTCCCCATGCTTATACTGTAGACACCACCAGTTACTAGTAACAGCGGTACGGAAGGACTAACATTGAAAATATATGTTGTTTGTGTTAATATTTATGGCAAAGTAGATGAAGGTGCTGTTGGGCCAATGAGAAGGACCCAGCAGTATTTAGAAAATGGAGGACCTAGTCCAAAGAAAGAGATAACAGTTGAATACTTTATATAGAATCAGGATACTCTAGACATTCCTGGGCTCAATTCTGACTTTCTTCCACTGCCGTCATTAAACAAAAGAACTAGGAGATTTTCTTTCCAGACACATGGAGGATTACAGTTGCCAGTTTGCCAAGAATGACAAGCTTTCTCCACTGCTTTTTCCCTTTTCCCCAGGAAGATGGATAGCAAAGGTTAATCGCGGCCATTTTCAATCACCAGTGGACACCATCTCTTTAACAATTTTGTATTGCTATTTTTCCAAGGTTGGTAGTCTGGTGACATCACCTTGACCTGTCTCAGGTTTTGGATGCATCTGGCCTGGGAATCCTAGGAAGATCTTGCTGTGTCCCTGAGCAGTGCACAAGCCACTCTTCCCTTCTTCCAGTGCTTCTTCCAGATGGAAGAAACCCCACCATTTGCTAATGTCTATGCATTCTTCATTGAAATGTTGGAACAGTCTCAAATGTTGCTTGCTTTTGCTAGCATTAAAGCTTTACTGAAGGGGGAAAAACAGACTAGCAGCACAATCCTATGGAGGTCTACTCAGAAGAAAGCTCCAATGACTTCAATGGGACTTACAGCGCAATCCTGAGCAACTTTGGGCCGGTGGAGTGAGTGCTCAGCTAGCCTAGGGTGTCGCAAAAGTGCTGTAAAGCACTTTTGCGGCACCCAGGGAGTAAGCGGCGCTGGCGCCAAGGTCGGCGCTGCTCACTTTGCTGCCGCAGGCAGTTGCGTTGCTCCGGTAGGGGTGGGGCCGTAAGTATCGCTCTGTCGTAATCCCTTTACCGAGCGAGCAGGAGGCGGCCCCGCCCCCTCACTGTCGGAGCCAGTCCCCTGCGGAGAAAGCAGCAGGCAAGAGACCCTGCCTGCTGCTTTCTCCGCAGGGGAAAGGCTCCGACAGTGAGGGGGCGGGACCGCCTCCTGCTCTCTCAGTAAAGGGACTAGGATGGAGTGAAACTTACGGCCCCGCCCCTACCAGAGCGACGCCACTGGCAGCAGGACACCTATGCTGCCGGATGCAGGTAAGCCCTGTGCCAGGCATTGGGAGGATCAGGTGGGGAGGGAGGGCTCGGGTGGCAAGGGAGGGGGCGATTGGACAGCCAGGCCCAGGAGGGGTGGGTGGGGATATTGGCAGTATGCTCTGCGGATATCCTAATCCCCTTCCTGGGCCTGGTTGGCCTTCCATGGCCTCCCCAGACATGCACCAGCAAAATAGCTGCAATGCATCTGAGGAAGCCCATTGGGGCCGCCAGGACTTACACTGGGGGGAAGGGATGAATGTTGCTTTCCCCTGAGGCGTGTCCCAGCTGGGTCGGCCTGTGCATCCTACACAGGATTGGGCTGTTACTCCTAGTTAGTTTCTATATGGATTGCAGCCTAGAATTCTTTTTTTTTTTTTAAGGGGGGTATTTTAAATACAACCAGGCACATGAGGCTCAGGTGTAAGTGAGAATTATAGAAACCACAAGGAAACATGAGTAGAACAGCATGCTTTTTTTTTTTTCTTTCAACCATACTACAGGATGTGCTAAGCAGGGTCTGGCAAACGTTTTGTATGTGTTAATGGGTAATGAAAATGTTGGGCATGAGACAGGTTGCTGTGGAGTGTCATAAAACAAACCAACTGGCCATGCTTTCTGGACAAGGTTTGCCAACCCTCCAGAACTGGCCTGGAGTCTCCAGGAATCAGCATCCATCTCCGGGTGACTACCAATAGCAATCCTGAAGAATTTAACAGGGCCTTCAGGAATTTCAACATTACATCATGGTGAAGGGGAAAAAAAAAAAACATCTCCAGGAATAGCTTCAGTCAGAATTGGCAGCCCTACGGTGAACAGATGAAAAATGTGGTTTTGAAGTTAGTTGCATAGAATTGACAGCCTACTAAAGTTATAGATTAGCATAATAGAAATGCTGCAGGTGGCTTCTATTTGCAGCCAAATGCAAAGGACAGAAAACAAAAACAGATGAGTGCCAAAGCTGCAATAATCTGGTACCAAGAATCTAGAAGCGACTACTGTTGATTCTAATTAATTATGCTTGAGCTATAGAAAGATTATCGTTGCATACACAGTTTCACCCATATGCATTAAGATTTTATAAAGATCAGCCAGGATCAAAAGAGGTTTTATTAGGGCAACCAGCAAAATGTTTGCCTTAAAAAAAAAAAGAAACAGATTTTCCTCCAGGGCTTTTTATATAATTCTAGTGACAAATTACAAGTCTTTCAGTCACTGCCACACAGAGGCTGGGATCCAAAAAGCTACTTTGTCGGATACAAGGTGTATATTTGCTAGCCCAGCCTTGCTAATTTCTTTATTTTCAGACTATTGCCAGGAAAGGAAAGGGTGAAGCTAATGTTTTTCATCTATATACTTGAAGGGATGATATAGGGTTTTTTTCCACTAGGATTTGTCACTAGATCTACCAAAATGCCTTGTGTCCCACTCCTGGACATAATCACTCAACCAGTGATGTAGACTTGAGTCTATTGACTCGGACTCGAGTTGGACTCAAGTTGCATCAATCACTTGACTCGAACTTGACTTGATGATTGTAAAAGACTTGAAAGACTCAACTTAAGACTTGGAGCCTTTTACAAGTACAATTTTATTCAGGTTTAAACCCACTCTCTCCATTAAATAGGTAGGGACTCGCAACCAAAGACTCGGGACCCAGAGACTTGAGACTTGATTTGAGACTTGGAGTCAGAGACTTGACCCACATCCCTGCTCACAACTGCTGGGCTCCATCTCCACAGCCATATCAGAGCTCTGTCCCCTGGCCTAGAGTGAATTGCACCCCCAGAATCCACACACATATCTGTAGTTTTGACTTTGAGACTTAGCTACCCTATATCAGAGTGGACGTTTCCCTGTTAGCAAAGGGCATTCATACCATATGTTAAAATGGTCATGAAACTTCCCTCCATTTCAAAAGCAACTTGTCAAGCAGCATGTTTGCTGCTGTTTGAAGGAAACACAAACTGAAATGTTTCTGGGGCTCAGAACAACTAGTTTCAAGGCTTATTTATTTAGAAATGTATATGCTGCTTTTCTCCACCAACTGAGGGGATTCAAGGTGGCTCACAGGATTAAAGCAAACAACATCGCAATCAACAGTATTAAGCCAGCAGAAAAACTCAAAACACCCACAAAGTCCCACTGAGTTCAATGGAGCTTATTCCAGTGTAAATGCATATGGGATTGTGGCACAGTGACATCTTATGCATGTTTACTCAGAAGAGTCTCACTTTGTTCAATGGGGCTTACTCCCTTGTGAGTATGTATCTACTTTTTGACCAGTGGAGCAACCACTTCGCCGGTCCAGGGTGTCGCAAATGTGCCATAAATCACATTTGCGTTGTCCTAAGAGTAAGTGGCGCTGGCGGAGAGGCTTGCGCTGCTCCTCCAGCACCGCAGAACAGTGGAGCGCAGCAGCGGAGAGGTGAGTCCCTCCAGACGACGGAGGAGTGTGGGAAGGGCGGAACAGGGAGTTTCAGGGGGTAGGATTACTAAGCCAGGCCCAGGAAAGGGGAGGGATCAGCGGTGGCCTCCTCCTCCTAATCCTATGCCCCTTCCTGGGCCTGGCTGCCGATACATAGCCAACTTGAATGTGCACCAGCATAATAGCTGGCACATATTCAAGTAGACCCATTGGGGCATTTGGGGCTCTACTCAGGGTAAAGGGATAAACATCCCATTCCCCCGAGGAGAGCTCCCACCATGCTGGGTCCTATCTGGATAGGATGCAGCGCAACTGCAAGCCCTACACCCGCACTGCAGCCTAGTTAGACAGGATTGGGCTGTTAATCTTCTTCTTCTGGCTTCAGGCATACTTGTGGTTAGAGGTCCTTCTGCTTGCCCTTTTCATTTCTCTTTTCTGCATTTTGCTTGCATTTCTGACCTTCAGAAACGTAGACCGTTGGGACATATTTGAAAGCAAAAGTGTCATCTTGAAACTTCCCCTCCTGCTGACATATGCCTTATGCAAATGGCTGCCACATTACTTTTTAATCAGGTTGTTCAGAATTCATTTTCACATATCCGAAAGAGAGCCCACCGGTTTTTATTAAGTCTGTCGTCATTCTCTTACTCAACCATCGGCCAGCCTTCCATTATGGAAGGCTTCCAAATGGCTGCATGAAGCAAGCCCTGCCTAGATTGTGACTATAAATAATCAGTGAAGTTGCTGACCCAGCTGCATTGAGGAGAGATGACCCTAAGAATAACCACGTGTAGTTTCCTGTAGTTTTCTTCCCCTTCCTTTTCAAGTTGCACAGCAAGTCAGATCCATTTCCTTGTCATTAATCTCTGTTCCTGAGACACCATGTCATTCCGACACAGAGGGCAATTAAGTATTCATTGTCAGCTTCTGTGTTAGCACTCCTCACATTTCCCAGTACTAGGATTACTATAACAATTCATGCATATATTTACTGGCTGTTTGGCATGACACTACAGGTGGTCATTGCCACTGGAAAGGAAAGTGTGCAATACTGGGACATGTGTTGGCAACATTTTCTGATTTGAAGGGATTGCATTTCTATTTCTTTTTGAAATTGCAAATTTGGGACCTACCTGTCCAATCAGCATTTTTTTTAAAAAAATGGCTGGAGGAATGAACAAAGTGTTCAGACAGTGAGAGATTTACATTAGCAGAAATCACAAGTGCAGTAAGTCCTTGCTTACCATCATTTCATTACACATCGTTTTGTTTTAATGTTGTTCTTCAAGCTGCAATCACTAAATCACTTCTGCATTGTTTTCGTGCTAAAAACAATGGAGCTCCAGGCACTGGCTCTGAAAACAATTATTGCTCCAGCCTCTTATCTCTAGCAGGCTGCTGAACACAAAAGCCCTACAGTTAAAGCAAGGAAGCTGAATCCAATTAACCCCTCCAGCTCCAGGAACACTGTGGAAACTATGGTATTGATCCTGCAACTTGCAAGTTATGAGCTTGCCACTTGAAAGTTGGTGACCCTGCCATTTGTCATTGTTGATAAATCTTTGATTTAACCCTGCTGCAATGAGTGGTAAATGTGCACCATGCCCCCCTGATGTCTGTGCCCCTCCCCCCAAAAAAACACCCAGAGAAAAAGTGTATTATTAGAAGTGTTTTGAGTCTTTATTTAGAAGTTTGGTGATGTTTTTGTGACCAGAATTATGTCATAGGAACCAAACTCTTGTTTGTGTATGTTAGCCTATGGTAAAATTGGTTTCATTATAAGTTGTTTCACTTAAAGTTGCAGTTTTCAGGAACCTATCTACAACTTTAAGTGAGGACTTCCTGTACATCGTGGCATATGGATGATTGACTGAATGAAAGAGATATAGTGATTTCCAATAACTAGGGTCTGCTTCACACATTCAAACATGTGGTTTGATTTCTTCACACTTGATGCTATATTTGATGACTTGCAGATAAATGTATTAGCTAATTCCACTGAAAAGCATCATGCGTAAAGAGATAGGAACATTTTATTGGCAGATATGTGATTGGCCATACTCACATGGAAATCATCAACTCATGCTTGCAGTCAACAAGTATGAGAAAGCATGTATAACCCAACATTCAGACCCAACACAATCCTATCCAGGTGTTATGCTGATGTATCTCACAATCTGTTAGCACAGCATTTCCCAAAATATGGGTTGGGACTACATACGTCACTTTAGCGTGGTGGGCGGACCGCCGGAAGATGACGCGCACAGAGGGTGACGCGCGCACCCACGCACGCGTCACCTTCGCTGCGCGTGTCGCCCTCCGGAGGCTCCGAGGCCGGGAGAAGGCCTCGGAGCGTCTGTCCCATCCGGCTGTCCGGGGCCTTCTGACAAGGCCCAATGCGGCGATACGTGATTTGTTACGTTTTTCGTGCATGCGCAGAACATTTCTTGTTGTGCGCATGTGCAAAAAACACAATAAATCACGTATTAACGCATTGGGCCTCGTCAGAAGGCCTCGGACAGCCGGCCGGCTCGGATGGTAGAAGCTGGGAGCAGTGTCGCAAAAATTTTTGAGGGGGGGAACGGGAGGGTCACTAGGGCAGCGCGCACACCCCGCTTTGGGGCGGCGCACACCTAGTGATGCGCCTGGTTGGGACCCACTGGTGTGTTGAGACCTGATTTCTGGTGGGTCATGAGCAGAACCTCCAATGAAAACACAGGTGATGGAAAGATCAGATAAGTAATTCCCTCAAGCCCTTATTCAAAAATCAGAGAGCTGCTAATTGCCCTGCAAAGATCTGAGCTCCTTTGCAAGCTTGTGTAATTATCGGGAGATAAATGTTCCAGCGTCTTTTTTATTTTTTTAAAAATTTTTTACCAAGTTAGTGGGATCAGGTGAAAGCTGGGTTACATAACTAAGCCCCTCAAGCCTTGAGGCTATTCATTAGGGCTGAATAGATTGATGGGGGTTGTTTTTGCCAAATAAATGAATAAATATTTATTGCAAATAAATAAATAAGTAAATAAAATATTATCTCTGTCTAGGCAACCTTTTTTAAAGTCTTGTAAAGCTAGGTGGATCCTGATAGAGTGTCATGGGAGAGAGCTCATTCATTTGTACACTCGATGTGCAGGGAAATGAGAATTTTCTTCATGCTATTATGTTTTGTTCACTTATTTATCTTATATGAGAAGGGTTTTCAATATTTCATTCTTTTTAGCATGTCCTTGGAATGATTTGAAATGGAAAGCATGTGCTACATATGTATCTATGAAAGAAGTGATCACAGCATATGCTGTTTGATGTGACTGATATGTCACTGACAATCTGACTAAAGGCCGATTCACACTAGAGTTTTCCCGGCTCGTTGCGGATCTGCGGAGGGTAGTGCAGAGCTGTTTTTATGCTTGCAGAGCAGCTTGCGGAGCAGCAACGCAGAGGCAGGCAAGATGGTTTCCCCTCAACTTTTGAGGCGGTTGTGCTTGCGGAGCTGGGGATGTTGGCGGAGCTACCGCAGCCCACCAATCGGTGGAGCGCACTTCTGTTCACCAAATCACAGCTGCGCTTTCTTAAGAAGGTGGGACAGAAGGAGGGACAACAGGCGGCAAGACACTCCCCCAGCTCCAACCGCATAGACAAGCGCATACGCAGGGGCAGAGGCAGGGGCAGGGCCAGGGCCATCCGCGCCGGGAAAACTCTAGTGTGAATCGGCCTTAAGGGCTATGCATGTCTTTGGCTGGGGTCCAGCTTTGGGGAGCACCTACACATATAGCTGGAACAGGGCTTTGTGACTACTATTTGCCAGCCAACAAAGGACAACTTGGGGAAAAAAGAAGTATGCTTTGAAACTCAATTTAACAGTCCCATCAACAAAACAAAAACAGACATGTAGCAAAATGTTCCATTTGTATTTTTTATTTTTTTGTTTCTATATTCTGTTATTCTTGGAGCAAGCTGTTCTTGCACCTCCTATTGAACAATGCTTGTTACATTTGCTGTGTGAAGCAGTGTCTCAGAGCGCTGTCATTGATAGCCTTCTCTTTTATGTAGTGCCTCCACTGAAAATACATGCACAGATGCCTATGAGCTATTTTTGTAGATGGCATTAGCCAGAGACCCGTGTTTATTGCCTATTGCTATTGGAAATCATTTTTGTGATCCTGCTGAAAAAACAACAACCAGAAAACAGAAACAAAACCTTGCACCAAATGATCATGCTATACGTTAGTGACTTCGGACGTTCTTAGCTTAGTTCTCTTATGACGAGTGTGTGTGTGGGGGGGGGGGGAAGAGAAATGCTTATACTAGTCTTCACTAAGCAACAGATCTGCATATGGTAAGATGAAAACTAAAAAAATTGCAAGCATATGAATCACCTTGAAGATGAATTATATTGCTGTAAAACAAAAATAAATTTACATTTTAATAACTTATCTCTCCTTTCACCTAATTTTAAAGTAATCTTTATTCTTTCGCAACTAATCTCCCAAACTTATGGACTAGTTTTGATCATATTTGTGCAATAAAATTGAAAATTTCAGCTATGGTAGGTAATCAATTTTAGTCACCTCATCTGTGTTTCCAATCTCATTACAGATTGCAATTTTCAGTGCAGATTACATGATGACCCATCAGTGACTTTGTTGTTTCTGAATTACCGATTCCTCGCCTACTGCCAGATAAGAACAAAGCCTATGCATCAGTCTGACAGCTTGCAAACAGAAAATGGGCTTGTAGGATTGGATTTAAATCCCAGGTGTAGGGGATAATTACCACATCAGTCATGCAGTAACTGAAAAATGGTATTTCAACAAGAAAAATTACATTCCTTTTATAGTGCCAACAGAAATCATTATTTGAGGCTTCATACTGATTCAGTGTATCATTACATGTGCACTATACTCATTAAATGTAATGTTTGTTGCAACATAAAAAGTTATTGTTTCAGATACTTTTTGTGAAGCAGGTAGCTTAAATTTAAGGTTTAGCAAACCTTGAAAATGTAGAGGTCATTTTAGCTATAATATATATCATGCTTCTGGAATAACACTATAACACTCGGCTTTCAAGACATCATCTGTTCTGGACTGTACATGAAAAAAGGAGATAGGGAGGGCTGGTGGAGCATAAATCCTGTGTCTGAGAAATATCATGGATTAACGCCTATGCTGGAGGCTTCTGATTCATTAAAACTTGTGCTGATCTCAAATGGGAAGGGTGCATGTGTGCGTTTTGCAAACATTTTCTCCCCTTGCAAAATAAACCTCCCTTTTTGCACCTTTTTTATCAAAGGAGGTGAAACTTTTCACAAGAGGGTCAGATCAGGTGAAAAGAAACCATATACAGTATTCCCATTGCTGAGGCAACAGGACCAATATTCCCTCTCCCCAGTGCTGTTGCTATAGCAGGGCTGGGGGGAGACAATGCCCCCAGGTGACAACCGCAGTCTACCTCATGAGGAGGAGCTGCAGCAATTTTTTTGGGCTCTGCGGCTTATTTTTTGCAGCTGGAGGGCTGTGTTTGCAGCCAAGGAGCGGAAATGTACCAAAATCGGCAGGATTGATTGGCCCTCCCAACCACTCTGGCTCTCGGAAGGCTTCAAACAAAGCCTTCTGGGAGCACAGGGGGCAGGGCAATGACGCAAAATGCATCATTGCCCCCCGCACCCTGCTAGCAACTGACCTACCTCTCCCCAATCCAGTCATGCTTATTTGGGGCAGAATGTGGATGGGAATGCGCATTGAAATGTAGATACAAATGTTCATCCCCACCCATATTCTTAATCTTCCCAGACACAAATAGGGTTGGATCAGGGTGAAAGTTTTGCCTTGTAGCACAAGTAGACAGCGAATATACCAGCCCAGTATTGCAAGGCAGGGAATGTGACCTGGTTGTCCCGGCAATAGAGACATTCACTTTTTGTCCCTGATTCAGAGCAAGGGCAATTGAAGGGCCTGGTTTGATCTCAGAGATTTCAACACATAGTCAAATCTGATGGTGCTGTGACATCATGATGTTCACTGTGTGATCCCTAATTGTTTAGGGGGGGGAAAGCTCTTTCAAGTTCAAAAGCAACGGATTGGGTAAATGGCTGAGGACAGGCAAGCAGGAGAAATGCACAAGACAGTAGAAGGTGAAATGTTTTCAGAAATATATTTGCACCCATCAAAATGGCAATATTTTCTGGAAAAATCAATCCAGCACAGCACTAATTAAAACACATGAAATTGTACGAAGATTCTGTCTCTATCTGTGTATTCTGTCTGACCTCAATATATTGTAGTTACAGTATACCAGCTCTTTTCAGCTAGTGGTATCTGTGCCTTCATTGGCCTTGTAGATTATTCTACCTATGTGTGAAGCACTAATGGGGCCACAGGGACCTGCTCCACTGTAATGCCTGGTTCAAACCCACTGGAAATGGAAACTGCCATTGCGGTAAGGTGCAGACCTTGCTCCAAAAGCGGTTGCAAAAGAAGGTTGCAGAGTTGAGGAGAGACCAGAAGGCAACAGTAACTGAAGACGTCCATTCCTTGCTACGGAAATGATTGCATAGTGAGCCTCCTAGTCCTTCGCATAGCAGCCATCCCTGGAGGCAGTGGTACTTGCAAAAAATAGAACAAAATAAAAAAAAGTCCTTGCAAAAAAAGGTAAAAAAAAGTCCTTGCAAAAAAAAGAAGTACTCAATAGATTAATAAAGGTTGAAAATCCCTATGGTATTCCACCAATACATTATTCCTTATCTTACTATTTGGTGGAGGAAAAACTCACGGGGAAAAAGCACTCTCTAAGTCTTTTCTAATGTAACATACAAAATCCCACCCATTTTTCCTTTATTTAAAAAAATGGAATACATGCTTGCAAGCCGTGTGGTGCACAGCAATAAGATGAAGCAGCTCTGAGAATGGATTTGCCCTGTAGTTATGTATAATCACAGAACAAAGGTAGACAGCAGATGTCAAGGTCAAGAGAGGGACTGCCAGTGACCGCACGCTGATCCAGGGCAGTAGCACCTAGTGGTCAGCACACTCCCTTCCTGCTCCCTTCTTCCCCTGTTTGGACACACAGCTTACTGGGGGGGGGGGGAAGCCTTGGTACATTGAATCTGCTGCCGCCAGCCCAGAAGATCAGGCTAACCAGAGGGGCTCCCTGGGCAGAACCTCCCTCCTAGAACTGTACTGAAAGATGTATGAATTAGAGCTCATTAAAATGTGAGCACTTTTTTTTAAGACACCCTGTATTTTACACTCTATTGCTGTACAGGGCACTTTTCAGGGTTGTTTTTTTTTTGGTTGTTGTTTTTGTGGGGGATTATGCTAATAGTCTGAGTTGCAGTCTGAGTTATAAATGGGAGCAAACTTGTCCTATGACTGCTTAGTATCAGTTTTAAGTTGAAATCTTCGGTACGTTTACTTGGAATGAAGTTCGATTGAAAGCGGTCACCTTTTGTGGACTTGCTATATGAGTAAAAAATAATAATTTGAGAGAAACTGACAATTAGTTAAGAACAATCGTAGAGCAATGGTATCAACACTGGCAAAGGAGATTGTGACACAGAGAGAGAGAGAGAGAGAGAGAGAGAGAGAGAGAGAGAGAGAGAGAGAGAGAGAGAGAGCCTGTTATTGATGGAAAAGACCATCACAGGTTACAAGCCATAAGCAACCTCCTGGTTTTAGAAGTAGGTTTTCTCTGTGCCAGGTGCAAGGGAGTGGCAACAGGATACAGGTATCTTGTTGTCTTGTGTGCTCCCTGAGGCATCTGGTGGGGCCACTGTGTGATAGAGGAAGCTAGACTAGATGGGCCTTTGGCCTGATCCAGCGGGGCTCTTCTTATGTTCTTATGCTGTATTTTCCTTTCATACGTATGTGTGTTCAGATCTTGGAAGTAGTGGATGTTTATCGGAATCACAATGTTGGAACAAACCGCTGGGTTCTGCATCTTCAGACCATACTTTGTGATGGTACCAATATTGTGCTATACTGCTTTGGGGACTGGGAAATGGAATTTCAGCCCAGAATGGGAGATACTTCCTTTTCCATTTGGACTGCTCCTGAATGTTCAAACCAGATACTGTAGTAAATAGCAGCAGGTCTTGTCCAAGTGCATAAGCAACCCAAGTAGTTTTTTATGGCAGCAATAATTTTAGGATTCCAGTAAAGCATCTCACAGACTGAAAGGTTGTGCATCGTATGGGACAGCTGCTTGGGACAGTATTTTGGGAGTAGCTGTGGTACATGCAATAGCCAACAGTGTGCAAAGAATTGACAGCCTGGCAAACTGGCTCTGCCTGGATTCAAGTGGCTGGAAATGGTTAGAGATGGGAAGGAACACCAGAGAGTTTTGGAATCAGGCTGAGGTTCTTTTAGACCTTTACAGCTCTATTAAACTGAACGTCATTAATCAAACTGCCAGTTGGGCTGTTAATGATGTTTTCAAGCTGGCAAATCCATGTCTTTTTATCCAGAACTATGAACATAATCTAGCCCAGAAGTGAAGCATCTGCTTAAATCTCTCCATTGAATTCAATGGGTTTTTCTTTTTCTTTTTTCTTTTTACAGTTGGCTGTATCATGCCAAAGTGTTTAGACTTCATGTAGTAAAAAAATGTAATAAAAGCCCAATCCTATCCAACTTTCCAGTGCCAATGCTGCCACTGTGCAACCCTGAGAGAAGGCTTTTTCTTAAAAACAAAACTTTTTAAAGATCACAAAAAAGGTGTAATACATGACTGTAGCTAAAAGAAAATGTTTTCAGAAGTGCCCCATGGCTCAAAGTAATTTTATCTGGCTTGGGGTGGCTTTGCCAAATTTTAAGCAGGAGAGAGAGAGAGAGAGAGAGAGAGAGAGAGAGAGAGAGAGAGAGAGAGAGAGAGAGAGAGAGAGAGAGAGCACTCCCTCCAGAATATATACCCCTATACATGGTTATTCAGATGTAAGCCCCATTGAGTCCCTGGAAACCTACTCACTGGTAAACATTATTGGATTGCAACCTTAGTGTTGTGCCTCCCTTTGTGTTTTTGATGTACTGTTCCAGCTCCTCCACTTGAGTACATGCCCTCCATAGTTTAGCACCCCTTACTGCTAGGTGAGGGGCTGTGACTCCTTGGTAGAGCATGGTGTTTTGGAAGCAGAAGGTGCTTCAGAGAACCAATTGGTGTGACAGAGATGGTCCACAGGTCATCTTACTGGTCATGTTGGTCATCCAGAACCAGGGCTGGTCCAACATCTCCGAGTGCCTATGGCAAGGCGTCAAATGCTGTTTGCCTTACCAAGTTGCACACCAGCCACCATCAGCACCATATCTTCCTCTTCCTGCTCCCTAGAATTCAAAAATGAATCCCATTACTCTCTTCTTCTTCTTCTTCTTCTTCTTCTTCTTCTTCTTCTTCTTCTTCTTCTTCTTCTTCTTCTTCTTCTTCTTCTTCTTCTTCTTCTTCTTCTTCACCATTCCCCTCTTTCTTTTCAAATACAGGGAGTGGAAGAGGGAAGAGTGGTGGAAGCAGGTGGATGAGTAGAGATGGGAACCCCGCTACCCATTTGCTGCCTGAGGCAACTGCCTCAGTTGGCCTCATGAGTGGACCGGCCCTGTCTAGAACTCCTATTTCTTTAGGCTGCAGGCTGCCCCCTCTTTCCTATGAGCTGGGTCGGACATATTAGTATTCACCTAGGAAAACTGAAAAGAAATAGAAATTAATATTTTGTTCTGCTAGAGAAACCAACTCCAACAGTGCCGTGTGGAGAATAGAATTTTAACTGCATGAGTGCTATCAGCACCATACATGTCATGGATAAATTGTGGGGTCGATGCATAGCTGAATTGCGGATTATAAATTATGTTCTAAATTCATAGCATTCTGAAGACCAACATATTTCATAGCCTGCACTTTGCTTCTGCTTTCATCATAGAATTCTCCATACTCAATCACTTACACTAAACAACCAAACCCAGTCCTTTTGTCTCAGTTCTAGATGAACTGAAACACAAGAATAATTTATTCCTAAAACAAAACACAAAAAAGCCACCCTATACTCTGTCAACCAAAGCAATGCTTGGTTTCTGCAAAATGCTTTCTCTGTCGAGATAAATACTCTTGTATTGTTGAAGAATTAGGAGGAGAGCATTGGAAATGGCACAGTATAAGGGTGCTTGATAAATATTCTATGAGATAAACATTGCCACACTGCAGTGTAAAAAACACAGTCGAGAGGATGCAGGATCTCTATGTTTTTAGGTGTGTGTTTTTCACTCTCTCTCATAATTAATATTCATCTCTGCTCTGAGTCTTTTGTTTATATCCTTTAGGGCCAAAATTTTCAAACACAGACAGCTGAGTCAAACCTGCAAAATATAAACACAGCAAACAGGTAAATGTGCATGCAAAAACAACAATTTACACTTGCAAAACAGGTAATTTCACGCACTAGCAGTAGCCTGCACATGCAATTACTCATTTTGTTCATGCATATGCAAGATTCTAGAGCACAATTACCTGCTTGAGGATGTGCATATATTTTGCAGGCAAAGAGTCTGAGTGTTGCTGGTCTGCTCTGAAAATGATTTCATGACTGCATAAAAGTTTTGCTGGGGACCTACAAGTCTGATTCAAGGCAGTGCACGGATTTGGCTCTTGATAGTTACAGTGAGGACTCTTGGGTGTGTTCACCATGAATATTTTGGCCATTTTTAGAAGATCAGATTTTCACAACATCTCACCCTGCTTGTCTTTTTATAATGACACTTTGCACATTGTCTGAATCAGATCTTAGAACTAGGGAGGTGCACAAAATATTATTTGTTTAGAATATACTATCTTTGCTTCCTTTGATGGCCCAATTTGTTTCATTGGCTCAGTACAACAATCTGCTTCACTTTGTCCCTGTTTCAGATGGTTGCTTCATTTCAATTTTGATTCATTTTTTGTTTTTCAATGATTTCATTAAGCAAAATTCAATTCACAGCAACTTTGTACTGTAATTACTTTTCCAAATTGGATGAAATGTGCAGAGGTGGAAGACCTCCATAATAAGGGGACAAAACCAGTTAAATCTCATGTTCGGTATTTATTTATTGTACTGTATATATAGATACATGCCTGTGTTTTTGCTGACTTACAGTCAGTGTAGTCACTAGGGCGCGCCACCCCAAAGCGGGGGCACGCGTGTCACCCTAATGCTTTCTGGCGCGGCCGCCAGCCCACGCCCCATTTTTGGGGGCGACCCAACGGGACACTGCCCCGGGTGCCCCCCGGCTCCACTCCACTCCCGTTGCAGCCGGCTCCGCTCCAAGGCCTTCTCCCGGTCTCGGACACTCTGAGGCCGGGAGAAGGCTTTGGAGCGACCTCCCCGGCTGACGCGCCAGGGCCTTCTGATGAAGGTCCACTGCGTCACAATGTTATTTATAATGTTTTTCACGCATGCGCAGACCGTTCCTGAGGGAAAAGACCCTCAGACCTTTTCCCTCAGGAACGGTCTGCACATGCACGAAAAACGTTACAAATAACGTTGTGACACAGTGGGCCTTCGTCAGAAGGCCCTGGCGCATCGCCCGGGGAGGTCGCTCCAAGGTCTTCTCCAGGCCTCGGAGCCTCCGAGGCCGGGAGAAGGCCTTGGAGCGGAGCCTCTGGAGGGCGACGCGCGCAGGGGAGGTGACGCGCGCGGGGGTTCGCGCGTCACCCTCCGCGCGCATCACCCTCTGGCAGTCCGCCTGCGCGCGTCACCCTCAGGCGGACCACCCCGCATGCTTCGCAGTAGCGACGCACCTGCTTACAGTGCAATCCTATGCATGTCTTCTCTGAAGTAAGTTCCATGGAGTTCAATGGGGCTAATGGTTCAATGGTAAGCATGTATAGAATCACAGCTCAGTTGGTGCACAGTGCACATGCACATTTGCACGCACACACTCGCACACTGATTTACAAAAGATCAAAAAGAGGTTCACTACTACACTACACTGAACTTTTACAGACAGAGAAACAAAATGCTAACAACCAGAAAAATGGAGTGGGGAAATGATTTGGGATGGTTACTTGGGCTGAACTAGCACATTAGCAGAGAAATATCCTAAAATATAAATGAATCACATGTGTGCACACAAGAATACTGGCAGAGAAGGAATGGATAACTGGAAGGAATTGATTGACTGAAAGAACATACCACAAACTCCTGCAAACATTCACTCCAAGAGAGCGAACTCAGGACAGTGAAAACAGCCAGCTGAAGACCTGTATGTTTTCCCATGTTCAAAGTTCCCTACCAAGAATCCCACTGATTAGAAGGGGGAGGAAAGGAAGCACCAATTAGCATCATTCATTCACCTGCTATGTGCCTCACTGTCAGCTCAGAGCTGTCAATCACACTGTCGCTTGCCTGATCTCCCCCTCTTCTCTCGAACTGTTTGGAAACTACATTCCATACAGGGAAGAAAAGGCTCCTTGCAGTAGACAAACAAAAATGGTGGAAAGCCAAACAAAGCAGCCAGTCGAAACCAGCAATGGTGCCACCCAGAATGCCACCTTGGGTCCACTGCATCTTCACAATTACAAGGAAAAGAAAAAAAAAGCAAAAAAAAAAAAGCAGCCACTTACTGTGCTCCTTCTGTGCTTTCTTCAATTGCAGGTGTGCAGGACTTCTGGTTTGTTTAAAGGGACCATGTAAATGAAGGGGCTTGTTTGCACAGACCTCCTACATCAAACCAGAAGTCCTGCACTCACGTGTTTGCAGAAATCTGGAGCAAGGCAAGGGAGTAAGTGATCCACTTTCCACCGTTTTTAGCATTGCGGGTTGCATCAGCGGCAGGCTGGAGGGAGGTGGTGGTGGTAGTGGACTCAGGATGAAGGGCACCATGAATCTGCCACCCATTCACCTCCCGCAAATCAGCATGTTTGTCAGTCTTGCCTCACACAGTGCTGTGCTGAAGCTCAGGTGAAAGAGGAGGAAGAAGGCAAGGTGAATGTTGTCAACTCCCTCCCACCTCTGCTCTGAGGCCTGAAAAGCTTCACATGGAGTGTAAGGGTATTTCTCTCAGTAAACCCAGGGACCTTTCAAGTACCCAAGAAAGAGAGCCACCTCCCGAAGAATGCTAGTTCCAGCATTTCATAAAGCAAACAGGCCCTACAGTGGTTTCAATGACTCTCTGCACTGCCTGCCTGCATCTCAGCACAATGCTCCCAACCTCCTCCTGCTTATAAGGCAGCCGTCAGAACGAAAGCAAGCTGTGGATGAGTGACATCTGGCTCCTTTGCACACACTGCAGGCTACTGTGTTAATGACTTCGGAGATGGGTCTGGGAGTTGGATTGGCTGGCTGCATGCTATATACTCTTCTCCCGCTCTTTGTGGTCCATTCTTGCATCTGTCTTGTTGCTCAAACAATAGTTGCAAAGCCTAACATGGGGAAGCCTTTTTCATATATTCTCTTCTGCCACGACATGTCTTTGCAGAAGTTTGAGAGCAGAAGGCTATCACCAGTTGTATCTCTTTACAGAGAGATGGCCCTATGGCCTCAAAGTGTCCGTTTATGCTATTGCAAAGCAAACATGTTTTTTAGAGGATCACATACGACACTTTCTGTGAACAGAGTAACAAAAGGAAGTATAATTTATGTTTCTAGACTGTAAACTCATTGGGGTAGGACATTGTCTTTTACTTACATTGCTCTGTAAAGTGCCAAGGTGCTGGCTACATAAATGTCATTGAAACATTGAAATGGATGCTGTGCATTGAAACAGTAGAATAGAGAGCTTTATTCACTTTAAAAGCAATGGTAAAAGTCAGGTATTGCTCAATGAAAACAATCTCTCTTGAAAAGGGCAATACAACTTCACTCTGATATTAAAACAAACTCTTAATATGAAATTGCTTTTGCTACTTTAAAGATAATTTGCAATCCTTTCCTCCCTTATCTCCCTCCTGAATACAATGAGTGTTTCTGTGAAATTCAAAGGACAACTGAAGGGCCATGAATCTTTAGAAGCAGTAAAATGCAAAACCACCATAGTACAATGCTTACAATTGCAAAGGTCAAAAACATATTGGAAGCCATTTTCCATGATAAGTAGTGCAAAGGGGAAGGTTCCATTAAAACGATTGGGCAAGGGACAAGGTTCACAACGCAGTGACCCAAATATCTGCTAGTTCTTAAAACAGATATTTGGGATTAAACTCCAGAATGCAGAGAGGAACAAATGGGAAATAGTCCATTTCAGAGGGGTAGGAGGGATTTCTTCCTTTTCCGGCGGCCAGTCTTATCCCCCTCCAATCCATCAGCCCAATCCTAAGGGCCAGAATGTTTACGCCGCCAGAATGAGCTTTCCAGCAGCGTAAACAGCTTTACGACTGTCGCAAACATGGCAGCACCAGTGAGTGCAGCCTGGCCACTTCTGGAAGCGGAAACCATCTGTGTGTGCGTGCATGACAATGGACAGCAGACAAGATCTTGCAGGGGGCGGGAGGGGTGTCACAGGGCAGGGGTCAAAATAATATGGAGGTAATGGAGGAGAGAGGAAGGCGGATCAGGCCCGGGAAGGGGGCAGGTTTGGTGGCAGCAGCACCTGCCAAATCCTAACCCCCTTTCCAGGCCCAATCCACCTTCACTTGCTCCAGCAATACTGAGTTGACCCATGTCGACAGCAGGAGGTTACCCTACAGGAAGGGAACAAATGTTCCCTTCCCCCAAGGAGGCCTCAACATGCCGAAACTCCCCCATGGAATAACCAGACGCCATATTGGCACCGCTGCATTGCAGCGTGGGGAGTTAGGTAGGATTGGGCTGCCCAACATGCAGTTCCACTGATGGAATGCATGCTGTATGCTATGGTGGAGGGGGGGTGACCAGCTGGCCTGGGGGAGGTAAGTAAATATTTTTATGGCCTGGGAGAGGAATATTTTTGGTAGACCACCTAATTGCAGCCTAAACAGCCTAAGTTTGCTGCCACTCCAGCCCACCACAGATGAAACCCACACTGAATTGCTTCCCCCCCCCCCCCAAAAAAAAGAGAATGGAAAGCTCTTTTGCTGGCATAAGTCCAAGCAGAATCAGGGGGTTGGTCTAGAATGGGGGATAGGATCAGTCGTGTGCTGCTGACACCACGATCTACCCATTCCCACCCCTGAACTGCCCCCGTTTCCTCCCCTAAAGAACCTGACCTGCCATCACCTTACCAGCTCCAGTGCAGCCTGGGAGCCATTCTGGAGTGCCCAATGGTGATACACCTTTCATGCCACCATAATTGGACTCACAACAGTGGATTGTGAGATCCGCTGCCGTAGCCCAGGATAGAATTGGGCCATTAAATACAGGCCTCCAGCCTTCAGAGATGGTGTAACTTTAAGGATTAAACTAAATGCTGTAGCTTTGTAGGTTTTCAAGGCCAGTATAGATCCAAGAATTTACAATTAAATGGTCCGGGGTTTTGAGCCATTTATTTAAGTTAAAATAGGACAAGTCCTGGCTTGGCGTTTCACCCTGATTCATCTCGGGCATCTTCAGAAAGAACAGCTGCTACTCTAAGAAAGTGCTTTGCAAATGTGCCTTTTTAAAATGTTACGTAGTCGCCCCCCCCCCCAAAAAAAAATTGGAACCATGGTGAGAGGAGGAGTTTTTTTAGCCATAGCCTTGATCTGGAGCTCCCATCTTCACAGTTACTCTTTGCCAAGGAAAACACACACCCATTGGCACAAATGGGAGGCTTTTCCCCTCAACAAACAGTAGCATGGGGAGCGGCTAGATCAGGACTGCCATGGGGGGAGGGTTAAATCCTAAGCTGGCTATGATTCAATATTTAAATAAGCCAGTCACATACTGAAAATAACATGTAGCATGACCCTGATTACCTACTGTAGGGAACAAACAACATTGAATGGCCACCCGCCATTTCATTCTGCATGTAAGCTAGAGAGCATCTGATTGGTCAGTGTTGGACACAGAGTGCTGACTTTTGTTCAGCTCCAGCAAGGTCCTTCTTATGCTTCCTGTACTGCAGAATCCACATCATGCATTTCTGGTAATAAACACCTGTTCTCAGGTTGGGCTTAGGATCCAAAGTTTATACCTAAGGTGTCCCCAAGGCATTTAGCATATATAATTGAAAAATAATGAAAAAAAATACTTTGTCAACAATGTTGCTTTATTTAGAAACACCCTTATAAATTACAGTTGATCTATTAAGCTCCCAAGGCAAATTATAACTGCGGGTTTATAAAATGTAATTTAATGTTTAAATTGAAACAAAGCCCAAACAAAGCTCTTATAATAAGAATATTGCATCTAATAAACCTCTTGCACTGTTATTCAGATGTGTGTGGATGTTTATTTGTGCATATATAGTCCAGTGTGTATATATTTGTGCACTTAAAATAGCAAAAGTATATATGGAAGAGTGCAGTAGCAAAGTATATATAGTATAAAAATGTATATATGTATATATAGTATAAAATAACAAAGTACCATATATATGGAACCCACCCACCAACGTTATCTATCCTGTATATATCCCTGCTTTAATTGGCTGGTTTTCTAGGAGCAATTATAGATTTTTTTTCTATACTGACTACTTTCAAGAGACCTGCTAATAAGCACAATATAGGTATTACTGGCTAGGTGAAACGTCTTTCAGCTATGAATTATTCTCAGTGCTAACCGTGAATCTTCCTTTTCCAAAGTTGTCAGTCTCTTGGTGAATTCTCTTGTGCCTCACTGACTGCAGAACTTCAAGCCTGATAAGAAAATCAATGCTGCCAGCAAAGGTGTGAACAGATGTTTTATCTCCACATTGTGTGCATAAATGCAAGCGCTCTGATGTAAATTGATCAGACTGTAGAAACAAATCATTTAAGATTTGTGCAGTGATTAATAACAGAGGCCAGTAATCAAATCTCCCTGCCACCACCACATCTGTTAGAGAGACTTTTCTAGTTTGCCCTATTATGCAAATGTGCAATAAAATAAATACATTACTTGGTTTAGCAGCTGGTTAGAAAACATTGTTTTAGGTGATTATTTTTAATGCATTGCTTTTACCACTGTTAGCTGTTAATATGAACTCATCCACTTCTGTTTATGTGAAGGATCACCTGTTTGAAAGAAGTCTCCCCGACACACACAAGCATAAATATGTGTTTCTTATACCGAGCAGCTATGCAGTTTTATGGGATGTAAGTACACAGATCCCATCCCACACAGATGGCACAGTTAATGCAGCATGATTGTTTGTACATTAGGGCCCAGATCCAAATCTCAGTAGGGCTATGCTATGCACACAAGAAGTGCCCCATTCTTTTCAATGCTGCAGAATGCTACAGGTGTTCATCTGCATGTACATGGAGCATTCAACCCAAGTGTTACACTGACATGCCCAGACCGTGAGTTTATTCCACATAATTCTGACACAATTTATTCTGATTGCACAACCTGGGGTCCTTTGGGGGGGCAGAATTGGGATGCCTGATAGTAAAGCTTTCATAATTGGCAAGTGAAGCGTCTTTAGATCCCTTGACCTATTTTCCTGCCATCACTGTGCAAGGTCTATTTGACTATTAATCAGCATTTCACATTCTGTGTGTGGACTTCTCAAATCAAACTCTAAACAGCAATTAAATATCTTTGATAGGAACATCAAAGTGCGCTGTTTAATGTTATTTTAAAAGGACATGCTTTAACAACTTTGGTTCTTATGAAGTGCTATTTAACTTTCATCCTCCATCCCAAATATGGTGGCTATTTGGATGGAAATGTAGGCTAGAATAATATGAATATGTGCAGTCGGAAATATTGCTCTTTCCACCTTGCCCCAAAATATACCTCTTCAGCAGTGGCGTAGCTGGCCATTTTGGCACCCAGGGCACTGGTCGTGATGTCACCCCAGAAGTGGAAGTGATGTCACCCCCTCTTTTAAAAAAGGGGCAGTGGTTAATCAAAACCACCCCTTCCCTTCAGAATAACTTTGATTGATGATCGTTAATGTTAATGTCCAACCCAACCCCACACATGTACCTTATCTTTGCTACTTTTCTTTCATGTTGTTTGAATCCTCTGTCCAGCAAATACTGCCATTTATATTTGACCTTTATTTGCTCTGCTTGATGGTTACCAGGCAGTTAAAGCTAGTTCTGAATCTATGTAAAATAGGCCCACAGGTTTTTAAGCTAATACTGTTTTGTTACATTTATCTTGCTACCTATGTAACAGTGATGTAGACTTGAGTCTATTGACTCGGGCTCGAGTCGGACTCAAGTCTCGCCAATGACGTGACTCGGACTTGACTCAGCAATTGTAAAAGACTCAACTCGAGACTTGGAGCCTTACGACAAGTCGGATTTTACTCAGGTTTAAACCTGTTTTCCCCATTAAATTGATAAAACGTTGTAGTCCAAAATGGATTGAACTGCAAAAAGTACATATTTCACATAGTGCTGGGTGGAACAATTATTCTGAGTCTTTCGTAACACCTATTTGGTCAAATCCAGTATGTTTTGCAGACAATGCTGAAGTGATACAAAAAATAAGAATGATTCATGTAGCTGTATTCCAGCTCCTTGCCAGTTCAAACTCAGCATCAGGCACGTGAATTTCATGCCAACAGAACACTGAAAGATTATTTGGAAACTTGGAAGAAGGTGAAAGGGGTTCAGATAATGGCATACGGTATAGTTAGCAGTATATTGTGTTTTGTATTTCTTAAGCCATAATCCAATACACATGTATCTGGGAGTAGCAGCCCAATCTTACCTAAAGTTCCCTGCGTCGATGGAGTGGTGCTGGGACAGGCTATGCTGCATCCCGTGGGGGAGTTTAGCAGATGGAAAGTCTCCTCAGGGTTGACCTGGGAAAAGCCCTAGTTGCCGCTATGGGTCAACTCGGACCCGTGCCAGCGATTTTGCGGATGCAAGTCTACATTGACCCATGTCAGCGGATCAGGCCCAGGAAGGGGATAGGATACAGCGCACACCAGCGCCGCCAATCCCACCTCCTCCTGGGCCTGATCCACCTGCCCCTATCGCTGTCCACCCTGCCCTGTTCCATAATAAAGGTATTACTCACTCACCATGCTGATTCAGTTCCTGATAGGTATGGGAGTGCTAATGCATACTTGGAACTCCTAAGGTACAAGTGCTTCCACCTTCACGTCACTGGACAGAGCAGCTCTGTGAACGCAAAGACTATCCATATGTCGCTTGTTATCAGCAGTGCTTTTTAAAAGCACCTGTAACAAGTGCACTTGAGGGGGGAAGCAATCATGTGCAGGCAAAGCTGTGGAAAAGCTAATGGCACATCTATATAATTCACCGGTGAAAGATGACTGAGGTAAAAGTGAAGGTGCACCAAACTTTACTGAAAAATCCTCAAAAGGTGTGGTGGTTTAGAACTGGGACTTACTACGCTAGCACTCATTATATAACCTTTACAATGAGAGTTCTATCACTTACACACATACATAATGAAGCCCTAAAAAAAACACCATTGAGTTTGAAGTTTAAGAAAAACCTAGGCTTCAGTTAAGCTCCATTTTGGAGTTTATAATCCTCTTCTCCACAATTGGTGTGAGGTAGCACTGCTACCTCGCTTCTCAGAGTAGCTAAAGAGAGTTGAGCTAGGATGGCTGAGTACAGATGTTGCTAAGGTTGATCTGATTGCAAGTTGGAGGCACTGGCGTCGCTGGAGGTGGGGCGGAAAGCTAAGTTCTGCAGCTTTCCGCCCCACCGTTACTCTCCGGTACGAGGCGCCCCGCCCCCTCGTCTTAGGAGCCCGTCAGTGGAGAGAAAGCGACGCGCAGGAGAGTACCTGCGTGTTGCTTTCTCTCTGCTGATGGGCTCCTACGACTAGGGGGCAGGGCGCGTCATGCAGGAGAGTAACAGTGGGGTGGAAAGCTGCAGAACTTAGCTTTCCGCCCCACCTCCAGCGACACCAGTGATTGGAGGCAACTGAGAGTTTCAGTTGGGTGGAGCTGGTAATAGTTCCTAAGGTATAAGAAGCATTATTTATTTATTATTTTTTAAAAATTATACCCCACCTTTTCCTATGCCAAGGCAAATGCCCAAGGCGGCTTACAACAACTTAAAATACATAATTTAAAAACACTACTTAAAGTAAATTAAAAAACAATAAAATACTACTGGGAGGTGTGACAATGTAGAGCAGAACAACTCAGGAGAAGATGTTGGTTTGCTCTAGCTATCTTTGGGGGCTTGGATGAACCCAGGTGAGAGCTAAGTAAGTAGAAAGCTAGCTTTATTGTTTTAGATTGTGTGTCTTTTGTTTGTACCGTGGACCCCCGTTATCCACGGATCTATCTCAACACGGATCCTCTTTGATAGCAACTGGCATATCCCCTTTCTCTCGAACTTGTGTAAGCTAAAGAGCTGGAGCAGGTCCAAAGAGATGCATTGGAGAGTGGGAGGCTTACAGCCTCTTGATCTGCCCCCACTCCCTGCACGATGTAGTGCAAGTCTCCTTGACATAACTACATCGGTGGGAGGAGGGAAGAATAGGATTAGGCTGTTAGGTGGGGTGACTCAGCCAGGAGATCCTCTGTTAGTCAGAGACCAGTAATAATATACAATAATATAATAATATACAATATTTATATACCGCCTTTCTGGTCATTGGATTTCTCCTCTGACTTTATTCAAGGCGGTGTACATGGGCAGGCTGTTCTAAACCCCAAAGGGTTTTTACAATATAATAACGTTCTAATCTTTCATAGAACCCTTCATTTGAGACATTGCTTTCATAGTCCAGCTCTCTCTCTCTCTCTCTCTCTCTGACGTTTGCCTCAACACGCTTCAGCTGACACAGGCAACCTTGATTGTCACTCAAGTGCTGCAGCTTGCAGCTCCATTCCCCCACAGAGGCTCTGCAGCTTATCAGCTAGGCGTGCCAGCAGCTCTCCGACAGACTTCCGGCCATCTTGAACTGCTGTCCTTCAGATCTTCAGGCATTTGTGAGCTGAACGCTCTACCAACTGAGCCAGACGTCCTGCCCACTTTTGAGTTCAAAATGAGTTCTGCTTTTGTCCCACCACCCAGTAGGAGCATACAGTAGCAGTTTGGATGGTTGTTGGATCATTTCCAAAATTAAGCTTTATCAAGCTGAGGACCATTACAGGTGTGAAACTTGTCCTTTATCTTTCAAATGTTGTTTTTCCCAACTCAGGAATCCAGGGAAGTGGCTAGGGTCAGGAACCATTAACTCTTATGTTCTGAGCAGGTTTTAGAGCTGGAAAGTCTTGTTTACATTTTGAACATATGAAAACTGCATTAACATTTAAGCAGCAAACAAGTCCCATTCAAGTTTGGAGTGGAGTGTTGAATTCTTGAGATCAATTAAGGAAGTGAGGCAGGGGTTATTATATGGTTCCAATGTAAGGTCAAAGATGTGGTTTTTTTCTGGCCTGAGGATCTGTGGCCAATAGACCTTCCAATACTCATGGTACTGGTCTGGCCCTTTGCTCTCCAGGCAGGTGCCCAGCACCAAGTACATGTGCTTAAATGCATGTCTCCTGCATGCCTTGCATAAACAGAAATAAACAAAAGTAGAATATTGACCATGTAACAATCTTTTTGCTTCATGCACAGATTGGAGAGTATGTGGAGTTCTGCAGTAAGGTACTGGCTGCAATCCAGAGTTTACATGAAAGTGGAGCATGGTTTCAGCAGTAGTCTTTAGACAAGTTCTTCATCTTCTTCATCTATCAAGCAATGTCACTTTTCAAAAGTTACCTATACTCCTGTCCTATCCATTGGCTATACAAATGAGTGTTGTTGTTGTTCAGTCGTTAAGTCGTGTCCGACCCTTCGTGATCCCATGAACCACATCCCGCCAGGCCTTCCTGTCCTCCGCTGTCTTCCTGAGTTCGCTCATTTTCATGTTCGTTGCATCGGTGATGCTGTCTAACCATCTCATCCTTTGCCTTCCCCTTCTCCTTTTGCCTTCAATTTTTTCCCAGCAGCTCCAAATGAGTGGCTGCAAATACAAATGAGTGGCTGCAGAGTAATCAGGACATAAGGTATATATTGGGTGGCATGCCAGCTAGCACTTCCACCATTGGGAGCTCCGTCCACAAATGGAATCTTCCTTCTGTGGAAGGAAGTCCTTGCATTTGCCCCCTTCTGTGAGCGGAATGCTTCTTTTGTTCACGGAGGAAGCTCTTTCATTTGCAGAGGGAGCTCCTGATGGCAGAAGTGCTAGTTGGAATACCACCGTATAGATCTCAAGATGCACTGGTTACTCTGCAGCTGAAGTTGGACTCTCTAAATTTGCACAAACGTAAGTGAAAATTGGCAGTAATCCTACATTAGAACCATTAAATGCATGTACACACACACACACACACACACACACACACACACACACACACACGTGTGTGTGTGTGTGTGTGTGTGTGTGTGTGTGTGTGTGTGAGAGAGAGAGAGAGAGAGAGAGAGAGAGAGAGAGATATTCTACTGAGGAAAACTTGTATAATATAGTATCTAGAAATGATTATGACCACTGTGCGGGACAATGCAGAAAAGCAATTTCTGCCACGCCTCCTGTGTTTTTAATCCAATAAGGAAAAGAGTTGGCAGGAAAAGAGTAAGAGGAAAGAGAGAGGAACAGCAGAGCTTTGTTGGTGTGGGAACAAAGTAAATCAAATGACAGTTCTGGTAGAGCAGGAATAAGAAGCTCAAAAATTAATATTAAGACAAAATTAGTGAAGCTGGAAATGAAATCACCACAGAACAGTATGAATAATCCTGCTAGAATGAGCAGTATTAAGGGAAATGAATAAAACATGTTGCTACACAGCTGCAGCGGATACGTTTCGATACAGTATGTAACCAGAGAGGGCAGCAAGATCAGAAAAATGGCCACCAGAGTCCGCGGTAATAGGAGTTCTAAACGAAACAATAAAAATGAAATTCAGTTATTATTGTACTCATGTGAAGCAAGCAGATTAGTTGGAGATTGTAGTGCCAGTGTCCGCACGCAGCCCTGCCTTCTGCCCCAACTGTTCAGTGAGGCTGTTCACTTCCAATGCAAGCGTACATGGGGGAAAGTGCGTCTTGTGAAATAAATGACTGCATGATGCTTATCAGTCAGTCGCTCATAGTGCATACACCAGAGCTTGAGTGAGCTGTGAATTATTTGTTTATTTATTAAACATACTTATATCATGCCTTTCCCAGTTATTAATTATTATTATTATTATTATTATTATTATTATTATTAACAGTATTTATATACCGCTTTTCAACAAAAAGTTCACAAAGTGATTTACAGACAAAATCAAATGATTAAATGGCTCCCTGTCCCAAAAGGGCTCACAGTGATGCAGAACACCACCAGCAAACAGCCACCAGAAAAGAAACTGTGCTGGGGTGAAAGGGGGCAGTTAACGTGAATCCCTCAAGGCAGCTAGAATCCATTAAAAATAATAATAACCAAGCAGAGGAACAGCTTACTAAAAGTGCAATCAAACCATTGACGGACAAAAGTAGGTAAACCAAACATAATAGCTAGGCTTACCATTCGTCCCGATTTCGCCGGGACAGTCCCGGGAATCGGGCTCGATTCCCGGTCCGGTCCCGGGGGACGAATGGGCGCCGCCATCTTTTTTTATTTTAAACTTACCGGGCAGCATCTTGGATCACGAAATCTCGCGTGATCCAAGATGTCGGCACCCAAATCTCGTGAGGCCATGATGCCTTCACGAGATTTGGGCGCCGACATCTTGGATCATGCGAGATTTCGTGATCCAAGATGCAGCTGCTGCCCGGTAAGTTTAAAATTAAAAGAAGATGGCGGCGCGGCGAGCGGTTGTCCGCCCGCTCTCTCACCGGCATGGAGCCAGTGAGGGAGCAGGCCAACCGACAGCCTGCTTTCCCGTGCCGCGCGATTATCCGGCAGGCTCGCGCAGCGCGGGCAAGCAGGCTGCGACCAGGTCTCCCAGAAGCTCCGCACGGTGCCGCTGGAAGACCGGGTTGCAGCCTGCTTGCCCGCGCTGTGCGAGCCTGCCGGAGGCTCGCGCAACGCGGGCAAGCAGGCTGTGTTTCTCCCGGCACCGGTTTCTCTCCGGCAGGCTGTGTTTCTCTCCAGCAGGCTCGCACAGCGCAGACGAGCAGGCTGCAACCCGGTCTTCCAGCGGCACCGTGCGGAGCTTCTGGGAGACCAGGCCAGCCTGCTTGCCCGCGCGGCGCGAGCCTCTCGTGGCTCGCGCCGCACGGGCAAGCAGTCTGTTTCTCCCGGTCGCAGCGGCACCGGGAGAAACACAGCCTGCTTGCCCGCGTTGCGCGAGCCTCCGGCATGCTCGCACAGCGCGGGCAAGCAGGCTGCAACCCGGGCGAAATTGTATTGTATATTTGTGTACTTGTACTTTGTAGGTTGATTATTAAGGTTGATTTTTGGTTGTGGTTGTTTTTGGGTTGAGGTTTGTAGTTTGTGATTTTTGAGGTCGTTTTTTTGGTTCTGGTTTGTAGTTTGTGATTGATTTTTGAGGTTGATTTTTGGTTCTGGTTTGTGCTTTATGGTTGATTTTTGATGTTTGTGGTTGATTTTTCGTTGCTTTTAAATTAATTAATTAATTACCTTGCCGGGGGGGGGGGTGTTATGGGAGGGGTTGTCCCGGTTTGAGCGTTCTAAAATATGGTAAGCCTAATAATAGCAAAAAGAAGAGAGCCTTCAAGTTAACCATCAACCAGGCCAAAGGTCTGGTTTTTGTTTTGACAAGTGGTGGCAAAATGCCATTAAAGAAGAGGGAAGGTGCCAGGGAATGGGGGCCACAACTCAGAAAGCCTCCCTGCCAACCATACTTCATGGTTAGGAAATATGAAGTTCAAATCCCACAGTGAGCTCTCTTGATGGTCATAGGCAGACTGCTATCCAACTGGAATATGGCAATGATAATGCTGGTTTGTGTCCAAACTGCTAGTATTCTGAGGATTACTGAGATAATCTATATAAAGTAAGTTTTAAAACTTACAGCATTATTATTATTATTATTATTATTATTATTATTGTAGCGAACAATTATTATTTGATTTTCTATAAAAAAAAACAAAATTATATTTTAGCCTCACAAGGTCCCATAAGGATGGGACCTCAGTTTGCATCTATATTTCTGGAATGAAGAAGGAACAATAATAGCACAATGACCTACAATAATAAAAATAATTATTGCCTTTTGTAATATGTTATTCTTTGTATTGGGGGTGAGAGATGGGTCGTCATATGCCATATGCCTTTGTTCGAAAGGGCTTACATGAGTTTTCAAGTTTTTGAGGGATTATTAGAAGTAAAGAAAAAAAAATATCCGTATGTTTTGGTGGTATTTCATTTTAAAGGTGGAGAGTCTACTTATCCAAGATAATTTACCTGTATCCAAACCTTTCAGCTTCTGTTCTGATTTTTTTTAGAGGATTCAAATTATAAAGCATTTTGAATACTCATGTGCTTATGACAGTATTATTATTAGTGGTGGTGGTATTTACTTTGCACATGTCACCTGGGCCATCAAAATTGGTACTCATTTTTAAGCCATCATTCCACAGTTTTTCCTCTTCCACTGCTGAATCTCTGCAGAATATGGATTGCAGTGACATAGCCACACAGGAAGGGGATGGGAGATATGTTCCATCACTAGCGTCACTACAGGGGGGGGCGGAGCTGTAAGTTCTTCCGTGATCGGAGCCTCCGTTACACGGAAGAACGAAGCGCTCCACCCCGCGCCTTCCGACCCATTCAAAGCAGTGAAAACAACGCGCAGGAGACTCCCTGCGCGTTGTTTTCACTGCTTTGAATGGGTCAGAAGGCGCGGGGATGAGGCGCTTCATTCTTCCGTGTAACAGAGGCTCCGATCATGGAAGGACTTACAGCTCCGCCCCCCCACCCCCCGTAGTGACGCCAGTGTGTTCCATGCCTTGTCCTGGACAACAGATTTGCGCTGCTCTGAATGGAACATTGCCTTCAACTTGCAGTTCTGAAAGCTTTATGTTCTAAGCCTGAATTAATGACTAAAAAACTAGTGAAGGGAGATGAATGGATTAATTGATCCTGTTGTTGACTGAATTATTTGTTTGTACAGTACTTTGGTGGAAGGGAATATTTTAATTTAATCAATTGAATTAAATTGCTAGAAGTTATTTGAATAATTTACTTGAGTTACTTGAAAGGCATCTATTCCAACTCCTATCCTAATTTTAAACCAGGGTAAAGGAACTCAGAGGAAAGAATATTCTACAGATACATTTGGATTTGGGGGATAATCTGTTGGGGGTTATTTAATTCTATACCCATAGGTGTAGTAGAAAGAAAACTCAAGGAAAGGTGAGTGAGCATAATTGAGATAGACACAAGTGCATGGATCATAACTATGTTTTGCATTGTGAAGAACTGTTAATCACAAAGAAAGGAACCTCAGTTAGCTCTGACCAACAAGAGAAACATACCTGCTCTGGCGGGTCTTTGTCACTCCGCCGGCACCAGAGGGAAGGGCACCAGCCTTTCCTCTGGTGCACCTGGTCCTTGCGCTGCTGCAAAGCAGTTTATCACACTTTTGTGGCAGTGCGCACTGGCAGGACACACATTCCACTGACACAGGCCCTTGATAGGATTGTTCTGTAACTCATAAAGGGTGCAATCCTATGCACACTTTCCTGGGAGTAAGTCCCATTGAATGTAATGGGACTTAATTCTGAGTAGACAAGCATAGGATTGTGCTGTAACTGGGTCAAGCAAATGGTTCTGTGTATACCATATGCAGTATGTGCACAAGAAATTTGACACTATAATGTGTGTATATTTTATTGAGGTGCCCTGTCTGTAGGTATTTCATGTGAGGGATAAGAAAGGTTCAGAACTGCTAACGATCAGTTCTTCTGTTCCACATCTGATGACAACTAGGGTAGTATACTGGTAGCAGTATAGTTGTAGATATTAAATAATGTCACTAACTATACATTGAGATGCATTAGTTCAGGAAGATACATATGTGTTTTAATTCAGAATGACAGTTCATAGAGTTACACATTCAGAAGCCCTTGGTGGATAATTAAAGTCATTACAGCTCAACTGCTGCTACGTTGAATAGGACAGAAATTCCATTAGATTGCGTAATGGCAAAGCAGCAGAGAGTTGAACTCAGTTGGGACCTATATCTGCTATGTTGGACTGTGCTCTAAGGTTTTTAATTAGGTTATAAATCCAGACCTGTAATATATGTAATGACAAATGTAACTATAAGATTAGAAGCTATATTGTCTAATTATACACATACCATGCTTTTTTCGTTCAGAGAGCTGTTTTTGAAACATGGTTGTCATATGCATGGATACTGTTTTGCAAATTGATAATTTGCTCCACTTGCAGGTGGCGTGTGTGTGTGTGTTATTACCTCTAAGTTCATAAAAGGGCATTATGGGCATTTATTTGAAATCATAGTGTCGCAAAAGGGCCACATAATCACCAATTGAACTCACAAGAGATCCACAGACCTGTGGGGTGGAACACCTTTTGCTAATACTGCCACCACCCCAGAGGCGTCTCTCCGGTAGGGGCGGGGCTGTAAGTATCGCTGCGGTTATAGTCTCTTTACCGAGCGAGGAGGAGGCAGCCCCGCCCCCTCACTGTCCGAGCCAGTCCCCTACGGAGAAACCGGCAGGGAAGAGACCCTGCCTGCTGCTTTCTCCGTAGGGGACTGGCTCGGACAGTGAGGGGGCGGGGCTGCCTCCTCCTTGCTCGGTAAAGAGACTATGACCGCAGCGATACTTACAGCCCCGCCCCTACCGGAGAGACGCTAGTGCACCACCCTGGAATAGGGCCAGACCAACTCTGCTCCAGGGTACAGAGGGTTTTTAGGCACGTTCTTAAAATTTGTGGGCTCCCTCCCCTAGCAAGAGCCCCAGGCCCTCAAACTCTAATACTTCCAATTTATACTGCGTTTATTTTTCGGCTTCTAGCGCTAGGAGCGCTTGAGAGCCTTTTTTTTTTTTTGCTTTGCTTTGTAGAGCCAAGCGGTCACATGTTTTATTCTCCTTCCAGCTGGCTCACCATGCTAGAAGTTTCAACTCCAAGCTAGAAAAAATGGCAGCCTCCTGCACCAAGAGGAAGGCTGCTTGGTTGCAAAGGAGCTTGGGAGATGTAGTACGAGGGACAAGAAAATAACGATGGCAGCCTCATGCACCAATAGGAAGGTGGGAGATGTAGTGGGAAGGACGTAGAGCAACAGCAGCCATTTTGATTTTGATCATTTCTATTCACGTTAGCAGCAATGTCAACCATGCTAGGAACGTCACTTCCTGCAATTTCCAAGTTGAAAAACAAACACAGCCTTGGTAGCAGGCAAGCAGGCAAGTTAGATTTAGATGAACCCAAAAACCTTCATACTCCATAAACCACAGTATAAAAATATAATCAGTTTATTTTCCAAATAAGCTAGTTTGTTACATAAAAGAATAGAAAGAACTTCAAAAGCAGACAGACATAGAAACACAAACAGAATAAAACAACATCTAAGCTCCTAAGAAACTAAATCCAACCTCACTCACCCTGGTCACTGGACCTCTAAACAGAAATAAAGATAGGCTTACCATCTGTCCTGGAAAACCCGGGACTGTCCTGGGTTCCAGGCTCAGGTTCCGGGTTCCGGTCCCGGGTCGGTCCCGGGTTTTCTGGGCCCAGTGAAGCCTCTGCTGCCACGGCTTTTAACATTTAAAAAACACCTTTTTTCCGGTGCCGCTATCTTGGGTCTTGTGAAATCTCGCGAGATCCAAGATGGCGGTACCAGAAAAAGGTGCATTTTAAAAGCGGTGGCGGTGGAGGCTTCAGCGGGGGCAGGAATCCTGGCCTGCTCACAAAGCAGATCACAGCAGCGGCAGTCTCCTCTCTCCAGCGCTGTACTTACAAAATTCACTGCATGCAGCAGCCTCCCCGCTCCACCCCTCTCGGTTTGCAATGAGCATGAGCTGCAGAGGCTGGGTTCCCAGCATTCCCTGCACCTGTTCATTTCAAGCAGAAGAAGCGCTGATCAAAGAGGCTGCACAGCATGAGCCTTGAAAGCAGCCCGCCTCCCCTCCACAGGAGGGGTGTGTGCAGGTGCATGAGAGCAGAGGCGGCTGTGGGTGGTGGATTCAAGTGGCACGGAGGAAGAAGCCGCTCCAACTAGAACTGTGAAAGCTAATTTCAACAGCCATTTGTAGTCAGCCAGAAGCTGAAGGTGATACACTGTAATGCATGGGGAGTCTAGTGCTTCCATACATCTATTTCTGGATCAGCCCTTCATATTTACTTCATATTTACTTTAAATTGCATATTTCTCTCCCCCCCCCTTTATACATGTTAAAAGGATGCAGTGATTCTTGCTCTAATGTTCTGTCACCTTCAGCATTAGTATAACGAAAGGAAGACATTTTTCCTATTGCTATAACAGACAAGACTTTATAACAAAATATAAGCCATTCATTCCTATCTTCCTGTAATGGGGTTGCACGCAACATGTTATCTACTTCTGAGTCCAGAAGTAGCATTATAAGGCTTTGTTTTTATTAGGGGGGCTAACCCCCCCCAGGATTGGCCTGGGGTCTCCAGATTCCAGGAATCCGTATCCACCTCCAGGTGACTACAGAAAGCCATCCTGGAGATCTTAACAGGGCCTCCTTGGCTATGCTAATTAGAAAGCAACCCTAATTTTCTATGGATAAGAGAGCTCTGGAGATTTATAGCATCTGTAATCCTTGTTCTACATTTACAATCACGGCACAGGCAAATCAAGCATTTCCCAACCATCCATGGGCATTAACCTCCTTGAGTCCTTTGCCCCACTCCCTGACTATCTATTGAAGATATAACACCTTAACCAAGTGTGGTGTTTCAGCACCCAAAACTATAGAAACACAGTAAAATATTAGTCCACCCGAAGAAATGCAACAATATTTTATGTCACGGATTTGCCTCGTAGCTCACCTATTTACTAAAATGTATTCTTTCTTTCTTTGTCAACAGAACCCTGTGAACAATATTAAGGGTCACATGTACCATACAAGAAATCGGGGATCAGGAATTAATTTCTCAGCTTCCTACCCTGGGCTACAAGTTTGTTTACAAGTTATTATTCAGTGAAACAACAGAGAGCTCAGAGGAAAAACAAGGCAGCTACAGATGCATTCTATTATACAAAAGAAAGAGATTAGATTAGGTACACTTGTTCCAACATCTATAGCTAATAAGTTACATTGGCAATCAGTTCACTTTTTCCAGTGACTTGAGAGTTGCCTAAAATAATTACCACCCAAGCACTATGTCCTGTTTTAATTCCTACAGTTGGCATTCCAGAAGCTGTAGTCATTTATTTAGTTTTAGTTGGCATAAATAACAGGAAGAATTCAAACAATTTCTATGGCAGGAATTCCTCATCATCATTATCTCAATTATACTCAAATGTAGAACATGAAACTAAAATTAAAAAAAGTGTGCATGTGCATACTAAGGGATGTTTCAACAAGGGCTGGCTTGTCACTCAACCAGAACCTACAGCCAATGACAGCTCCATGATGAGCTTCCCAGTGTGACGCATGTATGTGCAAAAATGTGTTTGTTGTATTTGCACATTTTTTAAAAAATGCACCTAAAATGTGTGGTTGTTCTAAGCAATACATTTAGTGAAATCAATCGCTTTGAAATGTCACCATTGAAACTATAGAACTCTCCCAGTTTAGTCTCAATGAAGAGGGTTTTTTCCAGGGACAGAAGAATTGAACTTTGATCTGTTCCTTAGTATGTTTGGTTGAATATCTCCTCTGGAGGAAACTCCTTCCATTTGAGAATGGGAGCCCACTGATTTCAACAAAACTTACATCCAGGTAAGTTTTATTTAGGGATGCAGCCACTAGAGGGAACCACAATCTTTCACACAAGGCCAGCATTTTTTCTTAGGTAATATTCTACTGTGGAATTCCTGAGAAATCCCTACAGCCATTTTGTAGTAGCTTTGCAAGAAGAGGAAATTGGTCTTGGTTATATAGACTCACATGATCACAATGTAGATACTGAATTGTAGGCTTACCAGATCTCCAACCGGGACAGAGTGCTAGTCCTTTAGGAGAAGGAATGTGGGCAGGTGTAGCTTGTTAAACTACTCGGAAGCAAGCCCCATTATGTTCAGTGTGGCTTTCTTCTGTGTAGACATGCCTAGGATTGTGCTCTAAGGTTTAACAAGCTACACCTGCCCACATTCCTTCTCCTGAAGGTCTAGCTCTCTGTCCCGGTTGGAGATCTGGTAAGCCTACTGAATTGTAAAGATTACTATTTTAAGGCAATTCACTTGAGTTCATTTGAATTTCATTTTAGTGTCTTACTAAACTAGTTGTGGGACTGATGGAGTGACAAAATTGGATCTTTGTGTTGTGTTGGGCAATTAAGAGCCCAATCCCCCCCCCCGATAAGGCAGCACCCCGTTCTACCCTGTCCCTCCTCCTCCTCCACCAACGTACCTGCCTCGGCAGGTCCAGGGGTATCTGCCGGCACTCGGGGAAAGGTTCTGGCCTTCCCACCAGCGCTCCAGCAGCTTGCACGTCTGCACACTGTCGGAGCGTTGTTTATGACTGCCATAAGGCAGTCACCACAGGCGGAATGCTTGTTCTGCCAACAGGGTTGCCCATCATTAACTGGTGACAACCTCAAGTTCCCTTGTGGACAGTTTAGAAAGGTCTCAATGGAAATACCATAATATTGATTGAATACAGTAGCTATGTATCAGTACAGAGCTGTATGAAGTGTCTACGACCTCAGTGAAATGTCTTTTCAAATTTGTCCATTGAGAGTGTGGACCCAGAATTGATATCATTTTGCATGTTAAATACCAAGAATAGCATAATCAAACAGACCTGACATAACTGAAGGCTTCAGCAATAGGGGACCAAATAATTTAACAAAATTGCTGGTTACAAGCAGCTCTGAGTAGTTTGTGAATGCCTTCAGTCAACTTTGTATCCTGATTAAAATATACTACTAATTTGTAGAATGAAATCAATAGATACTGTAAGCTACCTCCCAATGGGGTTGAGAAAGGCATAATATAAATATTTAAAGTAAATAAATGCAAAAAAAACCCCTTCAATTTATCATGAGCTGTACATACATAGCTCTTTTAAAATGGGTATTTTGGATGGGCAGTTCTCTGAAATGATGGACACTGTTGTCCAAGATATAATGAAAGGAATATAAGAAGGAATATATAAGAAGGGGAGGGAAGCTTGGAGGTTGTCACTTGCTGGCACGTGCTTTATGAAGCAAAATTGTGACATGGGTTGATCGAAGGCTCTCCACCAGGATATAAATGTAGTCAGTTGTGGAATGTATTTTGACTTTACACCTAAATTCATTGAGAAAGTCATTTTGATCCAAACCCTCATTTTTCTTGATTGTGTGCCTCTCTCCTTGTCTGTTGGTCTGTTTCTCTATTTGTCTGTTTCCATGCAGGTTGACTCATAACAGCATGGGTTGGAAGTGTCTACCTTGAAGGAAGTGCCAGCCATACACATAGCTTTCGGGAAAAGGGAGTAAAGTAGAAGGCAACTGATAGAGTTCCTAAGAAGGGGCGAAGAGAGGAAATAGAGAAATGGGGGGTGTAGGAGACAGCTGTAGGGAGATGTTGGAGCTAAGGAGAGAGGGCAGTTGGCAAAGAACAGACATGAGACTCATTGTAAAAGCAAAGCAAACAGCACAAGACAGAAGTGAGCAGCAGAAATGGAAATGGATTGAAGAAAACAAGCAGAATACACTAAGAAGGGCCTATGCTACTCAGTTGTGTGGCATAACAGATGTCTCCCTAATGCTTGGCCTTAAAACTCAGGATACTTTTATTGCTTCTCATCATAAGACAAGCAACTGAGCACACAACTGCATGCAGGACAGCACACATATGGATGAGTCATAATGCCGCAGACTAGCAATGACTTTGATCCCAAGCTTCTCCACAAACAACCAAAAAAAATCATTGACTGTAAAATTTGTCAGAAACTCTGAAGTTCTTTTTTAAAAAATACCTGATCATCACAGTCCAAGTTTGCATTTGCCACTGAGTAGGCTTCAGTCAACCCAAACATCGCTGTATAATACACATGTATTTGCAATCATGTTTGTTACATTTATACATCACACATGTATGTGCATGTTTAACAATTCATCGGCACACCCTAAGCATTCAATCACTATAGATCTGCTTGGGATTCATTGCTTCAGAAAATCATGCTATGCCTAGAGAATATTCATGGGCTTTCTTCTAATTAGTCTACCCAATCATTCTGTCCTACACTGTACTGGATGCTCGAAAGCAAAGTACAATATTACCTCTGTCCCATCACTTCTGCTAGTAAGTAATGACTTTGAGAGATCTTGTCCCCTAGCTTGCCTGGCCTCAAATGCCCTTCCTTTACATCTTCACAATTACCATAAAACAGGGGAACTATCAAAACGTCTCTCCCATCTTGGTTTGCCTCTCTTTCTCTTCTTATTGCTCCCAAGTTTCAACGGGAGAGTTTTTTATGTGTTCTCACAGAGGGCCTTCAACCAGCAGTTCTGCAACACTGTTTGAATAATTCATTAAACTCCATCTTACAGAGTGACTAATGTGCTAATTATACAGAAGAGTCATTTTATAAGGTTGGGTCAGGTGCTCCGTGCTAAACATCATTATAAAAAATTCATGTGGTATTTGGGAATTTTGGGGAAACTGCTGATATGATAGACGTCTACGTGGCTGGATACTTTTCTCAAAGCCAATTCCTGTCTCAGAGTGTTGGCCATAATAACCTAACACAGTCCACTTTGTAGACCATGTAAATTATGCAGGTAATTTCCAGTAAAACTTAAAGGAGACACTGCAAAGAGACATGTCCACTGCGTTTCATAATGGTTGATCAAGAGTTTCGATGCCATCCATATCGAGTGAAACCTGATGAGATATTTTATAGTGTTTTGATGTCATTGATTATGCAGTCATTGTATTGATTATGAACTTCGTAAATGTAGTCTTAGATAAGTTTTGATGAGCTATCTCCGTGTAGAAATTTTCCATTATTCCACTGTGATGCTATTATAAATTATAATGTAGGAATGTTCAGTTCACAGCTTTTAGCCCAGAGGTACAACTTAATTGAGCTGAACTTAACAGAAGCAAATATAAAAATGTGCTTCATATATCAGGGCAGTGCTTTTGTTTCCTAGCAACATGGTTTGCATTCAGGCAGGAGGAGATGGAGAAGAAGCTACTACTGCGGGAGAATAGAAAATATACCAACTCTCCATACTGGGTTTTGGTAACAGACTCTCTTTATTGTACCACTGCAGATCTGCCATATGGGGGTAGGAAAATGGAGAAAACAAAGTACATGTTACACTAATCTCAAGTTTCTAATTTCTCTGTGCATCAAACCCTGCTTTTCTGAACAGCTTGTTAAACATACTAAAATCTGTTTTAAAGTTTGCATCTGTAATGTCCAAGCTTGTCATACTCAGGAGCTTTAAACCCAACTAGCAATGGGTTCTCTTTTACATTCTCACCATATATCTATGTTTTAATCACATTTGTGGCCCAATCTTATCCCCCACCATTCATGATGATGCAGCTGCACCAACAGGGCATATGCTGCATCCAATGGTCCAGGAGGCCTGCCAGAGGTAACAAGAATATTATCTACTTACCTCTGCATAGGCCTCCTGGTGGCCTGTGGGTGTCATTGGGCCCATGCCAGCTAATGTATATAGCTGGCATAAGTCCAAGGAGAGAAATGGGGCGAGAGAGGTTCTAAACGAGAGGATAGAATGCTGCTGGTGCTGCTGGGATTCACCCACTCCCTCTCCTCTCCACCCTCTGTCCTCTCCATCCTGATCCCCCCGCCCTCCCCCACCCACAGTATGCCCCCGCCACTGACTTCTTCGTGTCAGCACAGCCTGGGCTCCATGGCAGTGGGGATACAATGCTCCTGCCTCTTTGCAGTAGTGGAAGCTGCAACTGGTCCGGCAGCATCATGATCTCCACGCTGTCACTGGGCCATTTACAACAGATGAACTGAGGTTCTGCTGTTGAAAACCAGCCATAGAATTGGGTCATTGATGAGTTTACAAGTGTTAGCTTTTAGCTTTTAGAAATTATAATTTAGTAGTTACAGTGTGGCGCAGTGGGTTAAACCGCTGAACCATGAGCTGTTGATCGAAAGGTTGGCAGTTCGAATCCGCAACAGGGTGAGCTCTTGTTGCTTGGCCAGCTCCTGCCAACCTAGCAGTTCCAAAGCATGTTAATGAGAGTAGATAAATAGGTACCGCTTGCGGAAAGGTAAACAGCGCCCCGTGTTCCAGCCGCATGCTACGCGCTGCGGCAAGGAGAGTCATGCCGGCCACATGACCATGGAGGTGTCTTTGGACAACGCTGGCTCTTCGGCTTTGAAATGGGGATGAGCACCACACCCTAGAGTCGAACACGACTGGACTTACTGTAATTGTCAGGGGTCACCTTTACCTTTTTAGTTACAGTGCATCATCATCAACAACAACCTTTATTGGAATTAAAAAAAAACATAAACATAATCACACCAAGCCTATACATACAACCACTTGGTTATTGAACTAAAACCACATTCCCAAATCAACTTAATCTGGCATAAATTTTTCCCTACCTGATAAAAAAAATGCAACCTTACCAATAACATCAGAGGATCCCTCATTTATTAAATAGATCACTTTCTCCTCATACCCCCAACCAGATATATTAGTCAAAATAAATGCAAGCAACCTCCTCTGTGGAAGGTTGTGCAAGGGGCAATAAATAAGAATATGATTTAGGGACTCAACTGAGTTTCCATCACAGGGGCAGATACGATCTTCATAAGGTATTTTAGAGTATCTGCCTAGAGACACCTGTGAGGGGGTGACATTGAACATAGCACATGTCAGCGCCCTACATTCCCTGGGAGTTACAGTGCTTGATACTTAACTCTACTTTGCCTTGAGAATCAAAAACTCTTTTGCATACCTGTAATTTACTTGGCATTGAGTCACAAATTAATTATCACATGAATAAAACATTTTTTTAACTGAAGAGGGAAAATATAGGGTACAATCCCACTGCATTGTGTCCATGGTGTCTAAGAACTAAAAAATTATGCTGTTACCTGTGAATAAATTTTACCAGAGTTCATAATATCATTGAATAGTTGAGACTTGAGGTGGAGATTTCCATGGGAAACCTGGGCTTCTGGCTCACAGTCTCTGTAAAGGGCTTTCAGGTACGGAACATCAAGTTGATGGGGATAATCTATACTATCAAGAGCAGTACTCAGGAAATATACATCCTTCAAGGACCAGAGACCACTGATACTTAGTGGTAAGAACCAGGGCTACTGACTTAAGAATTATAAAAATGGTTTACAATGGATTGTTTTCTACGAACTGTGAGCCAAGGAATTTTGTGGAAGGAACCTTCCCTGACCCCTCCTCCCCACAGTAGCACCCTGCTCTTTGGAAAAGCCTCTCATTACTATGGTAGACACTGGAATTTCTAGTTAAGTTTGAAGCAAATGTTGGGATTCTTCCCAGTGAGAAATATCTAAGCATTTCTATAAGACAAGTGAAAATTCTCAGAAGGTATAAGGGACTTTCTGAACATGGGTAGCATGGGCTGTAGGGAGGTGTGAGTAGAGGGTGATTTTTGGAGGCTTGTTTTCCAGCCAATTTTCAGAAATTCACACTCCCCTTGCAGCCCCCAAGTCCCATCCCATTCCTTTCCAGAGGGTTCCCTGACTCTTTGGAGTGGCTATTCTGAGGGCATGGGGCTACTGTTTGGTACAGTGTGGAGATGTTGCCTTCTGTGAGCTCTTAGGATACAATCCAACAAGTGTCTCTGCAGTGATGTAGACTTGACTGTACTGACTCGGACCTGAGTCAGACTCAGGTCGCGTCAATGACTTGACTCAGATTGGACTCGGACTTGACTCGGTGATTGTAAAAGACTCAGAAGACTTGACTTGAGACTTGGAGCCTTTTACGACAAGTCAAATTTTATTCAGGTTTAAACCCATTTTCCCCATTAAATAGATAGGGATTCGCAACTCACAACCAAAGACTCAGGACTTGGGGGCAAAGACTTGGGACTTGACTTGAGACTTGGACCCAGAGACCTGAGACTTGACTCAAGACTTGGAGTCGGAGACTTGATCCACATCCCTCTGTATCTGGTATTTGGGAAATGACAAAGTAAACTTTTTTTTAGCATGAGCTAAAGAAGGATCATCACATATTGATTCTAGGTCAAATGCCCAGAAATGTCACCTTAAGCATTACGTTAACACCACCAAAACCCCCAGAATCAGTTAAACGATATGAAGTTATACCAGTTGTTTTGTTCTAGTCATTTCTTGATGGCCAGACAGGAACATACAATAGTTGGGAGAAAAACATTCTTCTCCTTGAACCCCAAATGTTCCTGTTTTTTCTCTAATTTCAAGTAACCTAAAGGTTATTAGTATATTGTTTGGAAAAAATGCAGAACTATTACTCTAATAAAAATTCTTATTGGAGTGAAAGAAGAAATAAAGGTCAGTTCAATGGTACAAATCAAAGGTAGCAGCCACAGGGCAACTATGGCTTCATGTTGGAGAAAGCTGGTTATATGTTAGACCATTTCTGGACAGTTCCACTGAAACAACAACACCTTAGGTAGGGGAAAACCTTTTCTGCTGTGCAATGATAGTAAGAATGAATTATCGGGGTGGGGGGATACACAAGCATTTCTCCAGAACATCAAGCAGGGAACTGAAATCTAGGTAGCTCAGGGTCAGCTCAAGCCCACCCCACCCCATAAGTTGTTGTCAATGCTGCTTCCTCTTGATTTCATGTGCACCTCCTCCCTTTCCTTACTATCACTACTACTGCATTCTCCTCCTCCCTCTAGAACTATTCTTTAAAACAGGGGTGGGGAACCTCTGGCCCGCAGGCCGGATCCGGACCGCGGGTCGATCCGGTCCATGGGACCGGAGGCTCCACCGCCGCCGCCCACCTAGTCCCTTTAAAAGCGGACTTTCTGGACCTGTGCAGAGCGGCGCTCTCCGCAGGTCCAGGAAGGCCGCTTTCAGAAGGAGGAGGCGCCGAGGTGACGGGTCGGCCTGAAATCGGCCTTTCTGCAGCTGTGCAGATCGCCGTTGAGGCCGAGAGGGCAATCTCTCGGCCTCAATGGCGCTCTCCGCAGGTCCAGGAAGGCCGCTTTCAGAAGGAGGAGGTCACCTTTTCCTTCTGAAAGCGGCCTTTCTGCAGCTGCGCAGATCGCCGTTGAGGCCGAGAGATTGCCCTCTCGGCCTCAACGGCAATCTGCGCAGCTGCAGAAAGACCGATTTAAACTGGAGCTGACGCAGGAAGGCGGCAGCCGCAGTTGCCGCCGCCCAGAGCCTCAGGTAAGCGGCCGTGGGTGGGTGGGTGGGAGGGAGGGAGAGAGAGAGAGAGAGAGAGTGGTCCGTGGGTGGGTGGGAGGGAGAGTGGTCCGTGGGTGGGAGGGAGGGAGAGAGAGAGAGAGTGGTCCGTGGGTGGCTGGGTGGGAGGGCGGTTTAGAACTGTAAATTCACGGGGGGTGTCAAATTTGCGGTGGGGCCCCCCAAAATTTCGAACGGCCTTACGGCCGGCCTGCAGTCAATTTCCCCAATGGGGAAATGGCCCCCCACCGCAAATAGGTTCCCCACCCCTGCTTTAAAAGTAGGAAGAGATGGGTAGCAGAAGAAGTCTGTGTGGAGAAAGAGCAGTGAACTAGAATATCTCCAGGACCAAAGAAAGCTAAATATGGAGATTTTTGAGAGACAGACAGACAGACTTCTGGGGAACAACAGCAGACAAAGCAGTAGCCATTTGGAGTTCAGTTTTAATAAGAGTTTCACAGTGTTCAATAAAATGTGTTTATTCCACATAGTCTCCAGTGACATCATTTTGCAGCAGATGCAGCAGTAAATATTACATGCTGAGCTCCATCCTCAGATCCCTTTGAAACCAGAGGGTTCCACTTACAGACCTTTCCAAAGAACCAGAATTTTCAAGAGTTGGTAACCCTGAGTAAGTGTCCTCCAATATGCCCCAAATCATCCGCAGTGTGCAGGAATTCCGCGACAGATGCTAAGGTGTTCCTAAGCATACACACTGATATAGAAAGCGTTCCCTGAAGATAGTAAGTTTGCGCATCAGTGTTCTACACACCATGCTGATAAAGCAGTTTTTGTGTAACAGCACACATCATGAAATCACTTTGGACTAGTTATGCATTAGCGTTACGCATTATGCGATAGGGACACCTATCATTGTTCTGCAGTGGCCATTTTTAGCCAGGGAGTAGCTAACTAGGGCAGATGTGGTGAAAGTAGCCTTTGAGCTCAGTAGGGTGTTGGACATCTGTTGTGCCTTGGTCACAGATGATAATGGAGGCAGAAACGAGAACTGAATAGTCCTCTGCCATTGCTTGCATTCATTTCACATTTAATCACTCCAGAAGCTCCCTAATTACTCTGTTTTCTTACTTGGAGAGCAATGTAAATGTGGATAGGGATTCTTCATAATTGGGCACTACGTGGGAGTACTGTGCTAACAAGAGAGCCATGAAAGAAACAGAGTTTGTCTTTTCGATGGCTATAAAAATAACAATATTAATTGAGAGACGCAGCAGTTTTGCAGTGTCTCGGTTAATCTATGGAGGCCTCGTCTATTTTATGTTGGCTCTTCATAGCAAGCTGCAGTGCTGACTTTACATATATAAATACTTGAAAAGAAGTCTGCTTACAGATTCATACTGAACAACTTTTATCACCCTGGCGACCAAGAGTATGTGACAAGTACTACAGTCTTCGACTAGCATAAGATAATTATCTCTGTAAAATGGGAATGCTGGAAGGGCTTAGCTTTGGGGTTTGCTACTAATCGCCTGCTGTGTGAGGAAGGAGAAGAAAATCAACTTTGCTATCTCTTCCTCACTCGCACGATTCCTGGCCTTGAGGAATAAAAGCGAGGCCAATATTTTATCATTTAATGTGGAATGTTGGGAGGGAAGCTGGAGGGCTGACTGGGCACAGCAACTAGAAGTTAGTTTATAACATGCAGCCCTTGATGCCTGCTTCACTCACTGGGGATTGCTGTGGGTAGCAGAGACTGGTAGTTTACTCTCTGCCATCACCCAAAGTTAGGGAAATCAGACAGAAAGTGGCCACCTTGGAAAAGCCCCTTCCCAAAATAACAGAGAGCCCTCAAATCTGAGGGGGGGGATAAAGGAACTAACTAACTAACTAACTAACTAACTAACTAACTACTGTATTTCTTCAATTCTAAGACGCATGTTTTTTTCCCAATTAAGCATTTCAAAAAATGGGGTGCGTCTTAGAATCGAAGGTCTCCAAAAAGCACCCCAAAATGCTATCTTCTTACTTACTGGGGCTTGCGGGAGCTTCAGGGAGGCCTGTGCAACCCTCTGCAGGCCTCCCTGATCTTCAGTTCGGCAAAAAAAACCGGTGATTTTCAGCCATTTCCGGTTTTCGCAAAAACCAGAAATGGCCAAAAATAGCTGTTTTTCGCCAAACTGAAGATCAGGGAGGCCTGCAGAGGGTTGCGCAGGCCTCTCTGAAGCTCGCCCAAGCCCAGGTAATGAGGGAAATGGCACTTTCTGACGGGGCCAGAAATGCTATGCAAAGGCAGTGCACTCAGTCATCCTCAGCTGCAGGAGACATGCTGGGGAGAGTTGGTGCTGAGCAGGTAGATTTAATGAAGGGAGGCGAGTCTTACAATTGATGGATTTTTTTTCCCTACTGGTGGTACTGAAAGTAAAGGTGCACCTTAGAATCGATGGCGCCTTAGACTCGAAGAAATACGGTAACTAACAACAACAACAGCAGCCTTTTCTTGGTCATTGGATTTCTCTTCTGACTTTAATTCAAAGGCGGTTTACATAGACATGCTTTTTTCTAACCCCCCCCCCCAAGGGGTTTTTACAATACAAATGTTATAGTCTTGCATAGAACCCGTCATTCCAGGTGGTTTCCTTCACAGTCCAACCTTTCTGTGGCATTCGCCTTCCATGCTTCGACTGAAAGGCAACCCTGACTCCCACTCAGAGTGCAAGCTGCAGCTTTCTCTCTCTCACAGAGACTCTGCAGCTCATCAGCAGTGTGTTGACAGCCAGTGGCACGCATCACCCTGGGGCAGGCGCGCGTCACCTGGGGCCGCGGAGGCGCGCGTCACCCCCTTCGGCCAGCAGCTCGGCCTCTTCGGCCAGCGGCTCATTGTGCGCGTGCGTGCATTTTTGCGCATGCGCACAACGCCACTAAGGGCAAGAGGCTGCCCTCTTGCCCTCAGCGGCGTTTTCGCACATTTTGCGCATGTGCATAACACCGCTGAGAGCAAGAGGCTGCCCTCTTGCCCTCAGCGGTGTTGTGCACATGTGCGAAAATGCCGCTGAGGGCCTAGTCAGAAGAGGCCGAGCTGCCGGCCAAAGAGGACGCGTCGAGGCCCTCTCCCGGACCTGGCTCTCATACTGGGCGGCCACGGAGGGTGCCACGCGGAGCCTCCGGACTCGGAGGGTGACGCGGTGGCAGTGGGGGTGACACGTGTCACCCCCGGCGGCCCACCACCACCGCCACGGCCCAGTGACGTGTCTGTTGACAGCTCTCCGACAGCACACAAATACTTCTGGGCATCTCAAAGTGCTATCCTCAGATCATCAGGCATATGAGACGGCTGCTCTACCAACTGAGCCAGACCTCCTGCTCAAACTAAGCTGATCCTTTGGTAAAATGAAAGAGAAAAAAACTGAGGTCGGGACACAAAGACTGCCAAGGAGGTTAGAAAGCAAGCTGACAATTTAAATAATCAAACTGACGTGGCTTAACTAAATGTGTTCCCTATCTCAATTTACTCATGCTGTCCCAGACTTCTCACCCCAAGACAGCCAGGGAGTGAGCACAACCCATTCATCACATCTCCACTCACCACAACTCGCTCACTCTGGACCAGTGGAATTGCACATAGGGGTTTGGGCTTCTGGATTTTATGGCCATTGGGCTTTGGCTAGGTACCCTCTGAAAAATGGATATCAGAGGGTCACTTGGGATCCTGAATTTCCTGCTCCAGGGAGTCAAGAGGGCTTCCTGGACCAATGTCTTGGTTCAAAGTCAAATCCTTGTCTACTGGTTAAAGGGGAGATGCTGTTGCAAAAGAGAAGATGCTAAACCATGGATAACAGCGTTTTGCGTCTGAACGACTCAGTAGCCCATGGAATGCAGAGGCACCACAAAAAGCTTCTGGGAGACCAGAGCAGTACAACACAGGTGAAAAGAGATGCAAAAAAGGTCAAAAACTACATAATTTTCATCAAGATGTTATCTGACTTTACAATTTTTTTAACTGTTTGCCATAACAGAGCTGTAGTATTATGTTTAAACAATTTCTGAATGTCACTCTTGTACTGAAATGCACATAAAGATATTTGATAGACCCCTTTGCATCTAGATAATTCAAAAATAGCAATTTCCTCAAAGTGAGGTATATTAAAAGAGGAACATTGGCACAATACTCCCACGTAGCGCCCAATTATGAAGAATACCTATCCACATTTACATTGCTCCCCAAGTAAGAAAGCAGAATAACGAGGAGTGAAGTCTTGACTGATGGGAGGATGAAAGTCTCACTTGCATCAATATCCAATCTGTCCCTGGAACCTCAAGCTCCCTCTAGGTTCTCCACATACCCAAAGGAAGGCCCACCTGAGGGCTTGAGGTGGGCCTGAGGGTTTGAGAATCATTGAACTATAACATTACTTTCGATTCTCTTAAAATTGTCTGTAGCCCTAGAAACCGACTTCCTAATTGGGCCACAAATGTCGAAGGATCTTGTATTCAATTATCTGCTTTCACCCCTCAGCAAAGGTGCCACAGGCTTGCTCTTCAGACATGCCTCTATCACCTTTGTTGAGCAATCTGTGCTTGTTAGAGGGTGAAGGTAGCTAATTGAAGCTGATTTGGCAAGTATATCAAGGAAAAGCAAAAAGGGAATTTCTTAATTCATTTTCACTTGGCATGGATCGTCTGCTATGTCATCTCAGTGGTGACTCCTATTTTATCCTATTTTACTAATTTATTTTGCATGTAGATTTGACAATACTAGCTTCATATTAAATTGACAGCAAAAGCTGAATAAACTAATTTTGATTCTTTTTTCAAGATCACTCCTGTGAACAAAAAAATTACTACATTTGCAGCAGGAAGATCTCTAAAGAGGATTCTCAAGAATATGACTTCCCTTGGAAACTGCTTTTTATAATGATGTTTTTGTTTTTAATAAAAGGAACTGATATGAGCCAATCTGGTTAGATGATGTGGATTTTCTCTTAGGTTTTTTTATTCATCTTAATCTAAGCAAAATAAAAAAATCTGGTCTTCTGGGAAAGAAACAAAGCAGAAAAGAAAAGATATAATCACCTATCTTTCTACAGGAAGAGAGAATTTGAAGAAACGTTAGTATTGCTGAAGTAGTCTGGAATATGAAGACAGATGTCTGAATCTTTGGCAGGTTTCTAGACAATGGGATATGTACCTGAAATAAAGGTGTAGATGTATTTTACTGGTTATAGGTGACACTCTTTGATCTGTGGGAATGAAAGTGCTATTACCTGAAGCTCAGATTGTCAACATCTCTGCATCCTGGCCCATGACTGCTATAAGTCTCCAAAGCTAAGCACTTCGAGCTATAATGACAAGCTTTTTGAAAAGTGGATGGGGGAATTTCACTACTTCTGAGTAACTCTGTTACAGCACAATACTAGCGCTGGGGCTGCCGGTGGACCGAGCGGTCCACTGGCCAAAGCCGTTGTAAATGTGCCGTAAGGCACTTTTCCGATGACTCATGAGCAGACGACTCACGACCGCCCTCCCCTGCTCCGCCTCCTGAGCGGCCAGATAACCGCTGCTGGACCCAGGTAAGGATCCAGCAGGCAGGGGGGTGGATCAGGGGCAAATGGATGGTGGCCATAGGCCCAGCCACTCCAGGAGGGGGCGGGGGATGGCTTCGGCTGAATCCTGTCCCCCGCCGCGTGGCTATGCCGTTACACAGCCTCCTCCGACTTCTGCCAGCAAAATAGCTGGTGGAATTCTGAGGAGGCGGATCAGCCCCAGTGCCCTTTACACTTGGGGAAGGGGACAAGCATCCCCTTCCCCGAGGAGACTTTCCGCCGGGCGGGAGACTGCCCGCGGCAGAGCACGGGATCCGGCGGGCAGCCTCGGCCGCCCGGCAGATCCTTAGGTAGGATTGGGCTGCCCCTTTATTTGAGTCTTGTATCACATGCAGCATCAAGTTTTGAAGCCTTGGGGAAATGAAACATCTAGTTTTCTTAATAAAAGATATAATTTCATTATAAGTGTTTCGGTCATGTGGTACATGGTAGCCAGAGTTCAAAGGCCGGGAGGCATCTGCTTGTGACTTGCAAAGCCTTGGTGTTTACAACAGGCTGTGAGATTAATACTGAAAGAAGTGAGATGGACATATGACATAAAAATCATTAGACTCCTTCTCCGGGTGGAATGATGTGTTATAAAAAATGAGCTTGACTCTGAAAATGGAAGCCTCGTGCTGAATTCCCCTTCTCCGTAATACGTGATACAACTCACCCTGGCATGTAACCACTGGATATACCTGGTCATGTAACATTTTGCCAAATGGTAAAGTAACTTTTTCACTAGGCTATAAAAGTTCTCACCACCGGAGGGAATGACCAATTACAGACTGTTAAAACCTGACTATTGAATTCTGGCCCCACATATGTGTTAGTAACTTAACTGGTTTCCCAGCAGGGTGCTCTACAGCTCTTTGGCGAGACTCTTAAGACAGGCCTGCAGGAGGTTTCTCCTAAGCCAAGGGAAGAAAACAAAGTTTGGGGTGTACTTGAAAAACCGTGCACAGTTAGTAAACTGTTCCTGAATACAGCACAGATTTAGCACGTGGTTATCTTATTCTGTGGTAAATTATCACTTATTAAATGGTTGCTTCATCTATTTGCCATAATCCTTAGTTAATCAGTGTTCTTTATTCAGGATTTATTAATTTTGAATATTCTCAAAATTACTTTCACAAGTGATAGTCTCTTTAACTCTGTTTTCAAAAGGGCAACGGACATATTCCGTAAAAAGGTATGAGCTAACCCCTTACTGAAATAAATGGGTCCTAAGATTCAGTTGATTTCAGTGGGATGTATCCATGCATGCTTTTGGTCTTCTGCATTGCTGTTGCCCCTGTATTCATCATATATATATATATATATATATATATATATATATATATATATATATATATATATATATATATATATATATATATATATATATATATATATATATATATATATAATATTAAGAATTATCATCATTATTATTCTAGTGTGTATTTTCCATATTGTAGAAAAAAACCTATTTATTTATGATTTTATTTGAAGCATGCATACTTTGCTCTCCAGAGAAACAGACATAAAATTGATAAAAAGAGAAGAGTCTGGCTTAGTTGGGAGAGCTGCTGCCTTCAAAGCCCAAAGACCAGTGAACTTGATAAGTTCGAGACACGCTGCTGGCTAAAAGCTGTGAAAGCCTCCAGGAGGAGAGATAAGAGCTTCCAGCTGCGTCGGTCGAGTGTGGGAGGCGCCAGCCAGCAGAATTTGTCAGACTGTAAAAAGGATACCATCTGGAAAGTAGCCGTTCATGAAAGATTGGACATTCATATATATTGTATATAATATACATAACCCCATAATATAATATAATATAATATAATATAAAATATAATATAATATAATATAATATAACCCCAAGGGGGGTTAGGACAGCCTGCCCATGTACACCGCCATGTACACCGCCTTGGATTAAAGTCGGAGGAGAAATCTAATGACCAAGAAAGGTGGTATATAAATACTGTATATTATATATTATTATATTATTAAAAATCAGTAAATCCTGAAAGCAATACAAGGGTTTTTCCCCCCTTCACCTTGACTAGAGCTTCTTCTCTTCCTCCTCTTGCTCACAAGACATTGGATAGTTTATGGGGAAAGGAAAGGTCCACTCCTGAAGCATCAACAGAAGGCAATGGTGTTCGTTTGCCTACTTTTTCTCTTCTTTGACTTCTTCCTCAGCCTCTTCCACAGTTGCATTCTAAGTGGCTAAAGAAGAAAATTCTAAATCACTATCAGCACAATCCTATCCAACTTACACCAGCGGTGCAGTGAGAACAGGAGGCCCCAGAACAGAACGGAGATTCAAATCCCCTCCAAAGGGGGATTCAAAAGGGATTTAAATCCCCCTCCCCTCTAAAGCCTCCCACCCTGCCCTCCCCTGCTGGTTACACCGGTGGTGTAAATTGGATAGGATTGCGCTGTTGATTCATGTTTATGCTGAATGCTCTTTAATTGATCCTTAATTTTACTGAACAGAAAAGCCTTCCCTCCCCCTCCCCCCTTTTCAAACTCCATCACAAGTTCATGCTGCGCATATCATGTCTCCTTCCTGAAGGTGGGTTTGGAGCACCAGTGCTATTTTCACCACACATTAGTTGTGTAACATTTGCTTACTAATCTTATTATTTTTGCTGTAACTGTTCTTCAGTGTACAGGATTGGCATATGTCTGCCCGGATTATGAATTTTACAACACTGTTAGGGTTCTGTACGGTGTCATAATGCACTCTTCACTGATATTTTATCACCCAAGGTCCCAGTCATCCATTGAAGACTGAAACTGGCAGACTATTTAGTGGGCCCTGAGTATAACTTTGAGACAGCAGGAGCTGGAGCTTGCTGTAATTATGCTCTCCCCACTGTCGAATCTGCTCCCTATTGAGACCGGGAGAGCAGCATCTGTTGCAACATTTAGGCAAAAATTAAAGAGGTGTGCAAATTTGCTGATGCCTTTAACTGTAGGGAATTGTTTTAATTAAAATGTTTGAATGTTTGGGTCCCTTTCATCCAAAATGTAAGACTGGAAAATTAAGTCATGAAATACATTTGGATAGCAATATTTTAATGGCACATTGTTGTGAGTAGGATACAGGGGCTACAATATTTGGTAGATTCAAAATTAAATGAGACAATTCATTAGAAAAAGTGTCCTTTATTATTGCATTATTTGCTAGTTAGTACAGCCCTAACTACAGCAAATGCTGTGCCGCCATTGTGCACTTTGGGGCTGCTGGCACAAATGGCCAGAGGCCCTGCACACATACCAGCGGCTCCCAGACACCCTGCTGGAGCAGGTTGGGCAGTTCGGGGAGGATTCTGGGTTGCTTGGGAAGGGGAGAGGGCTGGGCAGGGGGATGTTCAGGGATGAGAGGAGATCTCAGCAACAGCGGTACACAGAGAGATTCTATCACTCTCTTCATACCTCAAACCTTTCCCTCAGTCTCCTCAGACTTATGCAAGCAAAATAGCTGGTGTACGTCCAAGGACACCCATTGGAGGCCAGGTGGCCTATGGGGAGGTAAGAAAAAAGTTTTTTTACCTCTCCTGTGCCATCTGTTTCCGCCCGCCTCCCAGCATGTAGTACATTCTCTATCAGTGATGCTGATAGGTGCTAAACATCAAAGCACTAATCTAGCGTCAAACAGCTGATGTGCTGGGGATTTTAAAAGGCATGTCAGGAGTACTTGCCATTCATTCCCTATTACAACTGCACTGTAATACATAAGCTATACACACTATACCAAAATCAACCACTAGATGGTGCTGAAGGGCCCAATCCTATCCAACTTTCCAACACTGATGCAGCCGCAATGCAGCCCCAAAGTAAGGGAACAAACACTCCCCTACCTTGAGGAGGTCTCCGTGACTGCAACCCCCCCCACACACACACAGAATGCAGCACACACCCTGTTGGCATAGCTGCATCAGCCCTGGAAAGTTGGATAGGATTGGGCCCAAAGACTCACATAACGACGGACTCACTTTACAATGGAGTTTCAAGAATGTATCCCTGTTGTTAACCGGGGGACGCCTGTATTTAATTCCATAGCATTTCCTCGGTTCAATTCCATAAAAACGAGACAAATCTGAAACTAATATAAACTTCCAAATTTCTATCAAAACCTCCAATTTTGCTTATTTGTATCCTAACATTCAATAATAATAATAATAATAATAATAATAATAATAATAATAATAATAATATGTACCAATAATTCAATGGTTTGATGTGAAAAATTGACTAGAAAACATCTCCTGTGGTTACATGTGAATGACTATTTTATTAGTCAAATAACTGGGGGGGGGGGATGGAATGTGTAGATATTTTAATCAAAAGACATGCAAGTGACCAGTCCATCTTTATGGTTCTCTGCCAAGTCACAGATAAACACAGAACACAACCCCACCCCCCACCCCAAGCCCACATAAAGCAACACCACATTTGCATCTCGGGCAGAATCAAAGCCAATTCCATGTTGAAAGACAGAAGAAAAAAGTACTGTTGTGTTATCTTCCTTTGTATACTAGAGTGATCAGATTTCCTGTTGTGTTTTTTGTTTTATTCACTGCTGGAGAAAGTAAACGAGAACATGCAACGGTTTTGTAATATAACTCAGTTCAGTTACGAGATAGTGTATAGATGTGTAACGCATATAATGATTTTATTGAGCACTCCGATGATCATGTTACCCTAAAATTGGATTGAAATTTATTTGTAGATACCTACAAATACATTATTTGTAATGTGTTTCTTTGTGGTACATTGTACTCAGCATTCCATGGTTAATTTGTACTGATTCAGGATATGGAGAGAGGTTTTATTTGATAACAGGTCTGTTCAGGTGTTTCCTCTCCCGGGGGAACATGTGAGGGGCTCATAAGTCACATATGTACTGGATAACAATGGGGGCAGGATTAGCAGCATGTTATAAGCGGAGGACGTGATTAGCAGAGCCGGCCTTAGGAGCTGTGGGGCCCAATTGGAAACGTTTTTTTACAGGACCCCAGGTTCACAGCCAAGGATGGTAGAATCTTAGAGATATAAATAAAATTTCTTATAGACTTTATATCTCTATGGTAGAATGGAAAGCAATCAAAATGTGTGCTTACGAAGTGTATGTGAGTTAATGAACTAGTTGGTGAACTTCAATTTTTTTTTTGAATGAAAATATAAGGCTAAGTGATAGGCAGTGGTATCGCTACTGCGTGGCGGGGGAACAGGATGCCGGGGAACTTCCGGTACATCACCCTACTAGTGTGTCATCCCCTCCTGCCGCATCTTCTTCGGTGACTTAGACGCTTCTAAGTAGGGCAGGCAAGGCTGAAAGCGGCATATGCATGCAACGCCACTGGAAGCCTTGCCCTCAGAAGGGCCAAATGAAAACCCAATCGCATCTTCGTTCAGCCCTTCTGAGAGCAAGGTTTTGAGCGGCGCTGTGCGCATGAGCCGTTTCAGCCTTGCTCGGCCTACTTAGAAGCGTCTGAATCGCCGAAGAAGATGTGGTTCAGCCTGCCGGCGTGTCACCCTCTCCCGGCACATGGGGTGATGCGACAATGGGGTGGTGGTGGTGTTGGTGTTGATGCGGCTGGGGTGCTGGGGGTTGACGCTCCAGGCCGGGCGACCCCTCGCCCGGGGTGACGCGCTGGCTCGTGACGCCGCTGGTGATAGGGACAGGGTAGCATAACGGCACAATGCTGTGTAAGTCGAGCGTGCTGCCCTGGGGCAGGGTGTCACGCAAGAGCCGTAAAGCACTTGTGCGACACCTGGAGAGCAAGCAGCGCTGGTGTTGCGGCCAGCGATGCTTGCCCCGCCGTCTCCCCAGCCCTGCGGCCGCTGGATCAGGTAAGTTCTACCCTACGCCGGTCAGGACAGGTGCAGGGGGAGGGTGGACCAGGCGGCGAGGGAGGGCGGCCATTGGCCGCCTGGGGCCTGGAGGGGGTGGGAATACCGGTGGCCGAGATCCCTAGTATCCTGAGCTCCCTCCAGGCCTCAGGTACGCTGGCACAGGCAGTGCAAATGTACACAAGCTCTGGAGCTCACATACATTCGAGGAGGCCCATACCTGCCGCTTACACGGGGGGAAGGGGACGATCATCCCCTTCTCCCTAGTTGTTCCCAGGCTGCCCCGGGGCAGGCCGGGAACTCGATAGGATGCGGTGGTTGGCCATTTAGGCCGCCTGCCACAGCCAACACAGGATCAGGCTGTTAGACAAGATCATAGGCAGTCAAATCTGGTGGTCAGTGACTAAGATACCAATGGAAAGAGACCGGCCTGAGATTTTTTAATTGTGCGGGTGATTTCACTACAATGGATGATGTAAGTAGTATTAGAACAAAGGGTAGATGGGCTGTTTTTGAGGCACCACAGTGAAGAGCAACTTGTACAGAGATGAACAAGACTTGTTTGAAAAGGTCAGCATGGCCTCTCCAAAAGGAAGTATTGCCTCTGACAGCACAATCCTATGCATACCTAATCGGAAGAAAGTCCGGCTGAGTTCAATAGGATTTACTCCCAGGTAAGGATGTACAGGACCGACTGTAGCCCAAGAATCTTTAGGGTGATGCAGTAACAACTGAATACTTTGCTTTTCAAGTGATGCTCAGTGTGTTACTATCCCTGTTTCCTGTGAAGGTGTGGTGATGCTTGGCTCTTTTATGCAGTAGGAGCCAATAGAGTTCCACCTTCCCGTGCAATTATGAGCACCATGCAATACGTTTTCAAGTACAGTACCTACTATATGTGTGTGTATAGGCAATATAAATTTTTTTTACAAACAACAAATCCATTCATGTTATTCACACACACACACACACACGCACACACACACACACACACACACACACACAGAGAGAGAGAGAGAGAGAGAGAGAGATGCCTTTCCTCAGTAAATCCTATATTTCTTTATCACCTTCATCTTAATTGCACAACAGGAATTTAAGAGTGTACACTCTTAGTTATGTTCTCTTTGCTCCTCAATTCTGTAGAGTTTGGGGTTGTATAAACAACTCTCTTGGTTAGTATCTTATTGTAGCAAACTTAGCCCTGTAGGGGAGTTCAGCCTAACCTTTCAGAAGTTCCTTTAGATCCTGCCCCCTCACTGTCAAATATTCTGGCATCTTCAATTGGTTTTTCATTCCTTTTTATGTTCCTTCTTTTTAAAGTTTTTTCCCCCTTGCTGTATGTTTTCTTTCTCTCTTCTCCTGCTGTTCTTATTATCTCAGGTCCCACAGGTATCCAGCTGTAGTTTTCTTTGTTTCCTCTGTTTGACTAGTAGCAATTTTTACTCCCTCCTACTACGTCTAGGATTTTTTTTTCAGTGTTTGCTTTCCTTCTAATCAATTCCTTTCTTGTTCAAAAGGACGTTGGCCTCCCAATTGTTCTGCAGACTCTTTTTCCCTATTGTGATGAGGTAGCTAAATATCGTTTGCACATTCCCTGTTGTTCTTTAGTTCTGCTGTCCTTCATTTTGGTGATATGTCAGGGGACTCACAATGTCAGGGGAAAAAAACCTCCAGTACATCCAGAGCCAGCGTGATACACTTGCTAATGGTGTGGAGCAGCTGGCAACAGACTCCCAAGCCAGGAACTAGGGACCACCCTGCAGGAAAGGAAACAGAGCAGGAAGGTAGGGCCTAGAAGGCCTGGAGCCATCTCCTTTGTGTAGGCTTACCAGATTTCCCGGTTTTAAACCAGAACCCCCCCCCCCCAATGAATAAATAAATAAATAAAGTAAAATAAAACAAAACAGAACAAATTGTTTTTTTCTGGGTGCAAAGTGCCCAGTTGCCGCCCGAAGGGCTCCCAAAATTTATTTATTTATTTTTACTTACTTACTTAATTTCCTTACCTGTCCCACCGCCGCTACCATTGCCGCCATTCCGCCAGCCGCGGCCGCCATTGTCATCATCTTCACCACTGTCGCCATCATTGTCGTCTTCGTTGTCTTCAGCGGCAGTGGCCACCGCCACCACCATCGTCCATGGACCCGTCGTCTTCTTCCGCCGCCACTGCTTTTGCCACCTCTGGAGCCTAACCGGCTGCATCCAAGTCGGCCAGGACTCCAGCTGAGTGAAGCAATCTCAGCTCCCTCCCGTGAACGCATTTTCCTTTGTTCTTTTTAGGTGACCAGCTAGGCTAGGAAGGGTTTAAGATCTTCACAGCATCTTGCATTTGCATGTAGGAAATCCCAGTTCAAAAAGCTGATCACTGAAGCTCACTGGAAGGAACCTCATTTATTATTATTAATTATTAACAGTATTTATATACCGCTTTTCAACAAAAAAAAGTTCACAAAGCGGTTTACAGGCAAAATCAAATGATTAAATGGCTCCCTGTCCCAAAAGGGCTCACAATCTAAAAATGATGCAGAAGAACACCAGCAAACAGCCAGCCACCCACCAGAAAAGACATTGTGCTGGGGTGAGAGGGGAGCAGTTACTCTCCCCCTGCTAAATATAAGAGGAGCACCAATTGAAAAAGTATCTCTTGCCCAGTTAGCAATATAATCCATCAATTTGAAGATTTCATGATTTTGATCATTTCAGTGCTTAGGAAGGATTATATGGGTAAGAGTTCCTTATGTTTGAAAAGGAAGCTTTTGCTTGAGGAGGCAGGGTCCTCTGTAGTCTGTTCACACATGCATGTTCATCACTTGCTGACATTAACATCAAGTGGTGACTCACATGTGTGAAAGAAGCATCATAGACTAACCAATCAAGTGACAGAGGTTTAACATAAACTCAGGCACAACAATTATCAACAGAGACAGTGCATTTGACTATGAGTGATAGACATATACACACATCTGAACTACCCCAAGTTGTACTGTTCCTGCTGAACAGCAGCTAGAATTGACCTTCCCCGTACAACTAGTTGTTATGAACCAACCAAAGCACTTCTTGATTGGCCTGACAAGTCTTATGTCTGGGTCATTAGGATTACGTTTCTTTGTAGCCAATTTACATTTTGTTTTTAATTAAGCAAATATCTAACAGATTGCTATTGATGTTGGTGTTATTTTTATGCGCCATATTTATACTAACACATTAACAGCATGCTTCATTTAGCATATGTAGAGCTAACATGCTCCTGATGCAGTTAACTAAACTGAGAACAGTTGTTTTTAATTACACATTTGCTATAATTTCTTTAAACTGCTTTCAAGTTATTCAACAGACATGTACTTTGTTACAATTATAAACAATGATTGGAGAAGTGTCCAATAAATTGTTCCTCAAGATGTCCTCCAATAAATACCAAAGTAGAACTAGGGATATACAGTACAACCCATTACTGAGAAACTCACACCCAATCCTGTCCCCTGCCACTCCATAGCATGCAGCTGTACCAATGGTGTGCCCGCTGCATGCTGGGGGGGGGGGCGGAATCAGACAGCCAGGTAATCTGTCAGATCACCTATGGGTCCCCTCAGACACACTTTGCGTTGCCTTCGCTGCACTGAATGGCTCTGACGCCAAGGGGGCGGGGCCACCTCGTGCCGGTGAGTAAACGGAGGTTAGCACAGTGCGGAACTTACCGTTCCGCCCCACCTCGAGCGACACCAGTGTTCAGACCCACGCCAGCTATTCTTAGGAGAGGAAAGGGGCAGAGTGGGTTGGAAAATTGAGGCTAGGATCCTGCATTTGGTTCTGCCACTATGTAGTCAGATTGGGCTGCCTGTTTGTATTTTAAACGTAAATAGCAGCTACAGGGGGTGGGCTGATCAGATGGAAAGCAATGGTACACACTCCTTTAGAATTTTTATATCTTAAGGAGGCCAAATGTCACATTATGTTAAATGCATAAGGTCATATGCAAACTCTGTCTTACACAAGAAATATCTCCCACTCACAGAAGATGGGACATGATTTTCAGCTATTTTCAGCCCTTTCCTTATTCAGCCTCCTGTGCTCCATACCATCTTGTTCCTGACCTTTCCCCCAACTCCCAGCAGCAGATTTTCAGAGGGGGTGAAGGGGATGAATAGGGATGGCAAAATTGCTGGAAATTGCACCCTTCTTCCCTCTTGTGCAAGCAGGAGACTGTGCCATGCAAGTGAAGTCTTGAATGCAATGCAAACATTACAGCGCAATCCTGTCTAGCCAGGCTGCAGCACCGGCACAGAGCCTGCAATGCATCCTGTCCAGATAGGACCCAGTGCTGGAGTGGCTGGAGCTCTCCTCGGGGGAAAGGGACGTTTAGAGCCTCAGCCTCCCCAATGTAGGGTAGAGCCCCAGTACAACCCCAGCCTCCCCAATGGGTCAACACAAATGTGTGCCTGCTATTTTGCTGGTCCACATTCGAGCCAGACATGTAACGGAGGACAGGCCTGGGAGGGGGGATAGGATTTGACGGAGATCACCGTCGATCCCTTCCCCTTACCAGGCCCAGTCAACCAATCCCAACCCCCCAGAAAGCCCTGTTCTGCCCTCCCCACACCCCTCCACTGCCCAGCAGGGAACCCACCTTCCCTGGTGGGCGCAGCTCGGAATCCAGGCTGGAGAGATCAGCACCAGCCTCAACACCAGCGTCGCTTTGTCCCAGGCATGTTTACGGCACGTTTGCAACACCCTAGACTGGCGAAGCGGGTGTTCTGCTGGTCTACTATGTAGACAGATTGGGCTGCCCATTTGTATTTTAAACTTAAATAGCAGCTATAGGGGGAGGGCTGATCAGACAGAAAGCAATGGTGTGTGCAGAGAGGGCATTTAACCATTTCTTCTTGTGCTGTGGTCCCAGTGAAAATGACCCCCAAAACTGGGATTAGCCCCAGGAAGGACCTTCCATTAGTGCCAGTTGGACCTTCTTTCCAAGGTAAACAGCAGCATCTGGAGAAAGGACATTTAATTTAATTTATTTATTTATTTATTTATTTTTATCCCGCCTTTCTCCCCGAAGGGACACCGAAGGGACTTCCATTTTTGTTGGAAGTGCAATGCAGGGGGGGGGGGGAGATGAATCTCCCTTCTACATGCAACATGGTTCCAATCCTGTTCAGCCTGTCCCCTTGATCTCCCTGATTTTAAATTTAAAAATTTAAAACACACATAGGGTCAAATTCTATGTTTAAGGCGACATGTAGTTTGGTCTTCATCCACACAGGTATGGGATATTAATTTACAGCCCAAACGTATCAGGGCTTACAGTGGCGGATCTCATGCAAACAGCCAGAGACCACATGTGAGCAACAGCAACTCTTAGCAGATAGGTTGATGGCAGGGGTGATTTGAGGGTGGTTTGAGGAGGATCAGAGGTAGTTCAGGTAGTTCAGGGAGATCCTATCCCCTTTTCCCAGTCCTAAACCACCCCCTGAGACCCCCCCCCCCCCGGGCACTTACTTTGACTGATTTAAGCCTGGAAGGCCTGCACTCTGCATGGTTGCGGCCTGCTTGCAGGCCTTGCTTGCTGGCCTCTCTAGCACGTCATCTCCATGATGGAGGACTCAAGTCCTCCACCATGGAGACGATGTGCTAGAGAGACTCTGCAAAGTTGCAGCCTCCTTGCAGGTCTTGCTGGCCTTTCTAGCATGTCGTCTCTATGGTGGAGGACTCAAGTGCAGGCCTTCCAGGCCTTGCAGAGCCTTGCACCCTCGGGAAAGAATGAAGCTTTAATCGGTCAAAGTAAGTGCTGGAGGGGTGCCGGGGGGTGTCGCGCCACAGGTTGGGAAAATAAGACCTCCCTGAAAATAAGACCTACTGCATTTTTTGGAGCCAAAATTAATATAAGACACTGCCTTATTTTTGGGGAAACACTGTAGCTGGCATAGGTCTGAGGAGACCTATTGAAGGCCAGGAAACCTACAGGGAAGTAAGTAATAAAGATTTTTACTTACTTCTCCTGGGCAATCTGATCAACACCGCCCCCCTCCCCCAGTATGCAGCGTTCGCTCTGTCAGTGGCTCTGCATGCTATGGACTGACGGGAGATAGGATTGGGCCCTTAGAATGGTAATATTATTAGATCCAGTAGTTGGAGCTGGCAGGGGTCACCCATCCATTAGGTGAGGTGGGTTGTACCAGTGGCAGATTGCAGGGGGGTGAGAGTGCAGTGGATTGGGAGTGCCTTCACCCTGAGTTTGCTTTCACCACCACCTCCCTCCAGCCTGCTGCAGACCCTGATCTGCTTTCTGCCTACTCAAAGCAAGTGGAAAGTGGACCACCTGCCTCCTTACTTTACTCCTTGCATGGTTTCTTCAAACATGGTAGTGCAAGACTTCTAGTTTGATTTACAGGGACTGTGCAAATGAAGGACCGCGTTCATTCACGTGGTCCTTTTAAATCTAACATGGAAGTCCTGCACTTAAGCAACTGAAGAAAGCACATGAGGAGCATGGTAAGTGGCTGCTATTCTCTTTATTGTGTAGAGGTGGCATCAGGTGGTATTCTGGGTCACTCCACCGCTGGGTCCTAGCAAATATTATATTGCAAAGGTTTTTTTCCTCTTAAACATTAGAAATTCCTGGCATAAGGTGAGAAAAAATCAAAAAGTATTGAAAAGGGTAATGTTCTTGCAGAACACATTGAAAGCAGCTTCAGAGGTTACAAGGAAACCTTCAGTTAAGATGCATGATTGATTTGTACATCTTCTCTTTCCGCTTCTGGTGTATCTTCTCTGAAGCATCAATTTGTAAATCTTAACCACAGTGGCGAACAAGCTGGACACACATTTGCAGTCTGAAAAATGCATGAGTCGCAACTTCAGATGTTACAGTAGACGTGCAAAAATAAAAATGCATGAATCACTTGTACATTTTTGCTGTCATTAATTTTACAGATTCATAAACCTGTACATATTTTTTGTAAAATCTGTTCTACATCCGTGCCAGATTTAATGCTCCCTAAATGTATGTATTCCTGCAAATAATAGCAGGCAAGAAAGCAGAAATTTTGATCTGCGAAGGAAAACAAATGACAGGCTTCAACTTTGCTGCAAAAAAAGTTATTTAACCAAACATGGCTTCCTGAATTTCATGAGCACCACTACCGGCATAACTGATCGTGCTTGTACAAAACAAGGCAGTAAATGCTCAGCTGTCAAGTCAGACTGTACAAAAAGAAGCAGAGGGGAAGGGGAAAAAAATCAATGTCTGCCAAATAGGAAATAACAAAGAAGTAGAAAAGACTAGGCAAGACAAAACAAAATGCAGAGAGAGAGAGAGAGAGAGAGAGAGAGAGAGAGAGAGAGAGAGAGCATGATTGCCTGCTTTTAATTTGGTCTGGTTGACCAAATTAAGTTCCTTATAAAAGAAGTACTTACATGACATATTATAAGTTCCTTATAAAAGTACTTGCATGACATATTTCAGTGCCAATTCTGAATTAATGCACTCTTTAAATACCTGAAGAGCTGTGATATACTGTAAATGAGAGCAGAGATGTGGTCTCTGCTACCAGAGAGAGCAAAACTAAATCCAGTGGGTTTAATTTGCAGGAGAGAAGATTTCAGCTGAACTTTAGGAGACACTTCTTAATGGTAAGAACAGTTCAACAATATGACACTTCAACATTGTGACCAGTAACCTAGGAAAGTGATGGGCTCCCCCACTGGCGTCACTACAGGGGGGGGCGAAGCTGTAAGTTCTTCCGTGATCGGAGCCTCCGTTACACGGAAGAACGAAGCGCCCCGCCCCCACGCCTTCCGACCCATTCAAAGCAGTGAAAACAACGTGCAGGAGACTCCCTGCGCATTGTTTTCACTGCTTTGAATGGGTCGGAAGGCGCGAGGGCGGGGCACTTCATTCTTCTGTGTAACGGAGGCTCCGATCACGGAAAAACTTACAGCTCCGCCCCCCCCCCCCCTGTAGTGAGCCAGTGGGCTCTCCTTCCCTGAAAGTCTTCAAACAGAGACTAGGCAGCTACCTTTTGGGGATCTTCTCATTCTAGATTTCCTACATTAAGCAGGGAGTTAGGACTAGATGCCCTACAAAACCTTTTCCAACTTTATTATCCCATTATCTCAATCTAACAAGGATAGATAATGTGTGGAAGATGCATTTGTTCTTGGGTGAGATGTTGTATGTGGCAGGAAGCCAGCAATCAGTGTTAAATGTATGACTCCTAACAGCGACTCAGGAACCACATATCTATCCACACTCAAATATACATTTTCCCAATATGATCCTCATTCTCTATAGTGTTTATGGGATTGCACTTGCCCATTCATCTGGAAATGTTCCCATTCCTCTATGTGTGGTAAATACAGCATGGACAGTTAATAGCAACATTTTGTTATGAGAGACTATCTCCAGATCTAGGTCAATGAGTATACTGTGGTGAAAGTTAGTTGAAAGAAATTGCAATGAAGTTCTCCTCTGATCTTAATGGGGTTTAGGCATAATTATGTGGAAATAGATAATGCACTTCAATCCTAAATGAAATCAACCTTGACTGTTCCCTGGAAGGACAGGTACTGAGGCTGAAGCTCAAATATTTTGGCCACCTAATGCGAAGAGAGGAGTCTCTGGAGAAGACTCTGATGCTGGGAAAGATTGAAGGCAAAAGGAGAAGGGGAAGGCAAAGGATGAGATGGTTAGACAGCATCACCGATGCAACAAACATGAAAATGAGCGAACTCAGGAAGATAGTGGAGGATAGGAAGGCCTGGCGGGATATGGTTCATGGGATCACGAAGGGTCGGACACGACTTAACGACTGAACAACAACAACAAAGATAATGCACTATCAGTTTACTCGTGGTGTGACTAAGTCATGACTGATATGATTGATGTACAACTACAGTGCTTGCCTTGAGCACCCTTTGCTGCTGCCATGAGTATGTGCTGCCGCATCCAGGGACATCAAGAACTACAGGGATTACATTTTCCCCTTCCCCCCCCCCCCAGCATCTGTGTTTTCTGTTGAACATGTTGGCAACAGCATTGAGGGACACTGGGAACTATATTTGCCATGGCTCCTACCACCTCTGCATACTGCTGCACATGTCCTTAGAAGCTTCAAGGGGAGTTGGAAACCATGGGAATGATATTTCCCATGGTTTCCAGCCACTTAAGATGCTATTGTGCATGTTTAACTGCAGCAACTATGGTCCGATTCAGACTTTACTAGATGGCCTCCTGCAAACTACTGTAGTCACCACCACACTCTAGCAAGTAAAGGAAAAAGAGGTGACATAGATTTCCAAACTGCCATTTTGGTCTAGAAGAAGCCCAATCAGCAAAGGATATCTTTGTAAAGGTAGGTGACATATTCCTCTGTATGTCTAATACACACTATGTTTGAATGCCATTCCTTCTGTTTTTCACCATGGGAAAAACTAGAGATTCATGAAAGTTCTGTAATAAATTTGGTGAGTCCAATTGAAATCCTTTTGACTTTCCACAAAATTTCCCAGATGGGGATGGGCTATAGCTGAGTGGTAGAGCACCTGCTTTGCTTGTGGAATGTCCCAGGTTTAATCTCTGGCATATCCAGGTAGGGGAGAGACAGATCCATGTCTGAAACCCTAGAAAGCGGCTGTCAGTCAGTGTTGACAAGATTAACAGCACAATCCTACCCAGTTCCTCCACTGGTGCAGCAGTGGTAGGGCAGAATGGGAGGCTTTGGGAGGGAAAGGGGATTTAAATCCTCTTTATATCCCCCTTTAAAGTAGAGGCGTAGCAAGCCTCTACGGTGAGGTGAACCCGTTGACACCCCTGTACGTGATGTCACAAGCCTCGCCCCTGTGCCAGAAAAATCTGAAAAATGCCTCCCAGGCGGTTTTCTGCCTAAAAAAACACAATAGAGGCGTGGACGGGCGGGCAGGCAACTCCTGTTGCCAGCACTGCATCCCAAAAGGCCGTTTTTGCTGCCACTCCCACCGTTAAATTGCCACCGAATCGGTGGCTTGTGCACCCCCTGCCACGTGTCTCCTCCATCGCCCGGGGGCCCACCCGAGGCCACCCCTAGCGACATCTCTGATTTAAAGGGGATTTAAATCCCCTTTGCCTCCCAAAGCCTCCTGTACTCCCTCCACCGCTGCTGCACCAGTGGAGGAGCTGGGTAGGATAGTGCTGTGAGTTAGATGGACCAATGGCCTGACTCAGTTTCCATGTTCACATTTCATTGAAATAAAATGGGCAAGACGGCCCATTTTTTTTAAACCTGTTGTTCTGGTCCTGGAAGTCCTTTGGGATTTTGGACCAACCTAGTTATAAATGAGGCCTTTCACCAGTTTTTTCCCATCTTTAGCTTTTGACATTGGAAACAATACCCCATTTGGTCAACGATGCTCTCTTGTATGTTAGAAGCTATCTAATTATCTTATGTTGCTTTAAAGGCTTATATGGATGAGTGGCCTATAAATATAAAGACAACAAGAAAGTCTGAACATGAGCTTTACAATTGGGAACATCCATTGATGTGCTGCAAGGGAGCTCAAAATGGTTCCAACGATTCTGTCGAGACTTGGCAGTAGCGAGCTGCGTTTTGCACTGTAACAAACAAGAATGAAGTTATCTTGTCTGTCTGTCAGCACAATCCTGTGTAACTTTGCACCGGTGTAACAGTAGTAACCGGTGTAACCAGCGGGTGGCGCAGTGGGTTAAACCGCTGAACCATGATTAAGGAGATGGAGCATGCTCAGGAGAACAAGCATGAGCTGTCGATCGAAAGGTCGGCATTTCTAATCCGCGACGGGGTTAGCTCTCGTTGCTTGGCCAGCTCCTGCCAACCTAGCAGTTCCAAAGCATGTTAATGTGAGTAGATAAATAGGTACTGCTTGCGGGAAGGTAAACAGTGCTCTGTGTTCCAGCCGCATGCTACGCGCTGCGGCAAGGAGAGTCATGCCGGCCACATGACCACGGAGGCATCTTCGGACAACGCTGGCTCTTCGGCTTTGAAATGGGGATGAGCACCACACCCTAGAGTGGGACACGACTGGACTTAATTGTCAGGGGTCACCTTTACCTTTACCTAACAGTAGATGCACCGGTGCAAGTGTACTTGCATCTACTGTTACACCAGTGCAAAGTTACACAGGATTGCGCTGTTTTGGCTTTTAGGCATCCTCTCTTTTTTGGTGGGTATATGTTTTTGTATTATCTTGTATTATAAACAAGCATGTAATGTCTGTTCCTCTGATTACCAAAGTTCCCCTTGCATTACACTACGCTGGGACATACCAGTGCTCATTTCGTGACAATGAGACATATGGCAAAACAGCATCATTGTAGATTCAGAGCTGCATCTTGTTCAACATCATGTCACTGGATGTTCCCTATTGTAAAACTCATATGCTCATTTTGACCTTGTTGTCATTGTTTTGTTGTATAAATTATTCAGCTTGCAATGTCATATAGGTTAGACGCTCCAGCAGCAAACAGCAGAAGAGAAGGGGCAAAAAATACATCCTAGCAGTGCCAAACAAGTTTGCTTCTTTCTTGGAAAGTTTTAGGAGATGTGATGTGATGAAATGCACAGTTGCCAAATGATGTTTGAGGTTGGAATGAATTAAATCACTTCATATGTGCAGATGAGAAAGTGGGCTCTGGGACGTTCAGTTCAACAAAAGCTGATTTGAGTTCAGGTTGGATATTCCCTGTTTGGATGTGGAAAAAATGAAGAATTGTCTGCCAGCTGTCTAAAAGGAAGCTACCAAACCCTATGTTGACAGATTTTCGAAGTTAATGAGATCTGTGGAATTACTTATATCAGCTTTGGTATTAGCATTTCCAATTTTGTTTTTCATTTCAGTGTAGTGTTTTCCAGTTTGTAGCAACCATATGATCTATCAGGCATGTGTTTAAAGAAAATATTCCCTGAACGGACTGGCAGGTGTCCATGAGCACAATCCACAAGCAGTTTCCCTGGGCAGGCCCCCATTAAATGAATGGGCATTGTGCAAAACGACTACTTGCACTGAGAGTATTGCAAGGTGCTTGCACAGGAACATGGCATTGTGCTCTTGATAGCACCCAGCCCCTGGCCAGCACTTTCCTCTGCTCCACAGAGATGGGCAAGGTGAGCACTTTAGCTGCCCAGACACCTAGAGCTGACATCATCCATGGGTGTGAACTGTAGGATTGCATTTTGTCAAAGGTAGATGTGCAAGTGCCAGCCTGAAGGAGTGAGACAATAACCAAGGCAATGGTCTGTGATGAAGCATATGGCTCCCTAAATGAGCGTAGGAGGAAGGAAGGAAGGAAGGAAGGAAGGAAGGAAGGAAGGAAGGAAGGAGAGGGGGGGGGAGCAGGGATAGACTCTACAGTTGTGTTTAGCCTCGGATTGCAGAGGCCCTGCCTCCACCACCTGAACCTCTGAGGCTTCAAGGAGGCTGGACCAGAAGCCAGAAGCCCAATCACAGGTACAGGATAGGATGAGGTCACCACTGCCTCTTTGTATACCAGGGCTAGGGAATGACGACGTTAAGGCTGACCTCCACCGCACAAATTCCGGTGCGTCCCGGGCGCGTGCGGAGAGTGCGGAGCTGTGTGGCTTCCATTTTATCTGATCACATTGGAATGCAGGAGAGCCGCACTCTCCCGAGTTCCGTTGCGATCGGCCATGGACCATGCTCATGATTTGAGAGGACGGGATGCGGAGCTAATTGTTACACCAATGGAATGAGGGTTTTTTCAGCCAATCGGAGCACACTTGTGTTTCAGCCAATCAGAGTTGAACTTTTATTAGAAGACGGGACAATCAGGAGGGACTATTTGCATTGAAGGAACTGGTGGAGCCCAGGGCAGCGTTTCAAGCGGGGCGTCCAGTCCCCTACGCTCACACGCCTCGCCAGGCAAGCGCAACGCAACAGGGGTAGGTGTAGATCAGCCTTTAGACCAAATGAGGCAACCAGAACCTGACCCACCTGATGCTTACAGAATCCTTTGATGTAGAGTTACCCCCAGGGCCTGACACACAGCTCCATATTAGTCCCCTGCTAATTGGGCATGAGGCACTTTTATAATTGGTGCTCCTCTTATATTTAGCAGGGGGAGAGTAAATGTCCCCTTTTCACCCCAGCACAGTGTCTTTCTGGTGGCTGTTTGCTGGTGGTCTTCTGCATCTTTTTTAGATTGTGAGCCCTTTGGGGACAGGGAGCCATTTAATCATTTAATTTTGTCTGTAAACCGCTTTGGGAACTTTTTGTTGAAAAGCGGTATATAAATACTGTTAATAATAATAATATTACTGGATTTCTCCTCTGCCTTGCTCTTCTTCTTGGGAGTGAGAAAAAAAACCTACTAAGAAAAGTAAACTCACTGCTTATTTCCAATTCGGTTTTTTATCTCCCTAACAAATTGTGACATGCACTAAGTGTTCAAGGAATTTTGAAATAATTACCTTGGTATTGAAATACTGACTCATAAGTTGAGTAACTCATAGCTAAAAATAAAATAAAATAATCATTTAGCCTCTCTAGAATGTCTGGATAGGGATTAGATTTGCCATTGCTTTTTAATCATACTCTCCTTGCCCTGGCATCTCCCAGCCATTTTTCATATTCACATCATTAATGTCCCAGTTATGCCTAGAAAGGAGGCAGTTTATTTAGCTGTGCTAGTTTAACTGCTAAACTACTCATATGTGTGGGGTTTTTTTTGTTTAAATTAATGCTAGAATCTGCCTATATGTGCACAAAAAGATATTTGTCTTTTGCTATCTCTTTAGGGGAATGTAAAATACAGTAAGTGGGGAATGGGCTGCTATACTGTAGCCAGGATATTGAAGACAGGAACGTGATGGTATAGAGAGATCAGATGGCACCATGACAGTTGGCTGCTCCATGCGCAGCAGATGTAAAAACAAACAAACAAAAAAAACCCTCCATAAAGTCCATGTTAGGACTTATTATGAAAGGGATTGAAAATGATACAGTCAGTATCATAATACCTTGATACCAACCTATGCTGCGGCGACATATACAGAATTATGTATAGTTCTGGTCACCCCATCTCAGTCTAGAAGGAGATCATAGAGCTGGAAAAGCTGCAACTGAAATGATCAAGGAGATGGAGCATGCTCAGGAGAACACTGAAATCTTTCCCTTTCTACTCAGAGCAATGCTACTGCTCTTTTCTACTCAGAGCAATGGTACTGTCCATGTCTTAGGTCAGCAGTTCTCAAACGTTTTGGTTTCCAGAGCTGCTGACACTCCTAAACGGAGTCTTAGGGAGCCCCAGAGTGCTAGCACATGAGCAGAATTGTGCAGTGCCAACCCCAGTGTTTCCTTTTTTTGTTGTCCTGATTTTTATATAGTGGGTGGGGAGGGAGGCATATCAAATCTAGTCGAAACACCCAGAGCAGGTGTGGGTAGCGTTTAATACCCACTTCATCTCTGTGGATCCCTGGGACGTCTAGCCCAAAGCGGGGTCTGGGTTGCTTATTCAGTGTTCTCTATATACATGCTGCAATCATTTTGTCTGGTTCCTTCTGAGTTAGTGGCTAGGGAGGTTGTTGTTCTTTTTTTACTGAGAGCTGACAAAATATTCTCTTTTGACTTGAAATGGGTGGCGAAACACATTTCAATGGACCTTGCTTCCAAGTAAGTCTGCACAGAATCTTGTCTGGAATCTGATATCCAAGATCTGTAGCCTCACATTTCCTGCCGACGAAGTAGGCCTCCTTGAAGTGAGCATGAGAAAAGACGCAACTGCTATGAGCAGGAGGAAAGAGGTGTCTGCTCGGGCGCTCGGAGTTTGGGCACATGAGCAGTGCAGCGCCACACTGAGCTCTACAGGAGCTGCTGCAAACTCCAGGTGGCCAAGAGAAGTGTGGGGACAACACCAGGGAAAGGGGCGGGGCTTGTTGTGGTGTGCTTGCGGAGCCCCTGAGGTAGTCTTGTAGAGCTCCCTGAGTCCGTGAAGGACAATTTGAGAAACACTGTCTTAGGCTATGGTAAATTATAGCTAGGCTTACCAGACCTCCAACCGGGACAGAGTGCTAGACCTTTAGGAGAAGGAATGTGGGCACATGTAGCTTGTTAAGTCCTAGACCACAATCCTAGGCATGTCTACTCAGAAGCAAGCCCCACTGAACACAATGGGGCTTGCTTCTGAGTAGACATGCCTTGGATTGTGCTCTAAGGTTTAACAAGCTACACCTGCCCACATTCCTTCTCCTAAAGGTCTAGCACTCTGTCCCGGTTGGAGATCTGGTAAGCCTAACTATAGCCCCTTTCTAAAGATAAGCATGAGCTTTTCACCAAATGTTACATAATCTTTTGCCATTTGTTATTCCATGCTCAGATTCTGCTGAAATTGCATCTTTTGATAAGTTCTTTCAAGACACTCAAAAGCAGCTTTCTCGTTTCCCTGAAGAAACATTGAGAATCCCAATAACACAGATGACCTAGATGCGCTGCAGCATACAAGTGGAACGAGTTAACTTCACCGCAGAAGTTAAATGCTTCTCCTTTAACTTGCTTTCAAAGTATTTTTGTCATGAAACCTGACACCCTTTAATGTGATGTGGGATATTTCAGCTATACTGTAGGCATTTACTCATTATCACTCAAGATGAGTGGAAATGGTACTGAAAGCCTGTTGTGGATGGTGTTACCATCCCTTCATCATTCTTGAAGCTTAGAAGCATGCTCAGAGAACTTGAACTGCATCGGACCTCTCTGTGCATGTCTGAAGTCATTGATGGTATTATTATTATTATTATTATTATTATTATTATTATTATTATTATTTATTATTTAAGAATATAGCTATATGCTGCTTTTCAACAAAGCGTAAATCACAAGGTGATTTACTGTATGTTTAGGCTGGCTGACCATATCCAAAAAGGGACAGGGTGCCTATACCCTTATTTTATTTATTTATTTATTTATTTATTTATTTGTTTATTCATTCATTCATTCATTCATTCACATTTTTATACCACCGTTCCTCCAAGGAGCTCAGAGTGGTGTAAATATTTCCTCCCCTCCTTTTTGTCCTCACAACAACCCTGTGAGGTAGGTGGGGCTGAGAGATAGTGACTGGCCCAAGGTCACCCAGGAAGCTTCGTGGCTGAGCGGGGATTTGAACCTGGATCTTCCAGGTCTAAGTCCGACTCCCAAACCACTACACCATCCTGCGCATTGCCTTCGCTGCTCGACTGGTTCTGATGGCAAGTGGGCGGGGCCACCATGGAACAGAGCGGTTACTGCCGCTGTGCAAGACTTACCGTTCTGCCCCACCTCTAGCAACGCCAGTGCACAAATGTGCCTCGGCAGTGGGGAACATGATGAAATTGGGCAGATGCAGGAGCATCGCATACAGAAATGCATCAGTGCACATAGAAATGCATCAAGCTGGTGGAGGGTGGGGCTATGCCATGTTCCCATGCCCCCCCCCCCCGGAAGCTCCCTATCCTCAGGTACTGTAGGGCCATGACAACCTTCTGGAGGAGAGGGTTGCTCCTCTGGGTCATTGTACGGGACTGGAGAAGGTGTAGGATGCCATGACACAGCAGTAGGGGAGGGGCACCACCATGTGGATGGCCATGTTGCCTGTCCCATCGTCTTTGACCTGCAAGGTGGGATATTCAGATGATCAACCATAGTTTGGCTATGGTCAGTGTGCAAAAGATTGTTGTATGAGGCAAGGATTGCATCCAATGATGGGGTAATGTAAGCAGAACTGCATGTGTTACTCCTCTATACAAACCTGCTTAAGGTAATGCGTAGTTTGGCTTTTATTATTCAGACCAGTCCTAAGACTGGAGACACCAGTTGAACCTGAGGCTTTCTGCATGCAAAGCATATGTTCTCTCAGTGAGCTGCAGCCCTGGTCTTTTAGACTTCTGCATCTGTGTACATATTCCATGTGTACAAAGTGTGCAAATGATTCATTCAGTTAACGTTTTCTTACTTGGGCTGGAATTTAAGTTGAAAGATAATATAAGTGTTGGAGCTTAATGCTAGTAATCTTTGCAGATGTATTATTTCAAAAATGACTTTGAAGTAAAATTATGTTTCCATTATGGTTGTTTCTTTCACTCCTTCCCTGGCAACCCTCCCTCAACACACACACACACACACACACACACACACACACACACACATCCCCTCAATTGCAGAAATGGGAGAAATGTGATTTATTATATAAATATAACTAAACATTAATCAGAAAATATTTTCAACCTATTGTCCCCCCTGACTAATTCCTGACTAATTCCATGAACATCCTGATAAGACTATATCATAAATCTCTGAGAACTCTTTGCATTCATATGAAGTCAAGGAATTGATGGCAGGTTTTTATACTGAATTTATTGTGTTGAACAAGGACACACACGCGCACACACACACACACACACACACACACACACCACAGAATGCAGTTAGTAATTCTATAGCTCTGCCTTCCATTTACACCTGTCCTAAAAGCAGAAAGCAGTGACAGTTAATAAGTAGAATGGGGCAATGCACTTTTCCTGTGCTATTTTGCTGTAAATGTTACTTCCCGTAGCATTAATTTTGATTACCGTGCTCTGGCAATATAAATCAGTTCTGAGTTGCATAGCTCTGATTTCATCATCAGGCCTTTCACAACCATTTAGTGTTGCAATTCATACTGTGCGGTGGCCATGGAAGAAAGAGGAGGGTTTTGAAGCAGATAGCTAGGGTCCTGCGTATACCTGCTGAGAATACTCCAGATATTTCCAAAATATGTATGCACATTGCTTAGAAATTATTAATCACATCTCTTAAATTCTCCGCTTTTCAAATTCATGGTGCATTACAGCCAACTCTCTGTTCTGAAACCTGTATCTGTAAAGGAAGTTGCTTTGTTTTGTTTTTTTTTCTTTAGCACCTGCAAGCACTTGGAACCAAAGGGTCAAATGGCAAGTGGGGTTGGGGGAAAAAAAAAAAAAAACTACGAGCAGAAGGATGTTGTTTTTAATTGACACAGTTGAAGCCCAGAAGACGGATCTGTTTAGATAAAGACAAACCGTGAAACCCTTCATCAATTCCTTAGAAGGATGTTGATCTGTCCCCTCCCCACCAGTCCCCTCCCTGCTCCTCTCCCTCCCCATTCTGCCCACACACACTCCAACTCCTGCCTGCCCCCCCCCCCTACACTGACTTGCCTGCACTGTGGCTCATTGAGAGGCTGCTTGCAGCGGCCAGGTCGTGCTGTATGGTGTGTTGCCTGTTACGATGAGCCATAGGTGTACCACCGGAAAGTGAGTTCTAGCAGCTTAGTGGTCCATTAGGATTGCGTCGTCAACCACTCTATCAATGGACATGGAAAATATACATAGCACTTCCTCAAGTAATCTAGGTTGCAAGTGAATTTTATAAATATCCTTTGTGTCCAAACGAATGGAAAACCATTTCTGTTTGGAACTTCTAACATATTTTAAATATACTAAATACAGTTGGACTTTTTTTATCCACTGGGGTTCTGTTCCTGGAACCACAGTAGATAAGAAAACCTGTGTTATATGAAATCCATGTGTGTGTGTGGGGAGGGGGGCGTGTCGGGTGCCACATTACCTTTTTTCCAGCATCTTTGCCGTTTCCCTCCTCCTGAGTTTAAACTGACTGAAAAAACAAAAGCCACTACTGGAAGCAACCTGTGTCCAACTGTAATGTACATTTGTATGATGTTACCTTTATCTCAGTCAAATGCAGCATAGCCTTTCTTTCAGTATTCTGTGGCTACTTAACAGTTGGGCATAATCAGCCTGAGCTCTGCATGTTTGGAACAATTTCAATTCTTGAAGGTACTCAAAAGAGACCCTATTGATTGGTTCAAGGTCAGCAGTCAGCGAAGCCATGCAGGACCAGTCATCGTCCTCGCTCTCACCCCCAACCTGACTTGGGCAAGGTGACTGACATTTTCTGCCCCAGACAGACTTAGCATCATCTCTTCACCCCTTACAACGTACTTGATCTTTAAACCAGAGTGCTGAGAAAGAAATGAAGGCACATTGCCCATGTGGAGAAGATCATGCTTCAGAAACAGCCTCCAGCATTTATTATGAAGACGATCCACCTCCAATGTCAAAGTAGCACCAGCCCCTGCTGGCTCCAGTGAAAACGTGTCAGCACTACACAGTATAATGTAACACAGAGAGGCTCAGGGATGGAGAAACCATTAGTATAAGCAGAGATGACTCGAGATAGTTTGCTGCTTGAGGCAGAAAGTCCAAATGGCTCCCCACTTGAGTAAAAATAATAAACTATAGTAACATCTATATAAGATATGCTCCGAAAGCAGAAATTGTCATAACAAAGGAATTCTACCGGGTTTCAAGTGTTTATTACACTTGACCATAGTATTCTTCTAAATTCTCTGCATTGAATGTTAGGGGCTCTGATTTGCAGTGGTTTTGCTCCTACTTGGTGGAAAAGTTCTAGCCATTGGGACTGAGACCCCGTTGCACTTCTCTATAGGAATTACCCTATTGAGCTCCACAGGATTTGGCCACAGGTGAGATCATTTGCAGACTTGGAGTATGCTATCATCAATATGTTGATGGCACTCAATTTTATTTTTCCTTTTCCCTGGCTTAGGTGTGGTAGGGTCCTCCACGAATAATGGTCTACATCTAGTCATTAACTGGTTAAAAGTGGATAAAGTAAATCCAGACAAGATGGAGATGCAGATGGTGGCTGGGACTATATGGGATACATGCCTGTTCTTCTTGACAGAGTCACATTTTCCATTAATGGCTTTCAAGGTATCAGTGCTTTTTCATTCAGCATTGGTTTTAGACACCCAAGTGATGGCCAGGTATGTGCTATTTCAGCTTCAGCTGGTATGCCACTCTGGGGACACCACTTTTCATGCCCAGGAAACCTCTCGACTTGACTTGGTTCACTGAAATATAATGTCGATGGGGATGCCTTAACAGTCCCCAAACTGCAGCTGGTTCAGAATGCAGCAGCTCAGTTTTTTGTCTGGAGCTGAATAGAGGGCCAAGATATCAGCTCTTGCTGGGTTCTATGGTGCCGTCTGTTTCTGGGTCAAATTCAACTGCTTGTTTTGACTTTTAAAGGCCTCATTAAAAGCCTTGTGGGACTCATAGCCCACAAGGCTTATTGGCTTTTGGGGGTTGAGTGATGAGGTCAGATTCTCCTTGTTGCACCTTTATGTGGGTGGGCAATGAAATGCAAGGACAGACTGTGATACTTTTTGAACATTCCTCCCTCTTCTGCCATTGCGTGAGTGGAGTTTCTATATCTCAGGAAGCCCTGTCAGATTCTTGTACACTTTGGCTAGACTGTGTCTGAGTTTCAAATTGGTGAGTTGATACTGCTAATTCCCCCCCCCCCCTCCTCTCCTCTCTTATCCTTCTGCCCTAGCTGCAGCTGGCTGAAGGAATCAAAGCTGGGAGAATGAAGTCGACCCAAATATCAAAATGGATCATGGCTCCTTTGTTCACAGCCAGTGTACTTAGCAAGGGATTTGTGCCAAACAGAACAAAATGGATCCTGCTCGATGTGTTTTACTCCTCACCCCAAAACGAATGCACACCCCTATACTGTAACCTTAGCTTTGTAAACCCGAGGAACAACTGATCTTATGTCTTATAAATCAGAATTCGTTTTCCCACCCTGTAAGAATTTTTGACATTGATTCTCCTGTGATGTGGCTCTTCCTACTTCACTTCGATCCATTTTGATTTACATTGGAGAGTGTTTGCACTTTACAGTAAGAATTAATCATTGAGGAATTATTTCGCTTGGAGATCCAGCTACAATACTACTGAGGACAGTACTAAACACAGAAGCCTTGATATATCTCGGTGAAATCTTCTGATAATTGGAAAAGTACTGTGGGGAAATGTCATTATGTGCTGACTCTATGTTCTGAGGCAAACCACAGTTCCCAAACCCCTTATTCCTTTTCCACATCCGAGTTTACTGAGAGAACATGATGGAAACTATAATTTGAGCTGAATACTGAAACCACAGTTGAGGTTGAGAACTGAATAATATTGTATCAAAACTGTTCCAGCTTTTTATACATCTCTTGTGTGTGTGCGGGGGGGGGGGGGGGGACGGACGGGAGAGCTGCATAATCTGAGGAAAATTTATTTTCCACTAACGCTTACAATTTAAAATGAATCCGAAAGTGGTAGAAATTCACCCACATCTAGTAAGTGCATTGATTGACAGCATCTTCGAATTTGCCCCAGCAACTTTCGCATAGCTTTCTTCCTTCTGTGATGCTTCTTTTCAAGAGCCCTCGTTAATTAATGAAGGGACAGGCAACTGTTCGGCCAGCAGAGGATGCTAGTGCCACACTTGTCATGATGTAGTTGGTAGGAGAAATTCATGTCCAGCCAAAGTGTGTGTGTGTGTGTGTGTATGTGTACAAACAAAACCACCAAAAGTCACAGCGTGACTTGTAAATATATTTACAAGCATTGTAGGAATAGCATGCGATGTTCCAAAGGAAGTTAACCATTGAAAGCTGCTCCTACCCCTCTCCGAAGAGTGATTTGGTTGCAATTCTAGGAGTGAAAGTGAAGTCATGCCTTGTGAACAGTGAAAGGGCAAATGTCCGAAATGACATGTTGTACCACAAGGGTAGTGTCAGAGTTTGACATGTCTGGATCTTAAACTGAACATCGCTGGAGCCGACTGTGCTCTGATTCCTCAAACAGAAAATAATTTTCTCAGGCACAGCTGCTACCTACACACAACTCCCACACAAACAAAGCAAACCATTGCCGAGGATACATCACCCTTTCTTTCACATGGTGTTTAGGCCTATCTGAAGCTGAACAGCAGTTGTTTTTCATTGCTCTGTAATGCATATAAATCAAGTTCGGTAAGAGGTAACAGGAGTTGGCCCTATTTGTCAACCGAGCACACATTTAATCAACTCACTACATGTTTGGTCACATAAAATGACTACTGTCCACACAGTGGTTTGCTGCAGCAAAAACCAATTTTTTTTTTTTGGGGGGGGGGAAATCTAATTTTAATATATGCATTTTTTAAGCAATTTCCATAGAATTGTTAGAAAATATATTAAGAATCACTGAGGGTTTATTTCTTTTTCCCAATCCAGGGGGTAGAAGGAGAAGGAACAGCAGAGGCAACAGTGGAGGTCAAAGAAATGCAACCCCCACCTGCTGCCTGGGGCTGCCACTTCAGTTGGTCTCAGTGGCGTCGCTCTAGGTGGGGCAGAACGCTCAGTTCTGCACCGTGCTGACCTCCGTTACTCACCGGCACGAGGCAGCCCCACCCCCTCGCCTTCGGAGCCATTCAGTGGGGTGAAGGCAACGCTCAGGGAGTCTGTCTCACTGAATGGCTCCGAAGGCGAGGGGGCGGGGCTGCCTTGTGCTGGGGAGTAAGAAGGGGTCAGCGCACTGCGGAACTTAGTGTTCCGCCCCACCTAGAGCGACGCCACTGGTTGGCCTCATAGATGGGCTAGTCCTGAGTGGCCCAAAGAAGTGAGAATTTCCCATACAGCAACAACTCATTGTACATGCTTTTGAAACTCCACCTACAATGTCAGAAGCACAATAGCCCTATGCAGACATTATAAAAAGTACCGGTAAGTGAAATAATTTGTGGGGGGGGGGGCGTATTGAGAAAGCACTAACAAGCCCTGTCCCTGTACCAACATGCTCCAAAGCTCCCCCCTCTCCACTGATCAGCATTCTCAAACACTGGGAAGACTGTAGTGTTTGCCACTGAAGAGAAATGCTGTTGTCCTGGTCAACAAAAAGGGGGAGCTTACTCGTCCTTTCTTGATGTTCCAAATGTGTTTTTGTACCAACTTTTGTAACATCTCAGTAGGGCTTATATGACCATGAGAAGATTAAGGGATAAACGTGGGTCTGAGATGTATAACTTCAGACTGCAGATGGGGCTTGCATGATGAAGTGCTCTTTCATACACACACAATTCCCTGCACATAGAAAACTAGCATGTCAGGGGAAGGTCATGCTAGAACCTAAGGGCAGATGTATTTTATTTTATTTTATTTTGTATGGAGAACATTCAATCATATGAACCTTCACCTGTCGTCTGAAATTGTACAGCTCTTATTTACTACTTCAGTGACAATTAGAATTCAGATCTTGTATTTCAGCTTGTAAGGTTCCAAAATATGAGGGATAAAGTAGAACTCATGAACATAGGGGAAAGCGGGCACTGAGCTTAATGAATGTCATCTAAGGCCAATTCTTCCATTGTGGATCTTTAAATTGCAAAGAGGCAGTTCTCCTCACAGATTAAAAGATCCTTTGGGGAAAGGGATTGACACCACAGGGTACATAGCCTCCGACACCAATACCCCCTGGATCCTTTTAGTGGTGAGGGATGAGCCCTGTTCACAGTTGAAGAGATTTTGGGAGGGGAAATGGGTTCTGAAGATGTGTGATCTCATATCACAATTCCCTCCCCTGCCCAGGATATAAAGCAACAAGGAAAAAGCTTTATGTGTCCATTCAGCCTGTCTAACTCCCAGCACTAGCTGGCTGGGGGCTTGTTACCTCCTCTGCTAATAGGAAGTAATTGCTACATATAAAATCCTTGAGTTTGGGTAATGATAATGACTAGATCAGCCAGTAGTTTTGTCTCCTTCAACAGCTGAATTCCCTGGACTTTAATCATTCCAGATGGACTGAAGACAGAGGAGATTTTTGGACTTCTCTGAGCAATGTCTTCATACCCTGAGCTCTCCAAGTTAGGTTTGCATCCATGCAACTTGAACCAACTTCTTCTCTTCTTTGAGGCTATTCGTGATTGGACATGTGGTAGCCATGGAACAAGTGGCCTTCTACATGGTACTTAAAGGGACGTACTGTGCCAGGATTTAACCTTAACTTGATTGGACCGATGTAAGTGGTAAGGGACGTTCAAATGTTCACCATGGGGAGAGCCAGTGCTCTTTGGCAGCCTCCACACAGAGTTAGCAACATTTAAATGGTCTCTTAGGTGCAAAGGGATGATGCGCCATAGGGCTTATGCTGCATAATTGCAGACTATCTCATTGTTGAGTTAAGCACAAGAAAGCAAAAACCGCTCTCTGTAATCTGAGCTGTAAACTGAATGTAAAAGACCCACTTGCACCTGGTCTTATAGCAATGAGAGGATTTTTCTTTCTAGCGAAGAAATGCATTTCCCAACAGGTTCTTCTTTTATTGAGCCTGAAGGGTATGTGACACAGTTAACCTCACCTGTGCCTTGCAGTCTTACCCTTGAACTTAGAAACCTGTGGGGAGAAAGTTAACCTTTTCTTTCTCATCCCCTCAACATGATTTATCCCATATCTTCATACTGAGCAGAATGACTGGACAATAATAGCCCGGTGGGGGGAGATGATGATGACACATAATATATATTTAGGTTCTACCCAGTTCACTCTTGGTCAGATACCATACAAAAGTACTGTACTTTTCAATACAAAAGTATTTGTATTTAAACGGCTTCAATTCTACATATCAATGAGAAGAATAACCCAATCCTATTGGGCTCATCCGCTGGTGGAGCAAATGTTCCACCTGCATAGACTGACTTACGGTAGTTGCAAAGAGCTTTCCAGCAGCACGTGGATTCGCTGGAGCACTGGCGGGGAGGCCTGAGACTTCCCCTGCCCACCAGCGGATCTGCGAAGACCCCCCCCCCAAAAAAAACAAGTAGGATGGTGGGGGAGGGAGGATGGGGCAAGGGGATGGCAGAATGGAGCAGGAGAGGGCAGAACGAAGGCGGAACAGGGTGGGTGGACGGTGGATCGGGTCTGGGAAGGGGGTGGGTTCAGCAGCAGCAGCCACTGAATCCAAACCCTGTTCCAGGACCCGATCCCACGGCATGGGTTCACATGGACCTGTGCCATGTCCAAGTAGACCCATCTGTGCATGGAGGCTTACCCCCAGGTAAGGGAACAAATGTTTCCTTAACAAGAGGAGACCTCCGCAACTGCCTCCTCTGCAGGATGCAGTGGTAGCCATTTTGTCATTGCTGCATCGGCGGGGGGGGGGATAAGATAAAGCCCACTTCTAAAACCAGGAGGTTGCTTATGGCTTGTAACCTGTGATGGTCTTTTCCTCCATAAATGTTTAATTGGATTTAGTAAATCCCATTTAACAAAGTGAAGATTTATTTCTGTAGCAGGTGCAGAAAGGCCCCTTGGATGATAGTATCCTGGGTGGGCCAGGAGAGAGACAATAGTTCTTGGACACAGTAGTCGAGGAAACAGAGAACGTTGAGAGGGGCAAGTGAGTTAGCTAATCAGTTTGGGAGAAAGAGGAAAGAGAGAGTGAAAATAAAGGGATAAATTGATAAAGGAAAAAAGGAAGGAAGAAGAGAGGAAAAGGAAACCAGATGTGGGAGTGAGAGAATAAAAGAGACTTATTTTAGTGGCTGTTGGTGTGCTGGCCAGATGAGTGAGTACAGGAAGGGCTGAACTTATACTGGAATTTTTTTGGAGCTTTTTTCCAATAGGAGGAGCAGTGCACATTGGGAAGAAGGAATTATAGCACTCCAGGGTGCATTTCTGGTGCTACAACCTAGCTGTCTTTGTCGACAACCAGCATACGTCCAAATCACCCTGACCCAAGACTGAACGGTATAAAGCATGTTCTCTGCAACTGACAGCACAATCCTATCCAACTTACACCACCGGTGTAACCAGCGGTGCAGCGAGAATGGGAGGCACCAGAACGGAAAGGGGATTCAAATCCCCTCCAAAGGGGGATTCAAAGGGGATTCAAATCCCCTTTCCGTTCTGGGGTTTCCTGCTTTCACTGCACCGTTGGTTACACCGGTGGTGTAAGTTGGATAGGATTGCGCTGTGAGCAATGGTTCTCCTCTGGAGGTAGCAAGCAATTTCCTTCTAACTCCTTGTCTGTGTTTTTTTTTTCCACCCCCCCACCAAAAAAAAATAGTGGAAGGAAGAGGCATGGGTTTTGTTTCCTTTGCAGCTGGCATGATGAAGCAAATGATGGAATATCCGTTTGGCATCTGATAAGTATTTAACAAATGAACGTCTACTACATTTGGATTTAAAAACAGTAATTAAGGCACTATCAAATGACTTCATCTGAAAACAAAGCCAATCTTAGAATTTTATGAATATGGGGAATCCCAGCCCCTTGTAACGAGCTGTGATAGATCTTCTCACTTTTGCAAGGGAATAATAATACTGCCAGTATGATCTGGTGCGACAATATTGGAATAAATTCCCTGCACAGAAGTTATTTTAAACTGTTAATAATACTTTCAAATGAGCTTTTTGCTATAAAAAAGGCATGCATAATTAAAAAATGTTAATCGATTACAAATGACTAGAGAGTTTGCAAACACTGTAATACAACAACTAATATTGGAGAGATTTCTAGCCTCTAAATTTCTATATGGTACATTCCCTATATTACTGTGAAATAGTCCTAGAGTTGTTATCATCATCCCAGAGATTTCAGTGGGATTTGGTGAATATATACTGGTGTATGCAGTTTGTAAGCTGCCTTCTATGATTACCGGAGAGCTGAACTGAACCTGAGTGCTAACCCAAAACCTAGTCGAAATAAGTTGTTTTTTTTCAAGGAACCAGAATGGAAACCCAAACTCCAATCACTTGGGTGCTTTGAACTTGAGCTGAACTGGCACCAAACCCCTAAACACAAAATGTGGTAACTGTTCAAAATAAATGGCCTAGTAATCATGAACTCAGCTTTTAACTGCATGATTAATGCTTTGTTATCTTGCATTCCTGGGATCCTGGGAAATTCTTGGGATCCTGGGAAATTTTGTATGTTGTGGTTTTATGGCCTGATCCTATCCAGGGGCAGCCTGCATGGTGCAGAGACGCTGACACAGCCTCCACTGCATCCCATGAGCCAGCTGGGGACCAGGCCAACCAGGAGAGGTAAGTAAATATTTTTGTGCTTACCTCCTCCTCCTCTCCCTTGTCCCCTGGGCCTGTTCAGATGTACACCCACTCTTTTGCGGGCACAGATCTGTTAGGATGAAGGGGGGATGTCAGGCCCAGAACGGGGGCTCCAGATCCTACCAGCATCACTGCCACCAAGATCCCACCTTGCTCCAAGCCACCCCTGGCCCAGCCCTATCCATGCCCTGATCCACCCCACTGCCAACCTACCTTCACCAACAGCTGGTCTGCCACTGCTGGCTTGGGGCTTGGCAGCAGGCGGCAGACTGTTGGAGCGACAATAGTGATGGCATCCCACATGATACAATGGTGGTGGACCATGAGATCCGCCAGCATATCACGTGGATAGGATTGGGTTGCCAAAAACGTAAGTAGAAATCTCTATGCAAACACACTTCTAATAGTAATTGTCATGCAAATTGCTGTCCTTTTAATAAACCAATGCCAATCCAGTCAATTCACAATCGCGTATTTCCAATAGAGCCAACAGGTGAAAAGTACATTTTTTGTTGCAATCCATCACCAACACAATTATTTTCCCAAAGCCCAGCTGTTCAAGATTTTAATTGTTGCAGGATTATTTCAGCATAAATACACCAAAATGTGAGACTCCGCTTAAAGATTTCTGGCTTTGCAGATTAAGTAATCATGGCTGCATCATAATTCATATCGCCTGGGGAGGTGAGTAGGATTTGATAAAAGTAAATAATTTTATGGTAGTGCTATGCAATTTATGCTTATCAAACACAGACACACATCACATGCAGAGAACATCAGTCAGACACATTTCTTACTGTGGGTTCTATTATAAGAAGAGGCATTAGTGCTCAATTAGACCAAAATTAGTCCTGCAGCCAATTTTCCCAGCAGACTCCAGGGTCTTCAGTTCTCCGTTTATTTGCTGTATCATTTATCTCCTTTATCAATTAAAAACTGCAGAGCTCATTAAAGTAAAATGCAAACAATGTGCCCATTACTAATCTATGGACATCTAATGGCACAACTTCTACTACTCCCACAACCACTTGGCATTTATTTCGCATCTTTCAAGAGTTCAGCACTTCACATATATGCTATTTCGATAATCCTTTTGTAAGATGAGCCTATGTTGCTATACTCATATTTCATGTCTAGGGGTGAGAGTGACTTGTCTAAAGATGAGCTTAAAGATGAGGTGAAACATCCTGGTTTATTGCTCCTATACTACACCAAGCCGTAAACTCATTATGCTACGCAAAAAGCAAAAAAGAGCATCATTGTGATAATTGCCGAGTTCCTGCAGGTGTTTCCAGCCTCTGTGGACAAGTAAATTAATGCCCCAGTTCATACATTACCCAAAGTGGTGATTCATTTCACATAATGGAGGAGCAGGTGTGTTCCCTACTGTCCACCATGCCGACGAGGTAATTTATGTGCTGGGTGGGTGGGTGCTCCTTGTCAAAATTATTCCAAAGGACCACCTACGCAATTTTGTCTTTTTTTCATGGAGACAAATCACACCAGTTTCCATTACTGTAAAACACTCAACTCATACATTTCATTCTCTGTGGGATGCACATTCTTCTATTAGGTGAAAAAAAGTGTTACTCCACATAATGAATGTTGTTCCACAAGGCATGGCAATGGGAGCATTTTCCCCTATCCTCCATGGCAGGCACATGTGGTGACTTCCTGCCATTGGCTGGTTTGAACTGGTGGCAACCAATGATTGGAGCTTCAGGCTCTTGTCATCTTCAGAACCCCTCCCACCAACCCCTTTGAACAATCCAAGACTAGCTTGGTTGCTTCTGGAGGTGACTAGGAATTCTTTGCTTCCTGTCTGATTGGCCTTGGTGGTTTTTGTTTTTTACTTTTTCCAGATCAGTGGCTCCCAAACTTTTCAGCACCGGGACCCACTCTTTAAAATGACACTCTGTCAGGACCCACCTAGCTTTTACGAGGGTGATCTAGAAAGAAATAACAATATATTATTTTATGTACACGTAATATTTATTTATTTATCCATTTCTTGTAATGAGGCAGCCCTAATTAATAGCCTCAGGGCTTGAGGGGTTTAGTTATGTGACCCAGCCTTCACCTGCTCCCACTACCTGTCATTGATGGACTTGGAAAACAAACACACTATAAGAAAGACACTCAAATATTTATCTAACTACAGGAGCTCAGCTCTTTGAAGGACAATTAGCAGCTATCTGATTTTTGAATAGCCTCAGCCTTGAGGCAATTACTTATCCGATCTTTCCATCAACCATGTTCTCATTGGAGGCTCTGTGGGACCCACCAGAAATCAGGTCGCAACCCACCAAGTGGGTCCCGACCCACAATTTGAGAAACACTGTTCCAGATTGTTTTGGTTTGGGGAAGGATTGTTCCAGATTGTTTTGGTTTTAGGTAGGTCACAACTGGCAGGTTGGTGCAGGTATGGAGTTCAGAGTAGGGATCGGTATGCATCCTGAAGTTACCTGATTGGTTAGGGACACAAGACCACCTCAGAGGTCTAAGCTGCTAAAGGCACTGGTTGGGATCCCTTTGAGCAAGGATTGCACAGTAACAGGGTAGGATTGTGGGTGGTTTTGGGACTGGGAGGTGGCCAAGCCAGGGGCAGGAGGGGGAGGATCTCAGCAGCACACGCTGAGTTCCTATCCCCTTTTCCTGGCTCGACATGCCCCTGATTCTCCTTGGACCTACGCCAACTAAATAGCTGGCATAGGTCCAAGGAGACCCATTGGAGGTCAGTCAGCCTACAGGAAGGTAAGTTAACAAAGACTTTTACTTACATCTCCTGGGCTGTCTGGTCACCCCACCCCCACCACCGAAGCATGCAGTGCCTGCTTCATCAGCGGTGTTGTGTGTTAAGGGCTGGTGGGAGATAGGATTGGGCCATAAGTACACAGACATGGCAACTAGTACCAAGAAGACAATGATACAATGATTTTCACACATTGGTTGGAGGGTGCCTGGGGGAGAGATGGCAAGTACCAGTATAGTACTGTATTGTATTCCAGGGAAGTGAGCAAGAGGGAGGGGGAGTACCCCCCAGTTGGAGCAAAAACAAACGAAGACATTACTCTGAAAGAGGATAAGGCACTTTCAATGCAAATGCAGAGTGAGTGCACTGCTTCAAAAATCAGCACCTACTGCTGTTATAAAACTGTAGTGTAATTATAGGGGGAATTGACTTCGTGTTCAATGGTTACATCCAGAGAAAAGTAGTGAGAAAGAATCGCTAAGCTAGGAAGAAGAAGAGAGTGATATAATTATATACCCCCAATAAATAGTCACAGAAGTCTGGATGTTGTTTGGCTTCTTTCTTTACTCCTCTGCTTCTAACCTTCAGCAGAGATTTATAAATGTAAGGTTTAACAGCACCTCTCCAGCACTCCTTGGTAGTAATTGTATTCACCATGGATGACAATATCTCTGCATCAGGGCAGAATATACGAGACTGCAAGTTCTTTGTACCCTTTTTCCTTTGATCATTGCTTCCTTAAATAATATAGGAGATTGCCAAGGCTTTGCTTTAGTGTCTATTTATCACAAAGAAAGCTCCGTTGCCTGTTATAGGCTTAAGTCATGCATTCTGGTTGAGACCTATTTTTATACTAGAACTATAATAGTACTGGACAGCCATTCAGTAGATTGGATTTCTCATCAGGTGATGTACACAGTAGCTAATGTGTCAATATTTGAAAAACAAATCCAAATCTTTAATTAAAATCAACTTAGGTTTTTTAATGGCATGTTTTGATTCCCCAGAAGGTCCCCTCCCAGTTTTGTGGGAATTTTAACCTGTAAAGTTTTAAGGAAACAGCCAAACAAGACTAAACAAAGAAAATACTTCCTGTGGAAAACTTGTGTTTTAAATTAACCCTGGTCACTGAATACGGGAATATAATGAAGAGGACTGTTCAGAAATATATATCCAGACCAACAGAAGATCCTTTGTTGAGAGGAGGATGTCACATTTTTATTCATGATAAAGAGCCTTTACTTGCAACAAGAATGAACATTTGAGGGTGAATATATTCCTTTTTAAATTACATGAGCAGCGCAATCCACCATAAGGATCTGGCTGGCAGCCCGGGGCCACCCGCCGAATCCTGAGCACAGGCTGCCCGGCGCGTGCCGGGCAGGAGGTCTACTCAGGGATGGGGATGTTCATCCCCTTCCCTGGGTGTAAATCCAGGCCAGCCTGATCGGCTTCCTCAGATGTAAGGAGGCCGTGTAATGGCGTGGCCGGCCCGGTGGGGATGGGGATATGGCCGAAACCATCCCCTTCCCCCTCCCAGGCCAGCTAGGCCAATGGCCCCCCTCCCTCGCCCTTTGAAATGCCCCCACTGGATCCCGACTTACCTCATCCGGCGGCCACACGGGCGCTCAGGCAACAGAGCAAGGGAGGCCAACCTCTGCACTGGCCTCCCTTGAACCCAAGTCATTGCGAACGTACTGTACGACACATTTGCGATGTCTCCCGGCGACGGAACGCTCGTTCTGTTGCCGTCGCAATCGTCAGGATTGCACCCTGAGAGTATTATTGCCATGGTCCTGAACTTCCCTTACCCCTCTCCTCCCCCCCCAATGCCACGGTCCTGAACTTCCCTTACCCCTCTCCTCCCCCCCTCTCCTCCCCCCCCCCCCGATTCAATGGAATGAATATGACAGATACTGTATACTCAATGGATGCACGGCATTCCTTTTAAATTTATTCATTTGGCAAATTTACTCCTCATAGTGAGTCATTCATATGGGGTCACTCACAGATATGGCCACATTTAAATGTGGGTTTTCAGTAGCATATACAAGGACATGGTTATATGCATGGCAGCTGATACATGCCAGGTGTCCCAAATGATTCCTCCAAGGAGATCTGGGATCACCCTACTTTAACCTTGCACAAGCCCCATGAAAGAGAATGACTAGCCCAAACCGAAGTCACTCCGTCCAATTCATAGCTCGATAGAGACTCAAACCCTTGTGTCTACAGTCCAACTTGTTGACTAATGGCTTCTCATCAGGAAAGGGCCAAACAATCACAGTTTACATCATACCGATTGGTTGCTATATTCATTCATTTTAAAATACTAATCACCTTTCTAAATTGGTGCTCCAAACAATGTACAAAAGATGACTAAGGTCATCTATGTTGGTCGAAAACGTCCCTAAACACTACCTAAAACTGGCAGTTTGTCTGAATAGGCTTTGTGAAGGTGCCATCTGGTTTTACATTTCTGTTACCATTATTGCTCACATGATGACATTTTTAGAGGTATTCTGATGACATTTAATTTGTATAAAACAGTAGGACATTATCTAAAAGAAACAGGAGTCAAAAGGAGATCTGATTAATTTCAGGCCCTTTATTTCTCCAAACAAAGAATGGATATTTTGATGGATGGGCAAACAGAAATGAGAAATGGTAAGTCCATCATGGCTCATTAACTTTTAAGACGTTCTTTACAAAAGAGACATCTTTTTTCCCCCCCTTTAAGATGGAGGTTTGTAACATTACTTCATTTTTCACGTTTGCACGTTGGTTAAATTAAGTCCATTATTTACACTTCTTTTAAGAGAAAGATCCTGACATAGGCCGCTCCTTGGCAATGCTTCACAGTTTGTTGGGTCCATATTTTGATTAGAACATTATGTTTTATGGCTCAATTAAACAGGGGCAGCATTTGTGCATGGATTAAAAATGTGTGATAGTTTTGCTCAACTCTAATCAGAGTGGATGGCAAGTGGACAAATGTTCCTTACTAGATCTGATATTATGGAATACAACCAACATACACTATCCCAATCCAGAAATCTGTAGGAGTAGCACAAGCCTGCATATAAACCGAATGCACAAACTTGTGAACACTTTTCCATCAGTGTATTAAGTTGCTCATAGGGTCATCACACATGAGTTATCAGGTTTAAGATTGCCATGACACGTTTCCAGAATACTGATTCTGATTTCCTGCTACATCAACCATACTGAAATCAATTACAGAACTCCAAGTACACTAACAGCGCAATCCTATCCAACTTACACCACCGGTGTAACCAGCAGTGCAGCAAGAACAGGAGGCCCCAGAATGAAAAGGGGATTCAAATCCCTACAAAATGGGATTCAAAGGAGATTTGAATCCCCTTTCCATTCTGGGGCCTCCCGTTCTCGCTCCACTGCTGGTTACACCGGTGGTGTAAGTTGGATAGGATTGCACTGAGTTACACTGGTGGTGTAAGTTGGATAGGATTGCACTGTTAACAAAGTGTCAATCATTTTTTCCCCAAGTTTTTCAATAGTGATAAGCAGGCAAAGTCTACATTTTGCATTAATGGCATGCACGCATGGGCATCGCTGGTGGTGAGAGGTGTAGGATTGTTCTGGAATAGCTCTCTATAGTAATTTCCTTATTTCAAGAAGTATAGAGTTATGGCTCAATCCTATGGGCCTTCTACGACAGCAGGACTTGCATCTCGCTGGTGTAAAGGGCCCTGCGAGAGCACAGAGATTGTACCGCTACCAGGCCATTCAAGGCTGCTGCCATAAGGTAGCTGCAGCGGTGGATCCCTGCCACCACAGATCCTGGATGGGGGGCTGTAATGGGGTGCAGTTCATGGGCAGGGGGAGTACCAGTGAGGGAGGGAGAGGACGGGGAGTATTGACAGAAGGGGGTGAATTTGCTGGCAGCGACTTTCACTGGATCCTATTCCCCCTTTTGTAGAGACAGCCCCTGACTCTCCTCAAACTTACACCAGCAAAATGGCTGACACAGGTCTGAGGAGAGCCATAGACCAGGGGTTCTCAATCTTTTTCACCAAGTATACCCCCTGGCACGGTCAAATTTTTTGAAGTACCCCCTGTGCCAATTAATTAATTAGCATTAATGAAGTAATTTAATTAATTATTAAAATGTAAAATTTAATCATTAAAATTACTCAGCTTACTTACTTACAGTATCCACACTTTTTTTCTTCAATTTTTGCCATCCCTTTTGTTTTTTAAAGAAAATATCACCACAGGTTTCCCATCCAAAAACAAGCCAAGGAAATTTCTTCTTGGCAGAGAACCAGCTCAATGTGCCATAAAAACTGCCTTCTTTAAATGGTAGAAACAATGTATTCTAAAACCCAGCACATAAATTGAACCAGCCAGTAAGAAAGACAATCAGCCAGCCTAACAGGACTTACCTCCTGCAGGCTGTCTGATCATGCAGTGCGCGCTTTGTTGCGGGAAATAGTATTGGGCTGTTATTCAGTTATCCAATGGAGAATGATCTGAAGGTCTGCCCTACTCAAGCCAAGCAGGTCAGGTTCCATCTAATCTTTCTTGATGGAAGACTGCCTGGAAACCACATGTAGGCTGCTACAAACTCTCCAGAGAAAGGAAAGTGTGTAATAAAGTTTGCAATGTTTCCAACATCAGGGAAAACCTTCCATATTAATTTCTCTGTTGAGGAAGAACCCTAGATGGCCAGTCTAGATACGATATTAATCACATTATTGACCCACATGTGTGAATTTTCAAGTGGAAATAGCAGCTGCAGAGGCCTGGTGATCATGGCTGGAACGAAACAGAGAAGGGGGTTGAGCTCTTTATTACCATGTCATGGTCCTAACAAATATGCCCCTCTCCCCCCACATGACTGCTATTTGCTTCAGGGGGGACACTGCCATTGGTGCTTCTTCAGCTCTCTGCCTTGCAGGGGACCTGTGTGATTGTGCTGAGTTTATATTATCCCAAAAATGGGGGGAACAACTGGCCCTTGGCACAAAGTGATTAGATCTGTCTAGCACCTATCAGAACTTCTGGATAACTGTCTCTCTGGTATGTCTGGTATGTCTCTGGTAGTCAGCAACTCAAATGCTTGCTGACTACTTTGTGATAGTTTGTTGGTCCTAATAACAGTATTGCCCGACTTCAAGTAGTATTACTGAGTGAACTGCATTGACATCTTGGAATTACTATCTGTATAAAATGTTCTTCATAGGCAGATATCCTGGCCATCTTTATGTCAGAGGACATAACTCTAACCATTGGCTTTTACCCAAGAAGTTAAAAGGTGCTTGAATCCCATCTCCATTCTCTAGATGCTGTAAAAGAGAAAATAGCACCTTATCACTGAATGACCCTTCACATTTTTCACTGTGGACACTCAGGGGCTGTATATAGGAAATCTGGGAACTTCTGGATAACTGTCTCTCTGGTATGTCTCTCTAGTGCAGGGGTTCTCAACCTTTGGAGGCCCGGGTACCCCCTATCACAGTCCAATTTTCTGAAGTACCCACTGCTGCTAATTAATCGGATTAATTAATCCAATTAGGTAATTAATCATTAAATAAAAAGTACTAAAACAATTTTAAATGTGAAAAATGTCTTATTTAACTGTGTGTGTGTGTGTGTGTGTGTGTGTGTGTGTGTGTGTGTGTGTGTGTGTGTCAGACAGACAGACAGACAGACAGACAGACAGACAGACATTTTCCCCCAAGTCACACTTCCCAAAATCAGCTCCTCCCTCCTCCACCCCACCAAAGTACAAAAATAAGCCCAAAACCAAAATCAGAGAGACAGAAGGGCTCCGAAAATAAAAAAAATTAAAATCCATGTTAATTAACACTTAATTACCAGCTGATGGGGCAGATAAGGGGCAGGGCTTGGCGTACCCCCAGCAAGAGGTCCGCGTACCCCTAGGGGTACCCGTACCACAGGTTGAGAACCCCAGCTCTAGTGGCTTCAACCCTTTATACTGGGTGCCTTCTGAGAAGGAGTGCTGTTGTCTGGCTTCCTCTACAGCAGGCTCCTCCTTCCTGTCACCCGTGTCTGGGCGTTGCCTTCATACTCATCCACTGGGTCATTCTTAGCATCCTTGCTGTCTTCTTTCAGTTTCTCCATGTTGGGAACCTTGTAAAGTGTTCCTAGGCTGAGCAAGGGTGTTCACCAAACAATCGCAGTGGCACTGTGTCTTTTCAGGTCCAGCTGCATAAACATCTGTCCAGGCCAGCTGAGGTGCAGAGCCACCGAAAAGCCAAAAGCAACATGGTTCCTGACAATCAGGGTAATTGAGATCCATTTTGTCATGTCAATACTTCTGCTGAATTGCAATCTGACTTTCTTTTTCAAAGTCGAGTATGAGCAAAGTTTTAAAGAACTTCTGAACATTACCCCAGTCATATTGCAATATTTCTAAGAAACTGCACCTGTGGACTCCTCTTGGGTTTATTTATATACTGTATCACAGGTCATTAACAGAAAATAACCCACTGAGATACAACATTCTTGTTTACAGTGAGATGCTGGTGGTGACAGCAGGTGTATAAAACATAAAATCAACAGGGAACACAGAACTAATAAAAAGACAAGGGTCTATAAAGCATTGAAAAACCTAAAGCCAACTGTGCAGGCAAAAATAAGATAAAATAAAATTCCATCATAAAACAATCAAAACCTACAGAGTTTTTACAGAGAAAAGGGAGCTCAATTCCCCGCTGAGCTTGAATATTTATGGGTGTTGGACTTTTAGATATGAAAACTGAGCCAGTCCTCCAGGAATCAGGATTTGCTCAGTAGGCTATGTCCCAAGCAAACAGATCTCTCTCTCTCTCTCTCTCTCTCTCTCTCTCTCTCTCTCTCTCTCTCTCTCATACACACACACACACACACACACACACACACACACACCATGTAATAGCCACCTCAGAATAAAAATATGTCCGAAATCAACAAGTCGTTGACAGTTCTGCAGTGTTGTGTTGTGTGCAAGGGAAGGTAAATGGATTGTAACAGTGCTGACTGTAACCAAAATGGGGAGGGATTCTGTGTGTTGTCAAGTACCAGTCTGATCACTGGCCAAGGAAAATGAGGGGGCTTCGGTAAAAAGTACAGATGCCCTGGGTGGTGACCAGGATACCAATGGGCTGATTACCTCATTGGCCTATGGCCATTCTGAGCACTGTTGGCAACTCCCTACATGAGGTGTTTCAATGTCTGTTCTGCCTCGCCCCAGCATGCCACCTTCTGCTTCATCTCCTGGGTTTCCTTCTACCCTCCCTGCACCCTGGTTGCACTCAGCAGCAGCAGCAGCAGCAGCAGCAGCAGCAGCAGCAGCAGCAGCAGCAGCAAAGTGATGTGCTCTGGCCTCTCCTCTGCACACACCATCACTGGCTTGTGAAACTCGGCCTAGAATAACAAAGTGCAAAATGATTGTCATGGTGGATCGTGTTTCTCTATTAAAGTGTGCAGTTTATAGAAAAAGGAGTGTCTCAAACCCAAAGGTAGACTACTGAAAACTGAGCATAAGTGTCCCAAAGCAGAGCTGAGTTTTCATACAAGAAAGAACAGTTTTTGCTTGAGAAGCCAATTTAATTTGCTTAAATTATGTCTTCTGTTTCCAGTGTGGGGAAGAAGTTGGTGTGAAGCCTGTAACGGCCCAATCCTACCCAGCGCGTATCCATCTCGCGATCCCCCACTGTAAATCCTGGACTGGCGGCGGGAAAACTGAGCCACTGTCATACAAGCCAGGGTCACCAGCAGAAATGGCCAGAGGCCTCACGCATATGAAAGCGGCTCCGCAATGCCACCCCAGAGTAGGTAGGTCAGTGGCAGGGTTGATTTGAGGCGGTTCGTGGGTGGTTCAGGGTGGGAAGCAAGCAGGGGGCAGGAGGGAGGGGATCTTGGTAGTAGCAGTGGCACATTTTTGTATTTTTTTTCTGTTGTGAGCCGCCTTGGGTCCCTTCGGGGAGAAAGGCGGGATAGAAATACTGTAAATAAATAAAATAAAATAAATAAAATCTCTACTTACATCTCCCAGGCCATCTGGTTGACCACCACCAGCACCACCACCACCCCAGCATGTAGCGTGTGGTCCAGCAGTGGTACTGCATGTTATGGACTGAAGGGGGATAGGATCCAGTGTTTCCCAAACTTTAGCGACCCGCAGCTCCTTTGACCATTGGCAACCATTGGCCATGGCATCCCATTACATTATGTTGATACCTGCCAATTGGCATTGCACCGTTTTCTGATGGGATTGATTTCGTGGCACTCTGCGGCTCCCCTGGCTGGTATCCACGGCTCCCCTGGGAGCCGCACCTCCCAGTTTGGGAACCACTGGATTAGGTCCTAAGACTGAACCTTGAGCCAAATAGTTATTTGATTTTCTCTGTAAACTGCTTTGTGAACCTTTTCTGTATGGGCCAGAGTAAAAATGTAAAAGTATCCCTTGACCATTAAGTCCAGTCGTATCCGACTCTAGGGAGCGGTGCTCATCTCCGTTTCAAAGCCGAAGAGCCAGCGCTGTCCGAAGACGTTTCCATGGTCATGTGGCCGGCATGACTCAACACCGAGGCGCATGGAACACTGTTACTGTCCACTGACGTGGTACCTATTAATCTACTTGCAGTTTCTTGCTTTCGAACTGCTAGGTTGGCAGGAGCCGTCACACGGATTCGAACTGCCGACCTTTCGATCGACAGCTCATGTGGTTCAGTGGTTTAACCCCCTGTGCCACCCGCTGGCTCAGTGGGCCAGAGTAGGTTGCCTCAATTACCATCCTTGGGATGCCACTTGAATCCCAGGAGTGTAAACTTCTTTGTGTGTTAAAGCATTTCCATAGGAGAAGCTACACCAAGCCACACTTTCTCAATGTACACTAGTTCCTGGCTTTGGGGAAACTGAGACTATCCTCCATCTACCAGAGACACAGGATAACAGTCATCTAAATTAGCAGTAACAGTCTGCACAGTAGTCAGGTGTACTCTGGGGCTGTTAGTCTCAGCTTGACACTTCCTCTTCAGTCGGTATTTCCATGCAGGAACACGCTGGGTCTTTGCTGTTTTATTTTGCCTCTTCATTTTTAACAGCAACTCATCTTGGGAGGCTGTCAACAAAGCTATGGGAGAAAATCATTTGCTTTATATGCAGATCATAGTGAACATCATAGCTAGAAATGGTTTTTGGCTTCTGGGTAAGCTTTTTTCTCCCCCTCTCTCCTAATAAGCTTGGATCTCTGATTCATGCACTTTTCAGAGGTTTATCGTCATCTTGCTTTGGTGTACAGCAGTAGAAGATAGAATGTACAGCGGAATCTCATGCTTTAGATTTCAAAGCAAATACTATTTTAAATGCTTAAGTACTGTTCACCTCCTATGGAGCATCGCATTTTGATGTGCATTTCCAATCATAATTATAACAAATTATACAAGTATTTATAAGCATATAAACATATATATAGTGTTGTAAGTAAATTAAACTGCAGTATGAACACTCAATTACTTTTGCTTCAGAAATAGTGTACTTGAAGAGATAGAAATCTATTTTAAAAATCAACTTTGGCAAATAAAATACAAATCATATCTTACCCATCCCAAATCCGAGGTAGCCACTAATTTACACTATAATGGCATATTAATTTAAATTGACCTTCTTGCTTAGCTCGTATGTATCCTATGAATTTAAAAGAAAACCCATTTAAAAAGGAGTACAATTGTCCCTGGAGGAACAACACTGCATTTTCAGTTCAGTTGGCAAGAATACTAATTACATTATCACATATTCAGCAGCATTCAGCGAAGTTATTTATTCATTCATCCTTAAGGCCTGCAATGCCTAACAGGTCAGCTCCAATAAGCAATACCTTGAGAATCTCAGCCGATGGTATACACAGATAATTAGATGTAGAGCTGTATGAAAAATCTCACAGACAAAACTTAAACCTTGGAGATTTCCCTCTTTTGACGGCTTTGTGACTGAGTGGGGAAATTTAGTTGTCACCATAAGCAATCCCACAAAAGGGAAGAAAGGACATGGGGGGGGGGGGGAGAAAGAAGGTAAACAATAAAACAATCCCAAAGTTTTAGACAACGAATTTTAAAATATACAGAAAGTTCTCACTTAAAATCATTTCATTATAAGTCATTTCGTTTTAAAGTTGTTGAGAAAAAAATTTGATTCCTAGCTGTGGCCACTGTTTGAATATTCTCCCCATGTCTGAGATGCGTGTATTTTCTCTGGCCTGGAAACCTCATATTTATTTCAGTGTTTAATATTAAAAGTGTCTGTTTTTAATGTATTCATGCCAATAAAGGTATCTATCTATCTATCTATCTATCTATCTATCTATCTATCTATCTATCTATCTATCTATCTATCTATCTATCTTAGAAATGTTTTGGGTCTTCATTTAGAAGTTTGGTGATGTTTTTGTGACCAGAAATATGCCATAAACTCTTGTTTACGCTTTTAGATAAGAGTTTAGATAACTATTGTTATTTATTAGCCTACGGTTTCGCTTAAAGTTGCAGTTTCCAAGAACCTGTCAACAATTTTAAGTGAGGACTTGCTGTATAGGTTCTGAAAGTGTAGGAGGATCTGAAAATCAATAATTAACATTGATATGCTGATATGCAATATAACTAACTGATATGCAATATAACTAACCCAGGACAACTGATCAGAAGTAGATGAACACAGCAGTAGAATGAGATTGTGTTGATGTGAAACAGATTTTTTCCCCATTTGTATCTGCATTCAACATGACTGACAAATTTTCAGGCTTCAATTTGCCACCTTCCTGACAAGACCTCTTCCTTTGATTTACTGTACCTCATACACCTTAATTTGTTTCTTCCTGATCTGTGATTGAGCATCATATACCAAGGATCTACCTTGACCATTCTCAGACTCAACTCTGGAGTATGTGATATAAGAGATAGAAAAACATGTGCACTACAATTCTTTCTAAAGAAAAAAAAAAGAATATTTTTTTAGAATCTTTTCTAGACAATTGTTACTCCAGTGGTATCTAGGTAATATAAACCTGAATCTATGAGTACTGTACTAAAAACTATTATTCCTCTTCATTCCAAAGAATCCAGAATCCAAAGAATCAATGGAGCTTTGGTGCAGTGGCATAGCTGGATGGGGCTGGGGCCCCCCCAACCTGGTCGACACACGGGGGTGTCAATGCTGCCGCATCAGCAGCAATTTGATGGTGGTGGCATGGCGGCAGCAAGGTTTTTTGTGCCGCTCACGTCGCATTGGAGGCTTTGGGAGATGAGTAGGTAACCTTAACTGTGCTATCCGTTATGACTTCAGTGGATTGTGGAATTGTTTACAGCACTAATTCATGAAATGCAGATACATACTGAGTAGCATCTTGACTTCTGCCAATGGGGGCTCCCTCCAGGAATAGAAGGAACATTACATCTGCACAAGGAGAAAGACCTCTTGCATGTGAAGAATGCTCCTTTCATTCCTGGGGGGTGATTCTGCGGGCAAAGTGCTTGTTGGGATGTTGCATACTGCTCTTGGAAGAGCAATATACTTGTAGGCTGCTCACAGGAGATATTCAGGCAGGTTGTTCACAGAGGAATGGATGAGGTATTTGACTGCAGTGAATAAAATAATGCCATTGTCTTGTCTCCCCTCTTGGGGCATTGCTGGCAGAACTTCTGGATTTATGGAATTTCTTCAATTCTATGAACTACCTCAGAATACAAAAGCAAATTAGCTAGCAATGTTAGTCTGCTCCTCTTTCAGTATCATTTAGCAGCAGATCTTCCCGTATATGTTTTCAGCACAATAAATATTTTGCATTTAATGGCCCTCAGCACTTACCGTATTTTACGCACTATAAGACACACTTTTCCCAAAAAAAAAAATTTGGGGGGAAAAGCATGCATCTTATAGTGCGAAGCCTGAAAAATACGGTACTTACCGGGGCTTGGGGAGGCCTGCGCGAGCCTCTGCAGGCCTCCCTGATCTTCAGTTTGGCCGAAAACAGCGATTTTCGGCCGAACTTAAGATCGGGGAGGCCTGCAGAGGCTCGCACAGGCCTCCCCAAGCCCCGGCTAAGTTGGTTGACGCTGGATGCAACCAGGAAGAGCTTCCTGGTCGCGTCCAGCATCAGGCAACTTAGCGCAGGCGCAGGATGCGACCTGGGAGCCCTACGCAAACATCGCAGTTGCTGCGATGTTTGCGCAGGGCTCCTGGTCTCGTCCAGCGTCAACCAACTTAGCTGGGGCTTGGGGAGGCCTGGTCGCGTCCAGCGTCAGGCAACGTAGCGCAGGCGCAGGACGCGACCTGGGAGCCCTACGCAAACATCGCAGTTGCTGCGATGTTTGTGCAGGGCTCCCAGGTCGCGTCCTGCGCCTGCGCTAAGTTGCCTGTGGCTTTATTCGAGTGCAAGAAGGAGCTGCATTTGTCCCAAGCTGAGATGTGTTTGCAATAAAAGCACAACTAGGAACACATATTCCCAAAGGTTGATCTGAGGGTGCATGATGCAGCCATGTTTTCAATGCTAAGAAGACTTTGGGCAGAGTAGGAACACCGCATTCCATGCTACCTTTTTCATATAAATCTATAGCAGCTTGATTTTGTTAGGACAGGAAGTCTATTATTCCAAAGCTAAGCATGACTCCCTTGTTTGTTTTTTCGTATCTGGAAATGAGAACTCGCTTTTGGCAACAGCATTATCATAAGAAGAGCAGCCTGGTTCATTGTCTGCTTTTAAATAATTGTCATTCATGAGGTTACAGATGCTGCAATGAATTCTCTCTGACTTTATGGCTAGCCATACATGCAATTGGGCTGTGGGTTTTGATATACCCACATTTCTGATTGGAGGGCTGCCCATTGATATGTTGCTTTTTAAACATGTTAAGAGAAGAAATAATAATAGGGTCATTGAGGATTTGGCTCAGGTTTGCTTGATTTCCGGTTAATTGTGTTAGTAAAATGTGCACCAAATTTCCTTTTTAAGCAGCAAGATTGCGATGTGTACTTGTAACATCTTCTTGCCTACTTAGGCTCTTTTTTTAGCATTTGAAAAAGTTTACAGATTGGTAAACGAAACGTCATGCCCTTACAGTTTTTAAATGTCTTTATTGTATTTTACTCAATGATCTTAAAGTACTTGTTACATAAGGTTTTAGCATTATATGCTTACTTTGTGTTTTTACTGATTTTTGCTGATGTATTTTACATTTTGATATTTTATAAATTGAAGTTTTATAACCCAAATCCCGAGATGTTTCGCTCAATGTACAGAAATAATAATGTCAGCTGCTCAGGCCTGAGGGCAGAGAGGTATCTTGGAGGTAGGCAGGGGAACAGGCAACATACTGGAAGTCCAGTGCACAGCAGGAAAACCAGCTGACACTCCCCCTCACAAGTTGCAGTGACTGAGAAAGTCAGATGCGACCGGGAGCTGGCTGGGGCACCAGCCTGAAAATCAGATTGGACCTGAAAATCAACAACAAGGTAAGTAAAACTGTTTAAAGCAAGATTTTTTTTTATATATTTTTAGCTCCATATCACGCATGCGTCCTATGGTGTGGTGCGTCCTATGGAGCGAAAAATACGGTATACAGTCACTTAACTACGCGTTGTTTAAACTCTATATTTCTGTTGGTTGATCCCCCACCCTCCAAAGTTCCTGTAGTTTTCAATCTTGGTTCATTTTGAACAATTACAGATTGATTACACCTTATCCAGACATCCAGAATCCAGACTATTCCAAAACCCAGACATTTGGGGAGCTGTGACTTAAAAAACAAAACTTTTTCCAGCACCTGATTGGCATAGCATTCTGGGGCACAACATTATTAAAACTATTGTATAAAATTACCTTCAGGCTATGCGTATAAGGTGTATATGTGGCATAAATGAATTTCATGTTTCGACTTGGGTCCCATCCCTAAGATATCTCATTATACGTATGCAAATATTCCAAAATCTATACAAATCCAAAATCCAGACAACTTCTTGTCCCAAGCAGTCTGGATAAGGGATACTCAATCTGTACAGCAACCTTTAATTAAGCCATTTTTGAAGGGAAAAACCAATAGTGGTCTTCATGGCAATGCAATTAAACCTAAAGCAGTTGAACAAAAAGGCTTCAGTTTCTAAACAGGTCCCAAAGGGAAATGATGTCCTCAAAACTTCGTATCCAATAATATTCAGTGCATAATACAAACATCACAGTTTGGCTGGCTTGTACAATAATGACTGACATTCTTGATCGGCAATGAAAGAACAATTTGCTTGATTTCAGTGGAGCTATGTATGAAGGTAGAAAATACACAGTATGAATAAACATGACAAGATCAGGTCTGCATGTATTCGTTTATTTGGTTATTCCAGTACTGAAGACTGTTGCAATTAAAGTTGTATATAATAGCATCCTGATGATGTTGCTTTGCCAATACTAACTCTTCAGAAGTGTATTTCTGTTAATGTTAGGCTTGATTCACCCATATCATTAACAGAGTACAATGCCGCTCAAATTTAAACTGGTGGAGCGAGTGCTCCGCCGTTCCAAGGCATCGCGAACGTGCCGTAAAGCACTTTCGTGATGACTTTAGAGCAGGGGTTCTCAACCTTTGAAGGCCCGGGTACCCCCTACCATGGTCCAATTTTCTGAGGTACCCCTACTAATTAATTGCTAATTAATTGGATTAATCAATCAATTAATTAGCTAATTAATCATTTAAACATAAAATGTATTAAAACAATTTTAAATGTGAAAAAATGTCTTATTTAACTCTGTGTGTGTGTGTGTGTGTGTGTGTGTGTGTGTGTGTGTGTGCAAGCAACACAAAATCAGAGACACAGAAGGGGGATTGCATTTTCTCAACTACAAAAAATACACTGCACAGATGGGAGAAAAGGGGGGAAAAAAACCAAACAAACTTGATCTCATGTTAGTACAAAAAGACACATGCCAGGATCTGGGTTTTTTTTTCTCCAAGAGAGTGCATCTCCCTTCCATACAAAACAAGCAAACAGTGGCGTCGCTAGCCCTTCCGGCGCCCGGGGCACGGCAGGGCAGGGATTGGCCGAGCGCCCCCCAGAAGGACGCTCCCACCCAGCCCCCGCGCGCCCACCCCCACCGCTCTCCTTACCTTCTTCTTCAGCAGCAGCAGCAGTAGCCCCCGCGCTCACTTCGGCGTGACTTCTTTTAAAACCAGCTGTTCTGTACATGCGCAGAACAGCCAGTTTTAAAAGGAGTCGTGCCAAGGTGAGCGCGGGGCTGGTGGCGGCGGCGGCTGAAGAAGGTAAGGAGAGCGATGGGGGTGGGCGCGTGGGGGCCGGGTGGGAGCACCATCGCTCTCCTTACCTTCTTCAGCCGCCGCCACCGGCCCCACGCTCACCACGGCACGACTCCTTTTAAAACACGCATGTACAGAACAGCCAGTTTTAAAAGGAGTTGCGCCGAGGTGATTGCGGCCGGCAGCGGCAGCCTGGAGGCTGAAGAGGAGCCCCCCGGAAGCTGGCGCCCAGGGGCCACCCGGGGCCCAAGGCCACAGGGCCCCCCATCAAAGAACGCCACTGCAAGCAAACAGATGCTGAAAAGAAGCTGCAGAAGATGGGGTGGGGGAAAGAATAAAAGTACATGTCAATTAACAATTAGCTGCTAATGGGCCAGATAAGGGGCAGGGTTTGGTGGACCCCAAGCAAGTGGTCCGCGTACCCCTAGGGATACCCATACCACAGGTTGAGAACCCCTGCTTTGTCCCCTTCCCCTGAGTAGACCTCTGGGCTGCTCCCAGAATGGGAATAGGATCTGGCAGATGGCCTGGGCCGCAGGCAGGATTACGCTGCCCGTGTGGGAGCAAACAGATTTGTGGCCATGGTTAATTATGGCACACCAAAACCAAGAGATCTTGAAAAGGTAAGGCTGATAAAGCTTGATTCCCAAAAGGTACTGTAAATGAAGCTGCTATGGATGCTGAACACCTGTTCATTACAGCTAGGCTTATGGTGCATGTGCGAATTCAGAATCTGTCTATCAGGATGGTAAAATGAGAGATGTGCCTGGTGAGCAATATTTGTATGTGCATTTTTTTAAAAAGTGTTCTGGGGTAAGAGTGTAATAGTGAATGATGACTCTCTGCTGGTTTGACCAGTCTCTGGAAGATGCAGAGCTCTGCTGTTGGAACAACTGTTAGGCCTGATATTAATCACTTACAGGAGCAGAAGCATCAGGTAAGCAGCATCTCCAACATATTTTGCCTACTACATTTCTATTCTCCAGTTCTTTGACTCTCCCCTTCTCGTCAGCAATATCCATCAGCCCCTAATCTGAACTTCTGTGGCTGTAGAAACTTTTGATACCATTCATTCATTTCACTGCTCATACATTGGACCCTGATTTTTTTTTATTTTTTTGCATTTAAATGTTTTGATTGACATTTGATAGCACTTACTAATGATGGACAAACGTAACGCAATGGAATTCAAAATGAGTGTGATATCTTGGCTTTAAAAAGCAGAAAACAAGGTCGGAAAGAAGCTCTCTTTTACTCCGGACTTCCAATTCACAACATACTGTATCTGCTTCTGATTGGCCACTGTCACAAGTATTTAATTTTCAACTCTGACATAAACATGGACCTGCGTGTAGAGAGGATTGTGAGGAAACTGACAGTAGAAACAGTTGCCAGTTGGGAAATGTGCCTGTATATTTTATATCATGAATGCATTTTATTTTCCTTTTTTTCCATTTTATTATATAAATATTTATATTTATATTTGTATTTATGAGAGGCTGCTTTGTTTTCAAGATGTTAATACATCTTGGAGTCAACACAATCCACTGAATACCTGAAAGGTTAAAATAAGCAACATCTGAGCATGCTCCAACACACTCGAATTTGTCTGTGCTTAATCATGCCAGCCACCAGCCCACACAGGTGCAATTGATCTGACTTAAATCACAAAAATCACAAAAATTTGTAAGAATTCCAGTAAGAATTTCTTTAAAAAAGAAATAGGAATTACAAGCAGTGTAGACTTTGTATAAGCAGCTGGCCAATTGCAAGTTTCAGCTGCATCATTAGTATTTACATACTGTATTTTTAACATTGGAGTTTTGTACATTGTCACTTTGAGTGCCAATCAGTGGAAATGTAGATGATAAGAAAGATCAATTAATCATCCATCAAGTATGGGTTTAATTCACCAACTGCCTTTCTACCAAAGAAAGGTTAATTCAATCATTAGCAAAAACAGTGCTCTCCAGATCATGCTCACCTGTTTGGATCAGAGAGCGCAACGATCAGCTTAAGTTGGCAGCTCAAATTTCAACTTCAAAGCAAAAATGGTGGTATTAGTTTCTCATTTTCAGGGCACCTCAAACAATCTGATCCCATCCTACTGTTCATGTGCTGATTTGGGGCTTCAGGCTTGGAGCTTGTAACAACTTTGTTCAGGTTGTTGAAAATTGTAAAGCAAAAAGATATTTAGGGAGCAATCCTGTGTAAAGAAAAGTCAGTGGAGCACATGTTCCGCCGGCCTTAGGTGTTGCAAAAGTGCTGGAAATCACTTTCGCGGCACCGTGAGAGTAAGCGGCGCCAGCGCGGAAGCCAGCACCACTTACTAGGCTGCCCTCTGGACTCCACGCTGCCAGACACAGGTACATAAGAACATAAGAAGAGCCCTGCTGGATCAGGCCAAAGGCCCATCTAGTCCATCTTCCTGTATCTCACAGTGGCCGCACCAGATGCCTCAGGGACACTGGCGAGGGGGCGGAGCTGCTTCGTTCACCCATGTAACGGAGGGTTGGATCACGGCGGAACTTAGAGCTCCGCCCCCCCCTGCAGTGACGCCAGTGCTCAGGGAACACACAAGACAACAAGATACCTGAATCCTGTTGCCACTCCCTTGCATCTGGCATTAAGAGAGAGCCTATTACTAAAACCAGGAGTCCTGCGCTGTAAGGTAAACAGCGTAAGGTAAAAACCAGGTAGGTCCTGCGCTGGTCAGCGGGACGATGTGGTGATTGAGGGCCTGGGTGGCAGGGGGTGATTGGCCGCCCTGCCCCAGAAGGGGGGCAGGGATATCAACGGCATGCTCCATCATATCCCCGTCTCCTTCCCGGGCCAGCCTTACACGGCCTCCCTGGACATGCACCAGCTAAAGAACTGGTGAAATTGTTGCTCATTCCACAATACATCTAAACATTATGAACTGGACAAATTTTAGGAATGCATGAGTGGTATGCAACCTGAAACTGAGTCGAGCTTTTGTGCATGTTCCAAGTTAATGTCTGCAAAAGCTCAAGCCTTAATTGATTTGATCTCTCAGAAAGGTTTGAATGTGACCACAGAGGAATGAACCATTGTGGGCATTGTCTCCTTGCAAAGGTTCATATGACGAATACACTTTGCAAGCAGCCAGTTCATTTGCAAAGGTTCCAAATTTCACAGGCACATTCATGTTCGTCTTCTTGCTGCTCAAAAACATTTGACTGGGGAAGGTCAATAAATATTGAATTCTCCCTCTGGGAGAATGCTTGCAACAGCTATGACAAATTTATATTCCAAACCAGGTAATTATGAACTTCAGCCTCAGCCTAATATGTATTATTGTCTTGGATTTATTCCCATCCTGTCCAAAGGGCAGTTTCATGCATGTATGGATTTACACCCCCGTAAAGGGCTCACAATGAAAATAGACCACATGAACAAACCCAGGGGGGTGAAGAGGAGAGGAGGTTAAACTATTTAACTCAACAAAACACCCTCTCACACATGAATGATTAGTTTCTCCCAATATGGGGAGGTTGGGGCAGCAGAACAACTAATCCAGGAGCAGATGGATATATGACATTTTTGCCAAACTCTTTCTTGGCTCTTTCACACAGGGCCATTTTACACAGCCACTGTAGTAGTGAAAGTGTCAGGCCAGCTGGACCAGGAGCAGCCTCGGAGAGAGCATCTGCCTCCTTGTCCCATAATATATCCTCAGACAAAAAAGAAGTGACCGAGACAACTGCAGTCCTGATGTGTGCAACCTGCCTTGCCTCTTTGTGATGCAATAATGCCCTCTAAATTATACTCCCTTCAGTTACAGTGGCAGAGCTCATGCATTTCTTTCATCAAGAGATCTTGTGTAGCTTCCCTTGAGATTTGGTGATAGACTGTTGCATATCGAGGCCCATCTCTCCCCAGGAAATAATGACCCTGGCCATGGTAAAATATTTTATCAGTATAGCATTATCTTGAGATAATGGCACTATTAATGCTTGTCACTGCTGTATGCTTCCTGTAATTTGGTTTGCTTTTTTACTGCTGTTCAGCACTCTGCTGCGGAATCGCTTAGAGTTTTATCACACTCTCCCACACCCAGGTCTGTTCTCTGCTCCAGAATATAATGCATAAACCTTCAGACTGACATTGCCTGGGGGCATATTGGGGTGCTGCCCTCACCCTTAACGTTTATTGTATGTTTTCCCTTCTTTCTGTGTGGTAATCAGGCAATACATTTCCCACCAAAAATGTACTTTGTCTACAATATATAAACTTTTTCTTCTCTTGGTTACTAAAAGAGTCATGAACTTATCACGACAAGGCCAGAGTTCTGTAACGAAGTTAGTTGTTCCAAGTTAACCAAATCAGATTTTTTTTTTTTAGTTTCATTAACTAGACCTCCTCCAGCAACTTGCATTTTGGCCCTCTGAATGCATATATGCGCTCACATTTCATCACTCGCTCTACATTCCTCTCCTTTTTTTCTCCCCCCCCCCCAGCCCCAGGCATCTTTTTTTCATGTTGACTTTTTTTTGGCATATGACTTTGGAAAAATGAATGACTGTAATAGCTTTGAAGATAAGAGTGTACTCTATACAGAGGAAAACTATACTGGACCGAAATATTAAAGTATGTGGAGAACGTTCCAGTGTAGCTATCCCACTAGGAAAATATCAACATGGGATACCAACATATGATCATGACACAATGGCATACGTATCGAGATTGTAAAAGATGTATATTTTGGGTGCAAGTCTCTCCTTGGGTCTGACGCCTTCCCACAACCTTTAGCGCAGCAATTTTCAACCAGCGTGCCGCAGCACATTGGTGTGCTGCAAATGGTCCGCAGGTGTGCTGTGGGAGTTTGGATGAGGGTCATTTATTAGTATGGCCATTGGGGGATGTGAGCCTCCTACCAGCAGCACGGTGTGCCTTGTTAATTGTCAAAGAACGGTTGGTGTGCCTTGACAATTTTAGTGCCTTGTCAGTGTGCCGTGAGATGAAAAAGGTTGAAAATCGCTGCTTTAGCGCCTTAGAAATATTGGAGGGAGGGTAGGGAGTTGGAGCACCTGCATCCTCCTCCTCATCTTGTGCAACATCCTTGGGCATGAGCTAGTCAGCTGACCAACTGGGTCCTCAGTTGCCAGTCCACTCCCCTCCTCACTGTCCCTCTGTTTGAGATTTTTAAACCACCCAGCAATGCAGACTGTGCCTGCATTGATCGTTTCCCATTCCCCAAGTATCCAGATCTGGCACCCCATCTCCCTGGATACAGGTCCACATCCAGGAGGAATCTCGTATAACATGGGATCCATGTTATCGGTGGGCAGCTACCATTGTGTTTCTCTTACAGCCCATTCCAACACAAGGGCTAAGCAGCACAAGTCAGACATAAAGTCCACATAAAGTCAACATAAGGCGTTTACGGCGAAGTTATGTCGGGATTGCGTAGTTTATGTCGAGTTTATGTCGATTTTATGTTGAAGTTGTGATGTTCTGCCGTAAGTTCTCCCTAAGAGCTATTCCAGCATAAAGTCAGCGTAAAAGTGGGCGTGTCAGGGGTGTAACGTGGGTGTAACGGGGGCGGCAACCAACTAACGTTGGATTCCAGACCCTGGTGAGCACAGACACGCCCCCTCCAACATAAAAGCTGACACAAATTTTATGTCGACCAAAAGGGTTGACATAAATTCGAGGAGACCCATAGGAGCCATTTTACCTTACCCACTCCACCCCTCTCCTGAAAAGTTCTAACACCCTACTCCTGAGTTAGGACAGAGTTATGTCGGAGTTGGGCCTGCTAGGTCTGGAAACCGACAGAGTTATGCCAAAGATAGGGAGCCTATCAGCACCCAGCCCCACCCAGCCTCTTTCCCACAAAAGCCCAGCCCCAGGCCCACAGTCTCTCTCTCTCTCTCTCTGAGCACATGGCGTGGGGTTCTGTCCCCCACAGCCACAAAGTGGGACTTTGTCGGTGGAGGGCAAAATTCACAAACACCCCACTTCTCTCTTCTCTTCTCCTCTCTCCTCTCTGCCCCCCTCAAGGGCAGAGAGGGCTGTTCTGGCTTTGGCCAAACTGTTTACAGCTGTGCCTGGGCAGCTGCCTCCATGCTACCATTTACTAACCCATGTCTTTCTCCCAGCCCCTCTTCCCCCCCCCCACAGGCAACAACACCAGCAGGTAAGGGCAGGTAAGAGCAGGGTTTGTGCTGACATGTGGTCTGACTTCTGCCTCTTTGCATATAGAAATATATGATACATGCCTCTTTACCAATGTGTTGTATGATAACTGCCTGCTTTGTCTGCTATCATATGTCTCTTTACCAATGTGTCCTCTCATGTCTGCCTGCTTTGCCTGCTATGATATGCCTCTTTACCAATGTGTTGTCTGATAACTGCCTGCTATGATATATAGGATACATGCCTCTGTACCACTGTTGTGTCTGATTGCTGCCTGTAGTCATGTGAGCAGACAATGCCACAAGTGTGGAACTGTTAGCCTTATGTAGACACCCGCTGTTCCCCCCCCCCTTTTCTCCACAGGGTCTACTGACAGGTCAGTAGTGCTAGGTTTGCCATGGTTGTGACCCCCAAGTTGTGTTGTCTTCTCTCTCTTTGACCCTTTCCCCTTACAGGATCATGCTCTCCTTACACCCAGGTAAGCAGCTCAGACCATGCTATGTGTGTCACACCTATCAGCTGTGTTTTATTTCTCTCCCTGCAGGCTTTTGCAACCGACACACTGACATTTCTTCAATGGCGACTGCTACCACACACCAGCTGACATGTAACTCCCCCTTGTTTTTTGTCTCCCCAGGAACGTCCACTACCACCTACCTTCCTGGGAGCACCCCTGGGCCTGCAGTCTGGTTGCCCCACTGTCATCTGCCTCGATACTGCCAGAGGTCAGGGAGCCAGCCCTGCAACCCTCCTCAGCTGCCGGCGCTGCTGCTGCTGCTGCTGCTCCACCTCCCTGGCTGTCCTACTTGCTGCCCCTCCCCTTTCTATGGAGCAGGCTGTGGTTCCACAGGGGAAGAGCCTGCATCTCCAGGTCCATGGGGCAGGGCTGCTGCTGCTGCTTTCAGATTGGCTGCTGTGACTACCCCTGGCAGCCTCGCCTAGCCATCTCTGCTAACGTTCCAGAACAATAAAGACGCCCCTCGGGCAGAGCCCCAGTGAAAATATGTGCCCAGTGTTACACAAGCATTGCCCCACACACACAGACAGCCCCCAGCACTGAAGCCCCTACATGAGTCCCATCCAGGGACTGCCACGGCCTTCCCTGGGAGAACCCCATGGCACAGAGGGGAGGGGGGAGTTGGGGGGGCCTCACAGGCAGGCAAACAGTGCCAGCCAGGGCATCTGCCCGTAATGAAGGCGCTTCTGCCGAAGGTCCGCCCGTAATGAAGGCGCTTCCGCCAAAGGTCTGCCCGTTTCTGTGTGGCTTCCGCCCAAAGTCCGTCGGCATAAGAGGCAACCTGTTTCTGCATCGCCTTCATCTGTGGAGTGCCCCCTGTGTCCCTATTGGTCTCTGCAGACCCCTCTCCCTGTATCTCTCTCCCACCAGCCTTGTTGTCTGTCTGTCTGTTTCTGACCCACCCGTGCCCCTCCCCAGCACCCCCTGTCTGCCTGTCTGTGTGTCTGTGTGCCTCCCCTCCCACTCCCTGATCCTGGCAGCTGGCAACCCCCCACCCCGCCGGAGAACCTGCCGCGAGGTGCCATAGTCGCCCCAACTGGGGTCGTCATGAGCTGCGTGAGCACGCTCGCAGCAGACAAGCCCAAGGCATCTCTCAGTCTTGGCCGGGGCACAGAACAGAAGGCACGCTGGGATGCCTTCTTTCTGGGCATTGCCTCGGCCCTGGAGGCCCAGGGCTTTAGGCAGCACACCTGCGAGTCATGTCAGAGGCAGTTCCAGACAGCATGCGACCCCCCCTTGTGTGTGACATTCCCACCCCCCTCCTACCCTTCCCTCCCCCTCTCCCCCCCATGACTCCCACGTGCAGCCTCAACGTGGCATGGGGGTGGCATCGCCTTCTGCAGGAGGGAGGGGACGGCCACTCTCCCCTGCAGCAGGTGGCTGATGCACAGGGTGCCCTGTGGCAGTTGGCAAGGGGACCTCGCTCACCTGTCACCTGCCCTGCGCCCACCACATGACTGGCGCAACCCCCATGCCTGCGGTCAGCCCCTTTGCGACCGGGCTGCGACAGACCCTGTGGCAGCTGCCATGGATGGACACTGACACATGCAGACACAGGCCTGCACATGCCCGAGCCGGACACCAAGCCTGGAGAGCCTGCCTGCCTGGGAGGTAAGTGTTGCCTGGATCCTGGGGTGGTGCTGGGCCACAGAAACTGCAGCCTGCCTAACTCAGGCATAACTCTGACATAACTCAGACATAACTTATGTCGAACTTAGGCTGAACTTAGGCCACTCTTATGCCAGACTTGCGGTGGAGTTGGGTTGGAAAGGGCTGTTAGAATACAATTCCCTGCCCATCTGCCCAACGTCGCCAGAGTCAGGATGTCGTGACATCGCTGGTGATTCCTGACATTGGAGAGGAAGAAGTTACATGCTGGCTTGCATGTTCCATGATATTCTACATATATTGATCCTCTAGACTTCTGCTAGGTATTTCAGCATGTTGAGTAGCTATCTTTTAGTTGTCATTTTGAGGTTCTGCTGGGTTTCATCAACTGGTGATTTTCTGATGTTTCATTGACTGTACGTTTTTGTTTTCCTTATTTTGCTTTTATCTTTGATTGTATACCATCTAGCAGTTTTATTCTGAAGGGCACGGGAATAAATAAATACATATTTGCATGCACGTGATGAAAAGGCCTTTTCAGACCAGCTAATGTATGGTAGAGGTTCCAGATGCCCAGAGTATCATATGATGATTGTAATCCACAGATTAAAACACTGTTTTGCAGGAAATCCATTCTCAGTCCCTTTTAAACAAACAACTAAAGCATTTGTCCGCCAAACAAGTTGTTTCTCTCCAGCATTTATTGGGTTGGTGACCATGTAATACTTAAGGAAGAGGATTCATTTGTTGGTTTTAAAGATTCAGGCTCTCTGCCCTGCAAATGGGTCAGAAAAGCTGGTTGGCTAACACCAGAACGTGGACCTTCCAATCTTCAATCCTGTGTGTGGAGCATTTCTCAGCTGGACTGGAGGACTTGGTCCAACAGCAATTGAAATAATGGCTTATTCTGTATTGTGTCCCATAATTATAAACAATGGTTTACAAATCTAATACAGCAAGCTACACGCTCAATCAGTGGAAAGTGTTTTGGCTCACTCAATGCAAGCAAGGTCAAAATGACTGCATATCTAAATATCTGGAACAGGTAATTTATATAAGTTGTTTTGGCTTGTTTTAGTCTTCAGTATTGGCCCTTTTCACCATAATTGGAATAGGTTGAATGGGAAAACGCAAATCACCACGCAGAGGCATTACATCCTTGCATGAAAAAAAATTAACAGGAATGTTGGATGAACTTGTTGTTAAACATGTAATACGTTTTAAAAGTCAGGCCAAGAACTAATTCGGATCAGATTGTAAAGAGTCTGGCTTCCATCAGATTCTGACACAACTGGCAAAATATTAAAGAAAATTGTGATGTAATTGCTATGAGTCAAAGAATATCATGCGCGTGCTCTGTGTTATGTGCTGAGTTTCATCCCATAATATTTATCCGTCTTCTCATTAATAATTCATAGTCCCTTCTTCTTCCCTTATAAGCGAAATTGTCGTTTTCCTCACTGACAGCAAACAGAAAACTATTAATCTGTTTTTTTTTAAATGATAGTATTATTGAATGAGATGTTGTCACATAGATTGCCCTAACGCCAGAATAGCATTCAGCCCATTATAGAAGCCAGAGTATACTGCAAAAGGACCAGGGATGCACTTTTGCAACTAGTGACTCACTGCTGCGCATTGACTAAGAGCAGATTGAAGAGTCAAGACACTTCACTCATGAATCCATTGTTATCCATAAACGCTCAGGCTACATGGTTAACCTTGATCCGTCTAAAATACAAATAGAGAGAAAAGGATAGGGGTAGAGACAATGAAAGAGAGAAGCCTTTTATTTTATATGATAGACACCAAGAAGTGCATACAATGGGAACAAACCATCACTATGTGCTCTAGTGCAATTCCCATTCATTTCAATGAGGCTTGTGCAAAACTACCTGCCAGCTTGTTCCCAATAGTATGAATTGAATTACTATATTGTGTGTATGTGTATTTTGTTTGACTCCAAAGAGGCATGAGTTAAGTTCCATTAACCCAATGGGGATTCTGACTTTGTTTCTCTCTCAAAACAGCAACCCAAGCTATTTAGCAAAATTATTGGGGAACCTATGAACATTTCAAGTTCAGTTTGTGACCTAGCATAAGGAGTTATGACCTAGCAGCTTGTGACCTGTTCAAAGAAAAAAAATCAAAAAACCCTCTGGCCCAACACAAACCAACTGTATACATTGAAGACTGTGATCCAATGCCAGCTTATGAGATGATAACTCCTGCTGGATATGGTGAAACTTACCGGTACTTCCAAGTAAATATGTGTAAGATGAGGCTATGCACACTTCTCGGCCATTAGAGACACACAATGACACTGCAAACTATGTCTGTTGTGGTGTTACCTTAGAAGGGGTGAGAGAACCACTACATTACATGTGCTTCCAAAGCTGCTCTAAAAATAGCAAAGCCCACTTGAAATAAAACAATTGGATATACAGGATATGCCTGAAGGTAGAGCCCAGAGCATTCCAGCCACCATGGAGCCTGGGATAAAGCCCAATATTCTTAGTGAATTTGGAGGTGGAGCCCAGTGTGAAAATTGTCCACCAGGCTAAGGCATGCAGCTAAAAAATAGCAGAGATGGGGAAAGGAATAACTCTGCCCCTTGCTATTCTAGCAGCTAGCTGAAAAGTGAAACAAAAATAACAAGGCCATTCTTTTCTCAATGGTTGTCAACCCTCAAATTTCATTACTGAATGTGGGTGCAACTGATAGCCAAACACAAGATATAGTCTACATAAGCTAACAGACGTTGTGAAAGAATATAACCATTTATGTGCCTTTTTGAATCAAGGAAGGAAGGGGTGCATCCAGACAGTGGCGTCGCTCGAGGTGGGGCGGAATGGTAAGTTCTACACTGTTCTAACCTCCGTTTACTCCCTGGCAAGAGGTAGCCCTGCCCCCTCGCCGGCAGAGCCATTCAGTGCAGCGAAGGCAATGTGCCTTCGCTGCACTGAATGGCTCCAACAGCGAAGGGGCGGGGCTGCCTCGTGCCGGAGAGTACACAGAGGTTAGCACAGTGCAGAACTTACTGTTCCGCCCCACCTCGAGCGACGCCGCCACTGCATCCAGATTAGCATTCTTGCAATGACATGTATGCAAACAATCTTCCTCATCCAAGGAGTTTGTGGAACTCCTTGCCACAGGAGGTGGTGATGGCACCTGGCCTGGATGCCTTTAAAAGGGGATTGGACAGATTTAAGGAGGAAAAGTCCATCACAGCTTACAAGCCATGATGGGGATAAGCAACCTCCTGGTTGTAGGAGTAGGTTTTCTTTGTGCCAGGTGCAAGGGAGTGGCGACAGGATACAAGTATCTTGTTGTCTTGTGCTCCCTGAGGCATCTGGTGGGGCCACTGTGTGATACAGGAAGCTGGACTAGATGGGCCTTTGGCCTGATCCAGCAGGACTCTTCTTATGTTCTTATCTCCTCTTCCTTACTGCAGTCCCCTGAGTCCCCTCAAAAACACTCCTGGGTGATGGTGGCCACAGGGATAACAGGGGGAGTGGGAATCCTTGGAAACTGGGTGGATGCACTGTCTCTGAGCTGAGATTCTATGCACACAAACATACTAGGAGCTTCTGCTCCGTTGGGCAACTACTCCCCCCTTTTACAGCACCCCAAGCCACAGGATGTGGTGATGGCACCTGGCCTAGATGCCTTTAAAGGGGGATTGGACAGATTTATGGAGGAAAAGTGCATCACAGGTTACAAGCCATGATGGTGATAAATAAGCAACCTCCTGGTCTTAGTAATAGGCTATCTCTTAATGACAGATGCAAGGAAGTCGCTACAGGATGCAGGTTATTTTGTTGTCTTGTGCTCCCTGAGGCATCTGGAGGGGCCACTGTGAGATACAGAAAGCTGGACTAGATGGGCTTTTGGCCTGATCCAGCAGGGCTCTTCTTACGTTCTTAAGCCACTTCCCATGCTATTCCCAATGGCTGCCCAACCCTCAAGAACAGCTTTTCAGGGGTCCAGCAGGCTGCACTGCAGAGGAGAGGTGGGGAAAATTCGTTATAGAATTGCACAAGTGCCAGTTTGGATGTAACCCACATTGCTGTTCCACCAACTCCAGATGTTTTATTTCACTTAAAAGTCTTGCCATGTGACTTCTTGCTGGCCTCATTACTTTTCAAAATGAATTATACTGGTATAATAAAAACGTTAAAATCTCAGAAGTATTGTAGGCTGAGAAGTATTTTCAAGCTGCTCTAGATGGGAGATAGTTATCAACGAGAAATGGCAACTCATTGAATACATATTCATGTGCATTGCTAGTTTCATGGCACAAACTATTTCATGCACTTTGCAGGCAAGTTACGAAAATGAGAAATCAGACATAAGAAGCAAGACATTAAATGAACTTGTAGGAAATTTTCCATTACTCCCTTACTGCACTGTAACCTAGTAATCATGACTTGTTCTTTCCAGTGTGCTTCCAGGAACAATCAGAAGTTTTTAAAAGGCACAGAATGCATGAAATGTATTTAACGTACATGAAAGTAGGCAGCACAAAATTATATACAGTATTGTAGAGATTAATTCCCATTTCCCTCAACCAAGGCTGGTGTGTATCTAAATAATCGCTTTGCCCTGCTATACTACCCAGTCAAAGAGCTTTCAAAATTGAGTTTTCAAACAACTCTGTTCAGCATACACCGCAGTAAATGATGTCTTATGGCCATAGAAAAACCTTCAGATATTCTACTTTAGACTCCTTCTGTTTGATGTCTTAACATACTTATCCTTAGGTTTGAGTCTATGTAGAGTCATCATCTCTTTAAACTTCCTTTTAGATCTTGAAAAGAGCAACAACTTTAAAACCTCTGTCTGCATGTGATGTTTAGAACATTTTCAGCAATGATAAGCCTAATGGTTGTTTTTTAAGTCCTGACTTTATTACACCTAAAATAGATTCTACCATTTAATATCAACAAGTGATGGCTAAAACAATCAAGTAATTTTAAAAAAAATATGACATGTGCTTTCATTACTCCTACACCCCAATCATAACTAACCCCGCACCACCGATGCAGACATGCCAATGGAGCGTGCACTGTATCCTGCAAGGGGGGGGGGGTTTGAGTCCAGATGCCTCTTCAAGGTAAGGATTGGGCTTCAGAATTATGAATTCCTTGATACAGGATAGTGCGTTCAAAAAGTGGGGAAAAGAAAAGCTCTTGTCAATGTTCGTCTTGTCAGTTTAACATCAGTTTTAGATTTGCTGGCATGTTTGCCGAATACATGGAATAGAAATGAAAATACTGGGTTGAAAAAAAGTCTGTTTCATAACACTGACAGTAAGACAAAGTTGATTGACAGTGTTGATTTGATGAGAACATATTAGGAGGTGCAGATTCTTCATAATCTCCACTGTGCAATTACCATACTTTGTATCCTTGTTGTGACTTTGTTCTTTATTTTGGCGTCCTCCCTTCTTTTGTTACCTCACTGGCCTTAATAAATCATTCCTTATGTCCTTTTTAATTATAAACCCTGTAGTGTCAAATGCTACCTTTGTCCTCTTCTGCTGCTCACCAACTGCCTCCTACTTATCTTAATGATGTTGCTTACTTTTTTCTCTGCCTGATCCTTCAGAAGTCCACATTATGATTACTTCTGGACAGATGGAGCAGGTTTGTCATGTCCATGTGCAAAACCCAGTGGAGTACTCAAGGCTATTTTAAATTCATTTCTGCATTTTTTTTCTCTCCACTTCTTCCTTATGAGACACAAGGGCTTACACACCCATGCAAACCAGGCAGAAGTGGAAAACATCTCTCCTCCCATACAATTTTATACTGTAACTCCCAATGAATATTTCCCTCTCTCATTATATTACAATCTAAATTTAAAAGAAAACTTGAAGAAAGCAACAATCGAAAGGATAAAGGTGATCATATTAATCAACCGTGCATCCTTTCCGCTCTAAATTATTCTCTTGTACGAAGTTGATACAGTCAGAAGATGAAGGACAGTATCCAAAGGATCTATGCGCGCATGTGTTGGAGAGCTGTATGCAAAGCTAGAGTTTCTTTGAAAAGTTTGCTAAGCAGCTCTGACTGCTGAAAAGGCAAGCTGCATTTTCAAACTGAATGGTTGCTTGCCACTTCAGCTGCAGGAGCTCTTGAACTGAAAATTTCAAATAAAACTCCAGCGCTAAAAACATGAGGTGATAGTTTTACCTTAGTACATAGTGATTTACTTTTGCTCTGATCTCCTTTATAGAGTCATTCATAGAATCTACTATGTGTTGTGTGAAGATTCTCATGGCTTGTTATCAGTTGCAGCGAGATCGGAAATATGGGTGAAGAAGCCATGTGTCGTTGAAAGAACAAATAAAATTTATTTATTATCAAAAAGTCTGATGATATTCCTTTAACGCAAAAAACTCCAGCGAACCGAAGAAAAAGGAACTCCAGCGAACCGAAGAAAAAGGAAGCGCATAGGATTATCTAGCAGACCAAAGACGTTAAAATAAATTCCCCAGTCTTTTCGCAACGTTTCTCCCCGCTCCAGGGGTTTCCTCAGGCAAGCTGACCGTAGTCAAGTAGATGTTCCGGTCAGCTTGCCTGAGGAAACCCCTGGAGCGGGGAGAAACGTTGCGAAAAGACTGGGGAATTTATTTTAACGTCTTTGGTCTGCTAGATAATCCTATGCGCTTCCTTTTTCTTCGGTTCGCTGGAGTTCCTTTTTCTTCGGTTCGCTGGAGTTTTTTGCGTTAAAGGAATATCATCAGATTTTTGATAATAAATAAATTTTATTTGTTCTTTCAACAAAATAACACATGGCTTCTTCATCCATATTTCCGATCTCGCTGCAATCTACTATGTCTTACAAAAGTATATTGAACAGGAAGCCCAATCCTATCCAGGGCTTGCATTGATCTGTCAGTGTAAGCCCTAGAATGATGGTGTGACAATCATTTTGGCAAATGGCTGGAAACCATGTGTAGGTTACAGTGACCCACTGAACCTCCTCTGTCCAGTGCTGCTGTTGGTAAGTCAGCAGGGGACAGGACGGATCATGGGCTGTTTGGCGTGGGGAGCAGGCCAAGCTGGGAGCAGGAGGGAGTGGCAACAGCAGTGCACACCATAATCCTATCCCCACTTCCAGGCCCGGAACTGCTCCCAGGAGTCTCTTCAGACTTACACCAGCAAAAGAGCTGGCGTAGGTCCAAGGAGACCCATTGGAGGTCAGGCAACCTATGGGAAGATAAGTAAACAATATTTTTACTTACCTATCCCGGGCTGTTCCCCGCCCCCCCCCCCCCACTGTAACATGCAGCTCGAACATTGTGCAGGTTGGCAGGGGAGAAGATGGGGCCTTTAGTCCAGCATCTAAATAACTATTTAATTAGCTCTGTTGGGGGGGGGCTTTTGATTTGCACTTTTTGCACTGCAGTCAGTGGCGTCACTAGGGCGCGTGCTGCCCTAATGACCCCAAATTTGCCGCGCCGCAAGTCTTACCTCCAGGCCCCGCTGCTGCCGGCTCCGAAGACATCCTCTCCGGCCGGCTGTCCTGGGCCTTCTGACGAAGGCCCAATGTGTCAATACGCACAGTTTTAGCTTTTTCGTGCATGCACAGACCGTTTCTGAGGACAAGGGCTGCCCTTTTGTCCTCAGAAACGTTCTGCGCAGGCGCGAAAAACCTAATAAATAACGTTGCTGCATTGGGCCTCATCAGAAGGCTGCGGACCTCCGCCCGGGGTGGATGCTCCGAGGCCTTCTCCTGGAGCGGAGGTGACGTGCACACGCGCGTCACCCTTTGCACGCATCACCCCCAGCGGTCCGCCCCCCTGCCACGGTCCAGTGACGCGTATTTATTTATTTATTTATTTATTTATTTTTCACATTTTTATACCGCCCTTCCTCCAAGGAGCTCAGAGTGGTGTACATATTTCCTCCCCTCCTTTTTGTCCTCACAACAACCCTGTGAGGTAGGTGGGGCTGAGAGATAGTGACTGGCCCAAGGTCACCCAGGAAGCTTCGTGGCTGAGCGGGGATTTGAACCTGGATCTTCCAGGTCTAAGTCCGACTCCCAAACCACTACACCATATGACTGCAGTTCCATCCTTTCCACCAGACTTGACCCAAGCCCCACTGTTGCTGTGCCCCAGCATGCAAAGCGTGCTACAAACATTTTACTTCTCCACACCACTTACCACTCCCTCTTCTCCTCCATCTCCTCCTGCTGCTGCCCTCCCCCCCTTCTTGCCCCTTTGAAAGGGTAGCAGTCAAGGAGGGTATTAAGGGGCACTTTGACGGTGGTTCTTTCTCCACATTTCCAGCCTGCTGCTCTGTCAAAAAGCAGAGAAGGCAAGGAAGAGGGAGGAAGTGGGGAAGGAGCCACTCTAGGCTACCAGTCTCTGCTCCTCCTCCACTGGCTGACGGGCAGCCAAATCCTGCGCAAGTATGCGTGGCTGGCCTAAAGGGGCTGGCCGCTGCATCCTATGCAGTTTAATAGGCATTTCAATTGGCATTGCATCAAACCGGCCATTGGATGAAGTTTGCCAAGATGTAGCTCAGAGATTCTCTCTGTCCATTTAGAACAACAGAGGAATGAGAAGTTGCTTCTCTTGCTAGTTTCTTTCCTGGTGTTTATATCTTCCTTATCGTCAACCTGCAGCGCAGCACACCTGGAGTCACAAGTTCAGGAAAGTGGTAGAAAAAAATATCGAGGAAGGAATGGACAGGAGTTTTAGTAGAGCTGAGGGATTAAAAGCCAAATCCTATCTCCCCCCCCCCCCCCGCATGGAGGAGAAAGGGAAATTGCCTCTCCATTAGCCTCCCAGTCTGTAATGGGTCTCATCGGACCTGAGCAAGCTCTGTATCTGGTGCATGTCCAAGGTAACAAAGCAGGTGGAGAGGCTTACAAAATGGGGGATAGGATTTGGTATGTGCCATCACCACCAGATCTACCCCCTCCTGCAGCCTTCCCACTCCATTCCTCCCCCTGCCCAATTTTGCCCCCTCCCCACCCACCACCTACAGTTGCCTTACCTTCTCCGGTGAGTATGGCACAATGGAGATGTTGGAGCCTCTTGCAGCAGCGCTCCATTGGCAACCATTTTACAACAAGAGGCTCTGCATGTCAGCCTGGTCCATAGCAGGATTGGGCTGTAAAGCAGTTCCATACATAGCAAACCGACTTTTGCTAAGAACTTTATTGGGAAAAATAAAGAACTGCAGCCATTGTTGCACATAGGCAGAAGCAATTGACAGGAAAAGAAAGCTAAAGGGAAGTCTTATAAAAGTAGGAGAGAGCAAGCCACACACCTTTTAAAAAAACTCCCCCTACTGGCAGAGGCCAACATTTAATACCCTTTCTGATCATATATAGGGTGGCTCTGCTCACATGCCATCATTCTTCCATCAAAGTGAAACTGAGGATTTAGCGTGCCCCATCTCTTCCATATAATTTTAAATGGTCAAAAAGAACTTCCAAATTCCAAGTTGAGAACCCTACACCGGATATTGCAATCATGTGACAACATGGTTTTTTATGGGATTTTTTTTTTTTTTTAGCCCTTGATAAGATGCATGGTAAAGTTGCCTCCTCATGGAATGAGAAGATGTGTTATCTCCTTATTAAGTTTGCTACATTTTCAGGTCAGACTCTTAGTTGTGTGAATTGACTCTGTAGAAGATAGCAAACTTATATCAAATGTGTAGATAAGCCAAGTACACATCTATTGAAATAATGTTCCCACTAGAAGCCCTTAATTAATATCACTTCCTCAGCTCCCTTCTCTCAAAATTGGCTCCATCTGTTTCATTTTGATTTCTTTTTTTAATTATGGAGAACATTTTCAAAGATATCTGAAAATACCTCTTCACAGTATCAAAAAGGGAGAAGAAAAGAAATCTCCCATCTTTTATTTCAGTTGTCTTACCTACATGATAATGCTGATGATGTCTCTTTTATTCTCTCATAAGCTTTGTCGTTTGTTTCATCACTGAAAATGTAAGCAAGTTTACTGTGCTTACATCTTTGTTTACTCATTTCTCCTAGTTAGATTTTGCTAATGCTTCCTTTCTGATAATAACAAGAGTTGGAGGCTGGCTCAATGAATACACTTTTCTTCCTTGCCTTATCTTCAGATGAAAGCAATTTCTTTGAAGCGACAAGAAAAGAGTTCTGTATAGAGAAATTGGAGAGATGAGTTCTTTCCAGAAAGGCAAAAAATAAAAATAAAAAATACTTGCTCTCTCTCTCTCTCTCTCTCTCTCTCTCTCTCTCTCTCTCTCTCTCTCTCTCACACACACACACACACACACACACACACACACACACACACACACACACAACAGCCCAATGACTTTAGAGGATCTTTCAAATCCCTGGTTTTTAATGCAAAAAAAAGAGATATTCTTCAAATGCCTCGTTTCAAATTTTAAAAGTTTTTCCATTCCAGTGTATGAAAGTATGGTGGTGCTAATGAATAAGGTCACAATCAAGCCAGAGTTAAGTGGACTTCTATCCCATGCAATTCAAGGATAGAGATATAAACACATGATATAGAAATACATTCAGCATAAAAGTGCTTATATGTGGCTGGATCATGCCCCGAATAATAAATCCTAATACCGGTAACTTCTTTTATTATGCTACTATTACTACTACTGTTGCTACCGTCATCATGTCATCAAGTTTCATAGAGCTTTACAGAGTAAAGAAGAATCCCATGTCCTGATCTATCCTCTCCTGTCCAGAGGCACTGCACTCTCTAGTTAAGTGCATGTACACACCCAAGGTCATTTTACATCTTTTGGATAATTTAGAAGCAGCAATTTATGTAATTCATAGGATCGAATGTGAGTGTATTGGCATTTTATGAAAAATAATATCAAGTAGCATTTAGTGGTGCACTTGTAGTGAAGCCTCTAGTTGTGGGGTAAATAAACTGTGCTATCCATGTTGATAGCCTGGGTGCACAATGTGTAGTCCTCATGTACAATTTTCCAACTACCTCCTTCAAAACTATTCATGTCCAACTCCAACACAAATGAGCCCACTGAAAATTGGTGTCTTGCGCTTTCTTCGTTCTGTACCTAACTGGCCACTCATTTGCCAAACAACCCAAAAAGGTTCTCAAAGTTGCTTGATTGCAGTATGCTCAACCGGAGCCCAACACTATGTGTAGAAATTGGCACGGCTACACTCAAATCTAAATTCTCAAGAATCAAATTCAGTTGTATGAGTCGCCCCAGAGTGGCCGGAGTATTGCAGCCTAAGACTGATGTATTAACTGAGAATATGCAGTTTGCTTTCATTCTGAGCAAATTTCAGAACTGCTTTCACATCTGTTCTGACCTACCAAAGAGACACACAAACATTTATAGATGCCTCCTTTGATATTACTTTAAATTATTGAGATTAGAGCGGTCGTACTAAATATTTATGGCTGATTGCAACCTCTAGCTGATTTCTTTTAAAATAACACTTTGAAACTACAGCGCTCTTTAAATGTTTGATTAAGGGTACCTTTTATTTATGTCAGCACATAGAAGAGTACAGCTGTACCAGACATACATCAATGTCCAAAGTAAAAAGACATTAAAATTCATAAGGTTCATTTTCTGACGCTCTCAACAAACTGTAGCTGAGAGTTTGTCACAGAGTTAACATCAGCAATAAAATTATGTAACTGCTAGTGTCACATTCCTTGAGGTACAGTCAGAGAGGCAGCTACAATTTTACAGATTCATTTATTTCAAAAATGAACATAAATTATCCTTAATCTTACTTTCTGTAATAGTGGAAAAATGTGTCAGAGGAAATCATCTGTATCCCAGTGAGTTTTTGCTAAGACAAGGAGGAGATTTGAGGGCTGTTTTATTTCATTTCTCCCTTTTGTGCCACAACAAAAAAATAAAAACTTATATAGCAAAAGAAACTGTTACATCATTCACAGGCAATGGCCTTGTTTGGTAAAGCAGATTAGATCCAAAAGTTAGTGACAGAACTTCTGGCAACATCAATCCTAAACAACAGTTTAAAATATCCTGTTGTCTGAGTCACACACTTCATGATAACCTTAGAAAAATATGAAAAAATATATAAAAATATGAAGCAGGTGGAAAAGAAGGCAACCAAAGCGATCAGAGGGCTGGAGCATCTTCCTTATGAAGAAAGGCTAGAACATTTGGGGCTTTTTAGCTATGAAAAAACATTAAGGGGATACATGATTGACTGCGCCCAATCTTATCCTCCATATGTGCTACAGGAACTCACGTTCCAATATTTTATGCCCTCATCCGGCCTTGCCACGCCCCCATTAACTATGAAAATTGGCCTGGAAATACCTACTTCTCCATGTTTCAGGTCACATGTAATTATTTCACATGACCTCGTGTATATCAGGCCAAGTCTGATTCTCCTTTACTAACAACTCTGCTATAGATATTTAGAGATATAAGAGAGACTCAGAACAAATGATGCTTTTAAAATGCACTTTAGCATCCAAGAGCAGGCATTTGGTTCTGACCAAATCTCCCCCCAGCCATTCACACAGACATATAGAGGAAGATATAACTAAAATGGACAATAAAATGAACATCTCATTTCAGTGCATCCCCTTTCCATGGTTCATTTTAGGCCAAATCTAGAGAGAAGTTTTCTCATTACGTTTCCATTACTGATTGGATGTACAGTGATGAACTGAGAGAGAGAGAAATGTGTCCTCTAAGGAAAGGCAAATCGGTTTGTTAGGGTCTCTCCCCCTCAGGACAATCTCATATCAAGGGTGATTATCATGACAAATACTTTTCAATATCTTTTTGACAGAACAGTCCACAAAGCAGTTTATAGTAATGATAGTAGGAACCCAAGTGTCCCAAAAGTGCATGCATGGAGATCAGTGATTCTGAAGAATAGGAGCAGATAACTGAAACCTAGGACAGAAGCCAGGGATGTGGATCCAGTATTTTGGTCCAAGTCTCAAGTCAAGTCCCAAGTCTTTGCCCCCAAGTCCTGAGTCTTTGGTTGCGAGTTGCAAGTTCCTATCTGTTTAATGGGGAAATGGGCTTAAACGTGAATAAAATTCGACTTGTAAAAGGCTCCAAGTCTCGAGTTTTCGAGTCTTTTACAATCGCCAAGTCAAGTTTGAGTCAAGTCATTGACATGATTTGAGTCCGACTTGAGTCCGAGTTAATAGACTCAAGTCTACATCACTGGGGAGAGGCAGGCCAAAAGGATCAGGTAAGGTGTGGATGGACCCTTAATCACCAACAGCAATCTACTGAAGCTGCAATGCAATACATGGGAGGAGGTAGGCTGTTGTTCACTCTTCTGAACTAATAAAATCAGACTCAAATCTCAGTGGGAGGGGAGGGTCAAAGTGGAGGTCTTCTCTGCCCAGCAGTTGCCCACTTCTTCTTCGGAGGAGCTGTGGATACAACAAATGACTTGAAGAGTTTTACAATTACGGGACACTTCTTTTCAGTAAGAGTCCTTTATTGTCTTCTGGAGGACGTGACATTTTTCTTTTCTGAAATGGAAGTGTAGTAGGGTGAGCTTTCAAAGTCCAGCAGAGCTGGTTCTGAGGAGAATAATTAATACCTAGATACTTTTAGGCATTAACAGACTGAGACAATCATTGCAGATCTCTTCACAGTTTGTGTCCAAGGATGACCAGCTGAGAGATTAATCAAGTCATCCAAAGTGGAAAATTAAAAGCCATGGGGATAACCCAGTCAGGGTCTACAAGGTGGCTTTCCTGCAGACATGGCTCAGGCTCGCCAGACTTTAAGATATTTGTTTCTAGGGAGCCACATTTTCCATGGTATGTCTCCCATGACTTTCTTTGTCTATAAACAAATGCACATTGCTCAAGTCACAAGAATGCTGGACTCTTCAATTGTTGAGCTCTGCTATTTTCTGGGTGCAATTATGACAAATATTATGTAATCCAGATGTGGAGGAATAGCCACCTTCCCTTCATTTCCCATGCATTCATCTGTCACTGTGCCTCCCCTCACGGTAGTGGAAGCCGCAAAAGGAGCCTGCCATATCACGTTGTTTGTTTCCATGGGAAGCTTGTGCTTCTTTGCTGCCCGAATCCCACCCACCCCCATATTGCTGCCCGGGGGGGGGCGGTTTCTGTATGCATGCCTGGCCCTGGTGGATGACAGGGTATTCACAGGTAACCCAACATGACACTCATTCCAGTAATCCAAATGCAAAATAACAGATGACACAATCCTATCAGGGCCTTACAGTGGCGGATCTTGTGATCTGCCACTGTAAGTCCCAGAATTATGGTGTGACAGTCGCTCCACCGTTCTGTGGGCCAGGCATGCCAGCACAAATAACAGGAAGCTGCACGCTACTGGCCAGCAGAACCTCCCCATCCTCTGCTGGGGCAGGCAGATGAGGACAGTTTGGGTGAGGTTTGGGGCTGGGACAGGGTGGGGAACAGCCCAGGCCAGGGGAAGTTGGGGGAAGATATTGGTGGCAGATCCTATTCCCCTTTCCCAGCCTGGACCTGCCCCCTGAGTCTCCTCGGATATACACCAGCTGAATAGCTGGCATAGGCCTGAGGAGACCCATTGGAGGCCAGGTGGCCTATGGGGAGGTAAGTAAGGAAAATCTTTACTTACCTCTCACAGACCACCTCTCCCACCCCAAGAATGCAGTAAGTGCTCGGGAAGTGGTGCTGCATGTTATGGACTCCGGGGGGGGAGGGGTTGTAAGATTGGGCTCTAAGGCTACAAAACCTATGCACACTTAGCTGGGAGTAAGTTCCATTAAGTCAATGAAGCTTACTTCTGAGTAGACATACCTAGGACTGCACTCACTGTTAGGCAAGGGTTACTGTGGCGAAGCCTGACTGAGACATAAATGGGTGCAGGTGGGCAAAGGCATCCCAGGCCACAGCTGTGATCTGAATATCCAGAAGCAAGGATGGGTTCAGAAGTAGCCAAGCTGTACACTTCATTCAGATTGTTACCTTGTCCAGAACAAATTGACACATCATTGTTATCCCAAATAAAGGGTTGATTTCAGGAGGTGGTGCTGGGGGATCCCTGCTTGGCACCATGGCAATTGGCTTTGGGTGTTCTGCAGGGCTCTATTCTGTCCCCCATGCTTTTTCATGATGAGATGAAACCACTGGGGAAAACCATCCAGGGGTTTGGGATGAGTTGTCATCAATATGGGGATGAGACCCAGCTGGAGAGGCTGGAGGTTCTCAACCAGTGCCTGGAGGCAGTGAAGGGCTGGATGAAGGCTACCAAGCTGAAATTTAATCTGGACAAGAGTTTCCCCTCATCAGGAGGTCTGCTGCCCCCTCTCTTCCTTTCCCTTCACCTCCCTTACCTCAAACGTTTCTCAGGAGCCTCTGTCCTGCTCTCCCCCCCCCCAAAAAAAAAATGAACAGGAAAACTAGAGCATGCTGGAAACTCTGTTCATTCAAAACAGGAGTGATGCAGGCCACAGAGGCCGTGCGCTGAGAGAAGCTTGAGTTGCGGAAAGCTAAGCACAAAGCAAAGGGAAGGGGTGCAGGTGAGTGGGTTCCATAACACTTCTCCCTGCCCAAGTGATGCTTTCGTAAACAGCTGGGTGCGTAGGGGGTTAACCTGGAGCCATGGCAACTCCCCCCTCCCTTCTTCCTCCTGCAGAGATGGATGGAGAACTAGGCTGCCACTGCCATGGTCCTCTTCTGACTCAGGGAGCTGGAAGAAGATTGGAAACCTGACGAGAGCAGCAGGATGGAGACGGGACCAGATGGATGGGGGGGGGGCTCACCTGTTTGCTGCCCCTTTCTCACTTGAGGTAATGCTTTCACATCGCTGCATGGAAAGGCCAGCCTTGTTTGTTCCTGCCTGCAGTACTGATCTGACGCTGTGTTTCCAAAATGCCAAGCAATGACACATACAGTATTTTAGATATTCATGCCGGAGGAATGAAATCAATAGGTATCCATTTCTTCACAATAAAAGAGTTCTTAGAGTGTATCTGAGTGAGAGTCTCAGCAACAATAAAACGTGCTCTGCGTGTAGAGAAGAGGGTGCAAAGAGTGCAAACAAACAGAGCTCAATGGCAGGTCATCCCAAACATCACAGGTGAGCTGAAAAAAAATCCTTTTGTTTAGAGCTTGCATCTTGTTAATGCCATGAACATGCTTCCTCGGTATTTGTGCAAATCATTAAAAGTCATAAAAGCTGGCTGTGTTTATCCTAGTTCTCCAAGTCTCATTTTATATATACCACACCATAGTAGATACAGTCAATTCTTTTTATCTGCTGGGTTTAGATACCTGGAAGACCCAGTGGATACCGAATCAGTGGATATTGAATCATTGAGCCTATGGGACTTTAAAATGAACATACACAGATACAGAACTGCAGAGACGCACTAATTGCCCCCGCAGATAGCGAGAGCAGACCATGAATAACAAGGGGTCAGTGGCAATTCTGCTCCACGTGAATAAGTGAATTCATGGATAGTGAATCAGCGGATAATGATAACTGACTTGTATATATTGCAATGCAGATCTGGGGGGAGAAAAAGCCAGCTTTTCTTTGGTAGGAAAGGTGAGGATTTAAATGTGGGGGAAATACTGGTGGACAATGGATGGATGATGCTGTGTGAACCCTCGGTAAAAGGTAAGTGAACGAAGTGTAAGCATCCCAGGTAGCACCCTATCTGGAGGAGACCTCAGATTGAGCTTATGTGTTCTCAAGACCCTTTAGGACCAATGGGTACTATTCTCCTCCACACTGTTACAAAATGCCATCAAGTTCCATTTCAGTGCAAAAAAATGAGTTGCCAACAAACAACACTTTTGTCACCCATTTTTTTAAAATTGATATTCTGTCCAGACTAGATGGGTTTAAAAAGCCTTGTGCATGTGCACAGTTTTTAAATGAGAAGAATTGGGAGGGCAGTTGTTTGTTTGTTTAAATTCTGCTGTACTACTGGCATGCACAGCCATTTGGAAGAAGATCAAACCAGATAAAGGCTATTCCATGAATGGCTATCCCATGCGACCTTATTAATGGCTGGATTGCTTTAAAATACTGCCCGCCTGTCTGTATGTGGGAAAAGACTTTTCACTACCATGTATTCCAGTGATCTACCAGTCAGCTTTAAAGACCAGTTAGGCACAGCTCTGCATCTGGGAATTTGGAGTTCAGCTCCCTACAGAGGTTGGACAGGTGTGAGTCTACCTGTAGGTTTGTCTCTGCATTGTCTATGTTTTCCTCTTGAACTTCTTCATTGGATCAGGTGAGAGAGATACTATTAAGAAGGTAGAAGGAGGAATATTGCTCCCCTGTTTCCAGTAGCTTTTTGGACAGGGGTGTCTTCCCTATATCCTGCATGAGTCAAGGCAGAGAAATGCTGCCAGCTAATTGGCTGGTGGTGCTTGGCAGCAATTGCAGCTCCTACTAAGTGCTGGTCATTTGGCAGTGAGGACAGAGCATCTCACCCACACAGGATAACAGTCTGAGGTTAGCTGGCTTCAGGAGCCTAGTAAGACATTTTCAATCCTACATGATGGTCTTTTTTGAGGGTTTTTTCTCTTTTTTGAAGGGGATGGGTGCATTAGCTAGGCCAATGACAACTAGTAGGAATAGAGTAGGATGGAGTGGCTTCCCTTGAGATAAGCAAGGGCCCCCCACAAACCGATCTCCAGAGACTGCCTGGCTCGGGGATGCAGGCTGGGGACCCCCAGCTGGAATTGGAATGCCAACTTCAAAGGAATGCTTGGCTGGGGAGAGGTGGTGGTGCAATTCTGCTTCCTCTCTACCCCTTTTGATATTGATAAGGTGGAACTAGCAATAGACAATCTACAGGTTGGAGTCAGGGTCAGAAAATTACTCAAAAGGAGTAAATAAACAGTAGCTGGCTGTCTCTTCCAAGGTAGGAGCCAGAGAATTAGGAGTTAGGTCCACCTTCAGGGTATTTGAATTAACTTTATGTATTTATTTGAATAGATTGTGGCCCTGTCTCATGTATTTGTTGCAGGGTATGCCAGCAAAAGAAAATGGGTTGTTTGGGGAACAAGTTTGGGGAACTTGGGATCTTTCACCTGGGGGAAAAACCTTGAATTCTCCTTCCCTCGTAGATCTGCAGCAAGGAAAAACCACAGCAAGTTTCAGTTCTTTGAGATAACAACAGCCAAAAGATCATGTGCACATTTCTTCCTTTTTCTCAGACCTATTTGAGAATAAAAAATCCTACTGCTGATTAGAAAGCAGATGCTGCAAATTCCACACTGCCAAGTCAAGCAACTAACTGGCCCACACTATTGAGGGTATTATAAAAAGGTGACCCCTGACAATTAAGTCCAGTCGTGTCCCACTCTAGGGTGTGGTGCTCATCCCCATTTCAAAGCCGAAGAGCCAGCGTTGTCCGAGGACGCCTCCGTGGTCATGTGGCCGGCATGACTCTCCTTGCTGCAGCGCGTAGCATGCAGCTGGAACACAGAGCGCCGTTTACCTTCCCGCAAGCGATACCTATTTATCTACTCGCATTAACATGCTTTGGAACTGCTAGGTTGGCAGGAGCTGGCCAAGCAACGAGAGCTCACCCCGTCGCGGATTCAAACTGCCAACCTTTCGATCGACACCTCATGGTTCAGCGGTTTAACCCACTGCGCCAAGGCTTTTGCCAGTTCTGTTATAGGCAAGAAGCCATGCCCTATACATTGCCCTATAATGGCCAGAAAACATACAGGGCATATATGAATGATAGGCTCAGAATGGGTGCGCTAAGAAAGGGGAAAAGATGAGTAAGTAAAACAAAGGCAAAGCCCTGGACATTCCCACCATCTTGGCTCTTAATGCATCATTTAATACTTTTTTTCCTCTCCCTTCTCCTATTTAAAACACATCCAACTTTAAATGTCTGAAAATAATTTCTACCACCATTTCCAGAAATGTCGCAGGCAGAAGTGACTTCACAAAATCGAAGTCCCAAATGGGCGACACTTACTAAAGGCTTCCTAGGTTTCTTTTTTTCAGTCAATTGTATTATTCTCTACAGGTGATCTGCACCTCTAAAATGATTTAAATTATGCCAGATGTGAGAAAGAAAAAAAAATTATAGCGGGTGGCAATTTAGAAAGATAGGGAAATAAAGGATTATAATTATAGTTAACAATTATATATAATGATATGCAGGCTATTACTTTAATACTCATCTGCGTCATTCTGTAAATGGGATGCTGCACCTTTGCAACCTCTGGGACAGATGGAATTTCAGCTTCAATGAGCCCTTTGAGGAACGCTGGGGAAATATGTCTGTAAATAAAAGACCATTTATTTTGGCACAGGGCTTCTTCCTTGCCAAAATGAAGTGCTGTAGCCGAATCTCCTTGAGAACATGACATAACAGAATGGATAATTTGTCTGTTCCCAAAGGTGACTTTTCAAACACTGTTATAAAAATCTGCTGTGGGAATAAGGAGACATAACAAGGAAGGGAAGGCAAATGAAGCTCAGCCTACGTACAGCAGCTAGCCTTTTTGATACAGAATGTGAAATTTCACCTTCTCAGTCTTATGGAAATGCTGTAGGTGAATTTATGGAACGTCCTCTTTCTCAGCTTAAAATGCAAGCAGGCTAGGTTACCCCTGAATTCTCTATTTATTGATCACTCCATTTATTTATCTGAAAAGAATGTTTACCCCGCCCTGTCTCCAAGGATTCAGGACAGCTTAGCCATAAAAATTAACACAATATAATATAAACAGCACCACCAGCAACAATAAAATCATTGATTGGACAGACCAGGACCCTCCTAAAAGTACGGTACATCAAACGTCTACAGAAAAGGGCAGATCACTACTAGACTACAGCGGAATGCCGCTAAGAAGGACATTTGCTGTACCTTGCAGGGCAGTGAATTTTTCAAGGCAGGGGCCACCCCAAGAATGTCCTCTCATGGATTACTACCAAATGCACCTCAGACCGGCGTGGTACCCAGAAGTGATCCTCCTTAAAAGGAACTCACAGGATGGGCTGATTTATGTGGGCAATGGCGGTTCCTGAGATACTTTGATCCTAAGCCATGTAGGGTTTTAACAGTCAAAACCAGCAACTTGAATAACCCCTGGAAACCTTCTAGTAACCAGCACAGCTGCATCAAAGTGATGTTATATGACCATGCTGAGGGCAATTGAAAGCATCCAAGCATCTGCATTTTGCACCAGTTATGTTTCTGCAGGGTCTTCAAAGGTAACCCCACGTGAAACCCATTTCAGTAATCCAAATGCAAGGTAACTAAGGCCCTAATCTTATCCTCCACAGTTAATGAGATGCAGTGGGGCCAACCAAGTGCATGCTGCATCCTATAGTTGTGGGGGGGGGGGGGGAACCAGACAGCCTGGGAGAGGTTTGCAAAAATAATGTTTACTTACCTCACAGTAGGTTACCTGACCACCAATGGGTCACCTCAGATGTAAACAAGATAATTTGGTTGGTGTAAGTCAGAGGAGCCTCAGGGGGGTGGGTCCAGGTGTGCACTGCTGCTACCAAGACTCACCCCCCAAACCACCCCTTGCCCAGCCAATCCTCTGCAAAACATCAATGTCCTGCCCCACTACCACCTTACCTGCTCCAGTGCAGTCTTGTGGGCCATTCAGTAGCATAGTTTATGTGGAGTGGCTGTTGTGGGCCACTCTAGGCTCCAGGTGAGGAGGGCGGCCTCCATGTGCCTTTTAGTGTTTTCGGTGGTGATCATCGCCAAAAACACTGTGAGGGAGGTGCAAAAGTGGGCTCTCCTGTCCACCCTCACTACCGTTTCTCTCCGAAATTGAGCTGTTTGGTAGCGAGGGGGCGTAACACGCTGACTCTGGTGGTGTCAGTATCATCGCATCGTGCGCCCCCACCCAGGCGGGTGAGGTGTGCACACTACAGTACTGGGGCCATCTTCTGGCCATATGCACTGGCAATCTCACAGCGCATAACAGTGGTGCACCTTTTGCAGTGCCGCACCAGCAATTATGGTGGCAGATCAGGACATTCAGTACTGTAAGCACCCAATAGGATTGGGCTGCCTGGCTGCAATCCTATGCACACTTACCTGGCAACACTTCCTGGTTTTGTGAAAACCTACATGCCAGAGCACAGTAAGGGGCTTTTTAAAAGCATGCTATGGCAGGGGCAGCACTGGCTAACTCAAGGTGGCAGGGCATCAGGCAGTGGACCCGGTTGCGGAGTCCCACTCCCAGATCAGGAAAAGTTGCTTTATTTTTTCATTCCTTGAGCACGGCCTAGCCTCCTTTGATACAGTATGCTCTGGTTCAGTCTGTATCAGCTTCAAGGAATACAATTACAAAAATGTGTACAGTCCTCAAGCTCTGGAGAAGCCCTCAAGTGTGAGCCTCCTCCCAGGATCTGGCAGACACAAAGTCTTCCATGTGGGAACCATGGTACATCGCTTTACCCAGCGTGTAATTCATCTGTGGAACTCCTTGCCACAGGATGTGGTGATGGCACCTGGCCTAGATGCCTTTAAAAGCAGTTTGGACAGATTCATGGAGGAAAAGACCATCACAGTTTACAAGCCATAAGCAACCTCCTGGCTTTGGTAGGTTTTCTCTGTGCCAGGTGCAGGGGAGTGACAGCAGGAAACAGGTTATCTTGTTGGCTGTGTGCTCTCGGAGGCATCTGGTGGGGCCACTGTGAGATACAGGAAGCTGGACTAGATGGGCCTTTGGCCTGATCCAGCAGGGCTCTTCTTATGTTCTTATCGCTGGTTCTTCCAGTCTTTTGCTTGGCTATGATTCATAACCACTTCATATAACCACTTCTATCTGCAGACTCCAAAAAACACCGTTGCCTAGTATTGTGAAGTATTTCAGGTCTGAACCAGCCTCCCTGAAGGTAATGATGTCCAAAGACCTACCATGTATCCTTTGGGGGGGGGGGGGATCCACACAGCAAAACAGCAAACTGATCTGTTGTTAGGTTGAGCTGAACATAAAAAGATGATAGGTCAGTCCAAAGTTTTATCAAAGTCAGCTTCCTGCTTCCCACAGCAACCAACCTGATGCCTCTAGGAAGCCCATGAGCAGGGCATGAAAATATTCTGCTACTGCTCACCATCAACTGGTATTCAGTAACCTCCTACCTTGGAATACAGTGGTTCCATATAGGACTAGGAATAGGAATAGCTCTTCATAGATCTATCTCCCTTGCATTTCTCTACTCTCCCTTTGAAACCATCTTAGCTAAGGTGGCTAATAATAGGTGGCTAATTACCATACCTTGTGATGTAGCAGGCAGCAGAATGGCTAGCAGTGTGCGTGGGATGGTCGTTTTTTGAGCTCTTTAATCTATTAGTCCACAGCCAGGGGAGAGATATCAGGAGATTGTCTGCATCAGTTATATCTGTGAGTTATGGCCTAATCTTATGCTGGGCTTGCCTGCACGGTACAGGGCTGCTGACGAAGCGCCTGCTGCATCATGTGGGCCGGCTGGGGACCAGGCCAGCTGGGAGAGATAAGAAAAAAATTACCTACCTCTCTGACCTCTCCCTGGTCCCCTATGGGCCTACTCAGATCTATGCCAGATCTTTCGCTGCTGTAGACCTCTTAAGCCGAAGTGGGCATGTCAAGCCCAGGAAAGGGGGATAGGAATCAGTGGTTGGTGCTGCCACTGATATCCACCCCATCCTGCTCCTGCCCCGGCCCAATCCCCACCTCGATCTGCCCCTGTCAGCAGGTACTGGCTGGTGGCCAGTCCGCAAGGCACCACTGCCAACATGCTACCTTCCAGGCCTTGCAGCAGCACTCTGCAGACCAGTTGAGAGACTGCCGTGATGGTGTATAATGCAGTTTTCTGGTGGACCTCAGGATCCTCCAGCATGGATAGGATTGGGCTGACAGTCATAGTGGCTGGGTTATTCCATTATCCTTATAGCCTTAGATCAAGGCTCTGGGAAAAAATCTAGAGAGGTGATACTAACTACTCTATGAGCTGAATAGTGGCTTACCAATAAAAATTAATTAAGGAAGGAAGGTTCTGCTTTCACTGCTCTCTAAGTCCCAACTCAGCAACCAGCCAAGTTCCCTCATTAATGCCAGTGACTACTGACCTTCCTCACGCAGTAATTTTCCAATAAGCAATCAAGAAGTAGCTCACTTCTTTATGTTATCTTCTCCAGGAGCAGCTCCTTGTCTCTGTAAATTTTCAATTTTCAAGGAAAATCTTTGTACCAGTCATGTTTCTTTCATTTTCTCCATTACAAATCATTGTGACCAGCTGCAGTACACGGAAGCTTCCCCCATTAGATTTGCTGACGAAGATATATGAAGAAGAAGAAGAAAAAAGAATACCTGCTGCGGTTATATAAAATTCATAATGATGCAAAACTGCTGAAGGCTAGACACAGCCTAAAATTAAATGGGATTTAGTGCAGAATGCATATCCCACAAGAAAACAGATAAGGATATTGTTAAAAACTCATGGTGCATCAGAAAGAAACAATCAACTTCCCAAGGTCTAGGGGTGATCCTTCCACTATGGTGTGGAAGTCTCTTCTGTGTTTCATATCATGCCAGCAACATCTGTACTGAGGACCCATGTGAGATCTATGGATGAGATTTCCCATACCAGCATCTGCCTCCATCTATTTATGCAGATTAATTTGAATATATTCATAAGAGTTGGATGATGAACAGTAAAGACGTTGAGCGTTAGCAGTATTATTGTCATGTTCCTCTGTCATAACCCAGACCACCAGCAATCATTTGGAAACTGACTGACAGCAATTCTGCGCAACGGTACGCTGGGGGAGCGCACGCCCCCCAGCTCAGGGTGTCGTAAATGTGCCGTAAAGCGGGTTTACAGCACCCAGAGAATGACCGCCAGCACAGAGGCCGGCAACCCTTTCTCCCCCGGCTGTGCACGCTGGACTGGGTAAGTCCAGCGCCTCACAGGGGAGGGGCAGGGGAGGGCAGACCGGGTGGGCAGGGAGGGCAGCCATATCCCAAGCCCTCTCCAGGACCAGTGCGGCCTTACCCGAGTGACACAAATGTGTGCATTAGGTCTCCCATCGCTTACACCAGGGGAAGGGAAAGATTGTCCCCTTCTCCCGAGTTGTTCCCAGGCTGCCCCAGGGCAGCCCGGAAACTTGATAGGCTATGGCGGACAGCCCTTTAGGCTGGCCACTGTATCCTACACAGGATTGGGCTGTCAGAGAGAGAGAGGGGCTAGCAAGATCAGAAGATTCAGAAGTCAAACTGCAGAAGGAGCCTTGACACCAAGCCCCTCACACACACAAAAAAAGTCAGGGACCACAGACCAAAGTCCCTCAGATTAAGATCCTTAAAGAACCGACATCATCACCACCAAGTTCCTGACATCCCTGAGCCTATTCACCACTGCAGATAGCATGCCTTGTGAGTGATTATTGAAACAAGTCCTACCCTTCCCCTCCCCATAACCAGCATTTGTCTGTATTAACATATGCTGAACAGGGAAGGGAAGGGCTTCACATGTACATAATCACTGGAGGTACATGTGTGGGTGGAGAGAGAGAGAGAGAGAGAGAGAGAGAGAGAGAGAGAGCGCAAACACACCTATTCATAGCTTGTTTGGCAGTGAGTGAAAATGTAAAGAGACGTCCATGAACAGAACTGACAAGTTCCAGTCAGTTCCAGTAATTGCTTCCACAGGTAAAGAAGTCAGCCAATGGTTTGGTGGGCCAGAACGAGCATGGTTTCATGCAGAAATGTGTGCAGTGGGAATCAACATGCTGAGGACTGAAAGGTTTTGGAGTTGTCTGGGGCATGGGGAATGGAGGATTGTGTGAAATTTGCTTGAAATGAGTACGCCTGCCCTGACTTCAGAGACATAATAATAGAGGAAGTTTTCTGCCATCAATGTTGAAGTTGCGCGACCCAAGTGCTTCACTTTCATTATCCTCTTTCATTGAGAAAGAGCACATCTCCAAGCGCATCCAGAGTACATGATCCATTTTTACAGAGCTGCTTAATGGGGAGGGGTAACCTTGAGGCTTTATGTCTGCTCCTACCTATATTCCCTTGCAGACAGTATTGCTGGTGCCAATTGTCGTTTCTCATCTGTTTACTCCCAACCCTTTTGTCTATTTTAAAATGAAAACGACAACACACCTACAGAAAGTGGATGTTTTGAGTCTTAAGGAACAAGGAACACTCCACCTGCTGAGAGGGTCCTGTGAAGCTGAAACAATTCCCATTTACTTTGTCCTTCCAAAGTCAGGAGTGTGATTATTCCATAATTCTCTCACCTGATTAATTCTTAACTATGAACATAATTACACTCTCCAGAAGGTAAATCACTCTTATAAATCAGTGGCTGCTGACAGTTCACTCGCCTGCAATTCTAGCCCACCGCAGCAAAGTCAAGCAGGGACCACAGAGAAAGGGACACGTTTGTGAAAGCTTGCAGCCCTGACAAAAGGACTCTTCCTTAATGAATGATCAGTAAGATTAGGCTTCAAGCAACTCCAGGAACAAAGATAGAGGAAAGGAGTCTGTAGATCCTTATAATAAAACAGAACATTTCCCTGTGATTACAGACCGGGTAAAAAGATGAAAAGGGGCTGGAGATCATCTCAGTAATAAAAATGGTCTTTGACCTCCTGCATTAACTTCTTTCTTGATTAATATAATATGCAATTCATACTCCCTCTGTTGTATCTCTCCCCCCTACACACACACACACACACACACACACACACACACACACACACACACACACACACACACACACGTTTTCTTTTACATGTGATTTTTTTGTTTTGATCTTCTTGTACATCACCTTGCAAAAAAAGAAGAAAAGGCAAAGTAATATAGCAACATATTAAATAAATAACAAACACAGGTAGTTGATTTCTATCTTTCTATCTCACATTTCAATCCAAAAGAACCCCCAGGTGGCTTGCATATTACAACAAAATATAATTCCAGTACCTTTCTCACACATAGTATTAGGCATACTCCGCAAAGCATATCCTCCCCACCAACCCTGCTCCACCCCACCCCGCCCCTCAGTTCTCATTAGGTAATTGTGGCTGTTCACATCTGCTTTCATTCTTTCACAGTCTCCAGTTGACAACTCACAAGCAACTGAGTTGTCAGTTGCTTAGCTGTGTAATCCTTTCTCCAGCAGGTCTTTTAAGGCTGCAATCCTATATACACAATCCTGAGAGTAAGCCCCATTGAACACAATGGGCCATAATTCTGAGTAGTCATAGATTGTGTTCTAAATGTCCAAGGGCAAAGAGGGAAGGGTCAAGGTGCTTGCAACATGCTGGTAAGGCGGTTGCAGAGGAAGCAGCAATCAACATGCAGGAGCAGGTTTCTGTGGACTGCAGCGTGGCACTGGTGGCTGGAACAGGTGAAACTGTGGGGAGGTGGGATCCTGGGAGCAGAGGAATGGAGCACAGTGCAAGTCACATCCAGGGCTTTTCAGGCTGGTTTTCATAACACTCCTTAAGTTATACGGAGATAAATCAAGTTGGGATTGAGTGGTATGGGAGCCCTGACATAGTGGCTAATAGCTATGCTAGACCATATGCATAGTGGCTAAGCTGTGCTAGACCATATGGATAGTGCATATGCTTTGTGGTAGGTTCTGTGCAGAAGGGGGTTAAAAGCAGGACATTTGGTGATCAACCTGAGACGTTGTTTGGCCAAAGGGGATCAGTCTCCAGAGGCTGATGAGGTCAGGAACGTTGGGTGGGACCCCAATTGAGCAACAGGTGCAGTCAACCTCAATAGCCAATCAGTTTGAGGAGACAACACAACTCTGAACTTCCAGAATTCCTTACAGCAGTGGTTCCCAAATTGCGCTCCCAGAGGAGCCATGGAAACCAGCCAGGGGAGCCGCGGAGTGCCTCCGAATCCTCTCAGAAAACCAGTTTTCTAGAAGGAAAGAGGTTTTCTCCACCTGAAAAATGTATAGTTATCCTTTTAGCCTTTCCCTCTAGGTTGAGTCATCCAGAGATACTGACTTAGCAAGCAAACAAGTTCCTGTGATTGCACTTGCTTCCATTTGTGGAACACAGTGGTACAGATTGCATAGGTTGATGCAGGTCCAGCCTTCCATTCTTTCACAATTTGTGATGTCATCAAGATTTTTGTATTGGACCTAACATGAAGATTCTGAAAGTGAAACTGAAGCCATGCAAAGGCATTGCTTGTGAGTTTCACAAATCAATAGTGCAGGTATGATTCCCTAGTCCCAGCCTTTACCCTTTGCCATCAGTGCATTCATATACATGTACCTTTGCCATTCATATACATGTACCTAAGCCTAAGTACGTGTATATGAACTACAGTCCAATCCTATCCCTCACCACCAGCGCTGATGCAGACATGCCAAAAACACACATGCTGCATCCTATGGTGGGGGAGGACAATCAGACAGCCTGCAGGAGGTGAGTGAAAACAGTTGGCACTTCCCTCCTGGGTGGTTGCCCGATCTCCAATGTGTCTTCTCAAACATACGCCACCTATTTTGATGGCGTATGTCCAAGGAGAGAAAATGAGTGGGAAGGTTTTGAAAAGAGGGGATAAAATACGGCATGCACTGTTGCTGCTGGATCCACCCCTCCCACCTTCTCCCCACCCCAGTTCCTCTCAGCCCCACCCAGAAACGCCCCCAGTCCTCCCACTGCCCATCTAATGCTAACTTACTGGCACCGGTGACTCCAGTGTGGCTCACCGTTTCCCGCAGTTGCCCAGTCGCATGCTATACAGTGTCATGTTTTGCGACACTGTAAATCAGATTGCACGGCCAGAATGTGAATTCTGGCAGTGCAGCCCAATGATAGGATTGGGCGGCTGGTTGTACAATATATTCTTCTCCATTCACTTTGCATTGCTCCTGTTCCTCTTCCTCTGTTCCTTGTGTCTGTTTTTAGATTGTGAGTCCTTCAGGGTAGGGATCTGTCTTCTAAATAATACCACCTATTAGATGAATCAAAACTTACCCAAAGTTTTGTCATATTGGGCACTCTTAAAAAAATGACTTTGGATTGGAAAAGTCTGTTAACCTGCTTATCATGCAATAGCTGGCGACAGCAACTTGATTCATATAAGCCATACCTGAGTTGTATTATGCTCTTATGGTACCATATGGGCTCCACTTACTTGACAGATGGATATTGATATTTGTTCGCCTTTGCATGAAAACTAGCTGAAGCATATGCATAACTCCTAATGGCATTAAAGCTTTGCCAATTAAGGGCATGTTCAAGCATTTGATATAATACTTCAGAGCATGTTTCACAAGTTCCATTTTCCATCATGCATTTAACTAAAAATTTTGTACCTACTGTTACTAAACCAAATCCTTATGTGGGACATTTTTCGTTTGTTTTTTAATCCTTTGTTGCTTCATCACCTATAAAAAATAATAAAAAGGCAAAAGTAAAGTAACTCACTGCGCAATCCTGCGCAACTTAAGAATGCAGAAGTGCTTACCTAGATTGTCATTGATCATGTAGTACTCAACTGGAAGAAGGAAAAAAGCTATCACCAAAACATACTACCGTATTTCTTCGAGTCTAAGGCGCCATCGATTCTAAGGCGCACCTTTACTTTCAGTACCACTAGCAGGGAAAAATCAATTGTAAGACTCGCCTCCCTTCATTAAATCTACCTGCTCAGCACCAACTCTCCCCAGCATGTCTCCTGCAGCTGAGGATGACTGAGTGCACTGCCTTTGCATAGCATTTCTGGCCCCGTCAGAAAGTGCCATTTCCTTCGTTACCTGGGCTTGGGGGAGCTTCAGGGAGGCCTGCGCAACCCTCTGCAGGCCACCCTGATCTTCAGTTTGGCGAAAAACAGCTATTTTTGGCCATTTCTGGTTTTCGCGAAAACCAGAAATGGCTGAAAATCACCGTTTTTGGCCGAACTGAAGATCAGGGAGGCCTGCAGAGGGTTGCGCAGGCCTCCCTGAAGCTCCCCCAAGCCCCAGTAAGTAAGAAGATAGCATTTTGGGGTGCTTTTTGGAGACCTTCGATTCTAAGACGCATTTTTTGAAATGCTTAATTAGGAAAAAACATGCGTCTTAGAATTGAAGAAATACAGTATACTGCTATACTGTACATATTTATTCAGACAGTCCCATTATGTTTAATGGGGCTTACTCTCAGTAATGTATAAGATTGCAGCCCTAGTGAGTTTTTGTGTAACTGTCACCCTAATGCCCTCTGACCCTTTTGGTGTCCAGTACGCTGTGTGAACCAGCAAGTATCATCGGCATGGATGTACCCCTATGGAGCTCAGGGATATTAGTTCTGCTGAGCCAGTGCACCTTACACTTAGGTAAGTCCATGCCAACGGAAACTCCATCACTGTAAGAGTGGTGAAGCACTGCAACAGATTGTCATGTAAGCATCTGAAATGGAAGGGTGGACTCCGTGCATATATTTGCTACCAGTATCAGAGGTTGGCAAAGTTATGTGTTTGCCAGGGCTCATGCATTGGCAGGGGGGTAACCACCAACTGGAGCCATCCAAATAATTGTTCCAACTTACATACTAGAAAATGGGCAGCCCAATCCTATTGGGCCCCTATGGCAGCAGATCTCGTGGGGCCAAAGCCTCATGCACGAACCACCAGCTCCCAGACGCCACGCCTGAGAAGGTAACGTGGCAGTGGTGATGGTTCAAGAGTGGAAGGGGGAGGAGCATGGTGGGGAGAGGGGTGGGCAGGGGCAGTTTGAGGACAGGAAGAGTGGTTTAGCAGCACTAGCCAGATCCTATCCCCTTTTCTCCCGGTCTAGCATGACCCCTGCCTCTCTTCGGAATTATGCCAGCTAAATAGCTGGTGTAGGTCTGAGGAGTCCCATTGATGGCCAGGCAGCCTACAGTAAAACATATTTGTACTTACCTCTCCTGTGGTTGCCTCCCCCCCCCCCCCGCATGCAGTGTGTGCTCCATTGGCATGGATGGCTGCATTGTGTAGGATTGTGGGGGGGGGGTAGGATTGGGTCACAAGAAATGGACAATGAGACTCACAAATCATTCTGTGATGTCATACTTGAAGTTGTCATATTGAAATGAACATTGGAAGATGTGGTTAAACTGGTTAAAACTTTAACTCCTGCAAATTAAAGCAGGTGATTTAAAATTTCAATGGATACTTTTTAACAGAAACATCCAGATAAGAAGCAGCAAATTTTGCCCTATGGTTATTTCATGTACTTTAAGGGCAGCAGTTCTGAATTTGAATAATTTGATAATGTCATGCTGTTTGGAAAACTAAACTCCTTGATGATTATTATTGATTTCAACCAACAACATTTTTTTTTAATTTAAATGCAAATCTGTTCAACTTTAGCCTTTGTATTTAGAGGCACATCTCTTCCTAGCTTTCGTCTGCAATGTCAGAAAACTGTTTGCGCAGAGAAGATGAATCAATATCAATTTACCTTGTGGTATTGTACTAGCACCCATCCCTTAATACATGGATTATGCCCTTTGCCTCACACCTTGTGACAATAGAAAGGGTTTCACAGAATGGATAGCAATCACATCTGATACTGCTGGAACTTTGGCACAATAATTTGTGTCTGTTTGTGACCAGTAAGAAAGAAAGATAATGCAAGCTCCATGCTGGGAATATAAAACAGCGGAAAGGACTACAGACTCCTCAGAAAGCTGCAGAAACTCTTCAGATTGTTGTTCCGTGTCATATTTTGAAACACTCGCTTCTTATGTGGAAAACCATTTGAAAATCAACATGCCTCCATTCTGTTAATGCATCTAGAAAAGCCACTTTCAGCTCTGACTAGCAGCATGTTGATTCTTCAAGGGCTTGCTGTATTTACCAGACAACTGCTACCTGTTGATCATTCTGCTTACATACACTTGTCCCAATCCAATTACCCATTGTGGACAGAAGGCTCCCACAAACCACAGTACTCCCATGTGTACAACCCCCCCTTTACTATATGAGAGGGGGCAGCTCCACAGGCACAAAATAAATGGGAAAGCTCAATGTGTGCATCTCAATACACATAGACCAGTGGTTCCCAAACTGGGAGGCGTGGCTCCCAGGGGAGCCACGGATACCAGCCAGGGGAGCCATGGAGTGCCACGGAATCCTTTCGGAATACAATGCAATGCCAATTGGCAGGCATCAACATAATGTAATGGGGAACCGCAGCCAAGGGTCGCCAAGGGTCAAGGGAGCCGTGGGTCGAAAAAGTTTGGAAAACACTGACATAGACGATGAATCTCGATACATTATTTCCTTTCCCTGGCACATTCTTTGCTGAGCTCAGGAAGGGACGGAAGGGTCAAGCACACGGGTGCCTCATTTCCAATATGACAGAAGCTCTTGAGTAGCCTGAAGATGTGGCATAAATGCCAAGCAATCCCGTCTTCCAGTAATGGGGTCTTTAAAGCCATGATAGTCTGTGTCTTCTGAAAGACAATGCCTTGTAAGCCATTAATCCAATGGGTTTAATCCAATGAAGCACAGCAAGGGAAGGCCCCTAAATAGCTTCCTCTGGGAGTCCAGCCTTGGCCCTTTCCTGGATGTTAGCTTGTTATTGCTCATCAAATTAGACTCTGGTGCTCTTCTCTCTAGCTCAATACCCACAGTTGCTCCCATCTCTCCACCAAAGCAGTTCTTGCTTTGGCTCACACCTCCAATACTTTTTGATCTGTTGGTTGAGGGCATGTGCAGAACTTGCTCCTCCCCATCACTGGCATATCTCCATCAACTCCATCCCAGCTTGGACATCTGAAACAAGTCAAGAAGTCTCCAGTAACAGGGCACTTCTTTGCTCTCATATTATTATTATTAACAGTATTTATATACTGCTTTTCAACAAAAAGTTCACAAAGTGGTTTACAGACAAAATCAAATGATTAAATGGCTCCTTGTCCCAAAAGGGCTCACAATCTAAAAAAGACGCTGAATACCACCAGCAAACAGCCACCAGAAAAGACACTGTGCTGGGGTGAAAGGGGAGCAGTTACTCTCCCCCTGCTAAATATAAGAGGAGCACCAATTGAAAAGTGCCTCTTGCCCAGTGAGCATATCCTGCTACACACCTGCTCATGCACTTTGTTCCTCCAGCTCCACTATCTCTAGTGCCCCAAAGCTTCCTGCTCCCTCAAACGACTCTGTCCCTTCTCCCTTGCTGCCTCTTATACCTTGTCCCAGATCACCTATATGATGCATCCACTCTTACTTCCTTCAAATCCCTCCTCAAAATCCACTTTTTCCACTTTTTTTTTGCTCTACTTTCAATTAAACCTAACAGCCCAATCCTATTAGGCTTTACCGCTGTTATCAGTGTTTCAGCAGCAGTAGCTGCTTTATGGCCATCGCAAACGGTGCTCCAGCAGCACTTTTGAAACACCAGCGGAGAGGCTGGAGCAGCTCCGCACATGGCGGTGGGGATAGGAGCACCTGCTGCTTGTGAGTTCACAGGGAGGGCAGAATGGGGCAGGGAGAGGGCGGAATGTGTGGAACAGGGGGAGGGTGTCAGGTGAGTAAGAGGTGGGAGGGGATGGCACCCAGCGCAGCCGACTTGCACAGGATGCTATCCCTTCCAGGAGCAGGCGGCACACCCCTTTTGTCTCCTTAGAACTGATCCAACTAAAGAACTACCGCGGGTCTAAAGAGACACATTGGCGATTGGGAGATTTACGGAGGGGCAAGGGAAAATATTTTACCTTTCCCCACCAAAGCTTCTTGATCTGCCCCCCCCAGCATACAGTGGAGCCTGTTTTGGTGTGGCTGAATGCTATGGCGGGAAAAAGGATATGATTGGGCTTTCAGAGCTTCATGCTCCATCGGCAGCCATTTTATGACTGCGGAACTCACTTCCGCTATCGTATTCCTCAGTAGAATTGGGCTGTCAGTATATGTACAAGAAATAATCACATATTCTTCCTCCACTACTACTACTACTACTACTACTACTACTACTACTAGTTATTAAGAATATTTATATGCCACTTTTCAACAACAGCAGCAACAACAACAAAATGCCACTTCCCTTCCTTCCTTTCCTCTGTGGTTTCCCTTGTCTCTGTTTCCTGATTATAAGCTCCTCAGGGCAAAGAACTATCTTCTCCTCTATTGTAAAACTCCATGTACACTGATGACTCGATACAAATAACAACCAGCCCCTCACATGCTCTTCAAAGTGATATCTCCAACAACAAAGCACACACACTCACATCCTTTTCAAAGTTTTGTTTCTAAAGTAACACATGCAAAATTCATTAGAAGCTTAATGAATGTATGGTTTTCATTTGTCTTTTTTACAGTGACATTCATTTTCAAAATGAGCCAAAAACATCTGAACACATTTCAAGAGAGACTAACAATCCCTGTATAGTAGAAGAACTTCTCAGAAATGTAACATATACAGCGAAAAACTACAGCATTGGATCCTTAATTGTATCCATGAGCTGGGGTGTGCTTGTTTTTTCTTTCAAAAGAGCTGGATTTGTATACATCAGCATACACAGTGTTATTAATACAATGACTTCGAGACAGAGACTGAAATTTTGAGCACATTCCTTTCTGTGTTCTGTTCTGGGATGTGTTAGTTCTTACATCATATTTCCTAGAATTCCAACATTTTGCTGAATGATAAGGTAGAGTACAAATCATATTTTTGTATTGAATCAGAGGAACTTTTGAAAAATTCTGGAATGGAAGCTTTCATGGCCAGCTACTATACTACAAGAAATAGGTTGTCTGGGTGAAATAGCCATGTAAAAAAGTATATAAACACAGAACCTCCCAAAAACACGTAAAAAAATTTTCAGAGAAGCCACCAATAAAAAGCGGGTACTGAGAGAATTAAAAACGGAAATCAGAAGAGTCCAGTATTTACAGAAAGCCCAACGTTAAGACCTCGGCTGTTTTTTACGTGTTTTTGGGAGGGTCTGTCTTTATATACTTTTTTACATGGCTATTTCACCCAGACAACCTATTTCTTGTAGTTTTGAAAAATTGTTTTGTCCAGCATCTACAGAAGATTTGCCAAAGCAATAGCATTGCACAATCACAGAATTTCAGTGCTAGCATGCCAATACACTAAAGGCTTAATCCTATTTGGATACCATGCCGATGGCACACAGACATTGGCATGACATCCATCATACCATAAGCCCGTCCTGATAATGCCATGCCAACGGCACATGGGTACTGGTGGCACAAGAAAGGCCCAATGCCAATCCTGTCCTGGCAAAGCAACGGTGGTGCAGCCCTTCTCAGTAACACTCCCCGTTCTCATGGAAACACCGACACAGGCTGGCATCCCTGGAGTGGCATCCTGATATCAGCATGATGTTAGCACATCACCGGAACATCACCACCATGACATCGGCGCATCATCCATGCGATGTCCATGTGTCATTGCCATGACATCGGCCTGCCATCCATGTAATGTCCAAGGATAGAATCATCCCATCCCATCAGCCCCAACCCTGTCAGCCAGAGAAGCACCACCATGGTGAACTGAGCAGGGGTAGGAGCAGGGGCAGGGCCAATGCGTGGCCAATGCTAGGGAGGGGACACCCCCTCACCAGTCAATAGGAATTAGCAACACAGCAACAGGCACCACCTCCAACCATGGGGAGATGCCCCGAGGTCACTACTCACAAACAAACACAATATGACACAAGGATGCCTCAGCACTGCCACCTCCTACAGGAGTTGCAGTGGCATCAGCAGCAAAAACAAAGAACTGCTAAATGCCCCGGCTAGGATTCAAGTCCTCTCATCCCACTCACATGCATTCATTAAGGGATACATTTTTGAGCATAACAGAGCAAGTGTAGAACGTTAGCTCCCTTGGAAGAGGGCAGCCATATGAAACAAACATACAAATCTCTCCATGGCAAAGATTGAAGTCCATTTGGGGACATCCAGCAGCTGGAAGGAACCCTTATGCCAGGGGAGGGACTGGAACAAGTCACAAGGGGACCCTCAATAGCACTCAGGCAGACCAAGGTGCTGGTAGGTCATTGCATGAAGGGACTGGCCAAGGGACTTGTCCAAACCAGCAAGGCACTTACCTTTTCCATGAGTGGCCAGAAACACCCATGGCAAGCAAAATGAGACCGGGAGGCAGGTCTAGAACACATACCAACTACTCCACAATGCTGCGTGCTAATCACCAAGCCACAGCAGGAGTCAGGCAAAGAGTACTCCACCTGGCATTTAATACCTTGCATCACCACAAAAACTGGCTGGGAGGCTGTAGCACATGGATCTATCACAGGGAGCACTTGCATGGACCAATCACTGGGCTGGCATGAGACACAAGATGCCGCCTGCAGTGGCCTACCCAGCTAGCTATACCCACTGTCACAGTGGAGAGAGTAGGTGGGCGTTCAGTATCTGTGGACTGATCAGGGCAGTAGCACCTAGTGGTTAGCATGCTCACTCCCTTCCTGCTTCCCTCTGTTCCCTGTTTTGACACACAGGTGAATGGGGGAAAGCCTTGATAGAATGTACCCGCTGCCACCAACCCAGGAGATCAAAATTGACAGAGGGGTTCCCTGGGCAAACCCTCCCTTCTAGAAAAATACTGAACCTCAGAGGTTCCTATCAAAATTACTCTACTAAAATTAGTAGCACATGCAGAATGAAAAGATGAGACAATCCACCTTCCTGTACCAGGAACCAAGCAGACTCAGGGTTAAAATATAAACAGTTTATTAAAAGTCTAACCAAAAAGGAAAGCAAAGGGGTCAAGAAAGGCAATTTGAGAAAATGCATAGAATAAAAATCTATGCCAGCAGATGGCGCTGAGGCACTGTGGGAGGTACCGTGGGGCGCTGAGGCATGCATGGTAAGGAACAGGGAACAGCTGCAAGTTAATTAAACTGGAGACTTTGTCCACTTGCTGGAAAAAACCTTCAAACAGCAAAAAAAGGAACATAAGCAGCTTGGAAGTTTTTCCCCTTTGCTGGAATGACATCTCCTGTCTCCAACGTCTCCTGTCTCCAATTGGAGGAGTGCCAGCTGGGCGGCCTTGCCAATGTCTGCTGGCTCGCAAGAAGGGGCATGCTCAGCGGCCAGCGGCTTCCGCTCCTGCAGGAATTCCTAGACGGCAGCCCGTCCCCAGGTGTTAGTGCTGCATTTGGGTGAGAATGATCTGGGCCAGAGGACAGCTTTGCCCTTGAGGCACCAGATTCGTAGGGACCTAATTACAACCAGGCAGTGGATCCCGGGGATATTTATCATCTGGTCCCATATGCTTCCCCGCAGATGCTGGCGCGGGGCCAGGGACCCGTGTCTGGTGGATTTGGCTAGGCGCAAAACCAATGCCTACCTGGGGGGGGGTTACCGTACGGGGGGTCAGGCATCCAGGCATAACTTACTATGGCCCATGCCTGTTTGGAGGCGATGGTGTGCACCTTTCCTTGCTGGGAGCGGATATTTTTCTTTCAGACCTGCAGCAAGCGCTTCGGCGTTTTTGGGGCCTGTGGGGCGGTGGGGGTCAAGCGCGAGGCTAACCCCCTGTGTGGCAGGTGGCATGCAGGCCGGGTAGCCAGGAAACTGGGATTCGGCGTCAGCCTTATTTGGGGGGTGCACGGGTAATGACATCTCCTGTCTCCGATGTCTCCTGTCTCCAATTGGAGGAGTGTCAGCTACCTAGTCTCTCCATCCCACCTCTTTGGAACAAGATATTCAGGGTTGCTACCCAGTCACCAGGCACATTCCAGTTGTTAAGTAGCATAGCTGTCCCAGACAGAGAAACGGCCCTGGAATCTACATTCCCCCATCCCGAGGTTGTCTGTCAATGGTGAGTTTTCAACAAACACAAGACAAAGGGACAGGGCTCCCTGTAAGTTACATTCCAGCACATAAGCTGCTGGAGTAAAAATGCCCCAAACCATGAGAAAATACACAGGGGGGAAACTTGGGGCGCACAGAAAAATACAGAGATTTATTACACACACACACACACACACACACACACATACACACACTTACTTTGCTTCATCATTGGCACCTGACAACATGGATGTTGGTATGCAGTCTCCCTGCCCTTGCCCACAATATACCATGGCCACATAGGGCTTATGATCACTGAGGAGCACTCCCCCTTGGAGCCCAAGAAGTCATGGCGCAAGGATACTACGCACTCTAAGAGCAGAGACGTTCCTATTCACTCCAGCACAGTGTCTCATCAAATGGCTGTTGCTGGTGTCTCTTCTGCATATTTTAGATTGTGAGCCCTTGGGGGCCATTTATTCATTTAGTATGTATTTTATTTATTAAAAAACATTATTATTATTATTATTATTTTGCTATGTAAGCTGCTTTGTGAACCTCTTATTGAAAAGCAGTCTATAAATATTTGCAATAATAATAACTTTAATTGGCAAGCAACTGAATGTACTGCTACATGCAATGCATAGTCGACACTATCTCTGTTCGGGCTCAGTTTTTCCATGTGCTGTTCTCAATATTATAAAAGCCGAGCAAGAAAATGCTATATAAATACAACTGCAACCAAAATGATGAATTGGAGTAGAGCTTTAGAAAAATGTCATGAGGAATATATGAGCTTTTCAAGGGAGCAAAATATATCACCAGCATATTCATATATATTTTTCTGTCATTTTTAAGATTCAAAGGAACTGGCTCGGTGCCATCTGATTGTTTTAAAACCCATTTGGTTCCATCCAACCCTACTATATGTTATGATTCCCATCATGCTCTGCTCTCATCTTTCTTCCTAGATTTCACTATCAGGGCTCTCTGATTTACCTCAAGCCTCACGATAGGTCTATATTTCTCTCATCAAACACCGTTGTCTCTCACATTTCACTGCAGGATCTCAAGGAAAAGTCATGTGGGAAAAATGTGCACAGCATGGGGATTTATTTTGCCACAAATACACAGGTCAGGAAGCTACTGTGTGTATTGGCTTTGGGATGCATCTATTTGTAGGACAACAAGCATTTCCATAGCACTTCGGATGTTGTAGTACACATTGTTTTTTACATAGAGATTTTATTAATGTAGGAAAAATTTAATGCATGCAGTAGTCCCAACCCATGCCATCTGATCTCAATTTCTTCCACACAAACTGCTAATGTATGTGTTCGGATTTCTTACTAGATCCGTCTAGTTTTTAAGCAAACTGATTCCCAGATCAACATCATTGTGATGGTTTTCAAACACTTCAGCTATTCAAGCTTAGGTTCAAGGTGACCATTAATTGTACTTTCATACTGCCAAACATCTAGGATCACATTTTACCTGCTCAAATGGAATTTACTGGAGCCATCATCTCATACCTGTACATGACCACAGTCCTTTTGCTTACACAATTCTGTCTAAACTTAGACCCCAAGCCACATGTTGAATAGGCCACTCCTATGAACAGTGCAATCCTGCTTAGAATTGCAATCCTGGCCCCAATGAGCCTCCTTGGATGCGTGCCAACTATTTAGGTGCACACAACCTGGGGTGCTGTGTAAGGCAAGCCAGGCCTGAGAAGGGGGTGGAATATCGGGCCCAGCGCTGAGCTGATATACCCGCCCCCCTTCCTGGCCAGGTCATCCAATGGTCCCATCGCCACCCAGGCCCGCCCTCCCCATGCCCTCCTGCCATTCGGCGCAGGACTTACCTGTGTCCAGCGGCATGGGGTCCGGAGGGCAGCTGTGTGAGCAGTGCCTGCCTCTGTGCTGGCACTGCTTACACCTGGGGTGCCGTGAACCTTCGCGACACCTTAAGCCAGTGAAGCTCATGCTCCACTAGCCTTTGTTTTGGCTGGATGGCGCCCTTAGTTGAGTCTATAAGTGGATCTACAAGGCTGACACTTCTGTGCAGCAAAGCAATGGGAGATGAGTGGATTGAAGTGGAGAAGTGGGGGAGGCCTTCTCAAACTTTCCTCTGCTTGGCACTTTGCTCCTGCAGTTACACCTGCTATTTCCCACTTAACGCAATAAACCCATCTGGGAGGAAAGCAAGTAGGAAGATTGCAAGGGTGAAGGTAATGGCGAAGAAAGGGTGAAACATCTTCTCTTCTATCTGCCAAACCACCTCATCACTATGCACCATAAAAATAATAACCAGCATTTACAGACCTGCATTTGAGCTGGTCCATGTAGTTCCATCCTGCTAGTAGCATTTATTGAAATGGTTTCCACATGGTTAAATATTAAAGTAATATTTTGAGACTCTGGATGTACAATGTGCAAAACATGTTTACAGTCTCCCGCCTCTTGTACTTTATCATTTGAGAAGGATGCTACTGAATCCTGTCAACGGTTATATCCAAGTTGGCAAATTTTATTTTTCCTATGAATAGAATACAGTTAATACTCATTCTAGTGAACGGCACATTTATCATGGCATTAGAGAGGAATCTGACATTCCCCTGGCGATTTTTGTTATGAACATTTTCTCAGATGTGTTGTAGTTAGTAGAGCTGCCAGGAGACTCCAATCGCTTCCGTGAGATCTTCTCTGCTTCGACTGATGCCATTTCAACAAACTAAATTGTATCTTGATGTAGTTGTGCTCATCCATGACGGACACTATACTTTTCATTGAAATGTGTTTATCAGCAGGGATAGAGGTGTCAAGATTATTCAAGTATGGTAATGCTGGTAATTTGATCTTTGAAAGCAGCGAAAGACATGTGACTTGAAATGAACTGAGCGTATGACACATACTGTAAAGTTTGCAGTGCAGATATCAGGAGGCAAGATAAGCCTGCTATTTCATCACCAGATCTTCTGCTTACACTTAAGAAACAGTAGGAATAGGAGTCTACAGAAGGCATTCTTCCTAATACTATTTTGGTTGATGGCTGGCCTTTACTCTAATGCATAAGTTCTGTTAAGACCACCCATGAGACTTAACATATGCCCACAGAATTAGTGCAGCCTTTAATTAATTACTGGGAAAAATATTACTTCAGAATAATATTTCAGATGTAATAACACATGTCGAGGGATGCCACTTCAAGCTTCAGTGGAGGGATTTCAGGGGGATGGAAGCTAAGATTTCAAGCAACACTCAAAGGCTTACACTTGGACATACTATACATTAAACTGCAAAAACATCAACAAATAATAATCCAGTTTATTCTGAAATTGTTTAATAAGGGTTGTTGTTGTTTTTATATGACATAATATAACCAGAGGTAAGACGTTCCTGAGGAATAATCACATGAAATCTAAAACTGCTCTTTCTAAATTGCTCCCCCCTGTCCTCCCAGGAAGAACACTACACAAGACCATCTCAGCCCATCCATTAACTCAAGGAGAAGCACGTGCATTAAGATTGCTGCCTCCGTGCCATACGGAACATTTATGAAGGAAAAGTCCATCACAGCTTACAAGCCATGATGGGGAAAAGCAACCTCCTGGTTGTAGGAGTAGGTTTTCTCTGTGCTAGGTGCAAGGGAGTGGCGACTGAACACAGGTATCTTGTTGTCTTGTGTGCTCCCTGAGGCATCTGGTGGGGCCACTGTGTGATACAGGAAGCTGGACTATATGGGCCTTTGGCCTGATCCAGCAGGGCTCTTCTTATGTTCTAATGTAACATTCTGCTCCAAAGTCTGCAGCGGAGAACCGTTTTGGCCCAACTGCCAGTTGGCCTCACGACAATCCTTTGAGATAGATTATAGAACTTGCTTATTGCCTCAACGTATCATTCGGTGTTCCATAGCCAGAGGTGGAAGGGTGGCATTACAATGGCTATTTCTGAATTGGGAAACCAAAGATTTTATCTAGACACCTATGCTTTTCATTCAGTTTAATTAAAACCATCTTAATTAGTAAATCCATGAAACGTAGTAATAAGATTGACAATATTTCCTTCCAAGGATGAGTGGTGGCTTTCATGATTAAATTGTAGGTCAGTACCCTTCCTTCAATAGCTCATGAAAGCACCTGGCATGGCCAAAATGCAAAATTATTTCAATGTAAATTGATTAAAAGGCAGACAATTAATAAACTAAACACTAAAATGCGTTCAGGTTTTCATGGCCAAAAGAAAACACTCTTTAAATTGTTGTCAGCTTTAAGTAAAAATGAGATTAAAAACCTCACATATGTGAGAGGAAAATATTGGAGCTCAGCTCTCTCGCTCTCTCTCTCTTGTGTGTGTGTGTGTCCTCTACAGAACACAAATGTCCCTTCAATAATAGCCAGAAGGTTAGTTCACAGACAAGTCACCTTCCTTCACAGTCTAATGTTATTTTTTATGAAAGGTTTCAGAAATACAGGTGTGCATAAGGAAGTTTGACACACAAGTGGCTACTTAATGAGATTTGAGGGAACAAACTCCTTAATAGGGACAGGTGAAACCAATAGATCTACAAGGGCATTCATGAGAGGAAGAAAGTATTAAAAGGAGAGTTGTAGCTTTCCATTAAAGACAGGTGCCGTACCAGATGCCAGACGTAAATCTCCAGTCTTGAAATCTTTCACAGCAGAAGTAAAAGGTCCATTAAAGCCAAATGTCTCTCTTTAGCCATTCATTACACACGTGTATTAGTTGTAGTCAATTATTGACTTTCTGACTGACTGGAGTTGCTCAAGGTTGCCTGGGCAGAGTAACGGAAGTTTTCTTGTAAAGGCACCGAAGACAGTTGTAGCTGTACTTTATTTCTTCCTTGAAAATGGTCCAAACTAAGGGGCACTGCAGACTATGATTAAAGAGGGGAAAGGGAGTAGAGGACAAATGAATTGAAAAGTGTTGGATTAGAGTTGAGTAGTGTATAAAGACCATGCATATTCAGCCACATTTTCTGGCCAAGGACAACCTTTTATGCTATCTGCAGTAAGGAAGTGTCTATGTCCTAGCTAGCCAGAAGGTATGAGGTGAACGGTGACCACGGAAGCCTCATGCAATTTCAGGCTCTGATCTGAGCCCTGTCATGATGAAGACATCTTTGAGAATTTAATTCATGATTGAGATCTAAAGTTGAGGCTTTGCAAAGGCCTGCAAAAACCACATGCTAAATGAGGGAGAGTCCATTAGTGGAGAACACGTTTTGCAAAGACAAAGTCCCAGATTCAGTCCCTGACATTGACAGTTGGAAAGATCTTTTAGGCAAGGTTGGGAAAAGTCCCTTACCAAATGGCGTGGAGTCAAAGTTAACAGGGCTAGATGGACCAATAATCAGATTGTGTATAGGGCAGCTTCATGTGTCCAATAAGTTTTGAATTGTTATAGTATCTTGCACAAGAACTACTCGCAGTTAATGCAGTCCTATAACCAGTGAGGGGGAAAGCTAAACAACTTTTCATGTAATTGAATGAAAATAGATCAAGCTATGTAGGTAAACTATTTTCAACCTCCTTCACCACCACCACTACCACCACTTCCTCCTAACCTTCATCCATTAGAAAAAAAAAAACATTCTCACAAATTCATGGTGAAAATACCCTGCTAGACCCTGAGAAAGATACATAGAGGAAAGCAATATTGTTTTCAAGAGACAAAAGGAAAAAAAAATTACTACCCCCCCCCCCATGCACGTTCTACTATATCCTATTCACATTCACTCATCAAAGTATTGTTTGAAAGAAGCTCTAAGTTGTGCTGAGGGACTCAAACACAGGAATGTCAACCATTGCAGATCAGTTGCTGTTTCTGTGGCTGCTGCAGTGCAGTCTGCAGATGAATTTGGATGATGTCTAACGTACCTGTCTTGGTATAAAATCTACAGTACCCTGTATCAGTCTCAGATAAATAAAGCACGAATGGAAGAAATTTAGGTTGACTGGCAGAATGAAATCAACCCCCCAGGGCTTTGGGTTAGCATCCTTATCTTCACAGCTACAACTGTGTGTAGACTGGTTTTCTTACCAGTCACCTAAATTTGATTAATGCATATTCCCATGCTCCCTTGTCTCATTTTCCACTATTATTAGTGTTTGCACTGGCCTTTTTAAAAACAGATGAACAGATTGTAACTAGAAACAATATTTTTTTTATTTGTGCTAGAAATGTGTTTCCCTGCTAAAAGGGCTGTGAGACTGTGAGACATGGTGAAATCATAATAGGACACTGATGGTATTTTGCGGCTTCTAATGAGATAAAATGTATATTCCATAATATTTTTGTGTTTTATTTTGCTGCATTGTTCTGCACCTTTCATCATTATTCCAGAGTCTAATTGATTTGTTTAGTAGTTAATTCCTTTCCACTATATTTTGATCCTGAACTTCCATTCTTGCCACATGGCAATTACACCATTAATTTGTCTCTACTTTCTGTTAAAAAGCTTTTAAATCTGTTCATCAACGCGCTTTCAGTCTGAGCCTTTTCTGCAACAATGCTTCAGAAGCAAGTCAAAGTCTTACTAATTATGTTTACAGGGTTCAGCTCGGTACGAACAGTATGTGTTTCTTCCCCTATTCCAGGGGTCCTCAGTCTTGTGAAATCAGTGGACACTTCAGGGATTCTGAGAAGGGGCGATAGGTACCACCACAAAATGGATACTGAGAGGGCAGTGCTAGGCACAAAATGGCTGCCACAACATCTTAAATTTAAATGCAATTTAATATATTTAATATATTTGTGTACCACTTCCAACATAAAATTCTACAGAGCAGCTGACAATTAAAGACAGAACAAAACACCAATAGCAATATCACCAGCACCAGCAGTCTAGAATCCAGCAATGCCAACTGAAATATTAAAAATAAACTAAAAATAATTAAAAGCCAAGCAGAATAAAACATGTTTTGAGGGCATGTTTGAAGGTCAGCATGAAGCCTAAAAGAATGTAACCCTTCAAAAGCAGAACAAAAAACAACCCAGCCTAGAATCATAATTCTGTGGTGTTAATCAGAGTCCTGTTTTACCGCAGTGGGCGAAACACCAGAGAAGCAAAAGGCACACACACTCAAGTGAACAGGGAAACCATAATTACAGAAAAAGAAAATATTTTATTAAGGGGCAACTTCCAAAACATTAAACTGAACAAATTGCATCATCAAAGTATGCCTTAAATAGGCCCTCCACAAATTGTTGTTTATTCATTCAGTTGCTTCCGACTCTTCGTGACTTCATAGACCAGCCCACGCCAGAGCTTCCTGATGGCCGTCGCCACCCCCAGCTCCCTCAAGGTCGAGTCCGTCACCTCCAGAATGTCATCCATCCATCCTGCCCTTGGTCAACCCCTCATCCTTTTGCCTTCCACTATCCCTAGCATCAGCATCTTCTCCAGGCCAGGGTATCCTGTCTTCTCATTATGTGGCCGAAGTACTTCAGTTTTGCCTTTAATATCATTCCGTCAAGTGAGCAGTCTGGCTTTATTTCCTGGAGTATAGACTGGTTTGATCTTCGTGCAGTCCAAGGCACTCTCAGAATTTTCCTCCAGCACCACAGTTCAAAAGCATCTATCTTCCTTCGCTCAGCCAGCTCTCGCAGCCATATATTACTACGGGGAATACCATTGCTTTAACTATGCGGGCCTTTGTTGTCAGTGTGATGTCTCTGCTCTTAATTATTTTATCGAGATTTGTCATTGCTCTCCTCCCAAAAACAAAGCAAATAAAGCATCCAAAGATTGCATGAACAGTAGAGAGAGTAATGTATGCTCAAATATAGTGAAATAGCAAAGAATCCTTAACAGGAATACATGAAATTCCTAAGAGTTTGGTCCCTATCCTGTGTCTATGCTACTTATTGAAATTCCTACACTATCCACTTAAAAAGATCTAAAGTTCCCAATAGTTTTAGAACTACTTGAGAGTCCAGCAAAATAGTTTCATAAATTCTCTTACGTAAAGTTGTGACGGCCTCCTTCCTTTTGGAGAGGATTTCTTAGAGCACACAAAAGGAAAGCACTGAAAGGAAAGGAAGCTTGGTGAAATCTTGCAACGTAGAGAGATGATTGGAGAGATGTTCCATCAAAGGGGTGATCCCAAGAGATTCCCTCAGAAGGACTGTCCCTAGGAACTCCGTCTGCCATCCTTTTATATACTCTTCTCCTGTGATAGGTGCAGGTGTAGTTGTGAAAAAGGCTCAACATTTCACATTGAGCACTTTCCTTTGTGATTACATCACTCAAGCATCTACTTTGGCTTCCACACATGTCTAAAAGGCAGTGTTGGCTATCCCCTGCCATTGTTCACAGTCACCACTGCTTCACTACCTTCCTCCGCCACTATCCTGATCTGGGCACTTGTATTTTAAAAGCAAGGGGACCACTTCTCTATTCACTTGAGTAAAAATGAATGCTGTGGGATCCTTGGCCATCCTGTGTTCAAGTGTACCATCTTCATGGAGCCTATGCACATACACCAAGAATATGCAGAAGCTCTTGTACACACAATCTTGTACCCTCCACTTTCCAAGGTACTGGATCACATGTGCAGGAGCCTATGTGAGCTTGTGTACACACACCTAGACTCCATGCAAATGGTACTTTAACACATAGAGGTTGGAGATGGGACTAGAAAGCACAACCCTGATCAACTGCATATACAAACGAATAAGTGAATAAAGTTTCCTGTCTGTGTGTGCGTTTGTGTGTGTGCGCACGCATGTGCGCACACACATTGGTTCAACCTAGAACCAATCTGTACAGACGTGGGTTTTATGGGATTTTCACCCATGTTAGTGTTAGAAATCAAAGAAAATAAAGAAATATAAGTACTGAAACTTGCCTGAAGAAATTCCTTCTCTACTCGAGCCCCAGTAATGTGGGTGCCGCTTTCAAGGATTATCCGGAACAGACAAGCACAAGTAATTCTTTAATCCTCTGCTTTACGTTTCCTCCCGCCTTGGGACATTGTCAAAAGCTAAAAAAGAACACTCAGCAACTAGCTGGTAGATGTGCATGACCCAGGAAATACACTAACACAAACTTATAGAGAAAGAGAGAAGCTTCCAGGAACATCTTAATTGAATAATTAGAAGTGAGACAGCTGCTCTGCTGTAACTTAATTAGTGTGGTTACTCTAGGAGCAGGGGTAAAAACAGACGAAACATATCAAGACTTAGTGCTATCACAGAACTGCAGCGACAGACACAAATCACTACCTAGCAGTTACAAGCAGAAGCACAACACTTTCGAAGAACTGCTGAACCAATATTGCAAGCGGAGCCCCTGATCTCCGCAATGACCGAAAATAACCTCTCCCCTGCGCCTCCACCGATACGGTTGCTGGCGGAGAACAGTGGCTACAACAAACAACCTAACAAAAATAGTTACATTTACAAATTGGGGCAAGTATTTCAAAGAACTGCTAGGATAAATATTAAACGGAGCCTGCCATCTCCGTAGTGACCTAAGGTAACCCTATTTGCTGCAACTCTGCTATATTTACACAGGTAAACCAAAGGTATAGCGAATACAATAATATATCAGGGCATGCTTTTAATCAGGTGTTTGATTTAAGATATTATGAACCAAGTCCCCCATCCCCGCATTGTCCACAGATGACCTTTCTATATTCTGACGCTGCTGGTGCGATTTTCTCAGGAACGGGAGCCAAATGCGATTAACAAATGACAGTTCTTGCTGGCGATTTAACAGAGACCCTGATTTTCTCTGGGAAATCGAAATTGCCTCCAGATTTAATCGTTGTCTATTGTTTGATTCTGTAAAGAGTGACCGGGTATCCTGGAAAGCAATTTCATGTCCTGTTGTCACCACATGAGCAGCAATTGCAGATTTTTCCTCTTGAAGATTTTTTACAGTGCGAAAGTGCTCCTGCACTCTAACTTTTATGGGTTGTCTCGGGGATCGCATTTGGCTCCCGTTCCTGAGAAAATCGCACCAGCAGCGTCAGAATATAGAAAGGTCATCTGTGGACAATGCGGGGATGGGGGACTTGGTTCATAATATCTTAAATCAAACACCTGATTAAAAGCATGCCCTGATATATTATTGTGTTCGCTATACCTTTGGTTTACCTGTGTAAATATAGCAGAGTTGCAGCAAATAGGGTTACCTTAGGTCACTACGGAGATGGAAGGCTCCGTTTAATATTTATCCTAGCAGTTCTTTGAAATACTTGCCCCGATTTGTAAATGTAACTATTTTTGTTAGGTTGTTTGTTGTAGCCTCTGTTCTCCGCCGGCAACCGTATTGGTGGAGGCGCAGGGGAGAGGTTATTTTCGGTCATTGCGGAGATCAGGGGCTCCGCTTGCAATATTGGTTCAGCAGTTCTTCGAAAGTGTTGTGCTTCTGCTTGTAACTGCTAGGTAGTGATTTGTGTCTGTCGCTGCAGTTCTGTGATAGCACTAAGTCTTGATATGTTTCGTCTGTTTTTACCCCTGCTCCTAGAGTAACCACACTAATTAAGTTACAGCAGAGCAGCTGTCTCGCTTCTAATCATTCAATTAAGATGTTCCTGGAAGCTTCTCTCTTTCTCTATAAGTTTGTGTTAGTGTATTTCCTGGGTCATGCACATCTACCAGCTAGTTGCTGAGTGTTCTTTTTTAGCTTTTGACAATGTCCCAAGGCGGGAGGAAACGTAAAGCAGAGGATTAAAGAATTACTTGTGCTTGTCTGTTCCGGATAATCCTTGAAAGCGGCACCCACATTACTGGGGCTCGAGTAGAGAAGGAATTTCTTCAGGCAAGTTTCAGTACTTATATTTCTTTATTTTCTTTGATTTCTAACACTAACATGGGTGAAAATCCCATAAAACCCACATCTGTACACAAAGCAAGCCATGAAAACCTGCATGCTACTCTAGAACCAATCTATTCTAAAATTTCAAAGCTCCAGGTCCATTTTGAAAAACCATGAGCAAATTATCTTCATTGTCTTTCGTTACGATAGCCACTCAATGAGATTCTTTGTTGAACAAATTTTTTTCTCGCATAATTTCCCCAAGGGTCTTGGGTTAGACTATGACAATACTTTGATCAGTTTAGATTGTCTTTGTAGTGTGGGACAATTCCCTCACTGAAGGATGCACATAGACAATAGCAAATGATAAGTCTTTCTATCCTTCAGTTGGGTGAATAGCCAAAAGAGGTTTGATAAGAATAGCAAAATCCTTCAAAAACAATCTGCACATTCCTTGCTTGTCATAAGATATCACCTTAAGTGAAATTAGAAGTAAATTTTGAAGTTCTACTCAGGCAAAATATCTGAGAAAATTTGAGATAATCTAAATGAGTTCCAATAACATTTGTGAAATTTCCCAGGGAGGGTTTACACAAGACGCTGACATTTCATCTAATGGAAAATTCAGAGTAACTTGGAGAGTTTCTTCTCAGGCAAAACTTCTTAAGAATTTCAAGAGAAGTCTAGTCTTTTCTGCAGAGGAAACTTTAATAGCTTATTTGAAAGCAATAGGATTATTGTAAGATACTTTGTTAAAGATGAGAATATTATCAAGTTTCAAGCTCTAATAGGAAAGATTTACACACACACTTTTCAATACTTACAAATATGTTTTCTCCAGCGGCTGCAAAGGGTTTCATATATATGTAGACCACTTACTTGATCAGAGCAGGTACTCTCCCTGACACAATCACCGCAAAGCCTGTGGCCTAGGATATACAAAGCATTTGGTGAAACAGGGTCTTAAAATGGACTAGGTGGGGTTAAAAGGAGGTGAGAAAGAATATTTTCTATAACTATTATTACTGAATCCATGTGAAACTCAGTCTGTATACAGGCCCAAATATGGTAGATACTGTATAGATCAGGGGTAGGCATACCATCGTCCTGGAATTGACGTTGGCTTCAGCCTAGAGCGGACCTGAGCCGCTCCCAAGGGTGCACTGTGGCTGCCCAATGGGGTTCCTGCTTCTGCCGTGTCGTTGACCGGAAATCCCGGAACCTGGAAGCCCATTGGGCAGCCGCAGTGCACCCTTGGGAGCAGCTCAGGTCCGCTCTAGGCTGAAGCCAATGTCGATTCTGGGACGATAGCAAGCCTAAACAGGGGTGGTCAACCTTTCAACATGAATTCACCTGGCCCTTTAATGGTTGTATTAAGGTGAGGGCATTTCAGCAGGTGCAGCTGCTTTAGCAGCACCATCAGCAACTGCAACTGCCAAGTTTCTGTCTTCTACACAACGCTTAAGAATGCAGAGGCCCAGATCTCCAACCGGGACAGAGTGCTAGACCTTTAGGAGACGGAATGTGGGCAGGTGTAGCTTGTTAAACCTTGCCTCACAATCCTAGGCATGTCTACTCAGAAGCAAGCCCCATTGTGTTCAGTGGGGCTTGCTTCTGAGTAGACATGCCTAGGATTGTGCTCTAAGGTTTAACAAGCTACACCTGCCCACATTCCTTCTCCTAAAGGTCTAGCACTCTGTCCCGGTTGGAGATCTGGTAAGCTTACCTAATGGTGAAAGGTTGGCCACCTCGGTCCCTGCCTTACATGCTCACTCAATGGGAGCCCAATCCTAACCTTAACAGGTCCTGCCGATGCAGCGGCACCAAAATGGTAGTCGCTGCATTTTGTGCGGGTGACAGGACCAGGAGGCTTCTACAGGCAAAGGTGATGTTTAATATGCTTTTACCCCTACATAAGCCCTCATGGCCCTCAATGGGTCTCCTCGGACCTATGCTAGCAATTTTGCTAGTGTAAATCCGAGGAGAGAAAAGGGGAGGGGAGGCTTCAGGGAAGGGGGATTAGGATCCATTGCAGGCCTTCCGTGACGGATTCTCCCCCTCCTGATCCTCCCCCAAATCCTATGCAAGCTTATTCAGAAGTACAAATCCTATGCTGTTCAATAAGATTTACTCCCAGGTAAGTGTGCATATGATTGTAGACTTAGGCAGCAATCCTATACATGCTTACCTTGAAATAGGTTCTATTAAACTCAGTTTGAATTCCTTCTGAATAGACATGCATAGGATTGGGCTGTCCTACTATTTCCTTTAGTTTTTATTTAGACTTTGCAGGTTCAAGGACACATTATTCTTTTAAACTGTCTTTGGGCCTTTTTGTAGCAAGAGGCGAGGGAGAAATAGTATAATGCATGCATGCATGTTACATGCAGGCGTGTGCAAGAAAAGCCTAATGGACCATTGCCTTGCTGCAAAGCAGCATTGAGGGGGGCAGTTTAGAATGGAAATGCAGTGGCGCTGCTTAACCCCTACAAGTCTGCCACTCAATTTGCATAATTAACAAATGATTTGCATAACATGCAGATTAGACAAGCCAGACGTAGGGAGCTGGAATATGGCAACTCTATAGCACATAAATCAGACGAGTCTGTCTGTGCTCCTGCCTTCAGTCCTACTTTTCCGAAGCAAAACACCGATGTCGTTTTTCTGTGTTATTTGGCTTGGCTGAAGGAGGCACAGTGGGTGACTTTGCTGCCACTGCACTTTGTGATGAGTTAGATAAATGAAATCAGTGACCCATGAGCTCATACGGAACCCTCAAGACACAGCCAAGATGATTATTACAGCCCACCTTCTGCCCAGGCAAGCGAAGAGAAAATCACCACATATCTACAAGGAATTGCAAGCTTGTGCAGTATGTTACATAAGCCTATATCTCTTTTGAAGTTAGATAATACAATAGCCCAATCCATATGTCCCAGTCGGTTCTGATACAAGAATCAGTTTGTACAGTGGTGAGAATATTGGGTTGGACTATGGAAAACTAAGGTTCAACTTCTAACTTGGTGTGTACTTAGACAAATCCCTACTGACCTCACGGGTTTGTTGTAAATGCTGCCCTCTGTTCCTTGGAGAAGAGTGGCATACAAATGTAACTAATAAAGGCATAGAAGCACCAATGTGCCATGCAACAGTGAGCCAGTTCAGGCAATAATGCTAGTCCCTCCCACTACATGCTAGCCCCTCCCACCACATGATTAAGAATGAGGACATGCACATCCCACCTCCCACCTGGAATACTATTCCTCTCTATAATCATGTGGGGGGACATTTAACCCATGTGAGTTGGGGGAGTTGGGGTGTCCCCCCCTGTGATCTTATAGACTGGAGCATTGCTGGGTGGGGCAGGACATATGCACCCATGTTCTTATTCATCTAGTAGGCAGGACCAGTGGATGGTTTTGTCCAAACCGGCCTCTGTATTCCATTCAGTACAGGAAACAAATTTCCACATATATTAACATACCCATGGAGTGCATGGCTGCAACAGAAAAGAACAAAACAGATGTCCCAAAATTGAGGGCTTTGTAGCGGTGATGCTGAAGAGGAATTGGATTATGAAAACCCAGGTCTGTGCCCAGATCTGCTGTGTGCATGCCTGTAGATGTCATCATGCGCGCGCGCACACACACACACACACACACACACACACACACACACACACAGTATCACATGATGCATCTCTATTTTGAGTAGAATTTATTGGGACAAAGTCATTTCACGTCTGAGTATGCTCCTAATCTGTGTTTCCAGAGCCACGTTTATTTTACCAGCATATGGTATTTCATTTGTATTTGACTGTTTTTTAATTGAATAAAGCAGTGACAGAATTAAGCACTGTGAACGTAGATAGTGACAATCTCAACGGAATAGCAGAGATACCTCGGCTCTTTATTTTCCCACCTCCCTTCCCCGAAGCACATTGAAGTTATCAGACCGTATCAGGCTTTAGGGACATTAAATGTCAAGAGAGCAGACATACTACAGAAAGCTGATGGGAGCTTTGGGAACCTTTAGTATCAAATGTTCTCCTGTATAATAATGGGCGGGAACATCAATCTCAGGAATGCTGCTACAAATGTCAGAGAAAACCTTACGCTGTATACTGATTAAAGTTGCAGATAAAAGCACAGGCCCAAATCAAAGCCTTCGCATTCTTTCATACAGAAACCTCACTGCAACAATTGCCATTTCTTAGTTATCAAAAAATAGAATCGGGAACACAGAGCTCATAAAGTTTCACATTTTGGCATTATCAAGAAAGCTTATGTTGGGGTAGGGGGGGTTATTCTTCTTTCCTAAGAATACAGCAGAACCTTATTTTTTTTTAAAGAAAAACAAACCATCAATGTTTACTTCAGGCAGTGGCGTTCTGCCGCGCCCCCCGGAAGCACCGTGCCCACTTGGCGCCTGGGGTGCAGCACACCAGCTCCCCCATACTAAGAACGCCACTGACTTCAGGGTAGCTCACATGATGACACTGAGCGGCTTGGTCTGTAAAATTCAGTGTAATAGTAACTCTGTGGTTCATGTCTGAGGATCCCTTTGGGGATTCATGCAATTGCAGAACATTACAATGAAAAGTACTTTGCGTCTTCATGCAGTCTTCTTAAGCGGCTCATGGATTAAAAACGTCTCTGAAGAACATAATCAAACACTATTGTGGGAAGATGTGCAAAATGGCTAAGGAATTGTTGCAGTGAGAAAGAAAACATTAAGTCAAGATCTAAAAGCTGATTCTCCAAATGCTCAAATGTCTTCAGCAAAGTAAGGGACCCACAATGGCTCTCAACTGCACATCTCACAGCGCAATCCTGTGTAACCATGCACTGGTGTAACAGTAGATGCACCTGTGTAAGTGCACTTATGCCAGTGTAATTGCACTTACACCGGTGCATCTGCTGTTACACCGATGCAAGGTTACACAGGATTGCACTGTCATACCCCAAAGGCCAGCATCGCAAAACCACTTACCTGCATTCTGTCAGAGGCCTCGTTCTCACAGAGGTGCTACATTTCTGACACTACTGGGCTACTCCAGAGTGCTAGTGGGGGATCACATGTTTGAATCCTCCATACCAGGGGTCGACTATGCCCTGCACTGGCCAACAGTCCATGTCCACCTGACCAGGCTGACCCATGAACTGTCAAAACCAGTGGCAATAGTATAACCAATGCACCAAGGGCAACCAATTCCCCAGGGCCCCCAACAATCTACCACTAGCACTGCTCCATACAAAAATATTCCATGTACATAGAAACTGACATGTCAGGGAGAAGGGCTAGGCTACAATATTTCTCTCTGATACTCAACTTTTCAAGCTCAGGGATATTTTGTGTGTATGGAGGAGCTTTCAGTCATGTGGACCCCTACCAACATTTGGAAATGGTACAGTCCAGATAACACATCAAAAAAAACCTCATTTATTCCCAATGGGTCAGTTAGAGTGATGCTTCCAAACTGGCCCTACTCATATATGACATAGGATGTGAATACCCAGCTCTCCCTCCCAGCGTGCCCTTCTCATTTTAGTACTCATTAGGGAGGCAGTTTGGGTATTAAAGTAATATGCAAATTGCATATGAGGGGAGTGGTTCAGGTGAACCTCCCACACCTAATTACTAAAACTGGGAGGGCACTCCAGGAGGCGTAGGGGGGACATGCTCTTTCACATCCCACAGCATGTGGGCAGGGCCAGTTCCGAAGTATTGAACAAATCAGCCCAAAGTTTGTGGCTGAAATTTCCCCTTAAACAACTATGTTTATGAAGATGAAAAAGACTCCTCTTTACTGAAATCAGATGGGCAAAATTGATGGAAGATAGTGGAACACAAGGGTCATGACTTGGAGACCTCTGAGCACCACTCATATGAATAGTATTTTTTGTTCCTGTCGGCTTTATGCTATCCCTCCATTATAGTCCCAATTTCAGAGGTGACCTTACCATGATGCAGGATGAGGTAGCTGCTCAAGGCAGCAGTTTCTGGATGCCTGTAAGAGCAGAAGAGAGTGGAAGATTCATGGAGGAAAAGACCATCACAGGTTACAAGCCATAAGCAACCTCCTGGCTTTGGTAGGTTTTCTCTGTGCCAGGTGCAGGGGAGTGACAGCAGGAAACAGGTTATCTTGTTGGCTGTGTGCTCCCTGAGGCATCTGGTGGGGCCACTGTGAGATACAGGAAGCTGGACTAGATGGGCCTTTGGCCTGATCCAGCAGGGCTCTTCTTATGTTCTTATGTTATCTAAGATGGATTTTAACCACGGGGAACGACCGTCTGGAAAGTGCCCTTGAGCAAATGGTTGGAATTAACCACTGAAATTAATTGGAGCTGTGCAGGAGCACAACAGAACTTCCAAGTGGAGTGAAACGTATGTTCAATCATCTTTGGAAGTGTCATGGCTTGAATGTTGAAGTAACACAGTACAATAAATCTGAGTATCTCCAACACCAGATTTGAGCTCACCTCAACGATTCAGTTAAGCTGGGATATGTGCTGGCAGTACATCACAGGATCCCAGAATCTAATTGCAGAAGGAAAAACAAAACAGTGAATCATGGCTACTGCACCTCTCTGATTTCTACCCTAAAGGTGAACCTTTACTTGCTCAACTTGGCCTGCATGGGGACTCAATCCATCATGAACCTCGGGTTTATAATGGATCGTGTAGCTGGCTGGCAAAAACTGGGCCAGTACAGATTCACTCATCTCATCCAACCAGAATTTGGTAATACATACCAACTCAGCTTTTTTCCCCTCAAAACCAAATCACAGCCAATATTTACCAGCATTATCATTTAAGGTTATGGGACCTACATTCTCCAGGCTGGGCTGGAGCCTAGACATGAGTACACACCTCTATGTCTCACCTCTGTACAGGTGGGCCCCCATATCCACTGATTCGCTATCCACGGTTTCAGTTATCCACGGATCGTGGGGAACCCCCCCCCCCCAGGCTTTTACTTTTTTCTCAGTAAGCTTCGTTTCTTCCTTAAAGAAACAGGAGAAGCAGCCTCTGGCTGCTTATTACAGGCAAGTAGAACGAGACTAAGTACTAGAGAGGCTCTGCAAGGTTAACAGAAACCTTGCAGAGCCTCTCTAGGACTTAGTCTCGTTCTACTTGCCTGCAATGGAGGCTGCTTCTCTGTTTGTTTTAAGGAAGAAACAAAGCTTGCTGAAAGAAAAATAAGAGCTGGTGGGGCAAGCATGCCTGCCTGCAGGGGAGGCAGGGTGGGGGGCCCCTCAGGAAACCATGGAGGGGGTGTTCGCTCTTATCCACGGTTTCAAGTATCCACGGAGGGGCCTGGAACATATCCCCAGCGGATATGGGGGCCCACCTGTATTTTCAAACTTGTCTCTTCCCATGTCATATTTCCATGCCCTAGCACAGGCTTACCAGCGCGCTCCGGCTCCTATCGCCCCTCCCCCCCGCCGCCCTTAAGGGCAAAAAGGAACGTCCCGGTCAGCGATCTGGTACGCCTGCCCTAGCACCAATTAAAATTTCACACTGCCACCTACTTTGGACTCACCCAATCTATCAAATCATTCTACTGCTTTGTAGTTATCAGGAGATACATAAGCTAGAGAAGGACAATGGTCAGTTAAAATGACCTGAATTATAAATGCATGTATATCACTTGATCTCTTGCTCGATTTCTGATTACTAAATACTAGGTGGTTATCAATGGTAAAAGAGATTTTATTTAAAAGCAATATGTTTTGCAACTGACATCGTATGATACATAGAATGATGAACATTCTATATATGGTGGATAATCTGTCAGTTCATATATGCAGCCGTTGTGTGATGCTTCAGCCTACATGAATATATGAACCCATCCATCCTCAGTCACTGTGCTATATAACATGCTATGCAGGTATCTAAAATGTATAACATATTTGTAGGATCCTTAACAGTGTGCCAGCAGCTATTTGTACTTGAAATGGAAATACTACCTAATGAAGAAAATATAAAAAAGTCAGTTTTGTCTCAATCAACAAAACAAGTCAAATGTCAGCCTAGTTTTCTTGTTTCAAATTGGCTAATGAAAGAGAGATGAGTTTTCTCCCATGAAGGACTTTCCTTTTAACTCCTCACTGCTATCCTTATGCTAACTTTAAAAAAATCAAATGCAATATGCTACTTGACATCAAACAAAGCAAGCTTTAATAAATCAGTTTGATGCATTCCATAGAGTTAAAATCCGATAAAGTAAATTTATCTAAAAATCCATAAATTGAGCTCAAACTCACATAGTCAATTAAATGATGTCTCAGAGAGGCTTGAGATGTGATAAATATGTGAAAAGCTGAAGAGCAACTTAGATTTCCCATAGTAATAAGTGTTGGAAGAGGGAAAAATAAATTGTTACAAGAAAAGGAGACTGTAAAGAGCTTCAACATCAATAGGGCAAAGATGAGATGAAGATTGTGTTACCATTCGAGCCAAAAGATAGAGAACTAGTGATCATTGTCCACCCGCAAGAAGTTTGAAGTGAAGATTCTCCAGGAATTCTACATTTTTTAAAGAACCCATATCTGGAATGAAAATATCATAAAAGATAATGAAACTCACATGTTTGTTTGTTTGTTTGTTTGTGTGTGTTTGTGTGTGTGTGTGTGTGTGTGAGCATGACAGCCTGATGGCTCATGCCCCATGGACAATGGGTTTTCAACAGATATGCCAGAGTCCACAGAGCAGACCAACAATCAGAGCAAAAAATGTAGCGCTTGCCCTGCAGCGACTTCAACAACGATCAGAAAAGGAATGTTGCTCTCATTTTCAGGAAGGCTTGTGAACAGTTAAACACCTTTAAGCACATCCAGCCTGGTGTAACAGAATGATAACAGCCTGAGCTATGAAACTGGAAGTTTCCAGAGCAAATCGTACCTCACCATGAACTTGCTAGATGGCCTTAGGCAAGGCAGACTCACTCAGTCGCCATCCCACGTTCTGCATAGGGGCAGGTGTTTGTGCGTTTGCACCAACCTACTGCTAATGTTTTCCCTCCCTGCTGAGAGCTATTTAGTAGCTATATAGTAGCTACTTAGCTACCACTAAGTAGTAGCTATTTCTGTACATATCACCATCAGGGATGTGGATCAAGTCTCTGACTCCATGTCTCGAGTCAAGTCCCAAGTCTTAGAAGATTCTAGGGGACTCTACTTAAAAACAGCAACAACCATGTCAGGAATGAAAATACCATAAAAAGATTGTGAAATTCACATGTTGGTGTTAGTTAATGCTTTCAGATGTCTTTAAAGAACATGGAACAGCCAGAGTTCTGAGGAAACGTTGTAGATTGGCTGAATACGTTTTCTCCACAGTATCATTCCAGAAGCCCTTGTGGCTGACCAAGGTCGTTTTTCTATCAGACTGAAGGCAGCATACCTTACCTGGCAGTCATGGGGAGTGGTGACAGCAGCAGACCCTCGCTGCCTTGGGGGTTGGATTGGCCAAGCATGGGTGTGGGTCTTTGCATGGACATAGGCCTGGGCCTATTTCCACTCATAGCACCACACCTGTGGAGTCGCCCTCTACCTGGCAGCTACTGCGGCATAGGTGGAATAGGGAATAAAGCCCCTGAGACCTGCTGCAAGAAGCCGCCTTACACAGGCTCAGATTTCAAAACATTAATTGCTGGCAAACTGAAGGAAAAAATACATTCTTTTCATTTTAGCTCCGTATCCGCCTGAAGATTGAAATAGCTGAATGAATTACTCTTATGATCATTTCTCCTTTTACAGTTCTGATTGATTTAACTAGAAAAGGACCTGCTGCCTTAGAGGCATTCCACCAATGATTGTTTACCTCACAGGCAAACATCTTTCGTGGCCTGGAATCCACAGGAATATTGATAGAAGCAAAGGAACATTTTCTCCACATTTTCTGATTAATGTCAACCATCAGGTGTTGTGCATAAAATCTCATTAGTGCTTTGATTTCATTCAACATCCCTTTCAAAGAATGCTTCATTACCATGCAAATAGAAGAGGCCTTGTTTCCAGCCTGGCTAATTGCCACCAAATATAACACTAAGAATCAAATTCTTTTCTAACATACACCCTGTGCAGCCTAATCAAAGTCAACTGAATGTAGTCTTTAGCCGTTAGTTCCATCTCAACTCATTATGTTTTGTAGGCAAAATATCGGTTGTATCAGACATGGGTTAGTCCATTTGCTATTTCTCTTGCCCTGATTTGATGTACAGTCAGACCTCCCTATCTGCGGGGGATCCGTTTCAGACCCCCTGCGGATAGCTAGGATCCACTGATACTGGGGTCAACTTTAAAACCTGTTAGAAAAGGGAAAAAAATGGAGGAAAAGTGGGGGGGTTACCTTCAAGAAGCTAACGACTGTGTGTTCTTACTTAAACAGCCTGAAATCGTGCTCCTGAAGCCTCTTTTGGGTTGCACAGACTCAGCCTCCCTCTTCCAAAATAGCTCCAGAATGCATTGCAATGCATTCTGGGGTGACCTTAGAAAGGGAAGGGGGGAGTCACGCGACCCGGAAGAGGCATCTGGAGTGCGATTTCAGGCTTTTTAAGCAAGAAAACGCAGCGGTTAGCTTCTTCAAAACCTGCTTTTCCACCGTTTATTTTTCTTTTTACAGTGGAACCCGCGGATCCGAGATCCGCTGTGAGACAAATCCGCAGGTCCCGAATCCACGGATAGAAAGGGTTCACTGTAATCATTTCAGTGAATTCAGGCTGAGGACATAGACATATTAATTGGAGGCTTGAGGAATAGATGGCCACATGCCTACTTGACCTTTGGTCATCCTGGCTGCTTAAAGCCATTGGCAGCCAAATCCTGTCCAGCACCGCCACAGCATGCAAAAGCATGCTGCGCTGTATCCTGTGCTGGACAGGAGGCTGCTGGAGGTCTCTGCAGAGGAAGGTGACGTTTGTCCCTTTACCCCATGTGGAACCCCAGCCGCCCCTATGGGTCTCCTTGGATGTGCCTCATGTCGGAGATAGAGGTCCCCGAAGGGGGATAGGGTTCGGCGGAGTGTGCCAACAATGGTCCCTCCCCCCTCCCAGGCCCCCCAGGCAAGCCGGGGGCCCCAGAATGTCCCCTCCCTGCCCTCCATCCACCTGTCCGCCATGCCATGGGGACCTTACCTTACAGGGCTGATCTTGGTGTGGAGAGAGAGGCGCCAGCCTCAGCGCCGCTTACTCTCTGAGTGCCACGAACATGCTTTACAGCATGTTAGCAACACCTTGGACCGGTAGAGCGCTCAGTTCTGCACTAGACAGGATTGTGTGTTGGATGGCGGAGGTGATGATGCCTCCTTGAGAAAGAGCAATTTTCCAAATGTCCTCAAGGAGGCTATTGTTCACCCTTTGTTAAAAAGCCCTCTTTAGACACTGTCATCCTAGATAATTATCAGCCAGTGTCTCATCTGACATTCTTGGGCAAGTTGGCTAAGCAGAGGGTGGTTCCAAGTTGCAAGTTTTTTCTGGATGATACTAATTCTCTCAATCCTTTCCAGCTTGCTTTCAGGTTGGGTATGGAACTAAAACAGCCTTGATCACCCTGGTTGATGATCTACTGTATATCAGCAATGAGATTGATAATTTGTCCCTGTTGGTTCTGCTGGATCTCTCAGCAGCATTTGATACCATAATAAGCCATGGTATATTTCTAGTCCTCCTCGTAGGGATGGGGTTGGGAGGCACAGTGCTAAGGTGGTTTTGTTCCTACCAGTCAGGTAGGTACCAGAAGGTAGCATTGGGGGACCACTAATTGGCTCCTTACCTGTTGAACTATACAGGTCCCATATGGTTTGAATTTGAACTATAGGTTCCCATAGGGTTCCATCTTGTCCCCCATGCTGTTTAATATCTATATGAAATAACTGGGAAAGGTCATCAAGGGTTGGAGTGTGGTGCCATCAATATGCTGACACCCAACTCTACCTCTCATTTCCATCTGGTACCAGGGAAGCTGTGGAAGTCCTGAAACAGTGTCTGGCAGCTGTGAAGGACTGGATGTGAGCTTAGAAATTGATAGACTACCTCCCTCATCAATCTGCCCACACAGTGCAAATATTATCAGAGGCCCTGCTTCATATCCCCTCCTTAGGTTTGGTAAATAGGAATGTGGAATAGGGCCTTTTCAATTGTAGCCCCCTAGCTCTAGACTTCCCTCCCCCAGGATGCCTGGCTTATCCCAACACCACCCATGTTCAAAACGGTAATTAAAATATTTCTGTTCTATCCAGTAATTTATTGATTCACTCTTAATTGTTGTTCCTCCTCATTTGCTTGCGGCCTTTTATTTTAGTGATTGTTTTTATTAATTTATTTGTATTGGTTTCTGTATTTTTTATCTACTGTTGTGAGCCTTGATGGTCCCTTATTGGGATCAAAAAGTGCTGTATAAATATTGTAAATAAATATATGATTTAAAAACCAAAAAGCTGGGTATTGTTTTGGCAAGTAAGGCGTGATGTGCCCCATGTTACTGTGTGATGCTGTGTAGCTCTTGCAGTGAAAACCACAATATTGTTGCCACAACAGCAGTAAAAGTACATACATATGCATGTAAAATACAATATGTACATAGGACCAGACTGTTAGTGATTTTCAGCATCAGTAATAAATCCACATCTAAAACTGTACATCCTTGAAAATTTATCCTATTATTTCAGCAAGGAACAAACAAATCGAAACCCACAGATACGTCAACAATTACATAAATCTCATGCATTAAAAAACAGCATCAGTATTCAGAAGACTGAAAGAGAGAACTAATGAAATGAAACCATCAAGTTGCATATGTAGATTTCAAGATCATCTGAATTTCAGCTCCAGTAGCTAAAGGCACATAGTCTATATTTGATTTTTTTTTTTAACCATGTACACCACTGGGAGGCCTTCAGTAATAATCTCTCCAGCTAGCAAAACTTGTTTTTCTTCAGCTATCATCAACCAGCCCAGCTGTCATCCATAATCTTTCTGATAATGTGAGCTGCTGTAATACCCCAGGACTCGATTATTTTGTGCAAAGTTTGTTGAAATCTGGCCAGAAAGACCAGTCAACAGATCTGGATTCTCAAGTGAAATTACAGCTTTAATTAACTTAAGACTGAAGCATTTTCTCTGGCATTTTCCTATTTAGATAAGCTTGTAAAAATGTTATGTGGGGATGGCAAAATTAGAACCACCATTCAAACAAGCAAGCAAGCAAACAAACAAACAATATCCCCGCCCTTAACAATATTCATACGATCTCCATGCCCAATTCATTGCTATATTTAAGCCATGCAACTTCACATTTTGAAGGCATCACCCCAGGGATCCTTCTCCCCAAGCTATTTTCTCTGAACTGTGTCTGTCTATATATATTTTAAAATCTTTTGGGATAAGAAATGAGAAAATGAAATACAAGGCAGGGGATCAGAAGCTGAAAGAATACATAAGAAAATGAGGGGAAGCATGATGGGCTAAATAACACAGTTGAGTGCAAAGGAACAAGGAAGCACAGAGCTGCAAACTAGAACAGAAAGTCTCAGTCATCTCTGAATAAAACTCCCGAGAATGATTATGAGATTAAGCACACATACATGGGAGTAAGCCCCATTGAACTGAGTGGGACTTGCTTCCATGTAAGTATACATATACCCTGTTTCCCCGAAAAGAAGACCGGGTCTTATATTAATTTTGGCTCCCCAAAAACACGGTAGGTCTTATTTTCAGGGGAGGTCTTATTTTCAGGGAAACAGGGTAGTACTGAGCAGTTAAACATCCATATTCCTATTTTGTATTAGGTACAGGACTATTCTTGTAATTTTAGTAGTAGAATTGGATTAAGCTTTCCAGTTTTGAATTTCCAGTTCATAGCTTGTTGCCAGTATCTGAAATGCAAGTTTCTGGCAAGTTGCTACACAGCACAGTTGATACACTGGCACAGTTTCTGGCACAATTGATACACAGATACTGTCTGAAATTCATCATTAAGATGAATGGCTGTTGCTTTAAGATATAAGGGCTGGCCCTGTACCTAGGGTGTGTTACTAGGGCTGATGATACCCAGGTCTCGTAGTGTTGTTACCCCCATGGATCTCCTCCCATACCAGACCACAAGATGTGGAGGCCTCCTGAGAAATGTGATCCCCACTTGAGTCGCTGGGGGGGGGGGGGATTGAAAAAAAAAACATTTTCTACCACTGGTGCATTTTTGTACCACTGGTAACAAATAGAATAGAAAGTCATTTTGGTGTCACGCATCCCTGGGGTGTCACCTGGTGCAGTCCACACACCCTGCATCCCCCCTAATGTCTTTACCCTGTCTTTACCCTACCAGATTCTTCTCTTGCACTCCTATGTTTGCTGACCCATATGTAGGAGAAGGGGTGGTGCCTGGGATCGATAAGGATGGGGGGCTCATGTCCATCGGAGGGCCCACCCAACAAGGCCATCCCCTGAATCCTCAGTACCAGTTGTGGTACTCAATGCACCATCAAGAGGCATATTTCCAGAATTGACAGAAGATGGACTTAACCACTTCTGGCTTCTTTCCTTTATCTAGCAGCCCCCCCCCCTCTGTGTGTGTGTGTGTGTGTGTGTGTGTGTGTGTGTGTGTGTGTGTGTGTGAGAGAGAGAGAGAGAGAGAGAGAGAGAGAGAGAGAGAGAGAGAGAGAAGCATTTCATACCTTTCAAGGCTGATCCAACTCGACAAGTAAAGTAGAACTTTAGATTTTACAAATTGCAGACTGCTGGGTTCCTACAACTAATCATCTGCTTAATGAAGAGTTCTGCAGAACTCAAAAGTTTGCTTTTTGATAGTTTGTTCCTTTATTTAGGGCAAACTAAAAATGCCACCCTCTTTTGAGTGGTGGATATTTTTTCTTGTGGACCCATATAATCATCTACAATGTTATGTTGGTTTTTGTACCCAGGGGCAGGGGAGTACTATTTCATCCTCTGCTTCAGGCAATGGAAAGTCTTGGGCTAGCCCTGTCCCCATCCACCAATGAGGAGGGTGGGAGGAGCTGTTGCCTACCACCACCACTTCCTGTTGCCCATGCTGCCCACTCCCACTGCTGTTAAGCTTGGGTTGCATGGGACCCTAGTGCAGGGCTTTAACTGAGAACACCCAGCAATCTAGTGGTGGTGTTGATTTCTGCTATACAATGCAAATCCACGGCTGTCCACGGTTGAAAGTTCCTTGGCTTAGGCCATTAATGAGTTCATCGTGGAGGCAAGATTTGAATTGGAGAACTGCTGCTTCACAGCTTCCCCTCTTTTAAGCACTCCACCAGTAGCGTTGCTGGGGGGGGGGGCAGTGTGGTAAGTGCTGCTTGGTGCTACATGGCGGTGCAAAGTGGCCCCTCCCACTCACCGTCAGAGCCATTCCAGCAACAAAGGCACTGCTGCCTTCGCAGCCGGAATGGCTCCGACGGCGAGTGGGAGGGGCCACTTTGCACCACTGTGTAGTGCCATGTAGTGCTTACTGCACTGCCCCCCTCTAGCTATGCTACTGCACTCCACTACCTTTCTGACACACAGTGGATCAAATATCATAAAGGCTATAAAGCCAACTGAATGCACCCAGAAGCAGCATATCCTTTCTCTTACAACTCTATCAAGTTATCACTGATAAAATATTGTCTCTCTAATACTCCAATTCTGTTTTCTAGCTGCGGCATAAAAAGATGGGAACTTCATCAGGCTTTCACCAGGAATGAAGCAAATAGCTATTTATTTCTGTCCATCTCCTATCTGATATGAAACTTGCAATTATATACATTATTTTTGCAATTTTTGTTGGAGAAGGAAACTACAGATTTATTCTAAACCAACATTCTTTTTAAAATATCATATTAAAACTCAGGGAAAACAACAACTTTTGGTTCTTATTTTTCTGGATTTATCATGTATTCATGTAGTTAGTGTGAGCAATGAATAGTTTTAGTTGAGCAATTCTGTGTCCTAAGGGTTTTCTTCCCCAAGTCATTTTCATAGCAGCTTTGATAGGAAATCCGCTGAGAGATGAACTGGAAAAATAAACTACAAATCAGGGCGCCAAGAGAGATGAACCATAAGAAGAAAAAATATGAAAGTAGGATGCAATAAATAAAGCAGCTGGGTTCATGAATATGTTGAGGAGGCGCACACACCTCCAAGCGATCTGCATTCCTAAAGCCAACTCATGGGGTTGAACAGAAGTTTCAGACAAAGTTTAGCACTGAAGAGGCAAGAGTGAGAAGGAGCAGAAATACGTTAATATTGGGGATGAGCCAAAACGACTCAAAAGTTTTCACAAACATTTTGAGCACTGTAGAAAAACACCTCTCTTTTTTATTTCGACACTCCTTGTGAACATGTTTGCCTATTTATTTGTATTGCCCCCTGCCACTTTCAATCACCATCACGTATCCTCAGTGATATCATCACCTATCCAGACTTGACAGGTTATGTAGAATCATGAGGTTATCCTGCGCACTGTAAAGTCCCTGATTGTGGAATAAATCATGTCACTATTCTAGGATGCATTGTCCCCAATTGTCCTTATTGGCCTCCAGTGACATCACCACATCAGTCAATAGTATTTTAACACCATCTCATTCATCATGTGACCCCCCGATTGGGTTGCCTCATTCTTATAGACTCTCATAAGCACCCTTACCTATTATAGTGCATGGGTTTGGGTTTTTTAGACAGACAGACGGACGGCCGGACAGACGACGACGACGATGATAGATAGATAGATTCCATTCATGATGTGACCTCTGATTGTGTGACATCGCTCATGTGAGTAATCCAGGAAGAAGAAAGAGTAGTGACAACAACAATGGCACCAGCCAACATTTCTTAAATGAAAATATTCGAAGGGAGGGATAAAAGGAAATCAAAGGAAAATTAAAGTATGTTTCTGAAAAAATAACTGAAATTGTAATTATTTATTTATTTATTTATTTAAAGAATTTGTAGCCCGCCTTTCTCCCGAAGGCACTCAAGGCGGCTTACAACATATTAAAATACATATAAACAACTTTAAAACAATTAAACACATTAAAATAATTAAAAACACTTGAAATTAATTTTTGATCTGAAACGCAAAAATGGAGAATGTAGTTAAGATGCAGGAAAATCTTTCTTGCTTGTAAAGGTCCACAAAGCTTATATGCATGTAACCAATCTATAGAAAGCTTGAGCAATATGTGAATGAATTATACCCAGCATCCCAGGTGGGCAGAAGGGAGAAGCCTTGGAGGAGATGTGTCCCTCACCCCTTTAAAGAGCCACAGCTGCACACTCACTTGCTGTAGATGCAGCATTGCTAACACGCCCCTCTGTTTCTTGGAGGACAGGATAGGTACTGCACAAGCTCTGTATGTAGTAGAAGGACCACAGTTCAACCCCTGGTATCTCCAGGCAGCTGTGGGAAAAGCCCTTCTCTGAAACCCCAGTAAGCCACTGTCAGTCAGTGTAGACAGCACTGAGATAGAGATGAACCAATGTTCTTACTCAGTGAAAAGCAGCTTCCATTGTTTTCTGGTCTCCAGTCTTAATTGTCCCACTCTTCCCCCTTTGCCAATTGGCGCAATCCTATGGGGCCTTTATGACAGCAGTGGCACCATAAATGGTATGCTGCTGTGCGTGTTGGAGCTGCCAGCACAAATGGCTGGCAGCTCCATGTGCCCACCCATGTAAAACACCTGTAAAATAGTGGTGTGAGCGGGTCATTGGCTGCTCAGGGGAGGTTCAAGGAGGGGACAGGGGAAGACTGGGGGTGGTTCAGGGGCTGGAGGGGTGGATCTCAGTGGTAACAGCATGCTCCAGGATCCTATCCCAATTGTTGGCTGCTCAGGGGAGGTTCAAGGAGGGGACAGGGGAAGACTGGGGGTGGTTCAGGGGCTGGAGGGGTGGATCTCAGTGGCAACAGCATGCACCAGGATCCTATCCCAATTGTCCAGTTCAACCCAACCCATTCTTATCTTCAGACTTAAGCCAGAAAAATAGATGGCATGGGTCTGAGGAGACCCATTGGCAAGCATACGGCCTACCAGGAGGTGAGTAAATGATATTGCCTCCAATATAGTATGCAGCGCCCACTCCGTCAGCATGGCGAAAGATGGTGAGGGATAAGATTGGGCCATAACTCTCCTAACTATAGAGTAGTATGACATTGGAGCAGCATCACTGACCCAAGCTCTGGAATCAGTAGGTGGTCCACAGGATGGAACGTAAAGGTGTGTCTACAACCCTGCTGCCCCTACCCTTCCACTGTCCCATCTCAAGTCAGCCCCTTGTGCAGCTCATGGAAAGCGTAGCGACACAACTACAGCATGCTGCTCCATGGTTAGGGTGAGGGTTTTCCTACCTTGTGACTTGTGCACCTTCCTAGTCCCATGAAATACTTACCTTTTAGTATTCTTCTTATGTACGGCCTAAAGATTAATTTTCCCATTGTTTTATTTTCGGGAAGCCACTCTGGGAAGGCTTCTCAGCCGAGAAGCAGAAGTATGCACATATTTTGAATCAATAATCTCTTGAGGCAGGGAATTCCAGAGAGTGGGTGCTACTAGGAGAAGCCCCTCTCTTTTGTCCCTGCCAACCCTGTCTGATGGTGGCAGGGCACACAAGAAAGCCTCTCCAGATGACCTCACGACATCACGAGGTAAATCTAATTTCAGCGCACAAGAAAGGAGTCATTTTATTCTTTCCAAAGTTGCTATACTGAAATAAATATGATAGTAGACTTTAAAAAAAAAACCGCCATCACATTATATCCAAAGAAAGTGAACCCTATGTTTCACTGAAATCAGTGAGGCTTCAGTTTCTCATGACAAAGTCTTCTCCATTGATTTCAGTGGTGCTTCATCAGGATTCCCTTTCTCTGGATACAGCCCAAAGAAAATACCGTATTGTCCCGAGTATAAGATGCACCTGATTATAAGACGCACCCTTAAAGTTTGGTGCTATTAAAAAAAATTAATTAAATCACTGGCGTTAAATTGCAACAGCCTGATTATAAGACGCACCCCTAGTTTAAAAACTTAAATTAGGAGAAAAAAGTGAGTCTTATACTCAGACCAATAGGGTAATATTCATGTTATACTCCTGGCATTAAATATGGCAGGAAGTCAAGGAGCCTTTTAGAAAGATTCTGGGAGAGCAGCCGGGGACATCTGCAGTAGCAAATACAAAGGACTTACTTCCACTTGTTTCAAACTTCATTTGTTCCAATTCCATTTCCAAAACCTTTATTGGCATCTTAACTTCATTTGTTTAATAGTCATCCCTTTGCCCATGGAAATTCTGGAAATTCCTTTCTATTAGGGGGAACAGGGACCTATAAGAGATGGTTTTCACAAAGCTACAATCCCAGTCCTTCTTTGAGGAAGTCACATCAGCTAAATCTGTATAACATCCAGTGATGTAGACTTGAGTCTATTGACTTGGATTTGAGTCAGACTCAAGTAGCGTCAATGACTTGACTCAGACTTGACTCGGTGATTGTAAAAGACTCAAACAACATGACTCAAAACTTGGAGCTTTTTGCAACAAGTCAAATTTTATTCAGATTTAACCCTGTTTTCCCCATTAAATAGATAGGGACTTGCAATTTGCAACCAAAGTTTTGGGACTTGGGAACAAAGACCTGGGACTTGGACCCAGAGACTTGGGACTTGACTCGAGACTTGGAGTCAGAGACTTGACCCACAACCCTGATAACACCAAGGAAAACCTGTAATGAAGATATGCTCAAAGTGTCTTATGTTTCCCTTAAAGCTAGTATGTGGCATGGGCCAGAGATGGATGTATTGAGGCAGGAGCATTTGGGAACAAGCACCTACAAAAGGCTCAAGCCATGATCAATGCATTTGTTTTTCGGTGCCGCAGAGCTCTCTGCTCTTTTAGGAAAGGAGGGAGGAAGAGTGTTACAAATTCTCACCATACTGAAGCACAGGTAAGCATAACACTGCGAACACTGGGAGCTTCTTTTTCCGTAACTAGAGAGGTTCTTTTATCACTAATTACAAGCTCTCTGGGGAAATATTTTCTTTTACAGTACAAGATTATCCAGATGGGCTCGAACTGGATCCCAGGAAAGATAGTTATGACTGGCAGTTAAAAAAAAAAAAAAAGGAAAAAGCCTCAGTAATTGCAAACAAAAGATTTATACCGTGTATGCAAGCTGTATGCTGAAAGTACGATACTCAGCTGAGCTCATTTGCTGCCGTATTTAGTGCAAGTTGAGCTGGCATCAGTAGAACATAACCAAACTGGCACAATTGGCTCCTGTTCAGGCACTTATCTTTTCCTCTTCCATCCTGCATCAAAGCTTTCTACAAAATAATCTATCTTTTATTTAAAGGAGACAAAATTTTGCAATGGATCTGGGGCAAAAATAAAGAGGCTGTATCATCCTGGGGCATGCAGTGAAACCGTCCTAGGTTGTTTCTGTACTCTCAGATTGTCATGTAAAATTTACCAAATGCCTTGAAGGTAGAATGACCACAAATAACAGATAAAATTCATGATTCAACCTGAATCAATATCAGTTCTAATAGTCTACAATGGCTTCAAATTCTAGAGATGTTAATACACATGATAGAAATATTCTGCTTTTATTAATAATGCTTGTAATCAAGCATTCTTTATATTTTCAAATAACTACAAAGCTGAAATGCTAGACTGGCACAGTCCATGTCCATTCCCCATGATCTACCTTGATATTAGGCTATGTAACTGGCCCACTCTGTAGCAGAAGCCAAGAGGTTATCTCACACAATGAATTGGCAGGGGTGTCGCCCTCTTCCCACCCACTTACATGGAACCCCTTCTCCTTCTGCTTCCATCCCCTGATGCCAGCCTTGTGACCTGCATGGTCACAGCCAGGATGGTGTAGTGGTTTGGGCATTGGACTTAGACCTGGAAAATTCAGGTTCAAATCCCCACTCAGCCACAAAACGTCCTCGGTGACCTTGGGCCAGTCACTATCTCTCAGCCTCGCCTACCTCACAGGGTTGTTGTGAGGACAAGAGGAGGGAAGGAACCATGTATGCCACCCTGAGCTCCTTGGAAGAAGGGTGGTATAAAAATGTGAAAAATAAATAAAATAAAATAAAATAACAGCCCGGTCCAGCCCAAGGCAACTGCGGTACAATTCAGGCACAATTGCAGCCCAAGTGCTTTAGGCCCGAGTTGTGCCTGAATTGTGCCTGAGTTGGGCTGCAATTGTGACTGAATTGCAGCCCGGTCCAGCCCAAGGCAACTGCGGTACAATTCAGGCACAATTGCACAATTCAGGCACAATTGCAGCCTAAAAGTGGGTGTGTTGGGGGCGTGTCAGGGGTGTGACGGGGGCGGTTACGAATTTTGGTCCGGTTCCAGACACTGGAGAGCCACTGACATGCCCCCTCGAGCCCAACTCAGGCCCAAAATTTGGGCCAGCAAAAAGGGTGGACCCAAATGTGAGGAGACCCATAGGAGCCATTTTACCTTACCCACACCAGCCCTCTCCTGAAAAGTTCTAACACCCTGGGCCCGAGTTGGGCCTGAGTTAGGACCGAACAGGTGTGGCCTAACTCTGGACATGGACCCAAATAGTTACCCTATCAGCACCCAGCCCCACCCAGCCTCTTTCCCACAAAAGCCCAGCCCCAGCCCTCCACTCTCTCTCTCTCTCTCTCTCTGAGCATGTGGCGTGGGGTTCTGTCCCCCAGCAGACACAAAGTGGGACTTTGAAAACTTTTCTAACACCCCACTTCTCTCTTCTCCTCTCTGCCCCCCTCTAGGGCAGAGAGGGCTGTTCTGCCTGTGGCCAAACTGTTTACTGCTGTGCCTGGGCAGCTGTCTCCATGCAAGTGTTTGCTAACCCATGTCTTTCTCCCAGCCCCTCTCTCCCCCCCCCCCATACAGGCAACAACACCAGCAGGTAAGTGCAGGGTTTGTGCTGACATGTGGTCTGACGTCTGCCTCTTTGCATAGAGAAATATAGGTAGGATACATGCCTCTATACCAATGTCTTGTCTCATAGCTGCCTGCATAGCCTGCCATGATATGCCTCTATACCAATGTCTTGTCTCATAGCTGCCTGCATAGCCTGCCATGATATGCCTCTATACCAATGTCTTGTCTCATAGCTGCCTGCATAGCCTGTCATGATATGCCTCTATACCAATGTCTTGTCTCATAGCTGCCTGTATTAATGTGAGCACACAATGCCATGAGTGTGGAACTGTAACCCATATGTAGACACCAGCTGTCCCCCCCCCTCTTTTCTCCACAGGGTCTACCGACAGGTCAGTATTGCTAGGATTGCCATGGTTGTGACCCCCAAGTTGTGTTGTTGTCTCTCTCTTTGACCCCTTTCCCTTACAGGATCATGCTCACCGTACACCCAAGGAAGGAGCGCAGACCAGGCTATGTGTCTCACACCACTCAGCTGTGTTTGATTTCTCTCCCTGCAGACCTTTGCAACTGGCACACTGGCTCCTCTTCAATGGCGATTGCTACCACGCAGCAGCTGCCATGGAACACCCCCATGTTGTTCGTCCCCCCAGGAATGCCCACTACCACAAACCGTCCGGGTAGCACCCCTGGGCCTGCAGTCTGGTTGCCCCACGGTCACCTGCCTTGATGCTGCCAGAGAGGTCTGGGAGCCTGCCCTGCAACCCACCTCAGCTGCTGCTGCTGCCCCACCGCCCTGGCTGCCTACTTGCTGTCCCTCCCCTTTCTATGGAGCAGGCCGTGGTTCCACAGGGGAAGAGCCCGCATCTCCAGGTCCATGGGGCTCGCCTGATGCTGCTGCTGTGGTCCTAGAGGCTGCTGTGCCTACCCCTGGCAGCCACGCCCGGCCATCTCTGCCACTGTTCCAGAACAATAAAGATGCCCCTGGAAACACATGTCCCCAATGTTGCACAAGCACTGCCCCACACACCCACACAGGCAGGCCCCAGCAAACAAGCCTCTGCATGAATCCCAGCCAGGGTCCGCCACAGCCATCCCTGGGAGAACACAGCAGGGGGGCTGCCGGACCCTCTGGGACCAGGGGGGAGGGGGGAGTTGGGGGGCCTGTCAGGCAGGCAAACACTGACGGGCACTGTGGCGCACGTCCGCCACGTCCGTGAAGAGCCCTTTCAGCAACCGGGGCTCTCGCCCACCCTCGGTCCGCCCATCACCGGCGTCCGTGTCCGCCCGTCACCGGCGTCCGTTTCCGCCCTCTGTCCGCCCATCACCGGCGTCCGTTTCCGCCCATCAACGGCGTCCGTGTTCGCCCTCGGTCCGTCTGCATGAGAGGCGCCCGTTCCTGCATTGCCTCCATCTGCGAAGTGCCCCCTGTGCCCCTATCGGTCTCTGCAGACCCCTCTCCCTGTATCCCTCTCCCACCAGCCGTGTTGTCTGTCTGTTTCTGACCCACCCGTGCCCCTCCCCAGCACCCCCTGTCAGTGTGCCTGCCTCCCCTCCCACTCCCTGATGATGGACGCTGGCACCCCCCATGCCGCCAGAGCGCCTGCCGCAAGGTGCCGACGTTGCCCCATCTGGGGGTGTGATGAGCTGCGTGAGCCCTTCCCGCTCACAGCAGACAAGCCCACGGCATCTCTCGGTCTTGGCCGGGGCACGGAGCAGAAGGCATGCTGGGATGCCTTCTTTGTGGGCATTGCCACGGCCCTTGAGGCCCAGGGCTTCAGGCAGCGCACGGGCATGTCCTGGCGGAGGCGGTTCCAGACCTCATGAGACCCCCCCCCTTGTGCGTGCCGTTCCCACCCCCTCCTTCCCTTCTCTCCCCCGCTCACCCCCCCATGACTCCCACGTGCAGCCTCACCGTGGCTTGGGGGTGGCATCGCAGTCTGCAGGAGGGAGGGCAGTGGCACTCCCCCCTGCGGCAGGTGGCTGATGCCCAGGGTGCCCTGGGGCAGCTGGCACTGGCACAACCTCTGCCCTTCAGCTGACTGTCAAACGCGCAGTGCCTGCAGGCCCGCCTGTGGCTGCCCATCTGCTGCGACCGCTGCAGCAGCTGTGGTAGGTGCACGCAGACGGGCTGAGGAGGGGGCTCTTCGCTTCCACAAGACTGACAGCTCCCCACAGGAGCCTGCCTGCCTCTGCGGTAAGTTTTGCCGCGATCCTGGCCCAATGCTGTTGCCTCCAGCCTAACTCAGGCACAGTTGCAGCCTAACCCGGTCCTAGTTTGGGCCATAATTGGGCCACAATTGGGCCTCAACTGTGCCTGAGTTAGGCTGGACTGAGCCCTCAATGTCTGGTCCTATAAAATACCTTTCAGAACCATCTCATACTCATAGTGTACATTTAATTTCACTCACAATAAGGTATTCATGCCACAGGGGTTTCTCTCTGCAGTGAGAATGTCATGAGAAGTGTGGTTTTCTTGCTGGGGATTCTGGGACCCTGGTGAGGAAAGACAATCTAGCAGGGCTTGGGGCTGGATTCTTGTTGAGGAGAAGGCCTTTTCAAATCTGCCAGGAAGTGGAGTGCCAGCCTCCGCCGCTTCTCCCTTCCCCTAATCCAATGAAAAGGAATTTTTAGGACCCTGTGGTACGGGTGAGGTAGCAGTGGTGGCTTGCAGGACTGGGCCAAACTCAGCCCTGTTTTGCTCAAGGTTACAATATTTAAGGGATTTTCAGCCATGTGATTTCAGGTCTTAAAATTGAAGAAATAAAGATCAATCTTACAGTCGTCAGTTGAAATTCCACTTCCTGATTCTACCGTGATGTGGAGCGGGCAAGCAGGACGGATTATCCAAAGCTGGCAACGCTGAAATCTCTAAAGTCTTCTGTGCTTGACGTTTCTCCCCAGGCATTAGGGGCTTCTTCGAAAGCAAAAAGAAACCTACAACATCCTAAAAAAGGACCCCACCAGTAAAATTTTAAAGGAAACGAATATTTTAATAAAGAATTCTTTTTTAATCTTAGAAATTAAGAATAGATTAACCAAGTCTTCTGCCCTGCCCCCCAGATTATATGGGCTTCCTAAGATCCATAAGAAAGATACTCCACTTCGCCCCATAGTTAGTAACATTGGGGCACCTACACATGCATTATCGCAGCATTTGGCCAAAATTCTGCAACCATACATTGGGAACACATTTCATCATGTAAAAAATACATACCATTTTATTGAGCTACTAGCCATAGCTAAACTTACACATAATTCCATCCTAGTCAGTTTTGACGTAGTTTCATTATTCACAAGAGTGCCATTAACAGAAACCATGAACCTCATAAGTGACCTCACACTACCCAGAGATTTCATACCCTTATACTGGCACTGTTTAACTTCCACATATTTCATCTGGAATAATACATTCAGAGAGCAGAGGGAGGGGGTGGCAATGGGGAACCCGCTGAGCCCCATTGTTGCCAACTTATTCATGGAATTTTTTGAGAAGAAGGCTTTATCCACTACTAAATTCAAACCATCTACATGGCTCCGCTACGTCGATGACGTGTTCTGTATTTGGGACCATGGGGAAGAGAAACTTGGTCTCTTCCTGGAACATCTTAATAGTCTGATACCCGAAATTCAATTTACTATGGAAGTAGAGAAAGAGGGGGTTTTGCCATTCTTGGTTGTCAAAGTGACTAGAAAAGCAGATTTGTCCTTTGGCCATACTGTTTACAGGAAGCCTACTTTCACAGGCAGATACTTACATTATTCCTCCAACCACCACCCGGCACAAAAAAAACTCACTCATCAATTCATTGATCTATAGGGCAATGCACGTATGTGATAGGGATTCCTTAGCTGAAGAAAAAACAATCATTAAGGAGACCTTACTTTCCAATGGATACACCACAAGACAGATAGATCAAGTATGGGATAAACAGTGGGAGAAAATTACTCATATTCCCACTCCAGAGGAAATTAATGAGAAAAACAAAGTGATGGAACTAGAAAAATTAGACCAGAAAGAACACAAATGGCTGTCACTGCCATATGTGCGTGGGGTAACCGATAAGATATCCTATGTGTTCAGACAGTACAATGTGAAAACAGTATTCCTACCTACCACCAAAATTGAACAGCTGTTAGGAAACCCCAAAGATACAAGACCAGAGTTAACCAATCCAGGGGTTTATGAAATTTATTGTGGAAATTGTCCAAGTTCTTATATAGGTAATACAAAAAGACCCATTAAAATCAGAATGCAAGAGCATTTGAGAGCAGTCAAAAATGGCCAAGAAGAAAAATCAGCATTAGCCACACACGTTAAAGAAACAGGACACCAAATTGAATTTCAAAAAACCCGGTCTTTATTCAAAGAGCAAAGAAATAGACAACGTGCAAACCTTGAAGCGATCTCTATTTCCCAACGACAGTCAAAGTTCCTTATTAATCATCAACAAGAATTATCCTATGTTAATAAGGTATGGTTGCCTTTGCTGCATAAGTCTTTTCAGCAATGCAGTGAAGCAGGAGAGCAGAACACGAAGGAGAGTTTACTCCAGGTCACAGAGGAATTAACAGCTTCTGCATCTAAGTAACAATCAGCGGCTCTCACGCTGGTTCACATGCTTTCAATGAATGCTTCTATATCTGCAGAGACTTCTAGGGCAAGGTTATGGACACCTTCCAGCTTGTAGCTGGGTTCTCGTTTTGCTTTCGAAGAAGCCCCTAATGCCTGGGGAGAAACGTCAAGTACAGAAGACTTTAAAGATTTCAGCGTTGCCAGCTTTGGATAATCCGTCCTGCTTGCCTGCTCCATGTCGCGGTAGAATCAGGAAGTGGAATTTCAACTGACAACTGTAAGATCGATCTTTATTTCTTCAATTTTAAGTCCTGAAATCACATGGCTGAAAATCCCTTAAATATTGTAACCTTGAGCATAACAACTGGCCACGAAAACCTGCATGTCACCCCTGTTTGCCTGCTAGCAGCAGACTGTGAGCAGGGCTGGGTTTGGCCCAGACTTGCCGATGGGCATTTGATCAGGAGTGTTTGATATAATGAGTGCCCCAGTCCAATGTGCATAATAACACATCTAGTCACCAGGTCTATACATCAACTCGAGGCTTAGAGGCAATATGCCTCTGAACCCCGGTCTCAGGGCAGCCTGGAGGCAGCTGGTGGGTGCGCCACTGTGAGAAACAGGGTCCTGGACCAGATGGACCTTTGGCCTGATCCAGCAGGGCTCTTCTTATGTTTGTATGTTATGTTATAAAACCTGAATTGAACAAAGACCTTGGACTTCAGGATTGTTACCGCTAGTTTTGTTAAGGGCTTTCTTGTTTGTTGAAACGCCTGAAATCTACCATTCAGTCAGAACAAGCCCAAGCTCTGCATTCAGACTATAAAAGGCCAGGTTGCCCTTTGAGCACAGAATACCCAACACCGCACAGGAGGAGTTCTGAATTAGTATTCTAGAAGTAAGGTGAGGTATATTAATACTGCTGAAAATGTTTCCAACGAAGAATGAGTTTCTGTCATTGATTTCTTGCTTAATTTATACTGCACGTATCTAGAATAAAAAATTAATTTCCATTTAATTTTAATGCATTGGTGTATTTAATTTTGGTATAATTAAGCCTAGCGAGGATACATCTCTTGAGCTGGTTCTCCTTGGGTAGTTAAGCTGTGTGCTGCACATTCCTCGCTACCTACTCAGGGCAGAGTCCTGTGAGGAGAAACTAAAGATAAATTATTATTGGAAGCTTATTTGATGACAGGAGAGATTACAAATGCTATTAAAGATTTAGCAGTTGGAGGGAAGATGACGGAACACCAGACAAGCTCTTCTTCTACTTTTTAGTTGCCTTAGGGTATGTGCAGACTACTATTGTTATAATTAGGGTGCTGCTGTGAATGTGTTACTTGAGGGGCGAGACTTTCACCAATGCTTCCCAGATTCACAGATTGCACCCCCCCTTTTGTCAATACAGGTCTAAAATGCCATATCGAAATGAAGAAGGGGGGGGAAGGGGAAAGAAATGCAATGGCACACCAAGCAATGTGTTTCTACTGAAGCACTGGGATGCTTCCCGAATGCAGCTCATCTGAATTTCTTCCCAGATTTTGGAGTGCTGAAATACCTGATCCTGTTTCCAGAGTGCAACCAATGCATTAAGAAGCACAGTGCTAGTGCCAGGTTGTCGAGCACTGGGCCCATCTGGTGATGCCACCTGCCACCTCCTGATGGCCCACTGGGTGGTACCACTGCTGCCTGTACTGGTGGTTCAGGGGTCCACCCAACCATGTGCGATGGGCCACAACAAAGACTGTTGACACAGAGGTGGTCTCAGGGATCAGCAGTTGGCCCTTCTGAGGACATGGCTTTGTCCTCAGCAGCTGTCCAACAATGCCATCCCCTGATATCAGCCCTGGTTCTTGGCCATGCACTTTTCTTGGGAGAGTTGCCATTGAAGAGGAATAAATACCCACCATCTTATCAGACATGGAGAAACATGAAGTCCTCAGTAATAAATAGCAGACATCAACACAAGTAGGAAGGCTGGACAACGGATATGGAGGAAGGCTACCCAGGCAGCAAGAAAAAGCCCAGAGTCAAAGAATAATGTTGAGAAAAATGCTGAGACTAAAGTTCATCAGCTTCAAAATTGGGTGATAATGCCACCTGGCTGGTATTGTACAAGATTACCTAGTGAGTCAGTTGCCAGCCTAGGCACTGAAAAAGTCAGAGAACCTGAATCCGACCAGGAAAAATGGCCTAGGAACAGACCCACGTTCTGACAGTCGTTCCTACATAGCCAACCTCTCTCATTCGAACACAGACTGAAAGACAGAACAACAAGGAGCCATGTCAGCTCTCTGTAAGAGTCCTGTCCCCTCTTTGAGTTGCCCAGGTCTCACACTTCGTATTCTGCACTCGCAGACACCTCGGGAATCCAATTCCTTTCTTCAGTCCTAGCCCCTTTTCAGTAGCACTGTTCTGCTTTTCGGTCACGATAAGCCGAAAGGTGCATATCTCAGGGTAATGTTCCTCTCTCTTGTGATTTCCCATTCACTTCAAGGGTTCCTATAAAATTAGTAAGAAGGAAGGAAAAGCCGAGGAGAAAGACTTCTCATTTTGAGTAGACAAACAAAGCAGAATAAAGCTGCTACACTGAAGCGTTTTCTTAGAAATTTATTTGGCCTTATCAAATTTGGAGCCACTAAAGAAGAATCCAACAGCTGTTGGCAGCCTAAAACAGAAGCCAAACAGCCTCTTAAAAGTTTTATTGTTTTCTCTCCCTTCCTTCCACCACCAGCTATTTTCTTTATTTCATCCCATGACAGTCCAGGATAGAACATGGGGAAAACTCGGCTTATAATAATAAAATTAAAACAACTCAGTTACAAACTTTCCGTTTTCCTTTAAAATAGACACACAAAAATAATATAATTTTACAAGTACTGTATAATGCTGGTATACTGCAGCCTCTTTAAAGGCCAAGCCCAGAGGCCTCAGGATGAGAAAGGCCATGTGAGAGAACCAGGGAAATGGTTTTACTTTTGTAGTCTCTTGTGAGAGTGGTTGAGCCTGTATGGTAGATTGAAGAGAAAGCAGAGAAAGTCACGAATGGCCAGGTCCTATCAGGGCCTTACACTGAGGGACCTCACAATCCGTCAACGTAAGACCCGAGTCAATGGCATAAGAAGAGCCCCGCTGGATCAGGCCAAAGGCCCATCTAGTCCAGCTTCCTGTGTCACACAGTGGCCCCACCAGATGCCTCAGGGAGCACACAAGACAACAAGATACCTGTGTCCAGTCGCCACTCCCCCGCACCTGGCACAGAGAAAACCCACTTCCAAAACCAGGAGGTTGCTTATGGCTTGTAACCTGTGATGGTCTTTTCCTCCATGAATCTGTCCAAACCCCTTAAGCATCTAGGCCAGGTGCCATCAACACATCCTGTGGCAAGGAGTTCCACAGATAAATTACACGCTGGGTAAAGACATATTTTCTTTTATCAGTTCTAACTCTCCCTCCACTCAATTTTAGTGCATGTCCCCTGGTTCTGGTGTTGTGCGAGAGGGAGAAGAATTTCCCTCTATTCACTCTCTCCATCCCATGCATAATTTTATACATCTCAATCATGTCCCCCCTCAACCGCCTTTTTTCTAGACTGAAGTGCCCCTAATGCTGTAGCCTTTCCTCATAAGGTAGATGCCCCAGCCCACTAATCATTTTGGTCGCTCTCTTCTGCACCTCTTCCAGTTCCACTATATCCTTTTTAAGATGCAGAGACCAGAACTGGACGCAATACTCCACATGTGGCCTTACCATCGATTTGTACAACGGCATAATAATATTGGCAGGAAAGCCACTCTGACATTTGGCAGGCTGTTACCTCCAGGGCAAAGAGCCAGAGCCTGTGTGTGGGCAACAGAGGCCCGCTAAACCTCCACCATCTCCCGTCATCACCAGTAAGTTGGTGGTGGGGGAGAATTGGGGCAGTTTGGATCGGACAAGCGTGGGTCAAGGGCATGAGGGGGAGGATCTTGGTAGTTGCCATGCACACTAAGATCTTTTCTCCCCTTCCTGACCTGGACTAGGAGACTCCTCAGAATCGCTAGGAGATTCCTCAGAATGATACCAGCTAAAGAGCTTGCGTGGATCCAAGAAGGTCAATAGGAGGCCTGGCGGCCTATGGAGAAGTAAGTGAAGATTTTTACTTACCTCTCCTGGGCCATGTGGTCCCCCCCCCCCACATAGCATGTAGCATGAACTCCATCGGCAGCACTGCACAGTCTGGGCTGGCGGGGGATAAGGTTGGGGCCCAAGTGAAGTTGTACTTGTTTTTCACTACAGTTTTGTGCACTGGGCTTCTTCCAGTGAGTTGTAAGCAATGAATAGTTAAATCATTCGAAGGAGTCCAGTATGTGCTTTCGTTCTTATATATTCAATCGCCACCATCTTGGCTGTTCATCTGACTGCAATTGAATGATTTTTAAAATATATATCATTTACAAAAAGCCCTTTGAGATTATCTGTGTATCAGATTGTTAAGTGTGGAACATAGCGGTGACATGAGTAGGCATTTAACTGAAAAACCCTAAGGCACAGTATGCAATTAGAAAGTAAAATTGAATTCATTTTAAAGGAAATCAGAGGCCACATGGCATTTAAAAAGAAGACAATATTTCTAGAACTTTAAAAAAAGTATGAAAAGTAGAAAACGACAAGATCCTTTAGGCAAATACCTTTCTATGCTACCTACTGCAAGATGGTGCACCTGGCAAGATTCCCAATATTGACACGGTTCTAAGAGTCATTTGTGTTCAAACTCCAGGATGGTGTAGTGGTTTGGGAGTCGGACTTAGACCTGGAAGATCCAGGTTCAAATCCCCGCTCAGCCACGAAGCTTCCTGGGTGACCTGGGCCAGTCACTATCTCTCAGGCCCACCTACCTCACAGGGTTGTTGTGAGGACAAAAAGGAGGGGAGGAAATATGTCCACTACTCTGAGGTCCTTGGAGGAAGGGTGGAATAAAAATGTGAAATAAATAAATTCAGTGGCAAGGCATCGCAAGTCATGCAAGGTGCTGCACTGCGCCTTGCAAACCGGTGTAACATGCCCCTCCCACTCGCCGCCGGAGCCATTCTGGCGGTGAAGGCAGTGTGAAGCTGTTGCCTGTATACTCAAAATTGCCTTGAAAATCCCTGACGTCCAGAAAATACATGCTGCCTCTTTAAAAATGACGAGACAGGCGGGAACAACAGTTTCAATCTCGGATATCAGTCTCCCTACAGGGCATGGATTTAGCAATGGTGGGCGGAATCGCCTGCAGTGTTTAAACTGCTGGATTTTGTTTTGTTTTTTGTTTGCTGACCACATGACGTTGAATTCACGCAAGTCTATCACACGCAAGATGCGGTTTGGCTGTATGGCGTGACTTCTGTCGCAATGTGTAATACACGGTGGAGAAAGTAGGCCGATAACCTGCAGACTCAAACAAATTAAAGCAATATGAAGGGGTCTATGATTCATGTAAAAGTGTTTGTCATCTGTCAACGGCACTGGTGAAAGGAAGAGAAGGATCGGATGATAAATTGATGATTATAAATTGCATGTTTCGAAGCAAGCTGCGACCTGCTGCTATTTGCTCCTATTTACAGGAATGGCGAAGCTGCACTCCATTAAACCCGGGAGCTAGAGCTCGCATCTAGAGCAGGAGGAGGAGAGGCTCTTTTATTGGTTTTTTAGAGCAAGAGCTGATGTGCAGTTTGGTTTCCGACACTCGGCAGAGAACTCTTGCTGAATGATCACCTTATTACTGCTTCTACTGAGTCAGCCCATATACTAGGTTAACTCACATTAACATTAATGGGAGCAGCGTGGCTTCATCTGAGTGCCTCCCACAGAAAATGTATGTCACAGCCCTGAAGTCGCTGCCTTGATGCTTATTTACAGCACAGACTGTAAAACAGAGACTTATTTATTTCCCTACACGTCGGAAAATGAATAAGTCTCTCCTACATTTTATCCCTGGAATGTTCACCATCTCTGTTTTTACAATTGGCAGCTACAGTTGGCAACCAAAATTATTAATATTGAGTTAATTTAATACTGCCCAGCTGTGAGCCTTCACTCACTCATTCTCATACTGTTTCCAGTGCTGAATAGTGCCCATGTAAAGCATAATAGATCTCAAGCTGGGCCACCGGTTTACCGCAGCTTACCAGAAGAGGGAGCTGCAGATACACCAAGGTACACACTGTTTTTGGTCGCCACCCACACAGCTGGAACAGGAAGACTACTGTCTGTAATGCCTAGGCTGGCCTCTATTGCCGCAATGGTCTGTCTAGTGAGCATGGGAACCAATGATGCTTCATCTGACATCTTGAGTATAAACTCCCAGAACAAGCTCCTGCTCCACAATTTGGACTTAGAGGCATGATTCTTGCTGAGGGTGTGTGAGGTTCTTTTCGATTCAGACCCCAGACAAGCCCTGGATCTGGAGAAGGAATTTGGCTTAGGGAGTGGTAAAGTATATGCTGAAATGGTATCAGCAGGGGTGGAACAAAAGTCGTGGAAGAGGCCCATTAGATGTTAGTAGACAATCTAGGCTAGATCGACCAGCCATCTGAATCAGCGTGAGACAGCTTTGTATGGCATTCATTGTTTATCATTTCTTTCTCCACTGAACAAGCTGCCCCACAGACCTGCCTCCTTGTCAGCCCAGCCAGCTTCTGCACCCATCTTTGCTTAGGTAAAGGTATCCCCTGCTCGAAAGCCAGTCGTGTCCAGGGTGCGGTGCTCATCTCCGTTTCTAAGGCTGAAGTGCCAGCGCTATCCGAAGACACTTCCGTGGTCATGTGGCCGGCATGACTAATGCAACACTGTCACCATTCCGTTGCAGCGGTACCTATTTATCTACTTGCAATTTCTAGCTTTCGAACTGCTAGGTTGGCAGGAGCTGGGACAGGAGACCTGAGCTCACTCCATCACGCAGCACTCGGGTCTCGAACTGCTGTCCTACCGACCTTCTGGTCTGCAATTCAGCATATCTTGCCTCATTTTCTGAAAACTACTTGGTGATGACTCTCTACCTGCTGAGGCAGAGGGTCGCCAGCGCTGAGAATTGTCCTCTCACAGCTCAGATCCTGTGGCAACCTTAGAATTACGGTAGCCATCCCTGTGAGAATAGCTACTTTTTCCAGTGAAAGATTCAGCACAGGATCTTCCATGAAATGCTGGATCTGGAAACGCACAACAAGCCTGGATCTGAAACGCACAACAAGCCTGCTAATTTTTCAAGAGTCATCTAAACAGTTTTCCCCAAGCACAGAACATCCATTTGAATGCTGCCAAGCCTTCCTAAACTGGGTAGACGGGAAGGAAACGCAAATCACAGCATAAGCTTCCTCTTCCTTGAGCCAGAGTGGAAGTGGCATAAAATAATTCCCAAAATGAATGAAATACAATGACTGCTCAGACAATTGGTTCATCGTAAGGACATTTTTGTACCCACACTGAGGGAATAAGTCTACAATCAGAGTCGTGTGTGTGTGTGTGAGAGAGAGAGAGAGAGAAGAACTGGCCCTTCTAACTGAAGTATATGGGGGTGAAGGTTAAACCCCTTTTATTCTACCACTTCATGTAATTGAGATTTTGTTTGTGTGTGAACTTGAAATTGTTAAGTGGACTACTTCTAGCTACTTTCTTGCCTATGCTTCGGCTGCTTTCTGTCTGCATACTTCTTCCCCCGCCCCCTGGCCTGTCTGGCACCAATCTCGGGTGTGAAATTGATGAAGGAAAATGGAAGGCACACAGCTTAGAAATAGCTTCCACTCAGTCCACACATTCTCCAATTTGTTTGGTTCTTATGGACATGAAAGACGCCTGTCAGCAAGTTAAATGCAACAGGTGTTTGCCACCAGCAATTTCTTTTGCTTCTCTTGTGACAGCAATCAAAAGGGAAAATTGTCTAGGATATTTTAATTTCATCTGTTCAGGGAGAAAACTCTTTTCAACACCAGCAAAGGTGTCAAATTAGTAAACACAAAGAACTCACAGCTCAGGTGTTAGTCCGCTGAGAAAAAGTCTGCATTACAAAAAACCCACACACACAAACACACACTAAACATTTGCAACATTGCAATACACTACCATGATTTGTTAAATAGATTCCGGGACAAATGCAGTTCTTCTTTGGATCTATGGTAACTTTGGGCATAATTCATCTTATGTATAATAGGTGAAAACCTGACTTACCTCCTGCTTGTTGCCTATTATTTACATGTTCTCAGAGTCATTGGATAATCTGCTGTGATGTCATAGAATGTTCATCCCGATTCAAAGCTGGCCTCTAGGGCGTATACCAGGGGAAGGGGAAAAATGTTCCCTTCCTCTGAGGTGAGTCCTGGCTGCGCTGGTACATCCTGCATCTTAGGCAGGACCAAGCTGCCCAATAAACAAATGTGATCTACAGTATTGGGTTATATTATAATACTGTTTCCCCATTTGGATTCAAAAGCCATATCACTTGCTGTAAGAATCACTGTGCTTTAAAATGATGGCTCCTTCTCAGTAATATAGAATCTAAGATTTAGTACATCCACAAATGAATAAAAGTAGCTTTTTGCAACAGAAGGTAATGGCCTTTTTAGTCTTTTCCAGTGATTGTACTACAAATCTGCAGCCATACACTGTAGTTTAAGATGTCTTCAAATAAATAAGTGGGGGAAGGGGATTGGTCACAAGGTCCAGATATAAATCTGCCTAGTCTTTCTTCTGGTCTAAACTCGCCTTTGGCCAAGTCTTCTAATGTCTTCCTCACTTGATTGTGGTCTGGATTAATTTCTGTCTTCTTGCGTCTGTGTGCTGTATCAGTACTAGGCAAATTCTGCCAGATATGGCTTATGTGCTCCCTGAAGGAACACTAGTAAAATGAGCAAACAGAAGCTGGCCAGCCTTAGTGCAGTAATGCTAGCATCAGCCTCTGCCTGCTTTAGGAGGAAAAATTGTGCTGGCATCCACACTAGAGGAGTGGCAGCCTGAAGGCTAGCCCTGGACAGCAATCTTTTCTTCATCTCGTCTTTTCCATTTAATAACTCTAGCTTGCACAGAAGGCGAGCTCCTTGATGGCTGTCTTTTCATTCTCTTTATTGGACGTTCTAAGTTGAGGCGGACTAGTATAATGTCTTTACTCAGTTTCGTTAGTTGTTGTTTGTTGCAAGTACAACATTACCGGCTGGTTCTGTTTCTCTTGCATCCCTTCCTGTTTCTGCTAGCTAGCAGTAGTCAGGGTTGAACCTGGGAGGATAGGAAAGTGTAAGGATTTCCCAGAGGAGGGATGGTTTTATTTTTATAGCCGGTCAGTTGCTATTTTGCTTTTGAGTGATACAGTGGTACAGTAGTCATCAACCCGGAGCCTTTGGGAAGGCATTGGATGAAAAATGGAGTTATATTTTTACAGTGTTTTCAGTACCCAGGGAGATATACCAAAGTTGTGATCCAAAGTGTACACAGGACACTCTACTTGATGAAGTTCCCCCATTCTCTTTTGCAAACAGGGAAATGATCCATGGACACAGGGGCCCCCATTTAAAAGATGATTGTGCAGTGTGGTGGGCTGGTCAACCGACCCAGAGTGTTGTGAGCCAGCCAATCTTCTCTGGAGGAGGGTGCATGGAAGAAGGTGCATGGGAGGAGACCTGGCTTCAATAGTGATGGCTGATGAGAATTCACAGTACAGCAAGGAGGGCTGCACACACAGAGCTACGGTAATGGACACCATTGCTGCATGCTTATGTATGTGTAGCTCCAAGATGCAGATCAAAGGAACATAGAAAGCTGCCTACTACTGCGTCAGACAATTCTGGCTTTTGGCCCAATCCTATGGACTGTTTATGCTGCTGAAATGAGCTTTCCGGTGGCATGAACAGCTTTACTGCTGTTGCAAATGCAACAGCACCAATGAAGCATGGCCTGACCGTTGCTGCAAGTGGCGAACAGCTGGGTCCATGTGACGATGGACAGTGGACATCCGCTGCCGCCAGTAAGATCACGCAGTGGTCAGAAAGGAGGCAGGGAGGGGATGGAAAGGGGTGGGGGTGGGTGGAACGCACAGGCGATGGGGGTGAATCGGGCCCAGGAAGGGGAGGATTCAGCACCCACCAAATCCTAACCCCTTTCCCGGGACTGATCCACCTTCACCGGTCAATGCAGACTTGCGCCAGCGATATTGCTGGCACAGGTCCAAGTTCACCCATTTATTTATTTATTTATTTATTTATACCCCACCTTTTCCTATGCCGAGGCAAATGCCCAAGGCAGCTTACAACAAGTTAAAATACATAATTTAAAAACAATACATAAGGTAAATTAAAAAACAATAAAATCCACTGGGGGGTGACAATGTAGAGCAGAAAAAAAAAAACAAGGCAGAACATACTAGGGACAGACAATACCCAAATGCCAGATGAAACAAAAAGGTTTTGAGCCCCTGCCGGAAAGTAATGAGAGAGGGGGTTGTTCTCAAATCCCCTGGCAAGGAATTCCACATTTGTGGCGCCACAGTACAGAAGGCTCTCCCACGAGCTGCCATTCCCCTAACTTGAGACAGAAGTGGCACTCGCAGGAGAGCCCTCTCAGATGACCTAAGAGAGCGGGCCGGAATGTATGGGAGAAGGCGGTCCCTCAGATATCCTGGACCCAAACCGTGAAGGGCTTTAAAGGTCATTACCAGCACCTTGAATTGGGCTTGGAAAACAATGGGAAGCCAGTGCAGCCGCTGAAACAGCGGTTCAATGGAGTCAAACCGCCTAGCTCCAGTGACGACCCAGGCCGCCGCATTCTGCACTAATTGCAGCTTCCGAACCGTCTTCAAGGGCAGCCCCATGTAGAGCACATTATAGTAGTCCAGTCTTGAAGTCACTAAGGCGTGGACCACCGTGGTCAGGTCCGATTGACTCAAGTACAGCTGCAGCTGGCGCACCAGCTAAAGCTGGGCAAACACACCCCTGGCCACAGCCGCCACCTGGCTTTCCAGGGAGAGCTGTGAAACCAGAAGTACTCCCAAACTGCGCACCCGTTCCTGCAGGGGGAGTGCAACCCCATTCAGAACGGGCAGATGACTCAGTACCTGCATCGAAGCTTTCCTGACCAGTAGGACCTCTGTCTTTTCTGGATTCAATCTCAACCTATTAGCCCTCATCCAGACCCCAACCGCCTCCAGACAGCGCTCCAGGACTTCCACAGGCTCCCCAGAACAAGGGATGGCAAGGAGAGAGAGAGAGCTGGGTGTCATCAGCATACTGGTGACACCCAACTCCAAATCCCCGGATGATCTCCCTCAGCGGTTTCATGTAGATGTTAAAAAGCATGGGAGACAGAATAGAACCCTGTGGCACCCCACACTGTAAAGGGCAGGGCGCCCAACAGGCGTCTCCCAGCATCACCATCTGGGACCTGTCAGCCAAGTAGGAATGGAACCACTGCAAAGCAGTGCCCCCAAGTCCCAACTCGGCCAGCCGACCCAGAAGGATACCATGGTCGATGGTATCGAAAGCCGCCGAGAGGTCCAAAAGGACCAGCAGGGATGCACTCCCCCTGTCAAGTCCTCGGCGAAGATCATGTAGCAGGGCGACCAAGGCTGTCTCCGTCCCAAAGCCCAGCCTGAAGCCAGACTGAAAGGGGTCCAGATACTCCGTTTCATCTAGTATCCCCTGGAGCTGAGACGCCACTACCCGCTCAATCACCTTACCCAAGAAAGGGAGATTGGAAACTGGCCAATAGTTATTTAAATTGGAGGAATCCAGAGATGGTTTTTTCAGGAGGGGGTGTACAATTGCGGTCCAAGATGCTAGGCATCACTCCCTCCCACAAAGATGAATTCATAATGGGTTCCACCCAATCAGCCAGCCCAACCCACGCAGACCGAATTAGCCAAGCTGGGCAAGGGTCAAGCGGGCAAGAAGATGGTCTCAAACTACAGAGGACCCTATCCACATCCTCAGGCTGTATAAGGTGAAAAGAATCCATAATGATGGAATTGACAGATGCCGTAGGGACAACTTCTGGAACTGTTAAACCAGAGTCCAAGTCGTGGCGAATCTGAGTGATTTTATCTGCGAAGTGCTGTGCGATCTCATTGCCTTGAAATGAGGGGAGAAACGACCCACGAATGCTGCCTTGTACATTCGGTGCACATAATACATCCCAGAAAGTTTGGCTATCACCACATTGCCTATTCACTGTGCTGAATAGCACACTGCAGTGCTTAAAAGCACTGGACAGTTCATGGCACCTCCTTGAATGAGAAAGTCAATAACACGGTATGTTGATTGGGAAAAGAAAAGTAAAAACTCTGAATGGTTACAGGAGTCTTGTATTATTCACAACATTATTATGGCAAGATGCCCAGTACTCATAAAAGATAAATGAGGTTTGAAGCACAAAGGGTGGGAGGCAAACAGAAAACTAGTGCGAGAAGCAGAGAGAAAAGGAGGGAGGGAGGTGGTGTTAAATTTAATAGAAGTTCCTTCTTTAATTGGCAAGGGAATGCAGAAGACATCAAAGCAGTTTTCCTATAAATCTATATGAAAATGAACTTTAGAGGCTACTTTTCTCCTTTTATTGCTCTAAGTTCTCTTAGAAGCCGAAAAGGAGCATAATTCAGGCACTTTTGAAATTGCTTTTGAGATATATAATAAACCTAGTCTATATGTAGGAAGAGTTTATAGGCTCTTTTTTGTGTGTGTTTTTGGTATGGACTAAACATATACAATCACCGGTTCTTTCTTTGTGCATGATTTATTAAGGGGGTTCCTAAAGACAATTTTCCCAGCTCGGCTGGTGCATTTCTCTTGGAGGTGCGTTTATTAATAATTTCTCATCTGGGGACAGATACGCAAAATTAATTTAGATAAATCTAAAGTGCCATCACTTCGAATAAGTGGGCAACTTGAGGGCAAATTTAATTGTAAAACAAAGGCGGGGGCAGAGGTTTTCTGTTTTGGAACTTATTCACACATTTATCCTGATCCAAGAGGAGGAAACACACATGCACATTAGTGTGGCATGTGCTACCGTTTCCCCGAAAAAAGGTCTTATTTTCCCAACCTGTGGTGCGACCCCCCCCCCCAGCACTTACTTGGAGGAGACCACTCCGCCGATAACTTGAAGAAAAAAACTGTATTAGGATAAGTTAGGCAAAGAAACGAAGTAATAGGTAGAGAAATGATATTATTTGCTTTTATGTAACGGACTTTTACGTGCGGGTATGTACAATTGAAGTAGTATGGTTTTTTAAATAAAAAAATTATATTCCCCCCCCAAAAAAAATTATATTCCCAGCACTTACTTTGACCAATTAAAGCTTCATTCTTTCCCGAGGGTGCAAGGCTCTGCAAGGCCTGAACTTGAGTCCTCCACCATAGAGACGACGTGCTAGAGAGGCCAGCATGGCCTGCAACCTTGCAGAGTCTCTCTAGTACGTCGTCTCCATGGTGGAGGACTCAAGTCCTCCACCATCGAGACGACGTGCTAGAGAGGCCAGCAAGGCCTGCAAGGAGGCTGCAACCTTGCATAGTCTCTCTAGCACGTCATCTCTATGGTGGAGGACTCAAATGCAGGCTTTCCAGGTCTTGCAGAGCCTTGCACCCTCGGAAAGAATGAAGCTTAAATTGGTCAAAGTAAGTGCTGGGGGGGGGTCGCACCACAGGTTGGGAAAATAAGACCATCACTGGTTACATATCAAATAGTTAAAATTACTTTCTCCAGATTTCCATTGACCTTTGTTAAAAACTATTTATAGCTAACCATTTGTATTATACTAAGGCCTATTTAACCTGCTAAATTCTGTGATATTCCTATGATATAAACACTCTCCTATTCCCTTTCATCTTTCTTTCTTTTTTCTAAACTAAACATGTTAAACGCTTTTAATCTCGCTGTGTTCACAATATAAGGGCTTTATCCCATAATCATCCTAGCTGCTCTTCCGAGCACCTTCCCCCCCTCCCCTGTAGTGTGAATTGAATTTCCTATTATAATGGCGCACAAGGATTCATAGGAGAGCGGTGAAGACAACTGAAGGTCTGAAACACATCAAGTATGAATCAAGATTAAAGGATGGTTAGTTGCAGGAAAATGATTAAGGAGAATATCTGAAAGGCTGTCATCAAAAAGGAGAAAGAAGTGCTTACCAGGTGTCAAAGACCCCTAGTCATAACCATAGAGCTCAGTGGTACAGCTCATGCTTTGCATGTACAAGGTCCCAGGCTCAAATCCGGACATCTCCAAGGAAGGTCGATAAAGTTCTTGGTCTGAAAGTCACTTCTAGTCAGTTTTGACAGTACTGACCTTGATGAAGCGGTGGCCTGACACAGAGAAGGCAAGTTCCATGGTCTGTGCTACCTGCCCTTCCTTGGGTATAGTCCTGGGATGACCTGCTATGAATGGAAACCAGAATAGTTTCACTTGTTTAATGCTGGAATCTCTATCTAATATTGATTACTGCAACTAGCGACCAGTATTTTTAAACACAGGCTGGTAGACAGCTGGAAACATGAAGCAGTGACAAATCAATGCATGTCCAATGCTGGCAAGAAGAAGAATCTGGAATTCAGAAGTAGAATCATTTCAGCAACTTTTCTTTTTTAAGATATAAGCGGTTTTCTCGAGTAAGATTCACGCTTATCTATAATTCACAACAGAGTACCCTTAAGGGGTTTGAATCAATGTTTTAAGAAGTAACCCACTTAATGCAGTGAGAAAGACATTTAAGTAACTGTTATGTGACTGCAAAACAGCTCTTTTTAGCAGGTATTCCACAAACCTATGGGGTGCATTTGACAGCCATCCAAAGCATTGTGAGCACTGATACCATTAGAAATGCAGTGCGTTAGCCATTGCAGTGCGTTAGCCGTCTCTCTTCAGGGAGCGTTTTAATGGTGTGTTTGAAAGGACATGAAAATTCTACCCCTCTGCCATCTAACCCTACTCCAATGGCAAGTCCTTCCACAGGCGATCGTTACCCCGTTACCTGAAGGCCCAGAGTTCACTTCACCATCTGTTGAATTGCCACATGAGTGACCTATGTCCATTCCAGGCAATGCAAGACACAGACATATACCTCCATCTTGCTCTTCGCCACAGGGCCCAAAAGGCTATCAGTGCCTTAAACTCTTTTTGTTTTTAATCCACACCTACCTGGATTAGAGAAAACAAAGGAGCTCTGAAAGCCCACAGGTAAGTAAGAGAGAATCACAGAAGAAATGAGTCACCAACTACTGGGCACCCGGAGAGATTCCTGGTCCCACCCTTTGCACGTCTTCCAACCCAAAAATCCCCAGTGAATCACAAAATCCCAACATGCTTGTAGCACCTGAGTCTGGTCTTCCTCGATTAACATCGGGGGGGGGGCATAATAGAACCCCACTATATTGAACAACGCCCCAGACATAGCCTCCCCCAGTCCCAAGCCAGGGCATAAAACCTGCACTCACCTGCCCCTGACACCAAGATGAATGTTCACATATCCTTAGTTAAAATGTCAACCTCAGCCCTTGTACCTTCTCCAGAACATTGCATCTCTATCCATTATTGCTCCAGAGCTCCTAATAGTCTCTGGCCAAGAGAGAGGGATACAAGGCAATTATACAGCCATGCATTTGTAGGCATCATTCCTAAACTCCTGCTCAGCTAGTTCAACACCCCAATTCCTTAAAGCTCTTTTCTTTATTTCTTTTTCTAAAATACAGTAACCTAATGCAGTTATTAGTCTTCAAGGATTCTTGAGCCACTGGCTTGTTTAATCCCGGTTGCAGGAAGGAAAACCGCTACTCTGTAATGCTTCTGCTGTCTCCCTTTGTGAAAGTACATAGTACTGTACGGTACATGCATGCAAGCTTCCTCAAGGGCTGCAGGCTATCTATATTTACCTGTAGTTTAAGCCTCTTTCATTACAGATACTAGACCCAACAGTGTATGAAGGCAGAAGGTTGTAGATCTTGAACCATATGCATAAACATATGGCCCCGCAGTTGCCAACTAGTGGCCGGGGAAAAGGTAGGGTAATTTATTCAAGTTAGTCAAGACTGGGCTGTTCTTGTGTGTTTGCAACTATTGCTCCAATATGGAAGCCAGGCTCAGGGCTAAATTAAAGAGTCTGTGCAAGAACCCATGCACAAAAACTTTCTCAAGGTCTGCAAGCTATCTGCATTTGCCTATATTACAGCCTCCCACACTATAGGTGCTAGACCTAAAAGTGTGCCAGGTCAAACAGTTACAACTTGGCTGGCACATGCATAGATGTACCTGTGATCACCCCTAGCGGCATGAGAAAGGTGGAGTAGTTTGTTTAAATTGGTTGAGATTATGCCAGTTCAGCCTATTTGTGAACATCTAGAACAGTTACCACAAGATGGATGCCAGACTCAGGCCTGCATGATTTGAACAGAGAACAGGTCATTTGTTATTGCTGTATATTAACTTTGAATGTCAAGTGGAGTCTTAAAGCCACCTGGTGCATGAATCTCCTTCCCTGAACCTCCTCAAAACACCTCTAACAACTGTCCTATGGTAGTACTACACTACTACAGGGCCAAAACATTTCCCACTCTGCATGTCCAATAGAGGCCTTATTCTGTCCTTAACATTACACATGCTTCCTTGATTTACAATCAGTTCCTTATTGCTAGTCCTCCCAACCCCATCCCAGTCTAGAAAGTCCCCTTAAAAATTTGGCCTGCTAGGATTAGTGCAGGCAGACCAACAGTGAGGACAAACGACGTCAATGGAAAGTACAGAAATCCAACGATGCCGGTTGTCATGATTGATGGCTTGGCTAATGTGAACACCACATGCAAAAGTGAAGCTCATTTTTTCCTGTGAAACCATACAGGCTGGAATGATGCAAAATTATTAACAGAACATATAAAGCTGCCATTTGCTGAGTCAAGCACTGTACCTGTGGGTCTGGTGCTGCCTACACTGACTGGAAGCAGCCCTTCCACGCTTAGGCTGGGGCTTTCCCTACTCTACCTGAGAATACCAGGGAATGAACCTGGGACCAGGTGCATGCAAAACCCATGCTCCCTTCCCCCCCCCCCCACTGAGCTACAACAGCCCCAACCCTCATTATATTGCATGGAAATATTTGCAGCAGCCATTGCTGGCCATAAGGGCCTTGGAGACAGCAACAGCAGGCCCAAGCTAGCAAACAGACAGCTTCACCCAGACCAGGACCCAGTGATTGGGAGGGAAAGGGGCACCTAAAATTAAGACTTAAATAAACCAAATGAAGGGGGGGACCTTCAACAATCCCCCCAAACCATGACACCGCTCAACAGCTGGTGTGGTGTGTTGAACCTATATAAGCCCTCATAGGTTTCCATTATTCCCTCGTAGTCTTTCCATCTTGCCAACATGTATCCTATCTGTATATGGATGTCTGCGTAACTCCTTTATATTAAAAAGAAACAAAGAAAAGAAGGAGCAGAAGTTCAACAGACAGCCCAAGCCATCCCTTGCTGCTTCAAAGGCTGCTCTTAACAAATGTCTCTAATGCTGAATAGGAAATGCAGATGTAAATATTTGACACAATGACAATCTGATTCACATCCAGATAACTGGACTTAAACAGAAAAGACACAGATTATCCATGTATAACCCCATTCTAACGCATTACAAGGAAAGAAGCCCTGATGAAATGACTATATTCAGCCCTAAATCAGAGTACTGTATACAACATATTTAGATTGCATTATATATCCACAAGGGTCTGTCACTCAGAACTGTCAGCCTAAGGCTGCAATCTGATACACACTTGGGAGCAAGCCCCACTGAACTCAGTGGGGCCTACTTCCAAGCAGACGTGCACAGGATCACACTGAGATCTAATGCATTAAATATAATTCAAACCTGTGGTGAATATTAAAAATATGCTAATAAGAGGGACTATATTTTTGGTTGTGTACCGTGACTTTAAGAGGCAGGCCAAAAGTGGAGCTGCAGGTCTAACAGCATGGCTGAGTTTGTTTTTCAACTTGGAAATAGCAGGAAGTGACGTTCCTAGCATGCTTGATATCGCTGCTACCGGGGGCTCCCAAAATGAATTGAAATGATCAAAATCAGAATGGCTGCTTGTTGCTCCTCGCCCCTCCCACTACATCTCCCACCTTCCTATTGGTGCATGAGACTGCCATCGTTATATCCTCATCCCTTGTACTACATCTCCCAGGCTCCTTTGCAGCCAAGCAGCCTTCCTATTGGTGCAGGAGGCTGCCATTTTTTTCTAGCTTGGAGCTCAGAGCTGAAATGTCTAGTGTGGTGAGCGGGCTGGAAGGAGAAAAAAAAACAAACGCGACCCAAGCGCTCTACAAGGCGGTAAAAAAGGCTCTCAAGTGCTCGTTCTGCTAGAAACTGAAAAACAAACTCAGCCCATGTTAGTTCTGTGGCAGAGACATTGGAGTCTGGCTGGGCCTGCACCTCTCTGGACCTAAAAACCAGACTTGACCCTGCTCAGCAATCAAATAATGCAATAGTATCAAGCCACCAGCTGGAGAGGAGAGACTAAGGACAAAAAAAAAACCCCAAAGAAACTGGCATTTCAGGTACCCAGTTATTAGTTAAGTAAGTTTGAAGTGGATTATTTTGGTGAATTGCAACAATAACTAGCTATTGTTGGAAGCCTGGAAGGATATGCAGCCGTCACTGCTGCCGATGCTGCTGATCCTCCGATGAAAGCCGGGACACCATAGGCAACTCACCAGAATAGGCCCATGCTGAGCTGGAGTGAAGCTATGTGGATTCTCTCACAAGCTCCTCTAGTCTCGGAATGCAGAGGGACAAAGGCCACATCGAAGCTGCACAGACATCTCTGGCCCCACCCTGGGCTCACCTCGTGCCTAATCCATGCCTTATGGCAAAAGACACTCATCCTGCCCATACCCATGGGGGGTCGGGCAGCATTTTTTATCTCCCCAGCCCAGGTAGAACTTCAGTATCACCATGCATACAATGTTTTTCAGTGGAGTCAGTTCACAATCTCACTTCGTGCGGAAGTGTAAAGAAATCAAGTTTTGCACAAGTGTGGATGAAACAACCTGAGGCTCTGAGAAAGAATATCAGAAAGCCCAGTCCCACATTTCGTATCTTTCTACAATGCTTCTAGGAACGCATGTGGGCTATTTGTTTGTGACATGTTACAATTAACATGATGGAAGTTAATTTTTAGGGGAAAATAACAACACATAGTTTCATGTACAAGTTTCATCTTATCTTAGGGTGTGTGTATGTGCACCAGATTATCTTCTGAGCACATCCGGTCCTGTAAACCTCCAATTTCTGTTTGATCAGCTCCTGCAACACGAAGGCTGATGCAAACATGCCTTACTCATAAGCAGCACCAGTGGCCTGTATGGCAACTATTCTTATTTCTAGTCCTGATTGATGAATGATTCAAAGTGTGAAGAGAAACAAATCAGAACAATTTTCAAAAGATCAAGATATGTACATTGTTTTTTGTTATTTAAGTGAGCAGAATTAAATCAGTTCAGTATACAGTAATGAAGGATTTCATTTGTGAAGTGGAAATCCATGCTCTCATCCTTGTTCTTGGCTTTTGATGCAGTTCACTTTTCTACTTGTGTGTGTGTGTGTGTGTGTGTGTGTGTGTGTGTGTGTTACAGACCTGTCAGTTATTGCATATCTCATTTCATCATTACTTTTTTTGAGCTCCGTTTGTTAATTAACATTGAAATCCCTACAGTCTCATGTCAACAAGATCAAATCTCATAGCAGAATAGTTACATTATACAATCAGTGGTTTTAGATATTCAAACATTTGGTGTTGGTGGAAAATGACTTTTAGAGCAGGAACTCTCACACCCATCCCATAGAAAGATGCCCAAGTGCTAGATGTGGGAAGAACTCATACGGCCCACTGTGAGGGAACTGCACGAGTTGTTCCAGCTTTGCACACTACATGCATATTTAGATTGTAGGAAGTGCGTAAAAGAAAGCTCAGTCATTTGCGCTGCCTCTGCTGCTGCCATTTTGAAAATTTATAATGTCTCAGAATATATTTGCTGAAAACAGAGATTCCATCCAAAGATTTTAAGTCTCTGTACTTCTGAATGCAGACTGGAATATATGAAGGCAGTGTCTGAAAAAGGATCCAGTGAACAGTCACTGAAATTCACGTATAGTTATTGTCTTAGTGATTCACGGTCCATGTTTACTAAATTTAAAATGGAATAGGGGCTTAATGACCATGTCGGTCAGTTCTTAGAAGCATCAAACGTCTTAATATTTCACTCCGGAATTAGCACAGAGCTTCTTCAGAAGTGTGGATCAAAGGCATTTGCCACCCTTTCACAGCTTCTGGCTGGAGAGTTCTTGTTTATATGCCCCAGTCATGACTCATATACTGTAGTTATTTGTCCTTCGTAATTACCATTATTCCAAAGGAATCTAAAACTTCCTTTCTACTCCATAACTTCCCTGTCGATGTGGCCTATTGATAGGCTTACCATAGTCCCGGAATCGAGGCATGCTTCGGCCTAGAGAGGACCCGAGCCGCTCCCAAGAGTGCACTGCGGCTGCCCAATGCGGGCCGTGGCTTCTGCAGCTTCTGGTCAACGAGGCGACCGCGTTGGGCAGCCGCGGTGCAGTCTTCGGAGCGTCTCAGGTCCTCTCTAGGCCGAAGCACGCCTCAATTCCGGGACTATGGTAAGCCTGCTTATTGATACCCTCATGAGCTTTTGCTCAGTGCCAACCAGTGTCCTGATGGGAGCTTCATAGTATGTCATGATGTTACTGGACTTGCTCCAAGATGCATGTAATATGTGCACATGGTGATATTTGACAGGATGTGCAGGGATCTAGGTACAATGGCTTGTGATACACCTCGAAGGCATGAAATAAGGATGAGAGAGAAAAGGATATGCGTACAACACTATACAACTTTATTGGGGGATAAATAGACAAAAGGAGTAAGAGTGAATAAGAAGATATGCAATGCTGCCCCCCCCCAATACACACACACAGAGCTAAGCCCTAAACAGTTGTGGTTGCTAGGCAGTTTTTTTTAAAAATGAAAAATCCTTGGAAGGCAGAAGGGTGCAAAATGAAGGAGGGAAGAAGAGAAAAAAGGGGGTAATAAGGCATTTACAGGAGACATTAGCTCAACAGAAGGTAGAGAATAGTGCAACACAAGGGGCCTGTCGCCAGTCTTTCTATAGAGAATGTTCTCATAGACTGACATAGAGTCTGTTGTGTGGTGAGCTCATCCTGGACCATTCTTTTGTTCTGAGATGGTCCTTGATGGGCTTCCTTTCTCCCAACTCCAGTGGAGATGGCCATCCCCTATTGTTTCACACCCTACGAAGGGTGCGCCTAGGGGCTCCTCCGCACATCTTTTGTGACCACCAATGGTCCTATTTATCTCAGATCCAGGAAGCGCCAAGGACATGGCATTGTTGCTAGGCTGAAAAGGATGACTGAGCAAGATGCTGCTGATCATGGAATTTTCCAAAGCAAGGCTTCTCACCGGCCAGCGAGGGGAGGGGTAGTTGCCCCAGCAAACCAACGTTTGGCCTTTCACCGAAAGGCCTGTGGGATCTGATGCTCTGTTGCCATCAACCCAAGAAAAAGTGACATGAGAATAGCCTGATGATTCACGCTCTCATGGCATACACCCAGCACCACCACATATACATGTATCCGCATATGTCAGGTAATAACGATGCCATCTAAGACTAGAAAGGTTCTGTCTCTCTGGGTGCTCTGAGCCAGCCACACTGCAAAGAATGTCTCCATGTCGATGTAGCACCTTCCTGCTGATGGCTGGCACTCACACGGAGACGTTTCATAGGTGTGGGCCAATTCATTCAGTAACCTTAATAAGCACTTTTGCATGGTTGACCACCACAGAGAAATCGTTTTCAATGCTGAGAAATGCTTGAAATGGCTCAGATCCGGAGATGATGGAGTTTAGAAAGCAGAGGAGAAATCAAGTGACGGGACTGTGGTTCAGCCCCTGCTTTGCATGCAAAAAGTCCCAGGTTCAATTCCTTTCCAGGCAGAGTGGGAAAAGATTCCTGTCTGAAAACCCTAGAGAGCTGCTGCCAAGAAGGTTCCTAAATATTGCCCCGCTCTGCTTGGCGACAGTAACACGAATATTTAGGTTTCAGTTAAGCAGTCTCAGCAGGATTGTCTATTAGCAGAGCCTGTTCAGTAATATGGTTATTCTCTCCAGGATTGCATTCAGTTCACACATGCATGAAGATCACTTGATTGTACATTTTTTGGCCGAGGCCTATCAATAATGAGCAAACTTTCTACAGTGAAAGGTAGTTTGCGTTGGCATTAGACTATGTCTGGTTAATGAGCCACATCAAATTAATTATCTTTTCCATACTTGGTTTACAAAAATAGCCTTGTTTGTTCTCTCTGCACCTTTGCTTAAGATAATTTCATATACAGGTTGAATACCCTTATCCGGACTGCGTGGGACAGGATGTTGTCTGGATTTCAGATTTGTCTGGATTTCAGAATATTTGCATAAATATACTGAGACATCTTCGGCATGGTGCTCAAGTCTAAACACAGAATTCATTTCTGTCCCATATACACCTTATACACATAGCCTGAAGGTAATTTTATATAATTTTATACAATATTTTAAATAATTTTGTGCCCCAGCATGCCTTGTGCTATGCCAGCCTGGTGCTGGAAAAGGTTTAAAAAAACAAAAAAAAACAAGTCTTAGCCCCCAAAATGTCTGGATTTCAGAATAGTCTTGATTTTGGATGTCCGGATATGGGGTAATCAACCTGTATATTTGTCTTTCTATTCTGCATAAGATTGATTTTGTCTTTTTTGCATTCCTAACTTTCTTCTTCTGTACTCCTTACATACTTCTTTGGTTCTCTGTCTTTCTCAAGGTCTGCTTTGCTCCAGTCTTTTGAGCCTGTTTGATATGCTAACTATGAATTCACTATACAGTACTGCAAATTCAAAGACATTCTAAAGATCCTCTGTATTGAATAGCATACGTTTGCTAGCCCAACCTGCTCCTCTAATTCAACCCTTCTTTGCTGCGTGAAATGTGCCCTTTTCAAATCAAAGACCTTAGTTGCAGTTCCAGTCTGGTGACATCCCTCGCTTCTTTTTCTCCCCTCAGTGGACAAGAAAATAGTGACAATATCATGAGACACAGGAGGTGGTGAGGCCTTTTTTCTGACTAATGGAACTGGTAATTGGGGATATTGTGTCTTGCTAGATTGCAACATAGGCTCAAATATATGCCTGGGCTTCAGTGACTCATGAGTCACCACAACTGGGAGCATTTTGAAATAGTTATGTGTAAAGATACATTTGTTAAAGGTCAACAGTTTTTTTACTTTGCTCCTACAGGAGATTTTTAGACATTTGTTTCAAATGCCAGAGATTATATTCTTGTATTTTTTGCTTCTCACACCTAAACACCATTCATTTCAGTACTATGTCCTGAGGCAAACTGATATAGCAAATTTCTGAACTTCTCAGGGTTTTTTTTTATAGTCAAAAAATCCAAATAAGCCAAGTGTTCACAAGGGTAGAGACTTTTAAGACAATTTTAAGACAAGGCTGGGCATTCCTATGGTCCTGGCAAGCCAGTGGCCAGTTTACGATTGTGCAATGTCAGAGTATTATAGTCAGGAACTTCTGCACTCCCAGTGGCAGCCAAACAACAGTAGTCGAAAAAGCATCAGAAAACATAGCAACTCTGCCAGCCACAGCCATTGGCCAACAGTGCCAATTCCCAGCAGTCATGGAGCAGCATGCTAACATGCCTCCATCCGCCAGGCATGTGCTGAGCCAATCCACACATTGGGAAAGCACCTCTATGACATCTCTATGACACCACTATGGCAATGGGAAAGCACCTCTATGACATCACCCCTTCATGCACAACACAAAACCCACCAGAGGAAGGGACAATACCACACCCTCCACTGCATGAGCCTTTCAGCCCAATCCACCGCAACTCCCTGCGTGGCAATGCAGCTACCTAACTGTAAGGAGGAAGAATTTTAACCAGGGAACAGATATCGATATCAGAGACAAGGGAGGCCTTTGCAACAGGCCTACTTAGAGGTCTGGCATCTGTCATTGCTCACCTGTGTGGAGTGCTTTGTCCTTCCCAGTTGTAGGAGTGGAGTAGGAGTTGTTGTTGGGTGTTCATATGAGGTGGAGCACCTGTAAGGATTCTGATAAAACAAGTGTCAGCCACATGCCCTTCATCCAATAAAGTTGTACGGCAGTGGGGTATGCCACCATAACATCATTCTGGCATATCCCCAATGTTACAGTGCTGTAGAGTCTCCAGAAGTGGCATATCTCCATGATGCACCAGTATGGAGGATCTCCACCTACTCCTATAGCTCTCCTGCTGAGTGTATTGGACCATAGGATTACATCCAAAGCAGATTATAGGTTCCAAGCTTTAATGCAAATGTTTAGAGCTTCGTTGATTAACCTTGGAAGGCTGATTTTAATCAGTGATGGCAAATTTTAATTACCAGAACTGAGAATTAGGGACACTAACAATACAATCCTATACAGGTCTATGCAGAAGTATGTCCTACTGTGTTCAGTGGGGCTTACTCCCACAAAGGTGCCTATAGGATTGCAGCCAAAATGAGGAGTTGCCACCAAATTTCAAGCAAAACCCCCCAAACATTTCACAGCTCTTTTGGAGCTTTTTGTTCAGGAGAAACATGGAAGGAATTTCAGGATCAGCAAAAACAGTGAAATTGAAGGGTCATAAAATGTTAGAGGGAGGCTCACAGAAATCCTTAATGCAGATTGTCCATCAGTGTCATAGATGTCATCTACACTGGATGTCCCATTGAGTGTTTTGGACTGAAGAAGAAGCTCTCCAGCCCATTAGCAGAGTTGTGAGAACCTGGGATTCCTACCATTTTCTTTTTCCTCAAGCAAAGTTTTGAGATGAATTTGGAAGTTCCTGCCTGGGAGAAAGATTAAATGAATATGAAGCTATCCAAACATGGTTTCAATAATACTAGCAAAATGCATTAGGAGAGTTTCTGCTCATCCCTATAGCTCTATAAAAGTGAATGAAAAAGAAAATAAGGAAGACTTTTAGAACTACTGGTAGCTTGTTTAAAAATTAAAGTGTATGCTATTCATATTTCAAAAAGGCACCTATATTGAGGTTTGGGCAATGAACTAATCAATGTGGGATGGCACAATCTTATACATTTATACATGAAGCCCACTGTTATTGTACAGCTCTGGCTCTCATGCTGTTGCATCTCCAACAAATATGCACTCAGACCCCAGGGCAACGACAGCTGAAGGCCGATTGGTGCAGCTCCAGTTCTGCCCACAGAGGGGCCCCGGACAATAGTGCAATGTTCAATGTACCCTCAATGCTGCTGCAACCCGTGTTGGTGTAAACCCCAAATGGGGATGATGTGGGAAGGAGACGGGAGGGACTTAGGTAGGATGAGGAGGAGATGACATTGGGCATATCTGAAACCCCTTCCAGACAACATTTTTTTTCCTTTGTTAGTGAGTACAGACATAGATCAAAACCAAGAAACACATAAACAAAACAAAGCAAAAGAAAGGGAAAAAAACTACACGGCATTAAGATACATAAAGATACAACAAATTTCAAAAAAGATGAGTAAACAATAAGAAATCTATGCTATAATCCATAAGCCTATGCATATATATCTAGAAAGACTTCTAAATATCCAAAAATATATCCATACACAGTTGTCTTCTATTAGCCATTCGTTCAAATGTTGATAAGGTTAGTAGGTCCTCATTCCATTGAGTAATAGTAGGGGAGTACTTATGGCCAGACGCGTCACTGGAGCATGGCGGAGGGGCGGACCGCCGGAGGGTGACGCGCGCAAAGGGTGACGCGCGCACTGCGCGTCACCCTTCCGGAGGCTCCAAGGCCGGAAGAAGGCCTCGGAGCGTCTGCCCCGGGCGGCTGTCCGCGGCCTTCTGACGAGGCCCAATGCAGCGACATGGTATTTATTAGGTTTTTCGTGCCTGCACAGAACGTTTCTGAGGGCAAAAGGGCAGCCCTTGCCCTCAGAAATGTTCTGCGCAAGCGCGAAAACCTAATAAATACTGTGTCGCCACATTGGGCCTCGTCAGAAGGCCCCAGACCGCCAGCCAGGGAGGATGTCTTCGGAGCCGGCAGCAGCCGGGCCTGGGGGTAAGACTTCCGCGGTGGAAGTCTTACCCCCGGGCCCCGCTGCTGCTGGCTCAGATGACATCCTCCCTGGCCAGCAGTCGGCGGCGCAGCAAATTTGGGATCATTAGGGCGGCGCGCGCCCTAGTGACGCCACTGCATTATGGTGCAATCCATAAAATTAATTTTATTGATTGCACATTAATTATTATTATTATTATTATTATAAATTTTTAATTAATTAATTGCATAATTAGTCTTATGCTTAAGTACTGCCAGCATCCCTGGTACGTCAGCACAACATCACCATGACATCCATCATATGGATGGACAGGCGTAGGGCGCAATCCTGACTATCTGACAAAGCACAATGCTGACAAAGTACGTTTGTGACTACTCTGGAGCAAGGGAGGCCGGCGCAGAGGCCTACCTCCTTTGCTCCAGACAAGGTGAGTAGGGATCTGGCGGGCGTGGGGGCAGTTCGGTGGGCAAGGGAGGAGGGCCATTGGCCTAGCTGGCACGGGAGAGGGAGTGGGATGGCCTCGGCCATATTCCCATCCCCGCCGGGCCGCCTAGGCCGTTACATGGCCTCCTCTACTTCCGGTGAAGGCATGAAATAAGTGTCCCCTTCCCTGAGTAGACCGCTGGCCTGACCGCAGAACAGCCGCTGGGGCTCAGAATCCAGCGGCCGGCCGTGGGCCGCCGGCCGGATCCTTGCACTGGATTGTGCTGTTAGACAGGCTTAGACAGGCTGCTGGACAGGCTTAGGATATGATGGAATCTCGGCGACATAGCAGGGTTGCTGGCGCTACTTGAGCATGATAAGACCATTAATCAATTAAATGGTTGACTGGCAAATGAGTAATCAATAAAAAAATTATTTCATTGTTGGACAACTTAAATTATTTCTCATTTACCTAATGCCAACAGAACATTTCTGCATCAGTAGTCAATCACTTGAGCTATCAATAACCCTGGTTTCCGCCAGAGTGGCCATTCCTAAACGTTTCTTTTTTATGGAGTAGTCTGAAAAGATAAACAAATGTCTCCTTGGTCTTTTAACCGAGTGCTGCTGATAAATGTGAAAACGTCTGAGAAACCGCTTCTGAAAGATATGAACACACACAACTAGGCTTCTTAAAGGCAGAACTTTCTCGACAAGAATATGAATTAGCCTCCGTAATGTGCGAGCACATTCCAGTGTGTGGTTCTTAATATTCAGTGTATTTGCATTTTTGTGCAATAGATTGTCTGAGTATAAATCAGACTGTTTTGATTAAGCGCATAAGAGAGAGAGAGACTGGAGAAATATGCCAGTGGAATGTGGAGTATATTCTGAATGTAGGACATTTTTAAAGCGTGCACTGAAAATATCCAAATGTTGGAAAACATTGCAGTATTCTTGGCACGCCTGCATTCTGAAAGAACATTTTATTTTCTTGTCAGTGACTTTGGAATTCGCGCCGCAGCTCTGCAACAACGAGAGGAAGTCGTGCCAACAGAGATAAAGCTTTATTTTAAGGGTGAAGGCATGAAATAAGCACCAAGAAGACTATTGTACACCTGTTTCCCAGAGTAAAAAGGTATCTCAAATCTGCTTTGCTTTTAAAAATTTGGCCAAGGAGTGTATTTCAAAAGCCCAATAGCCCATAACATTATTCCCAGTGCTCTGTGCTATATGCCTAATTGGGCTTTTTCACATTTGCATAAGCATGATGCTTCATGATTAATGCATAAGGCACAGCATGGAGCCCTGTACCAATTCATCTGTATATTCTTCCCGATTTTTCCCCACTGCTTACAAACAGGCATTGTGCCTAAACTGCAATCCATCATATCTGTAAGGTATGGCTGTGTTATCGAAAATCAAACTGTATAAATTTCATTAGAAAGTGTCTTCTGAATCGCAAACCTCTTATGTCTTAATAAAAACAAAAGTTAGATGTTACGCCGCCTTTGGCATTTACACCTCGTTGACAATAACGGCTCCCCCCCCCCTCTTTTCCCAATTAGGTGTCAAGTGTGTAGCTTTACTTGGGGAACTGCGCAAGATCAGATGAAATATGAAGATATTGTTGCATTAACAACCTAATTATTACTCCTTATTATTACTCGAGGGGCTGTGTTAACCTAAAGTGAACTGTGACTGGCTCCTTTAAAAGAGCAACAACATGTTAATAATTCAACACCACATCCACTCGCAGATGTTAAATAGGAAAAGGAAAAAAAAACACTGCTGAAAAAGTGGGTGAGAAATCTATGGAAGACAGTCAATAATCAACTTTCACCTAGCCCTAGCTGATCATATTCAAAACTTTAAAAAAAAACCTGAATTGGTTTATCTTAATTTTATGGAGTCCATGTGAGAGTTTACAAGACAAAGCAAGTCCACAGAGAAAGGTCTGAGGTTTTGCTGGTGTATCACCCACTCTGCTGCTCAGCAGTCTCCCTTCCTAAGCAGGAGGGATGATTTTAGCTGTCCTGTTGGTTCCCCCCGCCCCCAGACTTGGGGGATTTCCCCATCCTTGCTGAGTGTTGAGCAACTCAGAATTTCATGGCCACCAAGACAGCAATGAGCCTGTGTCAGGTAATATCTGGCCATACACATGTGACAAGGCAAGGCACTTGATTTGATGTTTGTGACTGAGCAGAATGAAAGTGATCTGGGAGTGGGGAATGGCAGAAGCATCGGTAGGGGGGGCGGGGGCCCTGGGTGACATGTGGGGGGTGACAAAGCGGCAGCGGGTGACAACCGTGCCATTTTGGCAGCGGGTACAGCAGGCGGCGGCAGCAGAGAAGGCGATGGGTTTGGCCCACCCTCCTGCCCTGTGTCTCTGATGGGAGTTGCGGCAGCGATGATGTCACTTCCGGTGGTCACGTCACGGGGGACTGCATAACGACATCACTGGGGAATGGTAAACTAATTCCCTTGTCATGGACAGATGATTATGGAGTAGGGTTTAGATTTTCTGCTCCTTTAGACCTCTGCAGGGTTGGGGGCCTATTAGGAAGGCCTGCCCCTAGAGACTGATGGATCTTGGTGGATTCCTGAATGCTCTGGGGAAGTTTCCTGTTGCCATGATCCTGTTAAAGCCCTGGCTAACTCTGGAATGGGGAAATGGCTAGAGCTACTGATACAATTGCTCCTAGGTGCCCTTTCCCTTCAGACAGAGCCAGAGAGCTCCTTGGTTTTCCAAGGAACTGAGGAAGTTGAAGTGGTTGGGATGACTGCAAGAATGACACTGGAGGAAGACTCATGATAAGTCTAACAAAACACGAGTTAGAGCCCATGTTACAGCCTCTTCTTTGGCAGCGTTGAAGAAATTACACTTCTCGACCGCCACTGTGTCAGCTCAGAGCCATCCAGCAGAGCTTTTTCAGGTGGTGAAGGGCCTTTTACATCTTGACCCATCAGAAGGTGAAGAGGAACAATCAATAGTCCACTCTGACGTGTTTTCAAGGCACTCTGCTGACAAAATCACTCAGAACTGTTCTGACTTGGATTCCAATTTTAGCACAGGTCTTGTTGACATGCCTTTTGATACTAGCTTCTCCTGTTTGAATGGATAGTTGTCAGCATATTCTGCCTGGATGTGAACAGGTTCTTTGAATGTTTGCTGCTGAATATTTACCTACTTGGCCATTTCCCTACCTGGCTTCTTAAGGAGGTCAGGGTGGGGGTGTCTGCCTGGATGTTGAGTCTGTGAACGCCTCCTTGATGGAGGACAAGGTCTTAGTGAGACCTATTTGTAGTGGTCCACCTTGAAACAGACTTCTATTACAAACAGCTGCCCCAAAGCCATTGTCAAAAAACATCCACCTTGGATTCTGCCAGGCCAGACAATAACAGATCTTACTGGCACTGGGGCTTCTTCGGAGGCCGCTGGCAGTGACGTCACTCCACCCCCACGTGGGGGGGCGCCGACGCAACTCCGCCAACATTGTGACATCAGCGTGTGGCTCCAATCACGCCCCCCCCCCATTTGGCTTCCTTTTTGGAACCAAACGGAGCGAGGGCGGGCGGGAGGGCCGAAACGCAGCCACCTCAGCTGTGAAGAAGCAACGAAAAACAAGTAAGAGACCCGCGACATTCCGCCCCCCCTAAAGCGGCACCTGGTGCCCAGGGCACCAGGGCCCCCCATCGATTGATGCCTCTGGCCTCAATGGTGGCATGCAGCTGCTCACCATTTGCGGTGGTGGCCCAGCTACAAAGAATGGCAGATCACTTTTTGTGACCACCATAAAGCACGCTACACCAGCGGAACTTGAGGTGACCCAGCAGGCCCATAGCTTTCTGCCCTAATTGTGATACTATCTGTCGCTTTATGCCTTAATTGTGATATTCTTTGTCATGAGCATTATGGGCATGGCCCATAATGTCTGAACTTGATTAGTCGTTTAAGTGTCTAGGTATTGCGTGTGTGCTTGCGCGCACGCACATGTGCACACTTTGAATACAAAGAGTTGTCCTGGCTTTTTTTTATCCTGGCCATTTTTATCCTGGCTTCTCTTTTCTACATGGCATCATTACCCGTACTACCTGGTACATGCAACACAAAGAGTTATGTTTTTTTGTTCTAACAAAGTAAGACCAAAGGAACAAGCAATGAAAGATACATCAGTAGATATATCACCATTGCATGCACAGCATAAGCAATTACAAGGTACAATCAAGTGAATATGAACAAATCAAAGGGCTCTGAGCTGCTTGCAATTAGTGACCACAGTTTTTGGTGGCTTCCCCTTGTGATTCCCACCCCATTGCCTCACAGTTCAGTTCCAACCAAGGAAACGTCTCCAGAAGAGGGCACCCATCTTGCTAATTGATAGCATCACCCTCCGCCAGAGTAGTTTTGCAATTGTTTTTTTAATACATTTGTGCTGGTATTTAAAATATGGTGAAAGGGATAAACAAATAAATGTCCATACACCACTTCAAAAATAATGTTTGAAAGGATGCTATTCCATTTGTAGTATTGGAAACAGGAGACACTGATGGGGAAACCAGGCTTTGACTGGCTAGCATGCAAGTCTCTCATGCAAATTGGGAATCTGCCCTGGGTTTATACTGTGGGTGATAAACTGTTTTAACTGTTCTTTAAATACTGTATGTGCTTTGTGCTTTCTCACTTATATACAAGATGTAACCCAAGGGTGGTTTTGGAGGGTGCCACAGAAGTGGGATTTCTGCAAGCAAAGTGCAACCCTTAGAGGCAGGAATACTGTGGTTTCATGTGGATAAAGGCACGTGCAAGAAAGGGTGGCACCTGCTGACCCCAGTGTTCGGTCCTGGAGTGACACACCAGCCAAGACAACAACTGGCCTAGGCTCTTGGGTGAATTGGAGAAATCACTTGAGGAGCCTTCCGTGGTCAGAAAAGGCTCACCAGAAATGTCCCTTAGACTATCACCCAACAATACATTTAGCAATGGATCATTTGCTCTCCCTACGGCCACGTGCATAATGACATTCCAGCGTGATTTAGCAGATATGGACAATCGTTCCCCAGAACTCGCATCAGGGCACACCTTCTTGACATTTCTTAACACCCAGAACTGGAAATGGCAATGATTTGCTGGATAATGATCTATATCTGGTTTGGATTTAAGATGCATCAAACAATAAGCCTGATGTTCACACTGCAGAGCCTTCTGTCATCAAGCTTAACTTTTTTGAACATTTTCGGAGAAAGACCCTGCCGTGTACATTCACTGCTTGTACGTTTCTGGGCACAATTCAAAATACTTGTGATGACCTATAAAGTCCTGACCCGTTTAAGGCCCAGATAGCTGAAGGACCGTTCCTTTCTGTGTGAATCTGCCTATCCCATGCAGGGTGCACCTCTTGCAGGTGCTGTCATCGCCTTTTGGTGTTTGACTGGCAGCTACCTGCGACAGGACGTTTTTCGGTTATATTGCCTGGCCTGTGGAATTCTCTCCCCCAGGAATACTGGACTTTCTTTGCTGGCCTTCCACTTAAGTCTTAAAACAAAAATACTTACAAACATCTTTTTGGCTTTTAATGAGGGTTTCTGATGGATTTTATGGCTGCTGTTTATTACATTGAATTTTTGAGTGTGGCTTGTTTTATTGTATTTTATTTCTTGTTCCTCTTTATGTAAGCTGTCTTGAGCTCCTGTAAGGATGGAAAGAAAGGGCATAAGTTGGTTTTCTTTTCAAATAAACTAAATAAAAAGACCATATTTATTTTTACAGGGTTTTTGTGGGTTTTGTTTGCATGTGAACAGACAGACATGGTACATACAAACACGGTGATTCTGAAACACTTTCCTTTCTCACTTTACATTGGGCCTGATTGCTGAGAGTTTAGTTAGTTTAAATCCATGGGCAAATAGCGAAATCTTATAAAACTGAAGGTTGCCAACATTTCTGTTTGACTAAATTTTAAGGAAAAAGTATACAAAGCAGTGACAAAAACCAGACCGAAATAGTCATGCAGCTGTCAAGCATTAAAGGGTAATATGTTTAATAAAAAACAGTCAAATATCTAGTAAATCTCCATTTTTCATTTATGTCCTTCCTAGATGGATCCCTGAAAGTTACTTGTTAAACTTCTTCTGAATCTCCATAAGCCATTTGACTGACTAAACTCCTCTATGGATGAAGACTCTCCATGCTGAATTATGTATCTGAAGGAACTCTAAGATGTAATGAAGAAAATGTTAAGTACCAAATTATGCATATTAAAAGTAGGTTTTGTCCCTGTGCCAATGTGATCATTCATTGATGTTGAGAAGAATACTTGATTCTTCAAAGTCCTAAAATATTCTCATTACACTTTGAGGTGTCCTCTGATACTAAGAAAAACCTGTTAACTGCCTGCCAATTCAGCTAGAGGAAAAAAAAAATCATTAACATGATAAAACACCTTGATTTTTTTCCCCTCAAGCTCTCTTACCTGAGTGGTTTAATGTATGCATCTTAAATAGAAATTATTCCTAATTGTGATCACCTTGTATGCTATGGCTTGCCAATGTCCACTTGGTGAATGAGCCACTCCTTACAGGACAAAAATTGTTGGGATGAGCCTCTAAGATCACCTTGAATGTTCTCGAGAATGGAATGTGTGGGATATGATTGTATTTATTTAAAGCAATATAGCACTCCCTTCAGTATAATAAAGCACTCACTTTTAACCTTTTAACCTTTAGGCGGGGGAATAGAAGAGGAACGTTCGTCTCTTTCAGGGCCGCTGAGACAGCATACCAGATGTTTTCTCTTCTGTCTCCCTCTTCCTTTTCCAATCCAGGGAGTGGAAGGAAAAGGAAGAGGAGTGGAAGCAGTAGGTGGACAGATATTGGTGCCCCTTATCAATCTGCTGCCTGAGGCAACTGCTTCAGTTGGCCTCATGGATGGGCCATCTCTGGTCCCTTAAATTCAGAACCAAACTAGAAGCAACAGTGGAGATGTGTGACTCTATCTATGTCACCTTAAGATTTTGTATATAGCAGCCATGGGTGCACATATTTTCTTTCTTACCAATCAGGTAAATAACTGGGGAGGAAAGGGGATTCTCAATAGGAAAACAGTGTGAGAGGAAAAGGTTAAACTGCCTCCTCCATGTCCCCAATCAAATGCCTCCATTGCTGCTACTGGTAAATATTTAAAGACAACAGAGATGCGTGCATGCCTCGCCACCATCCTATCTATTTTGAGTGCCCCCCCCAGCAGCTCTTATCACATACCCAAATCAACAGAAGGATAACCAAGTTTAGATTGCCCTTTCTTTCTTACTGATTGCAATTTTAATTTTTACCCCGCTCCCCCTGCTACACATTTTGGAGTTGCTTCCAGGAACGATAACCCAAGGCCACCCGCATTAAGACATTGCACTCATTTCGGCTCATCACCTGCTAGCAAAGAACAGCTGCTGTTTGCAAACAGATGACAGTATTGTATAACAGCATAGGAAAGAGGAAAAGTGCTAATGACTACTAGAAGTGCTGGAGGAAAATGTTCTGCTAACAGCGAGTAAAAATCTCTATATATGTATTATACACTGAGAATCAAATTTCTAATACCCCTGCAAATCGCTGATAAGGCATATTGGCTTTATATATTTGTTCCTTTCGCTTTCTTACTCCCTTTCCAGCTAATCTTTCTTTCTTTCTTTTTTGAGGGGGGGAGTATTTTGCTTGCTCAAGTCTTTTATTTAAAAAAGGGTCACATGACAAGAATCGTATATATTATCCATGATAGAGAGTGTCATCTGATTTATGACTTTAAAATGGAATGGATATGAAAGAGCCAAATGCCGATGAAAGATTTCAAAACTCTGAGAAAATTGTGGAAAATGTTTATACCGAAAGGACATATTCAGGAGCCAGAATGCCTTGGATACCTCCAGAAGGCTCTCAGGATCAGAACTGGCAAAGAGATTGGGGAACACCTCGCCCAGGGACCCTCTCCAGCAGCTGCAGAAAATGCACACTCTTCCTTAAGGAGCAATCAAAATAGTGGCTGGTGGTAATTGGTGACCCTCCGAGAGACAGCCCTGCATTAAGTCCCATGCAACATGGAGAATAGTGAAGCCAGTCAATGAGCAGGTTTCACAACTTGCATTGTACATCCTCCTATATCAGCATTCAAGTGTTAGGGATTCGTGATGCCTTGTAAATAATGACTTTATGATCCAAGAGCCTAATGTCCCAATACTGTCTGACATTCCTGAACTGCAAACATCTCTTGATCTTTTTTTTATTTGTTCATACAGAAGAGACAATCAGTTATTATCTGTATCATGACAGCCTGAAGGAGATGATCCCATGAATTCCCCCTGCCCCCCAAGTTTGTTAAAGTTAACCTAAACGACCTGGAGGAAATTGCTGGATATCCATCGTGCATTTGACTCTGATCATTTTATTGTTTATATCACAGATTATTCCTTCTGAGGACAAAGTTTAGAGATGGAATAATTCCATAGCAACAACAGGTTATGATAAAGCAGTGAGGGAATCCTTCAGCACTGAGATGCTGGGTGGTTGGTTGTCCAGAAATACATTGACGGGCAGCCCGATCCTAAAAGCATGTTAGGAACAAGCTTTCTAGCGACATAATGCACTTTCCAGCCATCATGAAAGGCAACACTCCAGAGCATGTGGGTTGGCCGCTACTGGAAGTGGTGAATGGCCAGCTCCATACATCAGTTGCCCACAGATGCCCACCACTGACAGTAAGTCTGTGCAGGGGCAGGGAGGGGGCAGAATGCAGTGGAGATGGGGTGAGGAGGAGGGTCAGGCCAAAGAGGAAGAGCCCCCCCACTCCCTGTCAAACCCACAATGTGCTGTTGTCCGTGTACTTTTCCCTCTTTTTTAAAAATATGGGAGGATAGAGTTCACTTGCCTCATGGCCACTTCCTGTCTCCAAGTGTCCAGATCTATACTTTGCACCGTCTCGCAAGCCCCTGGCCCAACCCCCTGCAACTGAGGGGATGACAAGGTCTCTTGTGCTCCCCACGCACCCAGTAACCACCAGAAAATAAAAACCTCTTGTCACCAGCTACTGGAAGGAGGAAAACTCTAGCTGGCGTGTTCTCCAGCACCCTCCCAATGCTGCACAAGCGACTGCTACTGCCCTTCTGAAGCCTGATTGCGTAGGGGAGAAGAATCTCTGGTGTTCTAGATGCCATAAAAGCCACCATCACTTTTCTCTCTCACTGCTCAGAACCTGCCTGCTTGACCTCCGAATGTGCAATTGTGGTGGTGAACAGGAGGAGCAGCCCTAATGGTTAGATAGGCCCCTTCTTATGAACACTCTTTCCACTGCCTTATGCCTTCCAAGGATTGGGCCTTGGGGAGGAGCTGTATACCCCCAGACATAGTTCCAATCCAGTCGGTGCATCCCCATTCATGCTATTCCCCAAAAGACAGAAAACTGAGGGATCAAACCACACATTAAAAGTAATGCACGCTTCGACCTTAACTGAGGAGTTTGATAGTGACTTTAAATCAGTAACAGAGAAAGGTTTTCATCGTAAACATGAACGATCTACTCATTCCCAGTTGTATGTATGCAAAAAATGTGTGCGTGAATGGATAGCTTCAGAGAAACTGGCAATCTATTCATAGTTAAGACCTTGAAGTTATTGACTGTAGAGTTATTGCAGATAAAAAAGTTCTTGAGATGATAGTTTCTGGGTAAATGATTGGTAAAAATCTATACAACTCCTTTGTTGAGGAATGACTTGTTAACAACGTGTACCTTATTTGAACCACAGGGAAGAAAAGCACTTGCATCTGTTCAGTATGCCAGCTGAGAAGGATAGCAATGAACACTCTACCCTGAAGTAGCTGAAGACAGATGTTCAGCTCTTCTAGAGATTTTTCATAGTACGTCTCATGTGTGATGATTCTTCTCATGCATGACAATTCTTCAAACAGGCCTGATAGCAGTGAATTTCAGAACTGGAAAGCAAGCAGGCACAAACTCCTGTAGTTCAGAATTCCTGGGTCCTTTATGAACCAAACTCAAACCCATCTGAAATTCACAGCACAATCCTAACCAACTTTCCAGCGCCGGTGTAGCAGTGCCAACAGGGCGCACATGGCATTTTGCAGTGCAGGGGCAGTTATGGAGGCCTCTTCAAGGTGAGGGAACATTTGTTCCCTTACCTCAGGGCTGCATTGCAGCTGCACCAGCACGGGAAAGTTGTTTAGGATTGTGCTGTATGTTCCAACCTGCAATGAAATCACCACCAGTCATCCCTTTTTGCTAGTTTCCCCTTGCCAAGCATTTTTTTTTAGGGGGGAGGATGTTTTAGAGCAGGCAACAGGAAGAACTTGCAGGTGTCAACAGATGCTTCTGAACATGCTCAAAATTGTATACCACTTTTCAACAAAACGTAGTTCACAATTTTTTTTAGGGGGTGACTCGGAGGGACTCTGCCCCCCCCCCGCCCGCCCACCTGCCAGCCCTGCAACCAGCTTACCTGCTTTTGGCTGCGTGCTGCCGCGCCGCGCCTGGGCAGCTGGCAGCGTAGTGGAAAAACGATGGAGTGAGAACGGCCCAGGGAATGGGGCACGCGCGACTCAGCCCCCCCCCCCGCCCGCCCGCCAGCCAGCCAGAGATGCAGCAGCTTTTCCAAAGAGCGCTCAGTTTCTGGTAGGCGCCGTGCATCCTGGACGAGGAAGCCTCTCTCCGGTGCAGCGCCCCAGGGGCTATAGGAGAGAAGTGCCAAGACTTTGCTTCCAGTGCCCAAAGGCTTCGCACTCAGACTTTTCTGCACTTCTCTGTGCAGCCGGGCAGTTTGGATGCGCTCTGCGATGCTTTGCATGGCCGGGATGCAGAAAGAGAAGCATCTTCCCGGGGGAGGCACAAAGCACCGGGGCCGAGCCCCTTTGCTTTGGGGCAGCCTCTCGCTGCTCAGGCCGAAGTAGACCAGATCCGAGCTTGTCAGTTCTGCCACGAACAGTGCCCTGAATGATCCGACTGGCTTGCAGAGGCGTGCTTGGGAGGCCGCGCCATGGCAGCTCCGGATCTGCGCCAGCCCTGCAACCGGCTTACCTGCTTTTGGCTGCGTGCTGCCGCGCCGCGCCTGGGCAGCCGGTAGCGCGGCGAAAAAACGAGGGAGTGAGAACGGGCGCGGAGTGAGAATGAGGAAATGAGGGCGTGAGAACCCGGCATCTTCGCCGGTATGTAGCTTCGCTGTGCACCCCTCATGGGCGCAGGCGGTAGGCAGCGGGCAGCAGGCGCATCATCGCCCCACCCCTGGAACAGTTGGGCGAGCTGGCGCCCAGAGCGCCGCTCCCGGAACAGTTCGGGCGACCTGGCGCCTGGAGCCGGTGCTCCACGCGCTCCGCCCAAGTTACGCCTCTGCTGGGGTACATACGTGTGTGTGTGTGTGTGTGTGTGTGTGTGTGTGTGTGTGTGTATGTGTGGGCGCAATCCAATCCTACTTAGACCGCCATTGTAACCAGCGGCGCAGCGAAAGCAGGAGGCCCCAGAACGGAAAGGGGATTCAAATCCCCTCCAAAATGGGAATTCAAACGGGATTTGAATCCCCTTTCCGTTCTGAGGCCTCCCGTTTTCGCTGCGGCCTAAGTAGGATCAGATCGCGCCCTCTGTGTGTGTGTGTGTGTGTGCATGCGTGCATGCGTGCATGCGTGCGCATACTCACATGGGCACATAGGAAAAAATGTAAAAGATGGGGTCAAAGTGAACTATTATGCAAAGTTCAGGGATGATTCACAAGGACAGTACAGTAGATAAAGCCATTTCCCTGGTTGTCCTGAGTTGAGACAGGAAACAAAAACACAAAAATGAACAAGGATTGTGTTTGCATTTACAGGTTTCAATACAAAAAAAGAAAAAGAAAGAAAAGCAAAAGGCCACCATGTTTACATGTCTGGTGTACTGAAATCTGTACTTCTGTACATTTGCCCAGTTTCCAACTGGTGCCACATCTGAAGTCCAGCCAAACTCTCCAATCCTGCAAAAGGGGATCCCTTAACACAATTTTCAGTATCCGTAATTTCAGGAAGCATCGTAACTGTTCTCCATGATGGCTCTTTGGAGTTCTGGTTCTGTTTCAACTCTATATTCCAAATCCAGTCCTGCCATTTTGGGTTGTTGTGCTGATGGTTCTTCTTCTTTCCACCTGACTCCTAGGGCCTCTGAGCAACCTCACCATGGTACCATGATGATTAAAAAGAACACTTTAAAACAACGAATACTAATACACCTGTTATTTTTTTAGAACAAATCTGGAAATTCTACAGGTACCTTACTCTGAATAGCATCCCAGAGTTATGAATAATTCCTTGTCTGAAGGCTGCATGCACTGGTAGCAAATTCACCGGTGTGTAACCACGATACAATGCAATGGAATATTAGTGACAACAGCTTTAATGGTTTTCATGGCACCTCTGCCTAATTTGTATCCAGATTTGGGTATTTAGCAGTAACAAGTTGAAGGCAAACTGTTATCTCTCCTGCCAGTTTACATCACCAGGGAGATGCAAGATGAGAAATGTCTCACTTTCTCTGCACTAAGCCAATTTGAGGTGCAGTGTTAATTACAAAGACTGAAGAAAAATCTTTAATAATTACCCTTCATTAATTTTGTGATGAATGAAGACTCCTAGAAGGGATGGAGAGGGATCCATGCGCTGTTAATCTGTTTGGAAGTTCTTTTTAAAAAATGCTGTTTCTTGTGTGGAAATGGGTGAATGGGGTCAATATCTGACTGCAGTTGTATGTAGAGGGAAAGAGTCTAAACCAAGAGCACTAGTCACACATTTTCTGTTTAATTAGAGGAAGATGAAAAACTTCAAACTCCCTTAAATCTGAAAATCCCCGAAGACACCGATTCTAAGATTTATTTATTATTCATAGCTGCAAGAAGGCTTTAGAAGTGTAGACATTGGACATCAGAGAGACTCTTTGCCATCAAATTGTAAAGTCAGAAGACAAGCAGTAAAAAGGACAACCAGAAAAACCAGGAGAACACCGAAGACTCACCCTTCACCACCAAATGGTGAATCATGTTCTAGATCAGTGTTTCCCCATCTTTTCGGCCCGCGTACCACCTACGTGGGCCTCCAGAAGAAAGTGTCAATGACATCATCAGCAATTTCTTATGGGTTCATGGCTGGAGCTCCAAAAAGGACAGAAAATGCAAGGTAAGACATGGGGTAGGGTGGAAGGGCTATCCCCGGCGCTTACAGCCCGCGAGCTCGGCAGAACTCGAAACACCACTTTTCAGGCTCGGACACGGTGCTGCATGGCCATTGGGAACCTCTGTTCTAGATCATTAATTTACATGCAGCCAACATGCTAATCACTAGGCGGTGAGTTGAATCCAGGTGTGCCTTTCCTTATGCAGAACATGGTTTCTATTCATTCACGAAAGTGCTGCTCTCCATTTGGCACTAGAATTCTGCATGAGAAAAACTAAATGGAATCCCAAGACGTTATTCCACCTGTCCAAGAACTTCTGCAATCTCTTACATAAGCATATGGAAACTGCAACAGAACTTACTTAATATAGCGCTGCATAAACTCTGTGTGAGTGTTTGCAGAACAGCGCTAGCGGCTGTTTTCCTTCCACTTATAGTTTTTTTGATCCAATCTGGCACCATTATCCTGCACTTGGAAGTGTAGAAGCTGAAACAAAGGGAGTGCTCAAAAAACAGTCAGGGATTGGAAAATATAATTGAGTGGAAATATACCAAAACATCACAAAGGTCACAAAAATGAAGTAATTTTCAGAGACAACCCCAAAACACTATTTCTTTAAGCATTTGCATATGATGATGTCACATATGAAAGAAATCCTGCTAATCCACTCACCAAATCACTTTCCTTAGGAAAAGGAGGCCAATTCTACTCAGCTCGGATCACACCAGCATTAATAAGTAGAGCTAAAATTGTATATTGGATCTTAATAGGTTGTGGCTATAAGGTACAAGCATTTTCATCCTATCATTTTAGGGCACCTTTCCCTATAGTGCAGCAGGTAGAACCCTAGAGCTCTACAGAACAAGAGACTATTCCTACGTTACTCTAGCACCATGCTCTGACTATGTAAGAACCCTGAAACCAAATGGCAGGAGTGGACAAGAGGCAGTGGTGTTCCGGGGGGGGGGCAGTACTGTACGTTGTGCACAGGTCTACTCAACGTTACACAGTGGCCCCGCCCACTCGCCGTAAGAGCCATTCCAAGACTTCCTGCGTGTTGTCTTCGCTGCTTGGAATTGCTCTGACCGTAAGTGGGCAGGACCACCGCGTACCACTGAGTAGACTTGTGCACAACGTACAGTACCGTTCCCCCCCCCCTAGGAACGCCACTGACAAGAGGGTTAATTCTCACCATCATTCAGCATCCTCCCAGGTTCTGGTAGTGCTTATGCTGGCATGAGAAATAATTCCATCAGTGGTCCATAGACATAGCAGGGATGATTCATACATTATTTCTTTTCTGACATAGAAATATGATCCCAGTGTCAATTATGAACTTCATAATGTTAGGATAACTGTTCAAGTGCCTTTTTGGCTAAGGGTACATGAAGTGCTTTTAGCGATGATGTAGCCCTGGAGACAACCCTGACCATTTATAGTACATACTGTATATATTGCGATGGTTTATCTAGTGATGGTGAATGCAATAATGTTTCCTTCTGACATAATGCTTTGAACAACAGCAAAAAAAGGTCTGAGAATGTCTGATAAACACTACACTGGAACCTTGACATAATGGGATGAAATCACCTTTTAAATGTGGACGTTTCTGTGGCTATACCTATGAGTGTAGTGATTTATCACAGTAGTTCCCTTTTATAAAAGAGATACACTGGAACGTTTCTCCAATACACTTTTATCTAGCTTGTATCCATATACACTTGCTTCCCCTTCCCCAATTCCGTCATTGTGATATACAATTTGATCACAAATGGAACTGAAATATAGACAGAATCATTTGGATTGGTATTTGGGTTTAGAGGTTGGTTGGCTGTTCCAAAGCAACCTCCCTTTCTTTTTGCTCTTTGCAAGTATTTTGCCTGAAACTTGCCAACTGGCTTTGTCTTCTGCTTTTTCAGGAACAGAGATAACATAAAGAGAAAACTCTATGATTCTATGAAAACCATGCAATGAAATGTTTAATGCAGAAATTTAATACTGTTCTGTTATTTATGTCTCCTGCTGAATGCTATTGTAGTTTATGTTTCAGAGGTCATTAGTTGATTGCAGTAGATTAAAGAAAGAAAAAAGAAGTTGGGATTTGCCAAGTTGGTTGTGTGAATTTCATTATGACGAATTGGAAAGAGTTAAGCAATCAAAAGTGGAGAAAATGAATTAGATTTATGACTAATGAAAGACAGATTAAAATTAATGTCAAATAAAACCAATGTATGAACTACAGTATGCTGAATCACTAATAACCCGACCCTATGCATGTCTGCTCAGAAGTAAGCCCCTTGAGTTCAGTGGGATTTACCTTCAGTGGGAAGTTGACCTACATGCTGTAGAAATGGGGAATCATACTTGCCTACTTTAGAGGAAGCATATGGATGAATCTAATGGACTCCACTGTCGGAACTAGACCCATTGGTGAGCGGGAAGCTTATGGGGAGGTAAGGGAAAATATGTTCCCTTACCCCTTCCAAGCCTCCTGATCTACCCCCCCCTCGCACCATAGCATACAGCACAGCCCATTTTGGCAGAGTTGCATGCTATGGCAGGGGTAAGGGTAGGATTGGGCTGAAAGAGAAAATAAAAGGTCATAAACATTTACATTTAACTTTCACTGATTTCCAAAATAGCATGGAAAATTCCAGAAAAACTAACAAAGAGTCCTATATGACTCGTTGAAAACAAGAAACAAACATAGTTTTTCATTTAATAATGGCAGCAACAGTGCTAAGAGCACAATATTGGAAACAATCAGAAAGCATTGGGAAATCAAAATAATTTATTTATTTATTTATTTATTTATTTATTTTAAAAAATATATATGCCGCCTTTTCCTATGCCAAAAGGCAAATGTCCAAGGAGGCTTACAACAAGGTTAAAATACATAATTTAAAATAATACATAAAATAAATTTAAACAATGCATAAACATACACAAATTTAAAAACAATAAAATCCACTAGGGGAGGGGGCGACAGTGTGGAGCAGAGAAGCAGCTTGGCAGAGCATCTTGAGACACAGGAGGCAGACGATGACCCATCACTAAAACGCTAGATGAAATAAAAATGTTTTGAGCCCTCGCCCAAAAGTCATGAGGGAGGAGGTGGTTCTCAAATCCCCTGGCAGGGAGTTCCACAGTTGTGGCGCCACAGCACAGAAGGCTCGCCCACGTGTTGCCACTTCCCTAACTTGCGATAGAGGTGGCACTCGCAGGAGAGCCCCCTCAGATGACCTAAGTGAGCGGGCCGGAATGTATGGGAGAAGGCGGTCCCTCAGATATCCTGGACCTAAGGGACCGCCTCAGGGCTTTAAAGGTCATTACCAGCACCTTGAATTGGGCCCGGAAACGAATGGGCAGCCAGTGCAGCCACTGAAGCAGTGGCTCAGCAGAGTCAAACCGCCTAGCTCCAGCGACCACCCGGGCCGTCGCATTCTGCACTAATTGCAGCTTCTGAACCGTCTTCAAGTAGAGCACATTATAGTAGTCCAGTCTTGAAGTCACTAAGGCGTGACTTCAAGACTGGACTACTGGACCCATGTAGAGCACATTATAGTAGTCCAGTCTTGAAGTCACTAAGGCGTGGACCACCGTGGTCAGGTCCAATCGACTCAAGTACGACCGCAGCTGGCGCACCAGCCGAAGCTGGGCAAATCCACCCCTGGCCACAGCCGCCACCTGGCTTTCCAAGGAGAGCTATGAATCCAGAAGTACTGCCAAGCTGTGCACCCGTTCCTGCAGGGGGAGTGCAACCCCATTCAGAACAGGCAGATGACTCAGTACCTGCATCAAAGCTTTCCTGACCAGTAGGACCTCTGTCTTTTCTGGATTCAATCTCAACCTATTAGCCCTCATCCAGCCCCCAACCGCCTCCAGGCAGCGCTCCAGGACTTCCACAGCCTCCCCGGAACGAGATGGCAAGGAGAGATAGAGCCGGGTGTCATCAGCATATTGGTGACACCCAACTCCAAATCCCCGGATGATCTCTCCCAACGGTTTCATGTAGATGTTAAAAAGCATGGGAGACAGAATAGAACCCTGTGGCACCCCACACTGTAAGGGGCAGGACGCCGAACAGGTGTCTCCCAGCATCACCATCTGGGACCTGTCAGCCAAGTAGGAACGGAACCACTGCAAGGCAGTGCCACCTAGTCCCAACTCGGCAAGCTGACCCAGAAGGATACCATGGTTGATGGTATCGAAAGCTGCCGAGAGATCCAAAAGGACCAGCAGGGATGCACTCCCCCTGTCCAGTCCTCGGCGAAGATCATCTAGCAGGGCGACCAAGGCTGTCTCCGTCCCAAAGCCCCACCTGAAGCCAGACTGAAAGGGGTCCAGATACTCTGTTTCATCTACCACCCGCTCAATCACCTTACCCAAAAAAGGCAGATTGGAAGTTGGCCGATAGTTATTTAAATTGGAGGAATCCAGAGATGGTTTTTTCAGGAGGGGGTGTACAATTGCGGTCTTCAAGATGCTAGGCATCACTCCCTCCCCCAAAGATGAATTCACAATGGGTTCCACCCAATCGGCCAGCCCAACCTGCGCAGATCGAATTAGCCAAGCTGGGCAAGGGTCAAGCGGGCAGGAAGGCAGTCTCAAACTACAGAGGACCCTATCCACATCCTCAGGCTGTATAAGGTGAAAAGAATCCATAATGATGGAATCGACAGATGCCGTAGGGACAACTTCTGGAACTGTTAAACCAGAGTCCAAGTCATGGCGAATCTGAACGATTTTATGTGCAAAGTGCCGTGAGATCTCATTACAGTGGTCCGTCAAACACTACAACTCATTCACTACAGGAGCCGAGTGGAGCAGATCCCGGAGAACTCGAAAGAGCTCCACCGGCCTGCTACTCGCAGACGCAATGGTAGCAGAGAAAAATGCCTTCTTCGCTGCCATCACCTCCACGGAGTAGGCCCTGAAATGGGCTCTAGCCCGTGTTCGGTCAGATTCATCACAAGTTTTCCTCCACCATCACTCTAGGCGTCGGCCCATTCATTTCATTGCCCGCAGCTCCTCAGTAAACCAAGGAGCCGCCTTGGCTCGACGGCAAGGCTGTGGCTGTTCAGGAGCGATCTGATACAAGGCTCTAGCTGCCTCCCTACATCACAGGGCTGCCAGAGCATTAGATGAATCACTGACCCGGGAAGCTGGGAAATCCCCCAAAGCCCTCTGGAAACCATCCGGATCCATCAGTTTCCGGGGGCGGACCATACAATTCGGTCTCCCAGCTCTGTGGGGGTGATTAAACATTGCTAGTCTAAAACTCACCGGATAGTGATCCGTCCAAGACAAAGGAGTGATTTTAACCTCCTCCATGGGCAGATCACCATCCCCATCCCCAGCAGTGAACACCAAGTCCAAGGTGTGCCCCGCACCATGCGTTGGGGCCGTAATCCACTGAGACAGGCCCATGGTCGCCATGGTGGCCATGAAGTCCTGAGCCACCGCTGTCTCAGGGGCCTCGGCATGAACATTGAAGTCCCCCAGCACTAACAGGCATGGGGACTCCAATGCCACCGCCGAGATCACCGTGGTCAGTTCAGGTAGGGAAGCCGACGGGCAACCAGGTGGACGGTACACCAGGAGCAACCCCATCCTGTCTCGCCCATGTAGCACGATGCGGAGACACTCAAACCCAGCACACTGTGGGACAGGGTATCCAGTGAGGGAGATGTAATCCCACAGCAACACCACCCCCTCGCCCCTGTAGCCGCGGCTGCTGCATTACCCAGTATCCCAGCTGGGAAAGGTTCACACCACCAGCCGCATCCAACCAGGTCTCCGTCATGCAAGCCAGGTCGGCACCCTCCTCCAGGATTAAATCCCGAATTAGGGAGATCTTGTTATTAACCGACCTGGCACTTAATAGCAGCAGTTTAAGGCCACAGGGGTTTCTCCCAGGTCTAGGAAGGCCTAGAAAGAGGGATGGTCTGCCTATGGTGGGTTGCATGTTCAAAATGGACTGTTTTAAGAAATTTGAACATTAGAGAAAGTAAAATAAAATATATTCAGAGTACAAAGATAATAAATAGATTTTTCCAGTATGGGTAAGGAAGACATGATCCTGGAACAAATAATTGGATGGCTTTATTGCAAAAATTATTGATTTTATGGGTTCATTGCAATGGAAATGCTAGAGGCTGGTATACTGAGAACCTGAAAATGAAGAGATAGATAGATAGATAGATAGATAGATAGATAGATAGATAGATAGATAGATAGATAGATAGATAGATAGATAGATAGATATGTTTATGAAATAGTAAAACAAAAAAATAAAATAAGGTGTTCTACCATGTAAGGAAGATGCTATTTCATCAGATCTGTGAACATATTGGAAATACACCCTGTAGGTGTAACTTATTTTTTTTCAATAAATTAAGATTCCATGATAAACAGAAGGAAAAACATGACGAAAAACAAGATAAAATATACTTCATTAATAATTATCAGTATAGTTGTTGAGAAGAATCAGACTGCTATACTGATACAAGGTCCCATGTGCATTTGATGCATTACAAAGGGGCGAATATGCTCATCTTCCTCATCCACAGAAGTGAATGAGCACCGATATCCCCACCCTCTCCAGGCCCGGCCAGCCAATGGCCACCCCCTCCCCGCTCGGATAGGCCTCCCCCCGCCCCTGCCCCGGCCAGTGTAAACCTTACCTGCTCTGGTGGGCGCAGGGACAGCGGGACTGCAGGGTAAGGGCCGCCGTCCTCTGCACCAGTGTTACTTACTCTCCGGGTCCCATAAACGCACTTTATGGCACGTTTACGACACCCTGAGCCGGGGGAACGCGCCCTCCCCTGACGCAACTCTGCAACCCTGTACACACGTACCTGGAAGTAAGTCTCACTGAACTCAATGGGACTTACTTCTGAGTAGACAGGCATAGGCTTGTGGTGTAAGTCTACAAACTCAAACACTCTTCCTTGGAATAAGCCCATTGAACTGCAAGAATCCATAATGGAGAGTTGGACATCTGTGTTTGTACACTGTTATTGAACAAAGAGGTGGAGGTTACAGAATGCCATAAATAGATATCCGCTGACCTGTTCTTAGATAACTATGACATACCTCTGCAATTCTTGCCACAGTGCCATTGAATACACAAGGGATAAGGACTGAAAATGCATTTCCTAAAATTGACCTGGGAAAAGGCATTTCATTTTGCTTTATTTACAGATAACGCTGAGGTGCAACAAGGAATTGAAATATATCCACCACGGCAAACACAAGCTTTGTACTCAGGGAATAAAATGAGGCAGTAAGCAAGATGAACTTTCCAGGCTGCAGCTTCTCATATTAGGTTTGCTTTTCTACCCTGTTGTGCTGGTTCTGTGTTTGATTTCCATGGCAAGTATATTCCACAAACATACCTTTACTAATGAAACAAAGATTAAATAATTTTTACTTCTTTATTAAAAGCCCTAGTTGTGGGTTCAGTCCTCTATAGGGCACTTGGGGCTAGCCTTCAACCAGTCTCCTCTCTCTCTCTCTCTCTCTCTCTCTCTCTCTCTCTCTCTCTCTCTCTCTCTCTTCCCACCCCCAGTATCCTCCTCACTCAGTCCTCTCTGAATCTCCTCAGGCAGCTCCCCTGAGGCAACTCCACAGGGGCAGAAAGGTTGCCCCAGGCACCTTAGAGGGGATATTCTATCTACAAACAAAGTTACACTCATTACCTATTTATTTTCAGAAACCCTCAGGGCAGCTTACAATAAAACGATTATTATGTAAAAAAAGAAAAAGAAAAGAAAGAAAAGAAAATCAACATATTAAACCATCAGCACATAAAAACAACTATAAACCCAGTCAACAAATGAAAGAGCAAAACCAGGGAGGGGCAGAACAGCCCCAATCCACACACAAAATGAATGATCACTTAGTTCAGAGGATGGGATACGCTGGAATCGACAACATCTATGGATTCATGCCCCCAACCTCGGCTTTGGGGGGGGGGGGTCCAGATGCCATTGAAACAGACAGAAGGAGTGGTGATCCAGAGAGGCTGCTGCTGCATCAGCTCACCATGTGGTGATGAGGGAGCGCATACGCTAGACCTTCTTATGCATCCTTGGGTACCTGCAGGTGGCTGGGAGCTACCTGGATAAAGAGTCGATGCTGCCATCAAGAAGGAAAAAGATTTTAAAATGGAGGTGCGCGTCCATACCCCACCTCCCCTCTGTGGGGAGCCCAGTTACCAGGGTTCCCTCTCAGCATGGAAGCTGGCTGCTAGAAGAGCGACCTGGGAAGTGAACTCCCCTGGCTCCACACTTGTCCTTGGTAGCATTTGCCCTGGGCAACCTGTCAGGAGCGAGGGACAATAGCTCATAGCTTTGGTCAGAAAGAAACAGGGAAGCAACTTAGAGCTTATTCAGAGTTTATTAAGAGTTTGTTTTTATTAAAAAAATAAAAAGGGAAAAGGGCAAAAGCGGTGATCCTGGGAATCAACTCTGCCATTGCCGAAAAAGTGCCCGAAAATGGCTTTTTTTTTAACTTACCTGGGCTTCGGGGGGGGGGGGAGGTTCGGGGAGGCCTCTGCAAGCCTCCCCAATCTTCCGATCGCCACAGAACAGCAATTTATGACTACTTCCAGTTTGGAGAAAGATGTTAGATGTAAACACTAATGTCGCCATCCAGCCTGTTATACTATTAAAGTAGTTTCCATGGTGGGTTGCATGTTCAATTCATGTGTGTTCTAAAATGGGCCACATTTCCTCAGTGAGACCAGAAAAGCAGTTTCAAACTTTTCAAAGCAGGCAAGAGCCCCAAACCAACTAGAATAGAATACAAGTTATTAATTAGATATAGAGCCGGCTTCAGATTCCCAAATGCACCTAAAGGTTAGTAACTTTTAGCTCCATTTAAGCATCCTCTAGGAGGCTGCTGCATAGTTCAGGGGGAAAAATATCTTAATCTATAGCAAGCTTTCTTCATTTCCAAAGCAAGCTCAAGGGTCAAAGGAACTCCTTTCATACATCAACCTTCAGACAAAGTAGCTCCACAAAGTCTGGTTGACATTGTCTTATTTATTTCAAGCAAGGGTCAGCTCCATTTCCAGATACGAGGGAAATAACTTTTCCCTTACTGACAAGGGCAGAAGCTTATGTAAGCTTTTAATACTAAATGACATGAATATAGCATATTGTTATTAGTCCAGATACATCTCCCAATGCCTTTTTCTTTGCTAAAAGCAACTGGGGTGGGGAGACTGATCTGGCTTGGAACTGTGACACTGGAGAAGAGGGGTTTAACACTTTGCCCTACACCATTTTCCAAAGTAAACTATCCCCTAAAATTGCTATTAAGGTGGATCCACATCGCACGCGTTCGCATTAGTCGCGTTCCGGCATGTTCCACAAGCGTCCGACATGCCATAAGTTGCCTCGGACTCCACTTGAGACAGGACACGACCAGCTGGTGGGCGAACGCCGTCATGCGCAAATAGCACCACACCAGACGAAAGCGGACTCGGCTGGACGCAATGCCCCAAGCCGTGTGCGGTGTGGATCCACCTTTAGTCCTAAAGGGGAAAATGTTTTCACCTTTGTGGCTAATAGTAGATTCAGTGGGGAAATGTGGATTGGGGTTGTGGCATAGAGGAAAGGTTAGACCCCCCTCCCCCATTGTGATAGCCTTAATCCAAATCTCCCCTGTAGCCTTTCAGCAAAAGAAAAAGAAGTGAGAACCCTTCATGGGTCTACTGCATCACGTGTAGTTTGGCCCTAAGAATTTTGGAAAGTATATTGGTCTTCCATTTCCTCCCAGCCCAAAGGTGTACGCATTTAACTCCTGTTGTGTATATACACACTTGGGCAAAAATGCCTTATTTAATTAAGATTCAAGGTTTTCTCATTAGCTCATGTTTTATCTTTTTTCTTACAAAACCTTCACAATCTTATTCCAAGTAAATACAAGGAGAACCGGGCTTTAGAGATGGCCAAATTAACTGGCCTGTTTCCTCCATCATTTCTGATAAGTCTCTTTTAACAATCCTGTTCATTTTGGATTGGGCTTTTGTGTGTGTGTGTGTGTGTGTGTCCTGATTTCTATTAATGTATTTGTTCTATCTAATTATTCACATAATGGTTTTGAACAAACAATTGTGGGCCTATGGGATTTTCCAGTCCATTTGCACTGGCGATTTGCTATTGACAGTCTGTGGTGAGTCAACATATTAACATTATATTTTCCTGCTTCTTGATTGGATGAGTGAGATTCTTTTCTCTTGTTTTTTTTTAAATGAGGAGAAGAATGACAAGTGGAAAATCATGTACACTGTATGCACAGTAAGAATTTTCATATGAACTATTTCTGGTGCAATATTACAGTCTCACAAAGTATCAGGTATTTGTCAAAAAATATCATTATATAATGTGAATCACAACCCATTATACAATTTAAATAGTATGTATAGGTCATCGTCATCAAGAATATTTATTTACCACTTCTCAACAACAACAAAATTCAAACAGAGGCTTACATAGCAAAGTAAAAGCATAAATAGATACAATAACTGAATTGAAAAGTTTGTCAATGACATGTGATCCCTTCCCTGTTTGCCATGTGTATTCTGCACATGATGGACTCTTCACCATCAACAGAGGTATGTTTTGTTTTTCAGAAAACAGGCTTTAGAGAGAAGTATTTGGAATCATCTTGCAATCTACATGCAATTTAGCAATGTAATATCGATTCCCTACAATAGGGGTGGCCAACCTCTTGACATGAATGCCCCTGGACCTTTAATGGTTGTATAGGTGAGGACATTTCAACAGGTGCAGCTGCTTTAGCAGCACCCTCAGCAATTGCAGCTGCCAAGATTCTGTCTTCTAAACAACTCTTAAGAATGCAGAGGCCCTAATGGTGGAAGGTTGGCCACCCCTGCCCTACAAACACAGATACAAATTGTGACAGAAATAGCATATCTTGGCTGGATTGACAATATTTGGTTGTCAATCCAGACCAGTTTTACCAGATCAGTTCTGTTTTGAAGAACACAAACCAAACTGTGCATTTGTCCGTGCGTTTCATGGGTGGATCAAGGTCTGTAGACTGTCACTAGATGCTGGAACTTCACGTTCACTCACTCACTCACTCACTCACTCACTCACACACACACACACACACACACACACACACACACACACACACCGCTTCATCCTGTTAGATAAGTGATGCTAACACAGTTGGAGTGTCCTGTGAGTGCTTGAGAGAAATTTCCTAATTCCTGTCAGACTGCTCTGTGGGATATCTTTCCTCAGTCTAATTAATGGCTCGGTGCTTAAGAACTCTTAGTACAAATTTGCATGAGGAGCAGACGCCTAAAGGCTGATTCACACTAGCCTTTTCCCGGCTCGTTTTGGATCTGCGTTTGGTCTTTCCGAGCGTTTTTCATGCTTGCGTCTGAGCTTACGTCGCAGCCAGGAGAGATGGTTTCCCCTCATCTTTTTGATGCGCTCGCGTTTAAGCTAGCGTTTATGCTCGCGGTGCTACGGCAGCCCACCAATCGGATGGGAGGGGGAGGAGAGTGGCGGCATGCCAATCATAGCCACCTTCAATCGGCGTGGGGGTTTCTTGCAAGGTCTGCTTCAAGGCCAATCTGAGCGCACTGCGCTTTCTTCAAGAAGGCGGGACAGAAGGAGGGACAACAGGCGGCAAGCAGCCCCCAGTTCCAAACATTCAGAGAACCGCTGACGCACGTACAGATGCAAGGTAGGGGCATGCGCGCCGGGAAAAGGCTAGTGTGAATCAGCCTTAAGAGTGAGGCTGGGCTTCTCTGGCCGACTGTTGCAAACTTGGCTTTTGTAGCCTTGTCCAAGTCAGATTGGCCTAATTCCAAGAGGGCCTATGCTGGCCCAGTGGGAGTTGGCTTATGACGGAGCAAGCACCCTGTTTTTCTTTGTGCCTTTGTTCGAGGGGTTCTCAACCCCTTCCTGGCCAAGTACCACCTCTGGCGCAACTCTCCTGCTGCGTACCACCAGAAGTGACTGGCGATTACATCATCACCAGTTACTTTCAGGTTTTCGGAGGCTAGAAAATGCGGGTAGGAGGCTCTGGGCGGGTGGGAGGGCCCTTCTCAGCATTCCCAAGAGGCTCGGCCAAAGGCAGGAGCCTCTCGGGAGTGAAAACGCGCCGCTGAAAGCGCCACATTGGAGCGGAGGTCTGGCAGTCCAGTAGTCCGAGTACCACCAGCAGTCGGCTGAAGTACCACTGGTGGTACTAGTACCACTGTTTGAGAACTACCTGTTCTAGGACTACCATCAACCGTTCCCCACCACCAGCCTGAAACTCTCTAAAATGGCTTGAAAAACCAATTGTATTCAGAGGTGTTTGGCTGTGCCTTGAATCCATTGGTTATGTCATCTCTCCCCCCCCCCCCATTAGACCATTTCATGCATCTATAGGAAGCTCCACACTTTATATTGGTGCTTTACACCGGGGGGGGGGGACATTGGCAGCACAGTCCAGTGCTTGCACAACTTTAAACATTTCATTTATTTATGTTTCACATGTTTATACTGCCCTTCCTCCAAGGAGCTCAGGATGGTGTACATCAGTGGTCTTCAACCTTTTTCGTGCCATGGCCCCAATAAATAAATAAAGTATGGGGCTGGGGACCCACTGTTGACCCCACACCCCTTTCGGGATCCAATCCATCCACCCCCTGCCCCTGTCGCCACCCCCACCCTGGCACCGGCAGCCTCATCCTGCCGAGCTCGCCTAGCCTACACCACCAGCGGTGGGGTCATTCCAGAACAGGAGAGTCAAGCCACAGTTCCCCACCACCTCGCCAGCAAATCAAAAGAGGGAGGGCGACGAAATCCCTGTGGAAGCCCCTCCCCAGCAGGTTCCCCACCACCACCCCAGCATTATCCCCAGCGGCCATTTTGGTTCCTGTAAGTGGCTGCCACCCCACAAATGAGGCTTCGTGACCCTATTGGAGTCCCAACCCCAAGACTGAAGAACAGCGGTGTACATGTCTCCTTTCCTCCTTTTGTCCTCACAACAACCCTGTGAGGTAGGTTAGGCTGAGAGATAGTGACTGGCCCAAAGTCACCCATACAATGGTGTTTAAAGATGCATACAATAATTATATGTGACATCCACTGTGTCTGGTATGATTTCTCTACAAAGATTTCTGTCATATTTGATGTCACAAAATCAAAAACGGTTGATGCGTTTCTATGACTATATTGACAAAATATATATATTGAAATGTGCATTGTTTGGCTTCTAAAAATTGCTGATCCAAGTTGCTCCAAAGCAGAATGAATCAATTGTCTACGCTACGGGGTAACTGTGAATGGTCGATATGCACAAGTCTATCAAACCTATTGAAACAGTTGAAAAAATGATCTCATTCTAGAAAAGGAGATGCATATGTATGAAATTATTAAATGTGTTTATTTTAAATGCATATAAAATGACTGGAAAAAAGTGGATTATAAAACCAAAGTTAGAGACACTTCACATAAACTGCAAGATTGGAAAGCTTTCGTGCATCTTAATACAGTAGACTCGGGGCCCATGAAAGGGGGATAAATGGGGTAAATTGTACCTGGGCCCAGGGTCTAAAAGGGGGCTCAGGAGCCAAAGGAGGGGGCCCAGAAATATCCTGGGATCTCAGCTAGCCTTATGGAAAGGGAAAGATGGTGGCCAGGCCAGGTCTACCAGGTGGGTAGACCTGGACGCTGCATTGGGAAGCCTGGTAGACCTGGGCTTCGGTGACTTTTCTGGCTATTGCTGCCTTCCCCCCCCCCGCTTTGTCCCCTCCCCCTTTGAGAAGGGGCCCAAAAGAAACTTTCTACCCCCTAATAAAATTCCTCTCAGAGGCCGTGAGCAGACTTCTGATAAACTGACACCTTTGGGACCTGATACTGTACTTGAGGAGCTGCCTTACCAAGAGCTCCCAGTGACGCTTGCTCCACAGTCCTGGATGCCAGTGAGAGTCCACAGTCACTCTGCCACAGGATGCGCCCCTGGAGCCAGGCCACCAGGCTGCCACCAACCCCGAGTGCATTCAGCACCTCCACAGCCTCAATGTGGTCAGGAGCCATTTTGAGGCCAGGCTATCTGGAGTACCATACTATTGGAGTTGAACTGTATCCAGATTGTCATGAAGCAAACAAAGAGAAATCTGGTAATCTCAAAAGCTCTCTGTGTTGTTACTGGTCTCTCATATGTGTATTTGCTATTTCTGCCAGACTCTATATTTGATGGATGCCCTCTTTTATTGCTGAATGAGAGGATCTATACTGTTTACTAGTAAATTATGAAAGTAATGATATTCAAGAATTTCATATATGTTAGGTTCCCATTAACGGGCTGTAGCTGTGGTATGGAATGAGATACATGAGGTTTAATTATAGTGGTTTCAGTGTGCGGTAAGGGGGGGCAATACAACACATGCACACCTAGCTCACCTTGAGCGGAGGCGCCCAGGGTCAAGGACTGCTTGATGTCTGTAATGGGATTTTAATTTTTTGGTATGTATGTAAGTGATTCATTCACTGGACAGCAGAAACCACTAGGTGGCATTTGTGATTTATTACTTTGGAAACTCTAGCTTCAGAAATCTTTCAGCTGAGCCCCGATTTGAGAGAGACCACTGTCAGGCATTTTATTGGAGAAACCCTCTCCATAATTAGATTTTTTTAAAACGCAAGGAAAAAGTTCTCACTCCACTTTATGAGTGAGGAGTCAAATCTCTGAAGTTCTTGTTACAATCATATTGCAGCCTTGTACATCTATTCCCTGACCCCACCACACCAGCTTACAAAAGTAATTACTTGTCTACAATTAAGCTGTAAATAATGCAATCATTCCATTCTTGTCCTGTCACTCTAGTCCCAACCACAACAAATAGGGCTAATCACATACTTATTCAAGTGTGTAATTATTCACAGTTAAACTTCTGTCACTTTCACCCTGTTTGGAAACAGCCGAACACAACCTGTAATTAGCTGACATTGCTGCAGGCGCTTTCTCTTGGAAGTACGCCATGGCTTCGGCACCTATGCGAGCAGAGAGCTAAACCCTTTGATCTGGAAGCTTGGCATGGTTTCTGCCCTTGGGCTACACCAGTCTTAGCCCACACTAAGATAGTCAGATCAGTGAATAGGGAATGTCAGAAAAGCCTGGCACAACACAGGTTTTTCCACCTCACAGTCTCCCGTTACCTCGCTCATGCACACTGCATATTTTACGAAATTATCCGAGCCATTACTGACTTGATACAAAGAACAGACAGGCCATGCTCAGAAGGAGAGGTCGTCTCCAAAATGGCTGCTTATTGGCTGAAGGGTGTCCCTGTGGCAAGGTGGAAACCCTTTCATCAGGGTGGTGTGGTGAAGGCACTCCAGGGTCTGTAGTCTTCGTATCCAATTGCCTTTGATTTTCCCAGTCTGACTGATCTGATGCCCTTCACAGCAGTATGGCCTGGAGGTGATTCTTCAGTGGGAGTTTAAGCTTGTTTATGCAGACTGTTAGCCTGCGATAAGATTATGTTCAGACTCTTCTAATTCAGATTTCTTTACACAGCCAAGAGGTATGCAGAAGTCAGGTCAAAGAGCCCTGCCTGATTAGGGGCTTCTTTTCTTACCTCTGCTGCCATCTGGGGGGTAGCTGGCCATAGGGCTGGTCACACATTAAATTGCTCCAGGGTACATCTGTGTACCTGGTAAGAATTGAGGTTGGTCTGTACCGAGGTACAGCTATTCACATTCCATTCAGTGCAAGTACAATCTGTGTACAGTGAACACGGATTGCTGATCTGTCAAAATGAACTCAGGTGCCGTCACTCACACAGAAATGTGTATCCAGGTACAGTCATTTTGTACCTGGGTATAGCACAGCGGGTTAAACCGCTGAACCATGAGCTGTCGATCGAAAGGTTGGCAGTTTGATTCCCGTGACGGGGTGAGCGCTCGTTGCTTGGCCAGCTCCTGCCAACCTAGCAGTTCCAAAGCATGTCAATGCGAGTAGATAAATAGGTACGCTTGCGGGAAGGTAAACAGCGCTCCGTGTTCCAGCTTTCCACATTCCATGCTACGTGCTGCAGCAAGGAGAGTCATGCCGGCCACATGACCATGGAGGTGTCTTCAGACAATGCTGGCTCTTCGGCTTTGAAATGGAGATGAGCACCACACCCTAGAGTTGGACACGACTGGACTTAATTGTCAGGGGATACCTTTACCTTTATAGCATCAAGTGTGAACAGCCCTCATGTAAACAGTGCCACTGTCAGTATCACTGTAAATGCGAGCAACTTGCAGCAAGCATTGGTAGGGAGCTAATGGTACGATCTCGACTGTCCCCAAGTTTAAAGAGGTCCTGGGCCAGGGTCGGCCCATTTATGAGGCCAGCTGAAGTGGTCGCCTCAGGCAGCAGATTGCTGGGGTGCAGGGCCTCTGAGAGGGGGGTTAAGGGTTAAGTCCCTCGGCATTCCTATTGTCCCTCGGCAGCAATGATCAGGGGCTAGGCATTGTGGGGAAAGAATACACCTTGCAAACAGGAGCAAGGGCGTGTCTTTGTGGCAACAACTGTGCTGGAAAGGTAACCTGTGAATTGAGCTGGAAATAGCACTGAGATGGCCTTCTAGCTAAGCAATTATTTGCAAATAGTTCTTCAATCTACTTCTGAATGACTTACTCAGAAAAATCTGGCCCTGAGAGAAGGTTAGAACTCATTTGCCGCCTGCCTTTACCAGTTAATCTAAAAACAGATGGAATATGAGATTAAAAGCAGGAATTGACTTGAGTTCTGTGGCATATAAACTGCTTATTTAGTGTACGAGCTGAGTAACAACAGGCACCAAAAATAATTGTTCTTACACTCTGGCTCCTTTGTCTTTCCCCCGAAAATGTAGGTTGTTGGGAATTTTTTTCTTCCTCTCTGCATGGCTAGAATCTTTAATTTTACAGTCCCTGTCATGAACAAGAATGATTTCACAGCCCCAAATCAGAAAGAGGGCTGAAGAAAGGGAACCTACAGATTTGCAAATGAGTTGTCTTGTGCACAGGAAAGCAGGCGTCTGAAATTCTTCATTAAATCCTGCAGCAGACTGAATGAGTCAGTGGGAATCTCTCTCTCTCTCTCTCTCTCTCTCTCTCTCTCTCTCTCTCTCTCTCTCAATCTCATATATATATATATATATATATATATATATATATATATATATATATATATATATATATATATATATATATATATTATTTGAATGTGTTAGGTAATTTCTTTTGTGCATGTCAAAGGCGAGGGAAAAAACATAGCTGTCATGATGTATTTTAAACTTCTTTGAATATAAGGAACAAAGGAAGTCCCAAATGCAAACTCTGAAGATGTTTGTGGGGGCGGGGTGGCGTGGGGGGCGGGATATATACTGCAGCAAGAATCACATAATATGGATTTGGAGTGATGAAAGCTAATTATTCACTATGCCCACCAGGCAATCTATTGGTTCCAGGACAGAAAGAGCTAAAACTCACGGCATATTCTTTCCAGGAGCTGGGAATCCACTTTAGACTTATAGTTTTCAATAAAAAGTGAAGCATCTGATTGCCATGGTAACAATAAAACAGGGTGGGCCCTGTAGCATTTTGTGTGAAATAGAATTACAATAACATCAAATAGCAGTGGTCTCTTGGTCTCCTTACGAACCATCAGTTTCTGGCTTTTCTTGTAATGAGTCTCTTTGGCTGTCTTTCTGCCAGTCAAGAAAAAAAGACTCTATTTGCCTGTGTGCACTCTCTAGTAAACACGTGAGACAGGAATATGGATGAAAAAGGGGCCACTTTATTAGAAGAAAGTACCGGAGGGAAAGCCAGAGACCAGCAGCAGTTGAACTAAGACAGAGAAGAGTGCAGCGTCAACCAGCTGAAGGCGCGTCAGACAGTAGCCCGACCCCAGGTGGGCATTACAACCCTTGACTCAAAGCTGCAACCCTTTACAGGGGCAAGCATCTTTCTCATCGTCAACCCCATCAGGGGGTCGAGGCAGCCAGACCACTCAGGCCTGCCCCAAGCTGGGGAGTTCCAGGCCAGGGATAGCCCTGCCAGCCCCTTGTGCTGGCGGGCAACTGAGGGGTGGGAGAAGGGACATGACCTGCCTTTGCTGACCTCAAGGTGCGCACCGAGAGCCGAGCTTCAAGCCTTTGTGCCCTCAGTAACCTGCAAAACAAAGTGACCGAGTTAGTAGGAAAAAAGTAGGAAAAGACCCAACCCAACCACAATCTGAGGTAGTTGAAAAAACTGCCCACCAAGACCAATCCGGCGGACAGAAAAAATCCTACCCGGCCCCAAAAGGCAGCCAGCAAAGCCCAGACTGTAGACACGGGAGGGCGGGATGGAATGAGCAACTACCTGGAGCTCCACAAACACAGAGCAAACTGCCCCCTGCCTTGTCTGCTCCCTGCCCAGAACCCCCCCCAACCCCCCCACAGCAGGGCAGTATTTGCACTGCACGTCTGGGGCTTACAGTGGAGGATCACAAGACCCACCACCATAAACCTTGGATAGGATTGGGCTGTAAACCTTCACATTTCTCAAAGCTGATTTTGGTCTTTAAACTTGGCATCCAAATTCAACGTTTTCAATGTCAGAGTTGGAATTTGACACAGAATTTTTAAAGCCAGCTGGTTGTGTTTCTCCACTCATCAATGCAAAGGAAGCTTTCTGTTTGAATAACAAATTTGAACAAAGTTTACTAAATGCTACCGCAAGTCACCAGTCAGATACTGTCAACAGTTGATGGCTGCTATATGTCAGTTGTCAAGTACTGTCAAATACTGAGAGTTACTGTCAGGGAAAAATCATTGGACGTCAAGTGCTGATGCTGAATATCAAATATTCTCTGATATTATTGAGAGATTTCATTTTTTGCCATCACAGCTTTCAGTGAAGAATTTGGAGGAGAAATTTGAGGGCTACATTCATTTCAATACTACATCACTTGCAACCCAGTCCTATTCTGGGCCAGCCCAGAGTGGGAAACTGCTCTGCTGCAGCCTCTGCTGCATGCTATGGATCGGCCAGAGACTAGGCAGCAATGGAGAGGTAAGTCATTTTTTGGTACTTACGTACTCTGCCTTGTCTCCAATGGCCCTAGTTAGATCTGTGCCAGCTCTCTCTAAATCCTCATGGGTCCAAGGGGACTTGTGAAACCCAGGATGGGGGCATAGGATATTGGTGCCACCACTGCCACTGATATCCACCCCAGCCCACCCTCAACATGCCCCCGGCCAGTTTCAATGCCCACCCCAATTCTCCCCTGGAACACCCCCTCCACCTACTTACTTGCTCCAGTGGGGGCTATGGAGGCCATTGGCACATGCCTGGGGCCACTAGCCCTTTGCACCTGTGGCCCCAGCCCACATGCTGTCACAGCAGCTGCTGCATCAGTGGCCCAGGCCTTGCATTGATGGAACACAAGTCTGTCAGTCTGCCCAGATACATGTAGGAAAGGGCTGTTGGTTTCACAGTTGCACAGCTTTTGGACCCAGTCCAGACACTTAGCAAAGGTTCATTCATGTAGAGATGAACATGGGAAGGAGAGAACCACAGGATCACAACCTCTGGTCCCCCACCTCCACATGTTCATCCAAACCATAAGCAGATGAAGCTTATGCATATGCCATTTCTACATGTGTAGACTCTGTACACTGTGAATCGTAGAGTACTCCTTTCCACCATGCAGATAACATCACATATGATACAAGCACTCCATGTCTGAACAGCTTTCAGACCAATGCTACAGTTTGCGTAGTGAAGATGCAGGTGTACCTTCTCCCCTCCATCATGCAGACAATGCATAACTCGAGCCTTCTGCATAGATGTCCCCTGCATAGATGTTCATACAATCCCCGTCCTTTATTATTTTCGGGGGGGGGGGAATAAGTATACCAATTGGGCAAACTAAGATGGCACATTAAGCACTTGTAAAATGCTGTAGTACACCACAGGGTTGTTGGGAGGACAAAAGGAGGAAAGGATCCATGTACACCATTGTTCTTCAACCTCTCTAACACCTGCTGAAATGCTGCTTTGGCAATGCGCAGGGCACTACAGGCCCTGGTAAATGCAGTTTTTATAGATCTGCTATGCCGCTGGAGCTCACGGAATGTATCAATGCAAAGGAATTTGTAGATTAAAAAAAACTTGGGCTGATCTTTTCTTGCATGCTGCTACTATAGATTTCACGCCATATTTGCATCTAGGTTGATCTACCATTCATTAAAGTTGCGTTATACTGAAGTGTTCGCAGACTGTGCTATTTTATTGTACAATTTATGGCTGACACGCTAACTTCTTTCCATTCTATTATTCATTATTCTCCAATTATTCATTTAAAATGGGTTCCCCTGAAATGCGAAAGGAATTGAAATGCTCTGTCCACATTTGCACTAAATGAATTCATCATGATTACTGCTACTAGAATGAATATCAAAGAAATTAATCATCATTAGGAAGATACTGAAAAGTGTGGCTCTGACGTCTCAAACTCTGGCCACAATCCAGAGACAGCAAAGCGCATTTAAGTCCTCTTTATGTTGGTGGGGAAAGAATTCAGCACTTGCTCGACTCACCCATCGAAATCAATACGCTTAATTGTGCTTACTCTTTGGTTGGATCGTGCCTTGTGTATCAACTGCTGCATGCTGCTGCAACTGAAGATGGAGCCAACAGCGATCATCCCATTGGAAAGAACACCAACACATTACATGAATAGTACCACCATGACTGTAGGTCTCTACATCAAAGATCTATGTTGTATGGACTAAGAGACAAGGCTAGATCTCAACTCATTCTCATAATACGTTTTACCATCGAGTTCAAAGTGAAGATACAGCCATCTCAACCTCTATATTCCCATCACCTTCACTAGCAACTTTAAACTATAGGAAACTAATGAGACATTTGTATACAGATTAACATTTAGGAGACAATTCAACAATAGAATAAGCTTCCTAGTCCTTTCTAGGCCCTGTGAGCACTCTTTCCTCCCACTGAGGTCTTTGAGAAATGTTGTGCAAGCAAAACAGTACTACAGTCAGACATTTTTATCCACTGGGGTACTGTTTCCGGAACCCCAGTGGATAAAAAAAAAAAAAATCAGTGTTATATGAAATCCGGTGTGTGTGTGTGTGTGTGTGTGTGTGTGTGTGTGTGTGCGTGTGTGTGTGTGTGTGTGTGTGTGTGCCACATTACCTTTTTTCCAGCATCTTCGGCGCTTTCCTCCTCCAGAGTTTGTTTAAACTGACTGAAAAAAAAGAAAAGAAAAACCGCTACCGGAAGCAACCTGTAGATGACGCCAGAGACTCCCAGATGCATTTTCTTTTTTAAAGCAGTTTAAACATGCCGGGAAGCGACTGGCAGGCCCCCAAAAGATTCCTGGTTGTGATTTTTTCTTTTTTTTAGCAGTTTGGACATGTGCAGGAGATGGGAAGCGGCTGGCAGGCCCCCAATGAACACTGAAAAAAGAGGTAATGTGGCGCAGTCGGACCCTCTTCCACAGTTTTGCCACCTGTGTTGAGTCAAATCCGTGGATGAAGAAAATGTAGATAAAAAGGTCCGACCAGTCATGTCACTGTAGCGTGGTGCGCGGGGCAGGCCGCCCGGGGGGTGATGCGCGCAAAGGGTGACGAACGCACACCTGTGTGCATCGCCCCCATCCACGCGGAGGCTCCGAGGCCGGAAGAAGGCCTTGGAGCGTCCGCCCCGTTCGGCGGTCTAGGGCCTTCTAAGAAGGCCCGATGCGTCGACGCGTCATTTATTAGCTTTTTGCGCATACGCAGACCATTTCTGAGGGCAAAAGGGCAGCCCTTGCCCTCAGAAACGGTCTGCACATGCGCAAAAAAGCTAATAAATGACGCGTCGACTCATCGGGCCTTCTCAGAAGGCCCTGGACCGCCGGACATGGTGGTCACTCTTAGAGCCAGGGGTAAGCGTCACCCTAGGGCAGGGATGACGCACGCGCCCCCGCTCCAGGGTGATGCACCCCCTAGTGATGATACTGGGTCCGACTGTACTCAGTAAGACCCTGTTTTCAGGCCACTTCACCAGGCAATGTTGAGACAACCCAGGGTCTCTCCTGACATTATCTTTGTGGCATGGGAGCCCCTGTACTGCAGCATTTTCTCATGCCGTTAAGCTATCTCAAGTCATGTGAAAGGAGACCACAGTATGGTTCTGTCCTATGCCAGCATGAACCCAGTTTCCAGGAAAGGCAATGCTAGTGCACAGAGCAACTACCGGTATGTCATGAATTCCCACCAGGGTACATTTGGAGACAACCTCAGGTTTTCCCCTGTGTGACGTGAAGTGGCCTTAGGGCCTGGGATGCAGCTCATTTAATTCATTTGGGGTTCCCTGCTCAGATGCTAGGAAAAATGCTCATTTGGAAATAATTGTGATGATGGCTATGTATTAATTTCACTTCCAAGGAGGCGTGCCTAGGGAAAACTGAGAGGAGAGCTTCCCTGTGCCAGGAGTGAGCATGCCATTATACACAATACAAGAACACGTCAAAAATAAATCAACCAAGTTGTGTGGATTGATGCCAGAGCGACTAGAGCACACACCGCAGGAGAAGGACAAATTGCTCTTGCTCTGTCAGCATTGGCAGTGACGACGATGACTTCTCTACCAGGAACCATCAGCTGTTAATCTTCCTATTTTGTGGGAATGGTCACTCTTTGGAGATCGAAATGCAGCTTTCTCATTCGCGTGCAAGAATTTCACGGCATGCACAGCTGAGTTCCTGCATTTTTATTAGCAATGTCATCTCTTTTTTAAAAAGTTTACAATACTCAGGACTATTCTTTGTGTAGTTTCATAGACCCCCAGTCGGAGGCTGCAAGTCCCTGTTGATAGAATGCTAACTTCTTTGAACCGAATGCAAGAGCCAGGTTGGCAAAAACACTGCGTACATGTAAATTGGCGATATGAGACAGCCGCGAAGCGCTCCAGAGCCATCCCACTGCAGTATGAAGTGAAGGTAACTGTAAGTGAAAACTTGCATTGCTATGGCAACCCACGAGAGCAGGCTGTGGCACTACTGAAAAATATAACATCAGTGTGTTTACGGGGCAAGGGGAGAAGAAAGCAACAAGATGCTCGAGGTTTTAAATTATTAGCAGCAGCCCTGATTCAGCCAGAAGTATTATTAAATTAGCAACCCTCCACCCCAAATTGCAAGGGGAATTGGAAGTCCGAGTCCATAAAAATCAACCATGCATCCTATATTTTTAGCAGTCCAGTCAGGCTGTCTTTTGTGTATAAGTGGCACAAAAGAAAAGAAAAGAAAAGAAAAGGAATGCCTTTAAAATAATGTATGCAGGATTCAGTATCCCCCCCCCACACACACACACACACTGAAGTAGGAACACAAGGAACTCTTGAAAGGTAGTTTGTCTGACTTGGGAGAAGGTGTCCAGCCTTTTCTACATGAGGCTGCACTTGCTTTGCAGGACAGATTCTCAGCTTGGGCACTAACAGAGATGATCCTATCTTCAAAAGGATGGTGTAGTGGTTCTGGTGATGGACTTAAACCTAGAAGATCCAGGTTCAAATCCCTGCTCAGCCATGAAACTTCCTGGGTGACCTTGGGCCAGTCACTATCTCTCAGCCTCACCTACCTCACATGGTTGTTGTGGGGACAAAAGGAGGGAAGGAACCATGTACACCACCCTGAGCTCCTTGGAGGAAGGGTGGTATAAAAATTATGAGAGAGAGAGAAATAAATAAATAAATAAATAAATAAATAAAAGCAAGCCCAACTGGCGCTTGTGGTTTGAAGCATTGGTCCACCAGCTATGGCTGGTGCACCAGCTCACCCGCCTCCCCGACAAACATACCATGACCACGTTTATTCATGCTCTGGAAATACCCTGTTTGGATTACTGTAATGTATTATACATGGGTCTGACCTTGACTACTTTTTTGGAAACTTCAGTTAGCATGGAATACAGCAGCTATATAGTACTATCTGATACTTGACATATGTAGCTTGCCTTGTCAGTGTTGAACAATTGCTGTGGCTCCTGGACAGTTTCTGGTGATAATTCCAGGCACTACTTCTCACCTTTACAACCTTTACAACTCTGAATGGCTTAGAACCCAGATACTAGAAGGATTACCTTTTTCTGCTGGGTTTTACAATCATCCTCCAAGGCCCTTCACGTCCCCTCTCTTTCTAAAGTGAGGTAAGTGATGACCAAGGACAGGGCCTTCTTTGCTGTGGCACCCCAGGTGCATAATGCTTTCTCCAGGGAGGCTTGCTTGGCACCAACTATGGTGTTTTGGGGAGCATCAGGGTATGAGGTCAATGCAGTTATCCTTTTGCAGATGTAGTGCTTCTGTGTCATTGTAACTGGGAGGATTATATGACATCATATAGTGTATGAAATACACATGTCTGACTTTTGGTCCAATTCTATTCCCTGCCAGTGGAGCCTTCCCATATGTGCCAGTGGAGCGACGGAGGCCTGCTGGTCCAGGTAAGTCCATGCAGGGGCAGAATGAGGTGGGGGAGGGTGGTGACGGGTGCAGGGGTGGGTAGATCAGGTCAGGGGGTGGGATCAGTGGCACTGGTATGCACCATATCCTATCCCCCTTCCTGGGCCTGATCCACCGACATGGATCAACACGGACTTGCGCCAGCGATATCACTGGTGCAAGCCCAAGTTGACCCATTGCCATGGCCCATGACTGGGGCTTACTGCTGGGCAAGGGGACAAATGTCCCCTTAACCCAAGGAGACATCCAGCCTGCTAAATTCCCCTGCAAGATGCAGCATAGACCTCACCAGCACCGCTGCATCAGTGAGGGTGAATTTAGTTATGATTGGGCTGTTTATCCATAATAAGCATATAAGATCTCCAGACTCTACAGCTTCCTTGAAATTGCATAATGCAGTTGTGAGACCACTTTATTTATCAAACAATGTGTATGCTGCTCTTTAGTCCTCTCAGAGCAACTCATAGATTAAAGATATGTAGCATCATCAGTAAACCCCATCCAACCCCACCCACCCACCCCACCCCCACAGACTAGCACAATTTGAAATAGATAGTCCAGCATAAAACAGAAGGGAGCGGAAATCTTGAATACAGGAAGTAGACTGAACCAAGAGAGAGGACAAGAGAAAAGAGTGAACATGATCAGGCAATACAGAGAGGGGGACATATCTGCTGATTCGGCATCCGTGGATTCACTTAAAATCCTCCCTGCAGGTCCCCCCACGCCTCCCCCTTCACCCCTTTACCTTTGTTTATCTTCATTACAATCGCACAAAGAGAACATGTGTCTTCCTTTAACAAACGCTGTAAGCAGAAAACTTATAGCAAGAGGAGCAGACAAGCAGCCTGCAACCTAGAAAGGAGACTAAGAGTGCTCTTAGTCTCCCTTCTAGGCTTCAGGCTTCTTGTCTGCTCCTCTTGCTATAAGCTTTCTGCTTACAGCATTTGTTAAAGGAAGACACATGTTCTCTTTGTGCGATTGTATTGAAGATAAACAAAGGTAATGGGGTGCGAGAGAGGTGCGGGGAACCCAATACTGTACTCAGTATAGGATTTCCTTTTATCCACGGTTTCCGGTATCCGCAGAGGGGGCAGGATTGTATCCCCTGTGGACACTGGGGTACTACTGTAGTTGGAAAGAGAAAAACGATAAACAGAGAGCTCAATGAAGGAACAAAAAGAAGTGTCTTAGACTTAGAGGATGTCATGTGACTGAGACCTCAGGGTTGTGTGAGTTAGTCCTAAGCCATGGTTGAGTGAGAATTTCAATCCAGGGTTTCCATGTCCAAACTTCAATAAAATTCCCCACATGTTTAAAGGTAAGCCTTTACAAACATTCGGTTATCTTACTGCTTAACTGCTACCTTGGATCCTGCTTTTTGGAGAAGACATAGTCCCCTGAGCCGAGCCAAGCCTATGAAATTACTGCTGGAAAAGGAAGGATCCTTTAAGACTTTATCTATCCCTGCACCCAGGTAGGTCTTTTGACATGTAGGCATGTTCTGGCATCTAAAGAGGGTCGTCAACATGTAATCCGCAGCATATAACACTACCGTCATAAGAAACAGTTGAATGCTGGCTTTACTGAAAGGTTTATAGCACAGCAAGAGGTAATCACATTAGCTGCTTTTATCACTTGGCCTGTACATTACATTAACATAATGCAATTTTATAGCTTAAAGGAATATTAAACAGAAATGAAGGCAAGCGGTGCCTCACTAATGGATTTACAACATATCTCATCCCCTGCTCCTCTGCAGTGTCGATAATCAGTCTGAATATTGTTTCCCTTTCTTGAGAAAGATTTGCTCCTTGCAAACATTTTCTTCCACTGCTTTGTCATGTGATCAGCACATTGGCGGATTAATAGCACTACAGTGATTTGGAGATAGATATGGATTTGAGACTCTTAAGAAATACAAGATTCAAGGCGTGAAGGACCTGCCCTTCCCAGGGTTCTTGAAGCTCCCATTAAGGGTTGCTTCACTGTGGCATCTGGTTCTTAAATCTTTTTAGTGTGAGATGCAGGTATGTGTATTTCACACACACACACACACACACACACACACACACACACAGAGAGAGAGAGAGAGAGAGAGAGAGAGAGAGAGAGAGAGAGAGAGAGAGAGATATTTATATTACTTGTATACCGGCATATATATATATATTTAATTATGCACACCGGTGTTTCTGCAGCAGAAAAACAGTTTATAGTATGTAGCACTGAGGAAACGTTGACTGCTTTAATCTTCATTGAAACAATATTTGTCAGTTTTAAGGAATTTGGATTTTTCGCTCAGTTATGCTGAGGGCCTATAGCAGGGGTGGCCAAACTTGCTTAATGTAAGAGCCACATATAATAGACTTCAGACTTTAGGGTACCCCCTCCAGCCTTGGGACTGACTGAAAGTCTTGTCTTGGAGTGTTGTGGGGTGTCTTGTCTGAAATCAAGTCTTGCTGAAAGTCTTGTTTTGGAGTGTTGTGGGGTGAGGGTGAAAGTCCAGGGATGTGGATTTTGTGGAGTTTCTGGGAGGTTTTGAGGTTCTTTTTCTTCTTCAGGAGACTTCGGCCCTTGATTCTATGTGTCTTAATGGGTACAATGCCTATTTCGTCCCAACTTATGAATTTAAAGTTAAAGTTTGACCATTGATGGGCATGGTCACCCTGGTGGAAGAACATCTGGATTTTAAACCCATTGATGTGGGTGCTGTTTTTGGTGGTATAGAGGCTATCAGGGCAATTTTGAAAGGGATTATATTGGGTTTTTGTTGGTGTCTATATTCCCCCTTGGTCCTTTCTCCTGTCGAGTGTGGCCAATGGGAAGAAGGTCTGTACCTTTTGAGGTGCACACATGGCCGTAGGGCCTTTTCATTGGCGGGGTATGGTGTCGTGTGATCGGAGTTGTCTTGTGGGAGGTGTGAAGGGTCTCCATCTGGGGAGAGATGCTGTTTGTGTGCTGTGGGAGGGGTGGAATCTCCACACCATGTTTTTCTTTTGTTGTTGCCCACTGTATAATTTGCGAGTGAAGTGTTTGTGTTTGGCCTTGTCGGGTGGGTGGGGTTGGGGGGATTGGGATGGGGTCCAGTTTGTCTTGTGGGGTGCGGATGTGGTGATGGCAGAGAGGGTTGCAGTCTGCTTGGGGCAGATTGTGGGGAGGCGTGGTGGGAGTCATGTGGGAAGTGCACACTAGGTTCTGGGACGGTTTGCCCTTGTTTGTGGTTGGTGCTGTCTTGTGTCTTGTGTGTTTGTGTTGTATGTTACGTCTGTTGATCTGTTTATGCCAATAAAGGTCTTCTGATTCTGATTCTAATAGGCTTCAGGTGTTGGAGAGCCGCAATATTTAAGAGGCATTTAAATTCTTAAATATATTTACTCACCATGAACATTAAAAGTATGTTTCAAAAAGATGTTGTTTTTATTAGTTTTTGTTAACTGTTTTTTATTGTTTGAAACTAACTATTTATGTATGTATTTCTTGGGTATTGTATTTTTCTCTGTTGTAAGCCGCCTTGGGTCCGTTCGGGGAGAAAGGCGGAGTAGAAATATTGTAAATAAATAAATAAAATAAATCCAGTGGACTCTCAGTTTATAGCCGGTAAATAATGATAAAGCTTGAAAAATTCTTATTTACCTTTTATATTAATTGTGATGCAAAAAGGAGCTCAGCCAACATATTTCCGAGAGCCGCACATTATATGTCAAAGAGCCACATGTGGCTCAGGAGCCACAGTTTGGCCACCCCTGGCCTATAGGGTTCCTGAGTATTTGAGTAACGGTAATTCCTTTATTATTAAGCACTACTCTTGGAACATATTACCATCGTCCCCAACCACTTTTCAACGTATGGGTTGGATTAAAATGAGGTGGCATTAGGTGTCAGCCAAGGTGGGCAGGGGCAAGGTTTCAGGGCCATCAGAAGTCCCATGACCCAGTCTGGAGGCCCTGACCAGTGGCTGACTTGGTTGAGCACCTGGGTGGCGGCAGCAATCCAGCATGTGATCTGGAGAGCTTTGTGGCAGCACCATTTGCTGTGTGGATGTGACACAGTGATCGAGTGGGTGCATTGCGTTGGTATCAAAAAAAGGATGGCAGCCAGCACCACTGCTGCAGAGTGCTCCAGACCACTGCTGCCTCGCTGCCCAGCCCTTTGGAGGTGGGCGTCCAGTGCAGTGCTCTGTCCCAGCCCCACCCACCCACAATCTGATGCCAGAGCCTGATTTCAACAATCCCCATATGCGAACAGAAAGCACTTCCACACACACATGGGGATATATATTTCAGCTTGTGCCCCTTAAAAAACCAGCTTTCAGGCCATCATGCTGTATGGTGTGCGTGCATGCGCACGTGCGTGCGTGCGTGCGTGTGTGTGTGTGTGTGTGTGTGTGTGTGTGTGTGTGTAGGTGCACCCAGGAGAAATTTGGTGCCACCTGTCTCATTTCTGTTATGCATGGAGCTTTTGGGTGCCAACTCATGCCTGGTCCTCATTGTCTCCAAACTCAAGGCTAGGATGGTAATAGAAAAGCTTCAGATTGACTTTTGGCATTCATGGTGTTCCTTTCTATTACCAGGAAATAGAAGAGTCAAATAGCAGAGACAAGTCACTGCAAGTGTCTGTTCCATCAGCTACTTCTCTGTGGCCTGTGGTCAGTTTGAAAAGCACCGACAATGAGTCACAAGATCATTTTCGGTCTCCTGTATAGTACAATGTAGACTTTGAACAGCAATCCCAAGAGCCTGGCTGATAACACCATCCTTGGCAATAAAATTACATTTTCTTTCAAAACGACCATTCCTCTTTCACTGGAGAACGCTGATAGAAATTAGAGGTCAGGTGGCTATGCATTGTATTGTGTCTGGCTTCCTGCATTGAAAAATGTCACTTGGAAAGAGGTATAACAAGAAGTTTGGGGGAAGCAGAATATTCACCAATATTTTTAAACGAACTGTGATTACATTTCTCTGCTCTGGGTGTATGTGTTAGGTAAGGGGGGATATAGCATTTGACGGGTATACAGATTATTCGCTGGTTATTTGAATGGCTCAAATGTCTACAATGTCTTGCCTCTTACTCCAGAAACGTGCAGCTGGAAACCATCATTCAGGCCCAGGCAATTATTTTAGCCTGCCATTGTGGCTGGCACTGCTCACTCCCCTTGGCCTTCTGCTAGATAGGAACATACAGTGGCACATTGAGGGGCTGCAAGCGTTGATATATTTGGTACTTAAATTCTAATTTGGACATTAAAAGACTTCTTCATGTAACAGATTTCATTCATCTGTGCAACACAGCAAGCTTTGATTTAGGTAATCAAGGCTTCCTCTGTATTTAATTGTATACACTTTTCTACCTTCCAATGCCAGGCGCTGATATATCAGATTTTTATGTATTTTTAGAACCCCACAAGTCAGTGAAACTGAAAATGTTGTTAATTATCAATTAAGTTTCTTCAGTAGACTGTAAACAGTCCAAATGAACCCAATTAAAAGAAATCCTTCTTCCATGGGCACCAGGAGGCTCGAGGGTCATTTATTTCAAAAAGAGGTGACACTGCTCACAAATAAACATGTTTTGGTGTTAGTAATAAAAAGTTGGTGGAAATAGACATTGATACAGATGTAAAAATATATAATATGGAAATACAAAAACAAAAGCTAATATGTTTTCCAATGTTGCTTTGTTGAAACATGGAAAGTAATTAATCTTTGCCAGGGCAATGTTCAGATTTAAGAGCACTTGTCCTATTGCTCAATCAATGCTGTGTGTCATCACCACAGCCCAAGGCACATACGTATTTGCACCAGTAAATAAAGGGTTAGGAATTGGCACATGATGCACTGTGGTTGTACTAGTATCACAAACCAATCCCAAGTGTGGCATAAGAACATAAGAAGAGCCCTGCTGGATCAGGCCAAAGGCCCGTCTAGTCCAGCTTCTTGTATCTCACAGTGGCCCCACCAGATGCATCAGGGAGCACACAAGACAACAAGATACTTGTATCCTGTTGCCACTCCTTTGCACCTGACATACAGAGATAGCCTACTACTAAAACCAGGTGGTTGCTTATACCCATCATGGTTTGTAACCTGTGATGGATTTTTCCTCCATAAATCTGTCTAATCCCCTTTTAAAGGCATCCAGGCTAGGTGCCACCACCACATCCTGTGGCAAGTTCTACAGATTAATTACACGCTGGGTAAAGAAATACTGTATTTTCTTTGTCTGTTCTAATTCTCCCACCACTCAGTTTTAGTAGATGTCCCCTAGTTCTAGTGTTGTGTGAGAGTGTGTGAGAGGGAAAATAACTTCTTTCTATCCACTCTCTCCATCCCATGCATAATTTTATACATCTCAATCATGTTCCACCTCAGGCGCCTTTTTTCTAGACTGAAGAGCCCCAAATGCTTTAGCCTTTCCTCATAAGGGAGGTGCTTCAGCCCACTAATCATTTTGGTTGCTCTCTTCTGCACCTTTTCCAGTTCCACTATATCCTTTTTGAGTTGTGGCGACCAGAACTGGATGCAATACTCCAGATATGGCCTTACCATCGATTTGGGTCAACACTTTCATTGAGCTATCCACCAGCACCCCAAGATCTCTCAGATACAGAGCTGTCACAGACAGCTCAGGATCCAATAGCGTATATGTGAAGTTTTGATTTCTTGCCCCAATATGCATAACTTTACACTTACTTACATGGAAGCGCATCTGCCATTTTGCTGCCCATTCTCCCAGTTTGGAGAGATCCTTCTGGAGCTCTTCATAATCCTTGCTGCTTTTCACCAGCCAGAACAGGGACACTGGAACAGTGAGGTGTCTCAGTGATGCTAAGCCAGCACAGGTACTGTCTATCGCCGTAAGATGAATAGTAGTGTTTCTCCAAAGAGGCAGGGTAAGATCTAAAACGAGCTATCAATGTAGCAGCCTAAAGACATGTCACCTACTTCAGTGCACCCCGAGTGTATATCTTAGGACACAACCACAGCTGACAAACAGCATAGCAAAACAAACATGTCCCGCTCTTCAGTCATAGTAAGTGGTTTTTGCTGCAACCCTTCCTTGCGCTGTTTGCAGATATGCACTTTTGTGATATCTTAATCACTAAGATTATGTGATTGACGGTGGTTTGCTGGTGAGCTTGTGACATGGCACGGAAGATGCGGAGGGAATGGGCAATCGTACAAGCTTGCGTCTCCATGTGTGGTTTCTACATGAAGCCACCATGATTTGTACACTTGGGATGGCCCTGTTCATGCCACTTGCATAGGCCTCATGTACAGAAAGTAAGTTCATGCCACCAGTGCTGCCACATTTTGATCCTCAGATTGCAAATGCAATACCAGTCATGTGCATTCCCAGTGGTGATCGGGTGGGAGACAGAATTCTCCATTGACGGTAATTAAAGGAAATAATTACACACCAGAGAACTATTGCTAAGCTAAAATGGCAGTAGTCAGGAAATGTCATGAATTTAACTGGCCAATCCTATCCCCTACCATTGGCACCGATCCAGCCGCACTGGCAGAGCACAAGCTACATCCAATGGTGGGGGGGGGGGAATGATCATCAGCCAGGAGGTGGTAAGTAAAAATATTTACTTTATATAGTATATATATATTACCCACCAGTAGGCTGCCCGAACACCTATGGGTCTCCTCGGTCCTATGCCAGCCATTTTACTGGTGTACGTCTGAGGAGAGAGAAGTTGTTGTTTGTTCTAGGAAAGAGGGGATAGGAGGATCCTGGCACGCGCTGGTGCAGCCAAGATCCACTCCCTCCCTTTCCCTCCCTCCCTGCCCTCCTGAGCAGCAGAAGCCCATTTCTTCTTAATTGCCCTTTTGCATACAGAGGAGCCTGTCTGAGCATGTGCAGTGTTAGTTAGGAGTGATTCGACGGTGTGAGAGGCAAGATTTTCCCACTGAAAATCTGTGAAGTTATTTCACAGCCTGCCAAAGGGGCTCACTCCTTGCCTGCAGCCCTGTTTCAGGCTATAGAGAACTGTGACATCACCATGGGCTTTTGCCATTGCTGGGACATTGGTATGCCCTTGCTTCGTCCTCTTCCTTTGTCTTGATACTTTGTCCTTTACCCTCTTGTCCCACTACCATAAAACCCATCCCCTTCTTTCTTCCCTCTTTGCTTGCATCTCCTTAGAACTTACATCGCTTACAACTTGCATCGCTTACAACTCCTTCCCCTTGTAAGGATTTCCTCCTCCTCTCTTTTACCTAGAAATCACCAAGTTTGTGCCCCTAGTTGTGTGAGTGATTTAAATATATTGCATTGCATTTCATTGTCGATTTCCCTTATCCATAACTGTATTATTCTTCCTGCAATAAAAGTTCTCTATTGTTACACCTTTAAGCTTGTCTCCCTCTTTCTTATATGCCATTCCACTGAGTTGTGCCATTGGCCATTGCACTCAATCCCTACACATGTAGTAGGTTTGCCCCATGTGTATATGTTATGCATGTCTTAAAAAAGTAACAACAGTTCTGTTTTTTAATGGAATTGTTGTTTGTTGCTTCATTGTTCATTAAGTGTGGGGTACACTGGCTCTTTAATATGAACCACATTTAGTTGGAAGTACATCGCATAAATGTAAACTCTATTTACTTCCAAGTAAGTGTGGAAGTAAAAGGATATGACATGATCGTGCACCATATGAGATATGACTTACGGGCGCCGGGGCTCCTTCCTTATCTGCTGATTTACAGACCTGGCCACTTGCCACTTGTGGCGGTGGAGGCCAGGGCACACAGAATAGCCGTAAAGGACAACCATAAAGGACCTTCCGCATAAGGCCATATTCGGATAGAACCATAAGACACATAACTGTATTCACACACACTGATCTTATAAGAGGAGCTTCTCCACACATCCCACCAACATCTAATGTACAGCTGGTTAATACCTGAGACATGGTCTCCTTGGTGGTAGTACCACAAATATAGGATGTCCTGTCTATGGATGCTCACTTTGCCCCTGTTACTTACACACACACACACACACACACACACACACACACACACACACACACACACACACACACACACACTTTTTGTGGAAAGGTGGGATATCAATGTAATATAATATTTATCCATTTGCAGGACTGCTTTTTGGGAGAAAAACCAAGAGCTTTGCATGTGCAGATACCTTTTGGAAAAACAAAGCTATGTGAGACACTTTGTGGACTTCTCATGGATGAAAGCAAGGAGAGACAAAGCAGAAACTCAATGGAAATAAATGGACAGGTTTTGTTCATCCCTAAATTATCATTTATTATGATTGTTTTTAGTTAACATAATTACCAAATTGATGCCAATAATTAGGGCAGGGATTAATGTTAATAGTCTAGCAATTATTGTTGCAGTTCTTGAATTAATTACCTTGAACCACCTATTTGTTTTCTAGTCATCACACTCAGTCATGTTTCAAGGGTTGTCAATACAGGCTTTTTCTTTTCTTTTTTTCTTTTCTTTTTTTGCTGTGGAATTATTTTGAAGTGAATATTTTCATGCTCCGATAAGGGAGAAGTCAAATAAACTAGCAAGGAGCTCTCCTTTAACTTTACTAGAAAGTCAAAGACATGATTTAGCCAGTTCCCTAGAAAGTATCATGATATAGGTTCTGATCCAGAACCACACAAAACCACACAAAAATGGGCTGTGTGGATCTGTACGCATCTACCTACAAAACAGATATTCATTGTTGTCATATTTGATGGTCCTGATAAGCTGTTGTGATGAGTGAGGGACTGAAGCACATCCCCCTTCAAACAAGACAGGTGATCGGCTCGGGGAAGGCAGGCAACACTGGGCAGTTGTATGATGCTACTTACGTGGTCTTGATCCAACAACTAGAACCATGGGGGCAGCACCCATTTGCATGCACAGTTCCCAGTCCAGCAGAGGATCAGTGCAGTGGGCTGTCTGGTCCTGAGTGGCAGACTGAAACCATGCAGCCGGATTTTGAGAGTTGATCAGCACCTATGTCCATGCTGAAATATCATACGAAACTGCCTTACAATGCACCAGACCATTGGCCCACCGACCTCAACACGGTCTATGCTGATTGGTAGCAGTTCTCCAGACATCCCGATGGAATCTTTCCCAGCCCTACCTGGAAATGCCAAGAATTTAGTCTGGGGCCTTCTCCCACTGAGTTACAGCCCTTTCTCAAAGGCTCATGAAAGGCTCTGAACATCCAAGTTTCAGTTCCTTGATAAATCTATATCTACTCTAGACACCTACATTTATAGATTTCTTTTACATTTAGTTTCTTTCCATAAACGTGAAAATCCCATTGAAGCAGAGAAGGAGTAACTCCGGAATTACAACTACAGTATATTCTTTGAAGATGTGAACGTAATTGAAACAGATGTGTCTTGGAATGGAACCCTACTTGATGTCTTATTTGTACTATCTAGTAGTCCATTTTGTTAATTAGAATGTTGTTGTTGTTCAGTCGTTAAGTCGTGTCCGACCCTTCGTGATCCCATGAACCATATCCCGCCAGGCCTTCCTATCCTCCACAATCTTCCTGAGTTCGCTCATTTTCATGTTTGTTGCATCGGTGATGCTGTTTAACCATCTCATCCTTTGCCTTCTCCTTCTCCTTTTGCCTTCAATTTTTCCCAGCATCAGAGTCTTCTCCAGAGAGTCCTCTCTTCGCATTAGGTGGCCAAAATATTTGAGTTTCAGCCTTAGTATCTGTCCTTCCAGGGAACAGTCAGGGTTGATTTCATTTAGGATTGACTGATTTGATCTCCTAGCAGTCCAAGGGACTCTCAGGAGTCTTCTCCAGCACCACAGTTCAAAAGCATCTATTCTTCGGCGCTCAGCCTTCCTTATGGTCCAACTCTCGCAACCATACATTGCTACTGGGAACACCATCGCCCTGACTATGCGAACTTTTGTTGGCATGGTGATATCTCTGCTTTTTATTATGCTGTCTAAGTTTGCCATAGCTTTCCTTCCAAGGAGTAAGCGTCTTTTAATTTCATGGCTGCTGTCTCCGTCTGCAGTGATCTTGGAGCCCAGAAAAGTAAAATCTGTTACTGCTTCCATTTCTGCCCCTTCTATTTGCCAGGAATTGATGGGCCCAGATGCCATGATCTTAGTTTTATTAATGTTGAGTTTCAAGCCAACTTTTGCACTCTCCTCTTTCACCCTCATCAAGAGGCTCCTTAGTTCTTCTTCACTTTCTGCCATTAAGGTGGTATCGTCTGCATATCTGAGGTTGTTGATATTTCTCCCGGCAATCTTGATTCCGGCTTGCGATTCATTCAGCCCTGCATTTCTCATAATGTACTCTGCATATAAGTTAAATAGGCAGGGTGACAATATACAGCCTTGCCGTACTCCCTTCCCAATTTGGAACCAGTCGGTTGTTCCATGGCCGGTCCGAACTGTTGCTTCTTGACCCGCATACAGGTTTCTCAGGAGACAGGTAAGGTGGTCTGGTACCCCCATCTCTTTAAGAATTTGCCACAGTTTGTTGTGATCCACACAATCAAAGGCTTTTGCGTAGTCAATGAAGCAGAAGTAGGTGGTTTTTTGGAACTCTCGGGCTTTCTCCATGATCCAGCGCATGTTGGCAATTTGATCTCTAGTTCCTCTGCCTCTTCGAAACCCAGCTTGTACGTCCGGTAGTTCTCGGTCCACGTACTGCTGAAGCCTAGCTTGTAGGATTTTGAGCATAACCTTGCTAGCATGTGAAATGAGTGCAATTGTGCGATAGTTTGAGCACTCTTTGGCACTGCCCTTCTTTGGAATTGGAACGTAAACTGACCTTTTCCAATCCTTTGGCCACTGCTGAGTTTTCCAAATTTGTTGGCATATTGAGTGCAGCACTTTCACAGCATCATCATTTAGGATTTTAAGTAGCTCAGCTGGGATATTATCATCTCCACTAGCTTTGTTGTTAGTGATGCTACCTAAGGCCCACTTGACTTCACTCTCTAGGATGTCCGGCTCTGGGTCAGTGACCACACCAGCGTGGTCATCAGGAACATTAAGATCTTTCTTGTATAGTTCTTCTGTGTATTCTTGCCATCTCTTCTTAATCTCTTCTGCTTCTGTTAGGTCTCTGCCTTTTTTGTCCTTTATCATGCCCATCTTTGCACAAAACGTTCCCTTGATATCTCCAATTTTCTTGAAGAGATCTCTAGTCCTCCCCATTCTGTTGTTTTCCTCGATTTCCTTGCATTGTTCATTTAAGAAGGCCTTCTTATCTCTCCTTGCTATTCTCTGGAAATCTGCATTCAGTTGTTTATATCTTTCCCTTTCACCTTTGCTTTTTGCATTCCTTCTTTCCTTCTTTCCACAACTATTTGTAAAGCCTCATCTGACAGCCACTTTGCTTTCTTGCATTTCTTTTTCTTTGGGATGGTTTTCATTGCTGCCTCCTGTACAATGTTACGAACTTCCGTCCATAGTTCTTCAGGCACTCTGTCTACCAGGTCTAATGCCCTAAATCTATTCTTCACCTCCACTGTATACTCATAAGGAATATGGTTTAGGTCATATCTGACTGGTCTAGTGGTGTTCCCTACATTCTTCAGTTTAAGCCTGAATTTTGCAATAAGAAGCTCATGATCTGAGCCACAGTCAGCTCCAGGTCTTGTTTTTACTGACTGTATAGAGCTTCTCCATCTTCTCCATCTTAATTAACATCTTAATTGTTAATTAGAATAATCAAAGCTTATTTGAAAGCTCGTGTGGTGCAGTGGGTAGTGTGCTGGATGGTGCAGTGGGTAGTGTGCTGAAGACCCAGGTTCAAATCCCTGTTCAGCCATGAAGCTCACTGGGTGATACTGGGTCAGGCACTTCTCCCAGTCTAACCTCTCAGTGCTGCTGGCTTGGTACAATAGGGGTGGGAAGAATCATGTGTGCCTGGCATAAAGGGTGAGATATAAATGGAATAAATAAGTGGCCATTCTGTGACTAGAAAAATGCTTTGTTTACTGACGCAATGATTCTAAACATAAGATTTTGTGAGATGTTGTTTCCATATTCTGGCTATCCCTGTTCTTTTCCATGTATAGGAATAGTCCCATGTCTGCGTTCCAATTGCATCAACAGGGAATGTATCGTTTTTAACCATTGCATGCTTCTCATCAGCAACAATTGTTGAGAAAGGATAGCATATAGGTATATAGGAGCTAAGACTATGAACTCAATGAGGCTTACTTCTCAGTAGACTGGCATAGGATTGCACTGCTACAGACTGAGCTGTGAACAGGGACTTGACCAGTTCAAACACCTCCTCTGTGCTGAACTCATTAGCTGGCCTTCGTCAAGCCAGTCTCAGGCTTAGAATTGCAATATGTGGATAATAATAGTCACCTTACGGCAGCAGTAGGTTTTCTCTGTGCCAGGTGCAGGGGAGTGGCAGCAGGAAACAGGTTATCTTGTTGGCTGTGTGCTCCCTGAGGCATCTGGTGGGGCCACTGTTTGATACAGGAAGCTGGACTAGATGGGCCTTTGACCTGATCCAGCAGGACTCTTCTTATGTTCATATATGTGTGTTTTTTCAGTCTCCAGAGCCCTTGATATTCCTAAAAGGAGTGTCGGGGAGTCCCGCTGGTGCATGTGTGGATTCTAGTGGAACCCCAGAGTGGTGCACGGCAATGCACGGAGTGGTGCATTGCCGAGCCCAACCCCAAATATCAATGAAGAACCGGAACAGGAGGAGAATGAAGAACGAGAGCCACGAACAGGGGAGGCAGGAGGGGTGGCAGAGCAAATCGGGAAGGGGCCATATGGCAGCCACATTTGGTGTGCTCATGGAGCCCCTGAAGGGGTTTCAGGGAGCCCCAGGGTTCTTAGAAGCACCCTTTGAAAAATGATGTTTTATAAGACTGTTCTAAGGACAACACCAAAATAATACATGTGAAGCATTTTGCATACTGGGAAAACACTATACAAATGCTAAGTATTATTATTTTGCATTTCTTCAGTTCAAGAAATTCAAATTAATTCCCCTTTTTTAAAACCTAATTAGTATCATTCAAGCATTCAATCAATTTAGGATTTCCAATGAGACCCTATCAAAAGACATAAGGAAGCAAAGCTTGCTTTCAAATCAAGCACTTCCTTGTTAATGCATATACTCCTGTATGCATTCTATTTTAACGTTCCAAAACTGAACTTTGCTGAAGAGGAGTGATGACTCTTTTCTTGGCCAAATGCTTCTTACAATTCACTTATGCTCAGTACTTAAAAGTCCGCAATATATACCGGAGAGGATAATGTAATTGAAAGGATAATGAACTAGAATACGAAGAAGTGAAATCATCTCTTGGGAGGCAAATGGCATCGCATGATACCTCTTAGTTCAGCAAGCTGTCAAAGGAAAGGCTATAGTGGTCTTTGGCAGGAGTTTACCTACACTAATGAATACAAAGAAATAAGAGTGCATACTTTATTAGGCTGACATGAAATCAATCACATTTGATCAACTAATGTGTCAGATTCCAATACAGATATTAAATATGAGGACCAAATGAGGAAGAGGTCTTGTCATAAAAAAAGAAGAAAGAAAAGCCAGAATTTATTGTTTTATTCTTTAACAAACGTATTCTCGGAGAATTTAGTGCTCCCATGAGAACAACGGTAATAGCTTTGGCAAGAGATAAGAATTGTGCAACCTCCTGATCATTCTGCCAAACCAAGGAAGTCAAATGTGAAACGGTTGCCAATTTAAGAATAAATAAGCTAATAAATGTGATATTGAAATGCCTTTTTGGTTCGTATGTATGTATGTATGTATGTATGTATGTATGTATGTATGTATGTATGTATGTATGTATGTATGTATGTATGTATGTAAGGCTATAGAGGATAGAATCCAGCAATCCTATTTCCTTGTCAGTTATGATTTATATCACTCAGCCTTCTGGACACTATGTCAAATAAGTGGTGCTGATCATTTTGTAGAAGTTAAAAATGACTTTTAGCCATGCCAAAAATGTCTCATAAGGGGTGGAGTTGGCAAATCAGCTCTACCGGGAAAAGAATTTGGGGAGATGATCCAAATATCACTGACAACGCAAGGGGCACATTGTCAGTGCGCCAAAGGAAGGACACACTTTCGTTAAGAAAGCCAACTTGTGAGTAGGAGGAGGGTACCAAAAAAGAAAAAAAATGCTGACAACTCGATGTTTAATAGAGCTGTTAAAATAAGGATGGGAAATATGCTACTGAATATAGAGCAGAGAGCTGGCAGAGAACAACCCGGCAAGTTATATTTCATTTAATTAAGTCATAAATTCAGCAGATGTTAAGAATCAGTTTGAAGGACTAACCAGGGGGCTTTAAATCTATTCCACTGGCTGAAATCTTTCCAAATGTCCAGAAGACAACAGACGTCCTTGACCAGCTAAGCGTTTCTTTCATCAAGTGCTATGACAAAAAAGACAGAGACAGCTAGCTCTCCCTCTGAAATTGCTATATCGCCTTAGAAAAACCTGGTCTGAATGCATTCTGCTCCAATCATCGGAGGAAAAATCCCAATCTGGATTTATTTCAGTCTCACAATAAATGGTCTACCATTCATGATACATGGATTATTTTCTCTACTCAGATTTGCAAAGAGAGATGGTAAAATGCTGGAAACATGTGGGCTAAGAAAGCTTTTCATTTAGTGTAGGTTTTTTTTTCCACCCCAGAATGTTATCTCTATTCCTTCAAAACTGCTGAATGGGGAAGTTCTTTATTTTTAAATGTGAAGTGACTGCAACCCACAGTAGCATAAATAGCAAAGGCTGAGAATGCAGCTTAATTTGACTGCAGAATTTATATTGTGTATATGTTAGGGTAAGTCCTAGGATCTAAAGAAAAAAAAAGGAGATATAACATTTGTGGAGCAGGCTCCAGCCCGCTCAAAGCAAATCTTCAAAGGCTTGGGAAGAATAGACTCTGATTTGTATAGTAGGTAAAATTTCTGTAGTCTTAACCAGACTGCCAAGTGCTTTTTCTCAAGGGGAAAGGGGTGTTTTTGTTTTTTTGCTGTTTCTTTGCTTTTTGTTTTATCTTTCATACTGCTTTAGACGAGTCCATGGCTTTGAATGTAAACTGCCAGAGTATATTGGGTCAATTCCTCTGAAGTCAGCCAACTTAGTTTTTCGCATCATTGCGTTCCAAAACACTTCACAATGCTGGAGCGTGCATGGAAATTAATTTTCCATCAAGATTGTTAGATCCATGGGTTTTATATATGGTTGAAAATATCTCAGTGTGTTATAGAGCTTCTGGATGGAGTCACAATCGATAGCACTTTATTTCATTATTATCTTCATAGACATTTTAACCATGTTTTGGTAATATTTACAAAGAGATTTTAACCTCTAATTAATATACATTTTGCGCTCTCTCTCTCTCTCTCTCTCTCTCTCTCTCTCTCTCTCTCTCTCTGTGTGTGTGTGTGTGTGTGTGTGTGTGTGTGTGTGTGTGTGTGTGTGTGCGCATCCTTTGTGCTTTAAGCATATTATGTATGATGACCATCCTCTCTACATTGGAACTGGGAAATTTCCTACACACAGGTGTAGGGAATTTCCCCATTCACCTCTTTCCATCTAATGATACTACCAAACACTGCCTGAACACAGTTCAGAAACTATAACATTTGACGTAAGACAAACTTTACAAATCCCAAAGTTCTTCTCTAGTGTGAATTTTTATCTCAGCTGGAAAGAAATTTCAGCCTCACTTCCTTCCCTACTTTCCTCTCTGGTGCATGGCACATCGAGATGGCTGTGTGCTGGGTGTAAGAAACATTGGGAATTGTTGTAGTATTTTCAGCTATATCCATATCAGTGGCACTGAAAAATAGATGCAATTGCTTGCACCTGACACACAGTCATCACAGCATCACAGAGAGAGGAGGAGAGGCAGAAATTCCTCCATTATCCTGCCAAAGCAGCAAAGAAAGTCAGTGTGGGGGGAAGGGGCAGGATAAAGCATGCGGATGGGGGAGGGGAGGAGCAATGGGTGGGGTTTCTGGGAGAGATCATATCCTGTTGTGTCTCCAATGACATCATCGGTGGCATGACAGAGTCCAAAATAAGCTTGGAATCAGATTAGAAAAAAAAAGGGCTATTTTTTGAAATGGATGGGGATATTATTCATTTTTCCCCACACCCAATTTCAACTCTGATTGCAAGAACTCACCTATCTATCACTATTTTCATCTTGAGGGAACTAATACAATATTGCAGCAGCTATTTAAGTAATCTGCCGAGTGGTGTTTGTTTGGGATTGGAAAGCAGTGTGGGTGGGAGGAATTAATTTCTCATTTGCTGAGCTGCTGCTCCAGGACAGATGCAAAACATGTCTTCAAAAGATTCCTAATGTTATTTGAGGTGCCTGTTACTAGGAGCTGGTTAGAACCGAAATATGGTCTGCCCACCACTTAATGGAATGCTGAGTCTCAATCCTTGCTGTATTCATGTTCATCATTTCTATAGTTCCATTAATGTGCCAACAGAGAACACAGGAAGTTGCTCTGCAGATTTGCCTGTAAAATGAATGCTGTATACACAAATATTTAAAATATTTGGCCTTGATTGATGAAAAAAATCAGTGAAATCTAGCATTTTAGAAATAGCTTATGATGAAAAGTTCCTTCCATCCAAGCAGCATTTACAAATGATGTAATGTATAATGATGGCATAAGGATGATGGCATAAGGATTACATGATGGTAAAAGGAGACAATGGCTCCTTGCATCTTTTAGTTTTTCCTGCTTTTAGATAACGAGGAAAACCTGGATCAAAAAGAAATTCAGGAGTCTATGAATTGACTCTACATTGTAACCATTGCAACATAAAAATAATGAGATGAATCTATATTTTTGAAGAATCCGAGAGCCCAGTCCTATTTATCCCCCCCACCTATCCAGCGCATGGACCCACACGTCATTGCCCTGATCCTCCCTCTTCCACACCCTACTGCCTCTCCTGCTGTCTTACCATCACTGGTGGGTGGCCGGCAATCCCCCAACACATATGGGGAAGGCTCTGGCCTTCCTGCCAGTGCTCTGGCAGCATGCTACTTCACACGCTTCCGGAAGTGCATTTACATGAGCCGGAAAGCAGGTAGCACTGACAGAACGCTTGTTCCACCAGCACTACAAGCCCATAGGATTGGGCTGTAAGTAAAACAAAGGTACAATACAACTAAACTTCAGCCCCACTGATTTCAAATGGGACGTTAAATAGTTGCTCAATTCTCTCCCCTTGAAATCAATGAGACTTAAAAGTGCTTAATTTTGTTTGGATTGTGCCCCATGTCTGTATAATACAGAAACTACAAGGCCAATAACCAAATAAAGGCCAATGTTTTTTCAAGAAAATAGATATTTTCTAGCCAGTTCTAACAGTAGACCCATGTCTGTATAATACAGAAACTACAAGGCCAATAACCAAATTAAGGCCAATGTTTTTTCAAGAAAATAGATATTTTCTAGCCAGTTCTAACAGTAGACTCGGAAATGTTAGAAGCAATATACTAGGAGAGGGCATTACAACACCTTGATGCACTTCAAACACAATGTTGTCTAAAGTAGGCCTTCTGGGAGACACATATTCTGGCTGTTTATGTGAGAAGGAACACAATTTTCATCCATGGTTTCCAAGTTGTATGAGTCTCGCAACTGCTTACAGGTACTGCAAAAGCTTCCCTCTTCTTCAGGACTCACCCAACTCATTTTATGTTGACATGAATGAGTCACTGTAACAGTAGTCATCATACTACCCTGAGAACTTTCCATTTGTAAATTGACACACTCATCCGGGTCACCTACCTGTACATCTAAGGCTCTATTAATTTTATTTATCTGGAGAATTACTATACAAGCATTACATTTCACATATATTGCTAAACATGGCACCCCAAGGCTTACAACCATCTAGTACACAATATAAGATGTCTTCAGTTCTCATGGTCATGCACACAAGCTTGGAAAGATGTTGGGAGCCTCTAGAATTTTGCTTCTCTGCTGGAGGCAGGGGCAACGTTTAGCCAGCCTTCTCCTGCTCAAGGAAATTCTGCTAGGAAAGCACCTAATTGGTGGCAGGACCAGCTGGGGTGGGGCTAGATAGGCATTTTGGAATGTTGAGGCCCATTCCCAGCAGGCTGGTTTCTTGGAAGCATCATGTCCCCAACCCAGCCACCCAGTAAGATAGTCTGAGAAGAGCTGGTTGCTTTTGGGGGTGGACAGGATTTTTTTTTTCTCCTGATTGGCTCTTGGTGGGGGTTTTATTTCACCAACTCCAGACTGTCCCTGAGGTGTTTAGTGTTTAGCTAGGATAGTCATGACTGGCAGGTGTAGTGAGGGACAGGAAGTTGGATTAGGGATCTGCTGTGCAACCTGAGGTACCTGAGGGAAAACTAGAACTGATCTCAGGAGGCTGCCTGGATCAGGGAAGCAGTCTGAAGACCCTTTGAGCTTGAATTGCAAATTGAAAAGTTTATCACAAAGGCCGTTAGTACACTAGACAATTTGGTTGCCTCAACCTACAGGAACTGATATTGAAAAGCTGGGGTTGTTAGAAGGTAAAGTCAGGTTGAAGCACGGGTGGCAATGCCTGAGAGGCACTTCTCCAGGGTAGACGGCTGCACTAAAATAGGGGAGGAGTTTTGTATAAGGATATTGTTGTACATTTAATAAATGTGGCCCCATTTAGCCAAAACGTGACCTTGTGTCATGTGGGAGGTGCCAGGGCAAATCAGAAGACAGAGGTTGATTTTTCCTGTTGTACCCTGCATACTTTCTTCCATCTAGGTTACTATTCCATTCTTTCTCTAGTCCTATTTCAACCTCTTCAACTTTTCTGCCTAAATATCACCATTTCTCAAAGCATGTTCAGCATCAGCTGTTTTGGCCCTTGGAATTTCCCTTCAAAATTGGTTGTTTGCTCAAATGAAAATGGCTATAATTTTAGTGATTAAGCCATCAATGCTTCACATGACAACTATAAGATCCAGAAAAAGGCTTACAGTACAATCCAAAGCATGTTTACTTTGACATAAGTCCAATTAATCTCAATTGGGTTTACTCGAGGCTAACTAGAATATAGAAAATATATATTCTTGATAAAACAAAACAAACAAGAACCACCCCTTTTCTTCAAGCCTTATCACATATAGAGTTGCAATGAACCAACATCTTCTCCACTGATTCTTTATACGTTCATTGTTGTAAATATCTGCTTGTTATGCTTCAGCATTGACCAATGAATTTCAGGTTTAAAATGGATTCCTTCTTTTTCTTGGATTTGTCAAGTCGTTTGGGAAGAACATGTTTGAAAGTTCATCGGCAGGGATTCCACTTCTTTTTATACTCACATGAATTTTGAATTAACACTTGTTCCAATTATACGACGATGATCATTCCTTGACTGTGTCATATGCACCACAGCACTGGAAACAAAGTGTCTCCTTGTATTACAGTCAAATCTGCCAGAGTAAATTATGTAGTAGTCTAAACTGTTGAAATGAATTAGAGTCCTTCTCTTCCACTCATATCTGGAAATTTGAGTAGACATCATAATATGCCAACAGAATCTAAAGCCCATAACATGATGATGGATCCATATGTTGGTTCCACTTCTCGGCTTTGTGCCTTTCTGAATCAGTGCTCAGTACATGTTGTCTAGGGTGCAAATCATATGGACACTTTCTGCAACCCACTTGGGAAATAACAGTGCAATCCTATGCGTATCTATTCAGTAGTAGGCTTACTCCCAGGTACGTGTGTATAGGATAACAGCCTTAGGGTGCAATCATATCCGGCCACTAGGTCAGCATAGGACCTCTGTGCCGGCCAAAGACTGTTGCAAAAGCTGCTGTAAAGCAGTTTTGCCGGCCCTAGGCCCCTGCAGGCCGGATCTGGACAGCATGCAGCCCAGGTAAGCTGCGGCCGGGCGGGGTGGCATAGGGTGCACATATGCCGTATCCTATCCCCCTCAGGCTCGTTTCTCCCAACACGGGCAGCCTTGATTTGCACCACCAAAATTGCAGGCGCAGAGCTGAGGAGGTCCGTTGCAGGGACTGGGGTTTTATAGCTGGGGTAAGGAAAACAAAAGTTCCCTTACCTCAAGGAGACCTCCAACCCTGCCTACTCTGCTCAGGATACAGCATTGCCAGAGTCAGCATAGCTGGATCTCTAAGCAGAGCGTAGGATAGGACTGGGCTGCCCGTTGACCAACTGAGAACTACTGGAATCTCAAATAAAGGCAGATGTAATTGGGAGCTGAGTTGTTACATTTCCGATATACAGTAGATGGACTGCTTTTCTGTACCTGGATAGATGTAATCACACACTGGGTTTCATTTTTTTCCCCTACAAGCAGTGGAAAGGGGACTGTGTACAAAGAAATAATCCTTCTTTTTGGGAAAAGAGCAGGAAATATTCTCTATTCAAAATAGGGCTTTGTATGTGCCCATTGTATGAATGTGACAGGAACACAACTTGTTTTCTGATCAACAGGACATAGAAAACCAAACTCTGAAAACAAAGTTCACCAAAAATCAAGACACATGCATTACACATTCACACAATACTCTTTTGTGACGATCAAGGTACTAAAAATCAACCTGGGTTTGGAAAGTGTAATACATGAACTGTCTCATAGAGTTACGAAAGTATGAGCTGTCTAGGTGTCATTCTATAATACTATGTAGTAAAAATGAGCATCAAATGTATTTCCCTAGCAGACTGGTTATTGTTCAAAGGATCAGCTGGACAAACCACAGGATATCTTTGGGATCTTTTTGTTTGTTTGTTTTGTTAACAGCAAGAGCTTGCATGCACTCTTGTCCAAAACAATGTTGTCATTGATATATTTTTTTTCTTTCCCACTGTATCCAGATTGGCTATTAAGAAAGAACATTGTGAGAAACCAAGAATCACATGGATAGTTTGAGATCAGGCAGATTCTTAATCTTCCACCTAAATTTGCAATTTCCCGTGCAGTGATTAGGTAATTAAGAATGCCATTTTCTATAAAATACTTTAAAAGCCCAGTCCAAGTTAATTTTCCTTATATTTGATCACAATTACAATTTCTCTCCTTGGTGACAGAGATAGAAAACACCTACCTGATTATCTCATTCATCTTCCTTCAACTAAACAATGCAACTCTGTGACAGTGAAGTGCTAGAATTGTATATTTGTTCTTGGTAGTGAGAGTCTTCACAAGTTTTGTTTAATTACATGCTCATTTAATGTTCAGATTTGTTTTATTACAAAAAGGTGATTACAAATATCGACATAGCAAAGGGCCAAACAAAACAGGTCTAATGAAGAGGATCGGGTATGGCCAAATAACGACCTTCTCCACCAGGAAAGTTTAGTTGAAAACAACATACAGCCAACATCAATTCTAGAGTTTTTTGGCCACAAACTGAACGCTCAGAAATCGCCGGGCCCAGTTCTGCAAATGGACATCTGTTCACATTTGAAGCTTATGCATACACTTGTAGACGTGGTTATTTCATGTTGGTTCACATTGAAACATTGGTTCTATGTTCTTATGTTCACAGGATAGTAGGTTTAATGCAGGGCACAGGAGGACTGGTTCCACACTGGGCATTATTTGGTCCAAGCCCATTCACACAACAGATGGGAATAGTGCAGCATTGGTCATGCAATCAGCATCGGAGTCAAACATGAAGAGCATGAGAGGAAAAAATACATCTTGCATTCGTCCTAAGACAGCACTAGTTTGATTTAACTGAATCAACAGGGTAGAAAGTTTCAGGTTCTCACAGGGCAAGATTAACCCCACAACAAAGCTTACATAGTTCCTAGGCTCAAGGTCCTCCCCCCTGACCATTCCAACCCTTTGGATATGTATGTTCATTGGGTCACAGAAGGTAACCCACACCCTGGCTGTGATTACCCTAAATCCCGCCTTTCCTGTGTCGACTGTGAACTTGTGAAAAATAAATTTATTTGAGCAATGCTTTGATTGTATGAGATCTTATTTTCTTATATTCTTTGAGGAACTTAAAACATGTTATAAGGTGGCTTTTCTTTCTTTCTTTGGCTACAAGTCCTGCAGAAGAACAAATGCTGAGGTGAGCCCCTCAACACACCATGGGAGTGCATGCTCTCTCTCTCTCTCTCTCTCTCTCTCTCTCTCTCTCTCTCTCTCTCTCTCACACACACACACACACACACACACACACACACACACACAAAGAGAGAGAGAGAGAGAGAGAGAGAGAGAGAGAGAGAGAGAAGTCCTATTAGAGCTTACTCTCACAATCTAACAGTGTAAGTCCCAGACTGATGATGGAGAAGCTGCTCTGCCATTCAACAGGCAACTGCCGCCAGAGAAAACAGCCAGAGGTGGTGCGCAGTGGCCAGCTGAACCTCCTGTATCCCCCATTGTGGCTGGAAGGTGGTGGTGGTTCGGAGAAGGATTTTGGCAGCAGCTGCACATGCTGAGATCCTATTCCCCCTTCCTGGCCAGGACGCACCCCCAGAAATTTCAGACTTATGCCAGCTAAAGTGCTGGCATAGATCCGAGGAGACCCAGTAGAGACTAGGTGGCCTACGGAGAAGTACGTAAAACATAGCTTTACTTGCCTCTCCTGGGCTGTCAGATTCCCCACCCACCCATGGCATGCAGCATATGCTTCATCAAGGGCGCTGCATGGTCTAGGCTAGCAGGGGGTAGGATTGGGCACTCACTCACTCACTCACTCACCTATCTAAGAACTAACAAAACAGATAGCTTTAAATGTAGTTAAAAGTTTTTGTTCATCTGATTCAGATTCAGATTTAGATTCAGATTTAGAGCTGAGTTTGTTCAAGGAGCCATGCTGTCTCTATCTGTGTTAAGGGCTAACAAGAAAAAAACCTGTGTGTGCGTGCGTGTCCGATATATAACCTTATCATAACCAAATCACAGTTTTATTTATAAGAATATCAATGCTGAAAACGATTGCAATCAGAAGACTTTAAATGACCTCAGGAGTTGTTGTTTTTTAATGGAGAAATTCAATAAGTGATTATAGTAAAACAATGAAAGCCAAGAAAAATTGAATTACCTATACAACACTCATAGCTACCATCAGCAACAGCACATATACAGCCCACTATAACACATTTGGTCCAGGGATGGAACACCATTGCTTCTAATGATGATCTATAACAAAAGAAGGCTCTTGTATTAGTGACATTAAAAAACGTAACATTGTGGAAGGATAGTTTCAGTGATGAAAGAAAATACATTAATATTGTTTGGACACAACTCTGGAAAATTCTGAACAAACCCCACGGAAATGAATGGAAGTTGTTCACGAAAACTAATGTGCTCTTGCAGTTTCCCTTCATTTTGTAGGATTTGTACAGTTAAACTTTTTATGGATTACACTCGGTGCCAGTTAATTTTCAGAGATGTGGAGGGTAAGTATTGCAGCTCCCATTCATTTCATTGAGGCTTATGCAGGAAAATGGAAGATTGCATCCTTTGAAAGCAGTTTTTTTTTTACCCAGATAAATTTTCAGAGGTATCCATGTAAGTATTACCACAAAGATACGGCTTTATTAAATCCTTCATGTTCTTGTCAATGTAATCATTCATGTATGAGTTGGAATTGTCTTTCTAATGGAAAAAAGGACAACATAGTAAATTTCTCTAATTCTCTTTTTTATATACAGACATTCTCTTATGTACAGTTTTGATCTTAACTCATGTCTACCTTTGTAGATAAATCCATGTATATTAAAACAATAGATTTAGAAGGGGCAACTGCTGAATAGCATGTTGTCAAATGTTCCATGTTATTCAACTGAAATAACAATATACTGTACAAACAAACTAAAGCAGTCGTATCTTACAGTTTATTCTCCGCATTCTTGTTACAACATGAACAGGAACAAATATTTGAAATATAATATTAAACTGATATACCAATTGTAATAAGTTTTTTTAACATAAGGCAAAGTTACAGTGGTTTAAGGGTGCTTTACTGTGGAGCCCACAAAAGCACATTGCTAGATAATATGCAGGTAACACTGAACCAAGCTTAGAATATTCAACAAAAAGTACACTGGAATGCTTGGTTTCCATTTGCTGTGTGAGGCCTCAATAAGTAGAGGCAACTAAATTTCAGAATGGCCTGAAATGTTTTATCAGTTGGTTGCATTCTCAGGAACATAAAACTTCCCTTTGCATCTTTGCTGGGATACCAGTCCATTTCAGGTGAAGTAAAGATCACAATTTGGATTCCAATTGTGTAAGTCCATTCAGGGTTCAGGCAATTTGTGACCTGGTGGTCACATATGGGTTCAAAACTCCTCCCCCCCCCTTTTTAAGAATTCTAGGTCTCATAATTGTTTTGATTGTGATGGACTTATTTTCTTCTTGTGTTCTTTAGAGTTGAACAAGTTGCTCATCCTTTCCAGAACTACTAGGCTAGCCGACAGTGCTTGTTAATGACGGGCTAGGTTGTACCACCAAATTCTATGCATTATTAGGCACTCATTTTTCCTCAACAAACTTGGTTGTCATGCTTGCATGTTTTTTACTTCATGTTTCATACACCTGAATCATAAGCATCAGAATCTGAAAACCATCTAAGAGATTGGTTTACACTAAGTACACTTAAGATTACAGGTACAAAGGTAATTCTCTCAGAACCACAGTATTTCAGATTGATCCTGTTACTGAACATGGAATCAGATTGCTGAAATCTCTACTGGGTGAGTGCCACTATGCAACCTTCATAAATTTGATGCCACAGAACTGTGCTCTCTGATTGACAGCCCAATCCTGCGTAATGATCCTCCGGGCGGCTGAGGCTGCCCGCTGGATCCTGGTCTCCGCCGCGGGCAGCCTGCAGCAGACAGCCCGCGGTGGAAAGTCTACTTGGGGAAGGAGACACTTCTCCCCTTCCACGAGTGTAACTGCGGCTGGGGCTGATAGGCCTCCTCGGACGTCCACCAGCTATTTTGCTGGTGGAAGTCGGAGGAGGCCGTGTAACGGCACAGCTGCCTGGCGGGGACCGGGATATGGAGGACGCCATGCCCCCGCCTGGGGCAGATGGGCCTATGGTCCCCCTCCCAGCTACGTCATCTCTCCCCCGGCTCCGCCGTCCCTTCCCCCCGTTCACTGACCCTCCGCAAGCTGTATCCAGAATTACCTGGGTCTGACGGTGGGCCAAGGGCTCCGACGGCAGAGCTGGGAAGGCCGGCCTTGCGCCGGCCTTCCTGGCTCTAAAGTAGGCGCAAACGTGCTTTACGGCACATTTGTGACTACTCCGGGCGGCGGAACACTCCTTCCGCCACCCTAGTTTAGGACAGGATTGCACCCTGAATGAGGTAACATTTGTTGCCCTATTCCAGAGGTGGCCAAACTGTGGCTCCTGAGCCACATGCAGCTCTGACATTTAATGTGCGGCTCTCGGAAATATGTTGGCTGAGTTCCTTTTTGCATCACAATTAATATAAAAGATAAATAAGAAATTTTCAAGCTTTATAATTATTTACCAGATACAAACTGAGAGTCTACTGCAGTGGTTCTCTAACTCCTGGGAAGGCCCTTCGCTGCCCTAAGTGGCAGCAGGGCCTTCCCAGGGGTCGCGACGATGCGTCCAAGATCGCGCCGCTACCGCCACCGCCGCTGACGAAAAGGTCAGTTTTACCTGTATTGGTGGGCAGTGGATGTCCAGCGGGGTGTGTGGGGATCCTGCGGACCCATCCGCAGGCCTCCCCAAGCGTTGGAGCGGTGCTCCGACGTGATCACAACCCACTTCCGGTTTCACCACTCCGACGCTTGGGGAGGCCTGTGGAGGGGTCCGCAGGCTCCCCACACCCCTGCCGGACATCCACTGCCCACCAATGCAGGTAAAACTGACCTTTTCATCAGCAGCGGTGGCACGATCCTGGACGTGCCGTCGTCACCGCGGGTTGCCACGCCCCTTAAGGGTGTAGCAACCCTTTGGTCCCGGCAGTTTGGGAACCACTGGTCTACTGGATTAAAACATAAGTTTAATGTTCATGGAGAGGAATGGAATTTTAACGCTTCTTAAATATTGCGGCTCTCAAATAGCTGAAGTTTACCATATGTGGCTTTTACATTAAGCGAGTTTGGCCACCCCTGCCCTATTCTGAAGAAAAAAATGGGGGGGGGGGAGGGATGACAATGGGAGTTCCAAGGAGTGCAAAAAAAGTAGGTGGCATTTTCTGCTGTTCCGTGTGCAGTTTTGTAAGTGCATGCAAAGGACATTGCACAGCAACTGAGTACTGGCAATTTTGTGTGACATCTTGTGCAACATGTTGCACAGTGTGTCACATGTGTAGCACAAGCACAAAGTCAAATTTAATTTGAATTTCTTTGCACAAACCTTGGCACTATCACTTCCAAATGCACAAGGCCCCTTATGCAAGTGGAAGGATAACTTAAATTGTAACCCAGTGTATTCTTGAGTACAATAGGGATTTCTGTTTTGGAAACATAGGACATTCAAACCCCAATGGGCTTCTGTAATAAATTTCTTGTGCAGAGAACAGAACAAAGCAGCCTTGCAAACAACTACAAAGTGCTTACCAGTTTCTCACTCACCCAATCCCCGTTTCATTAGATGGTTTGGAACGATGACTTGCTCAGAAGTGATTCACGTTGCGTAAATGCTAGATTAGACTATCCTGTGCATTAAAGATAAATTCTACCTGTCCAAAATAATTTACTCTGTTCTGACATTCAGAATTTCATTTTTAAAAGACAGGAAAATCTAACAATAATGGCAGACTGGAATTAGGAACACACAATTTTAACTTGGAAGCTGGAAAATCAATATACTGACTGCTCTGCTGTAAGTTGCTCATAAAACAGGCCTGGTAGAATATATCTAGTTTAGAATTTCTCTCTGCAATTATGACAATTTGTTAGTTCATTAAAGTCAGTGTTCAAGTGGATGGGTGGTCCTCTGAGATACTGTATGCTTCTTGATTATGCTTCTCTCATTTTTACAATCCATTCGATGTACGTACAACAAAAGGCATTTTGAATCCTTAGAAGTGTGCTTCTGAAGATTACTTATATGAGCATGTGTATTAGCTTTTCCAATTTTCTTGTAAAGTTCCTACACATGATGAAGCATTGAGAGGAGAGTATTACACTTTCTTTTGTTGATTATCACGATGCTCATCAATTTAACAGACATCTGAGTTGACACTGCTGCCCTGCACAAAATGGCTATTCACACATTATGTAGACCTACAGCTCTCTGTGCATATTTTAATGTGAACAATTATATATGCATTCATTTCAGTCAACATGGTGACTTGACTCCTAAAAAACAAAAAGTACACATTGCGTGTACTATGTAGTAAATATGTTGGACATAATGTGCGAACTGTATGTCCATGCAACTAAACATGTATGCACTGCACAGACGGCAGATACGGCAGATACATTGAATGTAATGTGTGAACAGGGCTAAAGATTGCAACACGAACTGGCAAAAACTGGGCATTGTTTTGACATTATAATCCCTTCCAATCCATAGTTTAAAATCAAGATGTCCACTTATTTCATACCACTAGCATTCTGGCTGCAGTACACACTTTATGGTGTTGCAAAAAACTGGTACAGATGTACACAGAGCTACACACTTCTGGTCTGCCTCCATAGACAGTGGGGAGGACCCTGCACGCGGCAGTGAAGAGGAGCCCTGCTGATGCTGGTAAGTTGCTTGAGTGGGCGAAATAGAGTGTGTGTGTGTGGGAATATCAGGGTGGATTGGGTGAGGCAGAAGGGGGTAGCACCCAGCGTGACTTGTGCCAGGTGCGATCCCCTCTGGGGCCAGCATAAAACATAAGTTGACACGCCCCCTTTGTCTCCTCACACTTGCGCCAGCTGGCGCAGGTCTGGAGAAACCCATTGGTGGTTGAGGGGCTTACCGAGAGGTGATGTAAAATATTTTCCCTTTCCCAAGTCTCCCAATCACACACACCATAGCATGCAATGCAGCCTGTTTTGGCGTGGGTGCATGCTATGGTGGAGAAAAGGATAGGATTGGGCTGTTCATGAACCATAAAAATGCACCAATCCTATCTACTTGGAGCTGCACTGATGATATTGCTGACGCAGGTCCGTATGGACCTGTGCCATGGGATCAGGTCTGGGAAGGGGGCTAGGATTCGGTGGCTGTCGCCGAACCCACCTCCTTCCCAAAGCTGATCTGTCCTCCCCCTGCTCGTTGCTGCCCCGTTCCATCCTCTCCCTGTCCTGTCCCACCTCCCCCACCAGCCTACTTTTGTCAGTGGACCCGTGATGATCCGCCAGCGCATGAAAGGTGGCTTTCACCAGCGTACAGCCCCAATAAGGTTGGGTTGTAAGAACATTCAAATATATACTAAGTTCAGAGTGTCGCTCTGTTGTCAATAGATACATCCACTGCGCTCATGCAAGGGATCCTCCTATGAACAAAATGGGTCCTCGTGCAAGGGCAATGATCCTTCCATGAGTGGAAGGAGTTTCCAACGATGGAGCTATGGTCCATGCAAACTTACCTTTTCTTTCACACAAACACGTTGTGGAACAAACAGCAAGAAGGTGTTTGGCCATAGTGCGGAGGGGTTTCTGACAACAGAACTGTGTTCTGCTGTTGCAAAATGGGTTCCTGTGGCATGCTGTGTGTGCTGCCAGCAGTCATGTGCTGCCGAACTGCGGCAGTAAGGGAGAACTGCCACAGAACCCAGCAAGGTAAATCTGATGGCAGTGGGGGCGAGTGAAACGGGGAGGGAGGGGAGATGGCAGAACAGGAAGAAGGGGCAGGGAGAGGCGAATTGTGGCCAGGAAGGGAGTGGTTATCAGTGGCACCAGTGCCACTGATTTTCTATCCCTTTTCCTGGCTTCAATCCACTGGCGCAGATCTGAGTAGACCCATGCAGGCAGTGGAGGCTTACCCCCCAGCAAGGGAGCAAATGTTTCCTTACCCGGAGGAGACATCTGGGGACGTCTGAAGCTCCCTAGTGGGATACCGTGTGTGGCCTGTTGGCATTGGTGCAGGGGGAGTTAAGTAGGATTGGGCTGTTTTGCTTGTAAATGGAAAGCTAGAGGGATTCACATCTTTCAGATGACCAAATGTAAACAGTTGATGTAGATTAATTATCCATCAAATGACAATTCAAATGTTTATATTGAGGACTACATTCAAATAGCTTAGTAATGAGGATGATTTAAAATTATTGTATTGATGTAGTGCAATTATATAACATTGTATTAATAAATTCACAGCCAAATCCTATCCTTCCCTCCACGCGCTGATGCAGCCATGCCAAAAATGGGCACACTGCTGCTGCTGATGTATCCAGCAGGGGATGGCTTCAGCAGGGAATGGGAATTTAAATCCCTTTACCGCTGCATAAGCCTCCCACTCCACAATAGGTCTCCTTGGACCTGCACTAGCAATTTCACAATTTAGCTAGCCCAAGTCCGAGGAAAGGGGGCAGGGAGGATTCAAAAAATGGGGTTTAGGGTACGGCGTGTGCCATTGCCTCCAGACCCACCCCTCCTGCAGTCTCCCTGCCCCTGTTATGCCCCCTTCCCACCCAGTTTCTCCCCCTCCGTGCTCCTCACCATCTTACCTGCCTCAGCGGGCCTCTACAGTTCTCTGGCAGCATGCTGCCAAGAAACACTTTATGGCTGCTTTTCAGCTGTCGCTGCCAGCGGAATGCAGGTTCCGCTGGCAACTGAAACCCATAGGATTGGGTTGTCAGTTACTAAAATTTACTAACGATAATTCACGATAGCCATGATTGTTACTATGTATTGAATTGCAATATTCTACTTTTCAATTATCTTGAAATTAATGATCAAATAAGGTCAACCATGATTTGAAGCCCTGTGTGCACACAATACCTTCCTGCTCTCCAGTCTGAGACAAAACTCTCCATGGAGTTGTATCCAAAAGGTTCCCTTCCTCTGACAGAAGGAGCTTCATTTGGAGGAAGGAAACCTCTGAATACAACTCATGGTGATTTCCTTTATGTATGTCTAGCATTTGCTTGCATGGAATAGAAAGTGGATGGGAAGTTCTATGAATGCTCGGTAGGAGATGTGGCCTTTGACTGCCAGATACCAGTATGGATTGATACTGAATATTACTATGGTATGTGCCATAAATTTGCCAGCATTTTCAAATCCTACCTAAAGTAAAAATGATTTAAAAAAATGGGGGGGATCCTTCATATTCTTCAAATCCAGATTTTTTTTAGTGTAATTTAATCCGCCTTTGCTATTTTCCTACTTCTGTGTTATTGAATATTGACATGAACTTTTCATTAGAATTAAGTCTGAAGGCAAAACTCTTAAAATAGCTACTGTATTATAAGAATGTTCTTATCCAATGAGCTATACAGTATTATTGACATGTAAAATACAACATGGGATATGATGTTATATCTTACAACTAGATAATCACATCCCTAGTGGGAGGTTCTCATGACATGCATGATCTCTAGAATTGCTTTCTAGGAGGAAGAAATTTCCTTGAGGGACTGTAAAGATGACAATAAAATACTGACTTGTATGTTTCATGACATCTGTGCATCTTTCTAAGGCTAGGCATGCTCAATCAGAATAGCAGCCATAAGATTACTTAGCATGCTTTTCCTGTGCAAACAGAAAAAGAAAAGTTAATACAAGCAACATCAGTATTAAAGATTATTTTAATATGTAGGTTCATACAAATGATCACTGCTCAAAAGTGCCACACAGTCCCGCCACCATCAGTTACACACTCAATTTCCCTTCCCAAGCAAATGGCAAATAATATTAGTCGCATTACATAACACAGACATGGTTTAAAATTGCAGCGCTTCAACATTGCATGTTAAAAGAATTCATTAGGATCATACTAATATGATATAGAAAAATAGCAAGACTCCTTTATATTAATAATTTACTACAAATAGGTTTTATAAATTGCACAATGCCCTCTTGACACTGAGTATAATTTTCATTTACAGTACTTCCTTTGTTTTGGGTGGTATGTTCTCTTTGAGTTAGTGATCATTAGGGGGAAACACTCAAACAATTATTCCTAATTACCATTATTTCAGCAATGGGCAGAACATTAGCCAAGACACTATATGTGAGATCACATTTTTCTAGCACTCTTGTATTCCAATGAATCAGATTACTTCTTCATTTGGTATTCCAAAGCAATCATCCCTCAATTGCAATGTTGAAAAGTGATACATCATTTTATTTCTTTCAAACAAATATGAAACCCCACCAGATTTCTCTATTCATTTTTATAAGGGAACCATGATCCT